>OZ010590.1:46922959-47252959 GCA_963932145.1 Acanthosepion lycidas | reverse complement strand
CGGGACAATAGCCTAGATGAGATATTACTAGACATGATCAACAGAATGAGAACAATCAACCTACGAAGATTATATAAAGTGTTCAGTTCGACATTCCATGAAAGGGTGTCCTCGATCGACAGACACGATCATTACGTTGTGATGATAACAATAAAGATGTGGACATTAGCTACCGAACGTAAATTATGTAAACAATTAAGATGTTGAACAGTTTTTGTTTTCGTCGATTCACGGTGATTTAGAGGGAGTAAACGAAATCAAACCAACCCAAAAACAAAACTTCTCTCATTTAACAACCATAGAGAACCTTTTCCGCCTGCCATCAGCGTGGCTAACTGTCTTCAAGTGGAGCGACTACTGTAAGGAAATTTGGGTCACAGTGTCGTGCCAGAAATATTTTCTTGTTAGTGTCCATCTTGCACGTTTACAAATCTATCATTCGTCCATGCGTTGAATACTTTTGCAATTTCTTATCTGGTGCTCCTGCTATTCATCTCAAGGTTCTTGGCAAAATCCAAAGAAGGATTTGCAATCTAATCGATCCTGACTTGGCATTTCGACTTCAGTTACATTCTCACGGACGTGACGTGGCTTCTCTCTGTCTTTTCTTCAAATCTTTTCATGGCAACTGTCCTGACGAGCTTTTTTTTGCCCTGATTACATTTACGAATTTAAGCGAGCTACTAAATTGGCATCTATGTCTCAGCCTTTTACTGTTGAAATAGTTAAATGCAACCGCCATTTCTACTCCAGCAGTTTCTTTTCTCACACTTCCCGCCTGTGGAACTCCCTTTCGTTTATTTGCTTCCCTGATAACTACAATATCCAAAAATGTAAATGCAATGTCAATCGCCGTCTTGTATCTTCTTGAATCCCTTTCATCTTTTGTCCTTTCCACATTCCTGCATATATTCAGTCTTTTCTCTCACTTTTACTTTCTGTAATCCCCTGCGCACTAGTGGCATTTCCGCCTTGATTAGGGTGAAAAAAAATCGATGAAAATGTGAATCTAATAAAAAATGTTATAAAATGAAAGTGCTAGGTAATGAAGAGACTACCGGTCATTTAATTTTCAATATTAACCACAAGTTACTATAGCTGTGAAAACTCAATTAAGTGGGTAACAACAATAACAAAAATGACTCTATGTGAATATGTATATTTTTCTGTAACCTTTTGCTGTACGAGAATTACTTCTTCACATTGGCGACACCAGGCGTCAGTGTCTTCATTATGACAATGACGGATTCTTCTAAGATGCTTACTAAGCTAAGAGGCAAAAAAAGGCTGACTCTGTGAAAGGGTATACTATAAAATAATAACAGGAAAAATATGTTTAAAGATTTACATGTGAAAACGTAATAAGAGTAAAGACATAAAAAATTACTTTTGGAGGCCATGGCTTAATAATAATAATAATAATAATAATAATAATAATAATGATGACAGCAACAACAATATCTCTGTGTATAAATAAAAATGAAAGAAATATCTGACCATTTCACTTTTATTTTTAACAAATTCTAAAGATATTCATTGGCTATAAAATATATCTGGAGCTTAAGTTAATACTTTGCACTAAAAGCAAATGAAAAAAATAATAAAAAATAAAAATACTTCAAGTCATTGAAATATTTTTTCAAGGCATTAAAAAGATTGACGTATACATTTTATCATACATGCATATTGAATCTATCTATCTATCTATTTCTTTCTTTCTCATTCTCTTCTTTTTTATTTTCTTCCAATTATTTTCTATCCGTCTAAATTCTTTCTTTTTTTTTTTCTTACACATTCTCTTCTTTTTTCTATCTATCTATCTATCTATCTATCTATCTATCTATCTATCTATCTATCTATCTATCTCTGTCGGTTCGTATCTATCAAGTCGACATACTTGTTTTCTTTTTGTAAACAGTGAAATTAATATCTACAGGTCTAGAGATCGAAAGTCTTGTTAAATAAAATTTTCCTCTCGGTCGTAACAAGAAGTAATGTCAGATTAAAAATCCATTACCTGCTTTCTCTCTCTCTCTCTCTCTCACACACACACACGCACGTACGCTCATATATATATATATATATATATATATATATATATATATATATATATATATATATATTATATTGAGGTGCCTGTCTCAGAAAGACGGTGAAAAGTGTCATCTCACAAATAATTATTATTAAATATAGTTATTTTTTTATCCTCTTTGAATTGCCTAAAGTCGTGGTTATGTTATTATTAAATATCTTATGTGATTCTCGTCGGACAATGGTTAGCAAGATTGTATGAGTTCGACCTTCACTGGGACCTTTTCTCTAATTTCCCTATGTCAAGCCAAAGTCAACTTAATAAATAAATTTATGATTTCAAATATATATCCGAAAAACACGCATCCAGATATTCACACCTCTTTCTTTTTCTTTTCCTTGTTGGCGGTTTTTCAATAATATATAGAGCGAAAGTTTTTTTTTACAGCGTTTATTTAATTAAACATCAAGCAACGCCCGCTGATTGTTGTGGATGGCAACTTCTTTCTAAAGAAGGTAGCATGCCATTTCATCAATAAAGTATTATGACTACTTTTTTTTATTTTTATACACTGTATGATCCATAAAGTCACTTTTTTATCAGAATCATTCCAGTATATAAGTAAATATATAAAATCATATATACTTTTGTATATCAATCATCATTTCCAGATGTATTAGGTTGAGTCATAAGTAATTTCCGTTTTTGGGTATCACTTGAAATGACGAATGGATCAACCTAACAATCCTATGTGGCACTTAAGAATAAATTTAGAGTAATCTAACATACCTTAAGTTTTGTATCCTAGTGGCAGAGTTCACTGTGGATTAAAGAATAAATTTTCTGAAGCCTACTAATAGCGTTATGGTTAGTTGATTTTGTTTAGTGGCATATCAACCTCTATGGGTTATTTAATGCCGAAATCTAAATATTTTGTACATAATTTTATACTTACAGGTAAAGGTATGTTTTTTAGTTGTATAGTTTGTAGTTCATAAAATGTATTGTTGTTATTTTTTGTAATTTCACTACAATAAAACCAAGAGTGATGGAAGAAAAATATTTTATTCATAGTAATTGAAACCTTAAAACATGCCATTTAAGAAACAATGATGGGATTTTCATTTTTTTAAAATTACGTCCTGCAGATGACGTCCTCTTGTACGAATGCATTCTTGAAATCTGCTGTTGAGATTCCTCATTGACTGCTGTAACACCTCAGCTGGGATACTGTGAATTTCATCTTGAGTTCTAAATGGTGAAATGTTTACTTGCTCAAGGTCACTGTCTCGCAGTGTTGCTACTTGCTCATGTCTGTCAATATGCACTTAAAAAATTCCCGTTTTTTTTTTGGTCACCCTGTATAGTCTTGGTCATTCTACTACAAAAATGACCTGTTGATTTGTTTGGGGTGGTCACTATTTGCCCATAGATGGGACCCTAACAGGTGCTACCACCGGGTCAGGATGCACCTGATAACAACAGCAATTAAGACGTGCTTCCACGCTTCTCAAAACCACAAATCTCCCGATCAGAAGCCTTTCTGCTAGATGTAGATGTCCAATAATGCTGTTTAAAACTATCTGGTACATCATTTCGATGGCAACTATCTCAGTTTGCGTATTATGTTCTATGCAACTATATGCACACGCCCGTCCATACAGTTAGCGCAGAGACTGATCAGAGTAAAAAATCTAAATGTTTTATATGTAAATAGAAAGCCTCGTTTTGAAAGTCTAACATGTCGCGTCGTACATTCAGCTGCGCTTGTGTCAAAAATAAAAAAGATAATAGTAATCTTTCTGTTTTAGTTGAACTTTGGAATGTGAATATAATGAAAGTTTCATTAAATACATATTTTTTTATTTATAATTATTTAGAGAGCTATAAACAGTGTGGGCATAGAAGTCAACAAAGCCTGATGATTATCAATTTCATGCCTTAAGTGATCCTCAAACCATAGACTGAGGAATACTTGAGGCTATATCTATAATCGTACTATCTCCGATATTGAAGATTCTTTCTTCAGTAATATAGTAAATATTAAACAATATAATTCTTTATTCTTAATTATTTATAAAATTACCATCAATTAACAATTTGAAATCTAAAAGGATATACATTATTAACATTATTCGGACTATTGTCCTCATCTTCTGTCGCCATATTTATTACAACGCTTTGGCCGTTGTACGCTTCGGCCTTCTTCAGTTGGTTGGAATGTCGAACTGAACCCTTTATTTCGCTCAAGGACACATGGCACAGTGGATAACGGCGTTGGTTAGATCCAGTGACAGGACCCAAAGAGTCTGAGTTCAATACCCGGTTAAGGCAGAGGAGAACTTTCAGAGGGAAAATTAACAGGAGATGACTGATAACAGACACCCATTAAACATGGCACGTGGAACTAGAACAGTCTACCCCAGTGATCGAAATAAAGGGTTCAGTTCGACATTCCAACCATCTGAAGAAGGCCGGAGAGTACAACGGCCGAAACGTTGTAATAAATATGGCGACAAAGATGAGGACAATAGTCCGAATAATGTAAATAATGTACATAATACGTCATCTCAGAAATATACACAGATACTAAAAGGATATTTTGCACTGTGAAGACACAAAATGATGCAAACGGATTGAAGCTTTTAGAAAAAGCGTATTTGAAATATGAAACAAAGTAAAAAATATCTCGATCGCAATGCATCTGAATTTTATATTGAAACGTCATTTCTTTTTTGGTAAAATCCTGTAAAAAGTCATGCATGTATAAAAAATAAAATATTTACACACAAGTTCTTTCTGTTCAGAAGTGAACTACTTATAGAGAAGTAGACATTTTTTTAGGTTTCTACCGCTATCAATATCAATTACAATCTCTTCCTTTTTTGTTCATGTCTAGTTTTCTTTTTGTATTTCTCTATGTTCATATCTATCTATCTATCTATCTATCTATCTATCTATCTATCTATCTATCTATCTATCTATCTATCTATCTATCTGTCTGTCTGTCTATCTATCTATCTATCTATCTATCAACTATTCGTAAACAATGGTATTAGGTAAAAAATACCGAGCCTTCTGTATCAAAACTTTGATCGTAATGCTGAATATATATATATATATATGTGTGTGTGTGTGTGTGCGTGTGTGTGATGGCTGCTTTCTCATTTCTGAGTGCAGCCATAGCTTGATATCTTCAGTGGCGGATTGGGTTTAAATATATATGTTTCCAGGAGAGACAAATGGGGTCCACCCACAACTACTATACTAACATTTAATTCTCATAACGGATTAATAAGATTTTCAAAAAATACATATGGAAAAAGGTAGGATTAAAATTTATGTGGAAAAATGTGTATTTCTTAGCAATTACAGAGTACATGTACTGTACACATTACTGGAAGTAGATACCAAATGTAGATATCAAATGTAGATACCAAATGTTATAATTGATTTATTTATTTTTTTTTTTATTTCAAATAATTGTTTGGTATTTTAAAATAGTTTACTGCACAATTTACACATTAACAGATAGTTTAAAAGCCCAATAGATTGCAGTCCACTATATTAAAGACAATAGTTTGTGTTCACTCAGTGATTGTTGGGATAGGCCAATGATTGCTTTTGCATCCAATTCATCTAACAATTCATTTTCAATGGATAACAACATGCATTATTCCAGATTCTCCTCAGACAGCGAATTTCTTAACTTTGTTTTTGTGATTTTTAGCTTTGAAAATGTCCTCATATTGGATTTGAGTAACTGATTCTGTGCAGATGACTTTATTCGTTATCATTACGAAAACAGTTATCTGTGTTTGTTTCTTTATTGCATTTTTGTTTGATATAGGGAGCCCACTCCATCAGGGGTCTACGTGATAGCGGGTAAGCTGATACCCTGGCCTATCCGCCAGTGGATATCTTTATCATTCCACTGTTGCACCAGTATGCTTCAAGAATGTCTTTTGAGTCCAGTCTCTGCTTCAAACATTACAGACGTGTCTCTTCAGCAACATTAGTCTAGGGTATGACGATAAACTACATCTGCCAGCAAGGCCTCTGATCGGGAGATTGGGGGTTCTGAGGAGCGTGGAACCACCTCTTAATTGATGTTGTTCCCAGGTACACCCAGACTCGGGGTGGTTGTTCCTGTTAGGGTCCCAGCTATTGGCAAATATTGAAACTCCAAACAAAACACCATAGAAGTATTAAAATACCAACTGTGTATATTTATAGTAAAATGACCAACAATACATTTTATATGTAGTTGAAGTATATAAATCCAGTAAACTTTGCCTGTGCTCAACTCCAGTTAACATTGCTTGCGCTCAAATCCCGTAAATATTCACCAAGCGTCGGCGAATGCATTTTCCTCCGCATGGAAGAATTCAGTGTCATAGCTCTGCTTCGTATACAATTTTATGTCAGACGTCATTCTGACAGACTGCCACTCGGATGATGTCTATAACAAAGCACAAAAATAGGTTATTGGTGGAAGGTTCAATTTCTACTGCCCAACAACCGGCGTCTGACGTCGTGGGCCAGCACAATAAAAAGATGGACATTACTTTGGGAGTGACATATGAAACGGCACTTCAAGCGTCTGTTCATAGACGCGAGAAGCGGCACTGAGTAAAGCACAAATAGAAAAGAATCTAAATGCTTTTTTTTTTCATTCAAACATTATGGCTATGTGACAATGTTTTAGTTGAGACAATACAGGACGTAGGGAACTAAGAACTCGTGCATTTTTAAAGGATGATAGTGCTAAGTAAACATTCTCAGGTGAAACCGGAATTCGAACCCAGGTTTATCGAATCCGTTTCGTCAGCAGGCAGCCGTTAGGCCCGCGCTCCCTCACGCGCTGCGAAGAAGTAAAAAAAGAAACGGACGATAGAAAATAAATTGGTAGAAGTTTTTGTTACCTGGTTTTTCTTCGTTTTTTAAAAAAAAAATTTTTTTACCGCCATTTAGTTTATATCAACCTATTGTTTGCATTCTTTTATAAGTCAACAGGGACGTAATACATTATTTTCCTCTAAGGTGAACAGAGACTTTAACAAGTAAGAATTTGAAAGACGACGAATAAAGGGCGAAAGAAAAATATGAAGAAAAAAAATAAAAAGGAAAAGGAGCAAGAAAATTATTTATATATATATATATATATATATATATATATATATATATATATATAGAGAGAGAGAGAGAGTGAGGGTTTATTTCAAACTGTTTGTACTTATCGGCCCGTAACTATGTGACATCTTTTGCTAGTGAAACTTGACCTTTGAAATGGACGACAAAAAGCTTAAACTTAAACAAAAGGAACTTGAATAGAAAGGGAAGCAGATTTGAATTGTAAAAACGCCAATTAAGGCCTGCGATACGACACGACAGTTAACAAGCAAAGCAAGCAGACTTTGTTTCCAAGCGAAGCAATTATTAACAAGGTTTGTGTGCGTATATTTTATGGATTGTCACCCGGTTTCAGATTCTCTGTTTAAGTTGAATTTAAAAAATGATTATAATGCTGATGATATTGACTTTTGTTAACTTTTGGTAGCGTAATTGGTTGATCTCCTATTTATATCTATCTATCTATCTATCTATCTATCTATCTATCTATCTATCTATCTATCTATCTATCTATCTATGTGTGTGTGTGTGTGTCATCCGTTGTAGTTATGAAATTTTTTACAAAACATGCGTTTCAGTATGAGGGGGCTGACCAGGAATGACATTAGTATATCAATGTTATATGTACTTTAATATATTGTTGCTATATTGGTAAGAGATTTTGTTGAGTGTTGGTTGATATAGAGGAATCAAATTTTTTGTGTTTGTTGGACTTGGGTGTATTCAATTCGATTATTGACAAGTACAGTTGGGTTCAGTTTCAATATTTAAATGTAATTATTTATAAAAAGACCGATAAATTTTCATTAAAAAATATTATAAAGAATTCCATACAAATACAGATATACAGTAACCACATCAAGTTAGCAACAACGCGATGAAGGCGAGAAAAAGGATCTTTTCTGTTAATTCACCCCAAAATATTAATTCACTCCAAAATAAAAAGAATTTATATTTACTAAAATTCACACCAAATTCTCCCAGATCGAGGCCTTTTCATTTCACTCCGGTTGGATTGGCTTTTGCAATCGCTCCAAATGTGTGCGACTCGGGCGCGCTATTTTTAAGTGTGGGACGGTTGCATCCGCACTCACCCCGATAAACAAGCCAAAAGGAGATATTTAAAAAATTTTTTTAAAAAAATTCCTCGTAAGCTGTACCCTTTCACCAAACATGCCTCATTACTCTTGTTCTCAATCCTTTGTAACCCCTTGCGTGCCAGTGGCACTCTCGTCTTGCTTGGGGTGAATTGCTTAAAAAAAAAAACAAACTCGAAGATAATAAGCATTTATGAAATGTGAATAACTCTTTGATTTCTGGTAATTTTTCATTCATTTCAGAGTTGGAGTTTTTGTGTGACAAGCTAAACAAATTTATAATTCCAAAAGAGTGCCAAATATTGAATATAAGAACTAACAAACTTTGATTTAAAATTTATAATTTCTTGGGGTGAATTAATATTTGTGATAAGTAACTTTACATTATTTGGGGGTGAATTAACAGAAAAGATCCACAAAAATAATAGCACAAGTAGACTGATAAAATGTTTAGACAATATATTCAAGCGTAGACAAAGACAAGTAACAGTTCTTACACACTCCCAAACTCCAAAACAACACATAAGAAAGTCCAGACATTAATTTTCTACACCCTCAGTCGGAAACTCAGTTTAGAGCATGCTCATATATCTAAACGTTATGACTGGAGCTTGTCTCACTCAGACTGTATGTCGGCCTGTAGTAATTATTTCGAGAATGCATAAAGACTTTTTTTTCTTGACTCGTTTTGCTAACATCTATCCTCGTCACAAAGAAAGTACATACAATAGAATCTCCCTACAAATATTATTTGCATTTACAGTGCTACCATTCTGCTTTGGCAACAATTACCACCCTCTGTCTCTGTTGGACAACAATAGAATGGCGGCCATTTTGGCTTGATTGTCAGATTTGTTTACCGAAAGAAAAATCTCGAAACATTGTAACCAGACTCAATTCAATTCGATCTGATGAGAATGGTTTCAGAAGTGAACGGAGCGATATTTCTTTTTTTTCGTCTTTATATTTAATACAATCAGATATCGTCATTTGTTTTTTTCGCACAAATTATGGGAAAGGTTGTGGCTATAGAAATGTTATTTTGATATACGAAATGCATCCAGCGGTGAAAAAATTTCACGTCATGTTTATGACTTGCAAATGAATTTAGTGTTGTCTGTTTCCATCTAACAAGATACGTGGAAATTTTCATTAGATGTTTTAAGAATGGTATATATATTTTGATAATAATCTGATATTAGTGTTGATAAGAGTGTAATGACAAAAGTACGCAGGTGTAGGCTTTAAGGAAGCTTTATTCAAATGAGAATACAAAGTTCGCGTATAGTCCTTTTATAGTCACAGTAAACAAAAATAGCTCTCTGAATGAGGAGATTAACAAAACAAGGGGAGACAACTTTTGATTATTCATAACAAAGAGTATTATTCAAGGAGAAGGACGTTGTTAATAACTTGACTGAAATAAAGTGTAAATACGGAATAATAAATTCGTCATGCTACACCAAAGTCAGTAACTTAAAATCTGCCTGAAGAAAGAATTCACAGAATTAATAGCCCGAGATAGAAAATGATGAAATTGGAACACAGATGAGCAGCTACAGACTAATAACTTGCCTACTCAAGATAAAGTAAATCTCGACTGAACAAATAGATGAAGAAATATATCACTCTACGCAGAACCGGAAGAAAAAAGTGGAATGATTCTAAAGGAGAGCAAATCAAGATGAAAAATCTCATGTAATGAATTGACTAAAGAGAAGAATACAATATGCATACGTGGATAATTCCATAGAAAACGTAATTTGACTATTGAAGGGGAAAACTTAGCAGATTAAGAGTCAGTTTTTCGGCGGGGGTGGGTAGGGGTAAATGATTTTACTTTTGTTGAACATAGACATGACACGACCGAATGCAATCTTGAAAAACACGAAAGCATAGCATTTAGAAAAAAAGATAAAGAAAAATTCATCTTTTTGATCAACAAGGATGAATTCAATTTGTATTTTTAGAACATAAAGAAAAAGTAACGTTGATGAAACTAGGACATCAACCAAAATGATGACATCGAAATGAAGTTTGAGATAGAGAAGGATACGCTATTAGTTATGTCAAAAAACAAAGCTCACGACTACAGATGAAATTAATCAGCCAGTCAGAAAAAATAGCGTTTTCACCACAAATGACCTTTAGAAATAGACACAACATATTATCCATGAGAAAGCTGATAATTAAATATGATGTAATCAATATGCATACACCTGGGTTCCCCCTCACAGTAATATGGTTGGCTGGTGTCAGCCATAAATACAGACTGATGTGGAGGTACATGGACGACGCCTATTGTCTTTGTCTAATGCCTACGTCTATTGTCTACCACTACGACGAGGACCAGTCCATTACGGTTACCTGCTAGATTGTCCTACTCGGTTACAAAAGTCAACAACCACTTTGATACTTCGAACAAATATATCCCTTGCAGGGACATATCAAAAAATATACTCTAACTTCCAGACAAGAAAATAAATTTTTAACCGCAAAGGACCCTTTGAAATTCTCAATGCTAGTTATACGTAAGTGAAAGTATATTGCGAAACACCAGGAAAGAGATGAAAGCATTAATCAGAAGTAACCCTTAGAAATCCGTAAACGAAAACAGGAAATAACGCAAGACGTTAACCACAACAGAACGTTAGAAATAAATAGTACTAGTTATATGTAAGAGATGCAAATTATTACAGTTCAAGAAACGGTGCTAATCACAAAAGTTCCTTCAGTAGAAATGCACCCTCATTGAAAGCTCAAGATTACAGATGGAATTGAACCGTCAGACTAAAAATGAAGGTGTTAATCCCAAAGGATTTTTAGAAATGCACTTTACTGTTTATGCGTTAGGGAAATCTGATGGCGACAGATGAACTCGAAATGACAAGCAAAACGTGACCGTGCTAACCCCAAAAGATATTTGGAAAAGTAAACTACGAGTTTTATATAAAAGAAATTTCAGGACGACAGATGGAATTGAATTTTGTATAATAGAAACAGAAGGAACTGAAGTAGCAAATCATTAATCCTTTAAGCAGAAAGGTATGAAGGAAAACGTCTTCAAAGAATACCTAAGACGAACAATGAAATATTGCAGACCAAACTCTATGACATAATATTAAAGAAATAATATCCGGGTAGCTTGTGGGATGCTTCAGATATTTTTTTAACTGTACAAGAGAGGAACTCAGAATGTTGAACCAGAAAGCAAGAAAAATAATGAGAAAGATCTGCACTCAAGATATCGACATGTTGTATGATAGAAGAAAATAGAAAAGAAAAGTTTTGAGCATTGCGTTGACTCATCAGTCAAGGGACTGGAAGAGTACACGAGACAAAGCAAGAAGAAATTTGCTGAAAACAGCCTAAAATTCACGACAACGAACAGACGAATCCCGAAAACACAACCCAGATAAGAACTAAAAAATGAGTAGAAAAATTCTATGGACATTTCAGAAGACAATTTGAAGGAATAACAAATAAATCGATATTGGTATGGCTAACTAGGTATGGAACTTGAGAGAGTGTGAGTCGCTCTTTAAAATCAAGACAATTCTTCAAGCACCAACTCTATGAAAGCCATGATAGACAAAACAGGAAAAGCGCAAGTATAGACGAGACAACCACATAATCGGCGAATATAGCAAACTGACGTAGACATAACATAAGAATATAGAATAGGCAGGGCTGAGTGAGGAAGGTGAGTTACTGTGGAAAATGCAAGAGTTTGTATTTTGGCCAAATAGACGAATGATATGTACAGACCAAAATTTTTTAATGAATGAAAAAAATCCTTTAGGATTTTGAGATTAAACCAGATCACTCCATCCAGGCCAGAAGAGCAATATAATGGCAATAGTAAACAAAAACAAGCAAACATTCCAGATGCTGTTTCAGTGAACCAAAGCGTAGACCTAAAAGAAAGGTCAGAAACTAGATAAGTATTGTGGGGCTCGCCCCTTGTACACAAGATCGGCTCGTCCAAAGTATACTTATACTACGGAGAGATGGCGTGAGAAAAATGTCGAGACAGGGTGTTCACCCAGAGTTATATGAGAGTCCAGAAAGAGAGATAATTACGGCTTCATTTACAGAGACTTGTACATATACTTTTCTACTGAGCCGCATTCCTGGACTACTAATCTTCATTTCAAGTTTGTATTCTTACGTTTAATACACATATTTTTCTATTTCAATGACTGGCGTTGTTTATTTATTTGTGCAGGATTCCATCCCCGGAATCCACAACAATAACTCTCTTCATCTTTTGGCAAGGACCGAAGTAATTGTGAAACATGACGATGACAATTAGGATACTCGAAATGCCCTGAAAATGCGTGGAAAAACTGGAGAAAATGGAAATTAAGGAAAAATTGGAACAATCCAGACGATGTTCACTCTTGACTCCTAACGATTTTGCAAAAGCATAATGAAGACAATAAAATCATCTTCTTCTACGTGACGTCCCTTCAGGACGTGGGTGATCATAGCTCTCCACAATTTCCTGTCATTTATAGCCCTTAGTGACAGAGGAAAGTAGTGAATAATCTACCTAATAAGCTCGTGTAAATAAAGACAAATAATATTAAGAACTACAAAGAAGAGGAAATTGTGGAGAGATATCATCGTCCACGTCCTGAAGGGACACGGCTCATAGTAGAAGACTGAGCTTGAGTAAATGGATGACATAACAGGCTTTAGTAGGAGAGATACCATAAAGACAGCATTTCGTAAGAGCTATAAATAACTGGAAATTGTGGAGAGCCATAATCGCCTATGCTCTGAAGGAACACAGCACGTAGAAGTATGTGATTCATACTAAGACAAATCAGATGGTCTGAATTGAATTTAATCTCAATTAGGAAGCATTGTTCTAAGGGAGGTTGATCTGCGATGATCCTTGTACGCTCTGAACTCACTCCAGATGATAGCAAAATTAACTTTACACTTCGTATTATACCAGAGCTTCAGAAAAGCCAAGTACATCAGTGGGTTAACATAGAAGATAACAGGTAGAGATCTGCATCTCAACTGGATGTCAGTGGTTACCTCGACAAGGTGGTCGAACTAGCTGTACTTAGAATGTGCCCATGTCGGACAACCGATGATAGGAAGATATATAATCACTCACCTAAGAGGAAAAAGAGGAAATGTGTTTCTCACATCCTCGCGAGAAGAATCCACACTCGGAGAAAATTCCCCAAATCACACACACACTTGCGGATATTAATTGACGGTGATGAATAAATAATAATTTCACGTACGAGCGAGTGACCGTATATTCTTATTAGCCTTTATGACGATAATGTTACATTGCGTTGGAATAAAAGTAATGACAGCTTTCTTGTTGCATTAGTGCGATCAGTTTATTGGCATCGTTCCCGTCTATTTAGACGTATATCAACACTGATGTAAAAATAAAATTGCGACACTCTGAAGGGCGACGCTGATTTTAACCTGGGACAGTATCTCTAACGAATCGAGATATATTATTCTACCCACCAAATCTATCACAATTACAACTGAAACGAATTTATCTAAGCTTAACATAAAAGTTGTTACAACTACTTCTAAAACAATACAAAAAAGATAAAATAAGCTAAAACATGAAGAAGGAATTTACTCTATCACCTGTAATGATTGCCACAAAGAATACACAGGAGAAACCTTGAGGAATTTAGATAAAGGATTATATGAACATAAAAGGGATCTTTTACAAAACAACACAATAGTTTAGACGTTCACCGTAATGATTTTGTACATTATTTTGATTTCAAAATTGCTGTTTTAATTAAAAGAGAAAGCAATTTACTAAGGTAAATGTGTATAGAAAATAATTTGATTGCTAAATCATCCACGGTGAATTTCCGTCCAGTTTCTTGCAACATTTCAAATTTCTTGGCAAATCTATTATTGCAATCTGAGATATTTGATAATAAAAGTGATAAAAACAAAAACAAGAGCATAAAGTAACTAAATGAAATCAGCTACACTACATACCCATACACGTCTGAGAGAAAAAATCAGCGTTCTAACATCTTCAGCGTTGCCTGTCGGGGACTAATTACAACCGACGCTTACGTTTTTATATCTTCCTCCTTCTTCTACATATATATAATTCCATCAGCAAAAACATTACTTTGATCCGATGAAGTCCGAATTTTTTCCACTTTGTCATTCATTTGCCTAATATATATATATATATATATATATATATATGGCATTACTCGGAGATTCTAACTCCTGGGCTATCGACGCCCGGCAGAGAGAAAGGGGAATTTTTACGTATTTATATTTTCATAAACATGCTGGCCTGACGATTGCATTTAGCATGAAACAGGGGCGTTGACTTCAATGTTCATTTTTATATTTACATTCACACTAACCCTGATATTGAGCACTTTAACACATAAATATAGCATACTTTAAAACTATATTTTATCATATATATATATATATATATATATATATATATATGAATAAAAAAACAAGAGGAAAATTATTCTTAGCCGACGCGTTTCGTGCTCTGAATAATTTTATCAAAGCAAATGTATGGATTTATTTTGTTGCACGTGTTTATGTACAAGAGCAAGTATGTCATTGATTCATCAAGGCTTTTAAATTTGAGAACATTCATGAATATTCATCAGGTGGTTGAAACATTAGTCAATATATGTGGAATACACCAAGTGGCATAAGTCAAAGTCTGTTAAGGTTTTTGAAAGCCTTGATAATCCAATGACATCCTTGGTCTTGTATATAAACACGTGTAACAAAATAAATCTTTACTTTTGCCTTGATAAAGTCGCTCAGAGGACGAAACGTATCGGTTAAGAATAGTTTTCCTTTTGTCATTCTTTTTATTTTGTTCCTTCATAAATACACTCTATCTGGAAACAATTTACGCGCGCACACGCGCGTGCGTACGTGCGTGCACACAAACACATATATATATATATATTGTCATTCACAGACAGACTGTTTCGCTGTATCACAGCTAATCAGTGTGGGTAGACATCCGATTGCCTCAAGTCAGGAATGAAACCCGACTGATTGGGCATCAGTCGGAAATTTTTCATTTATCAAACTACTTCAGTCCCTATAGATGTCTGCCATGGAGCAACAGTCAGTGAGTTTGATACTCACCGAGTGCCTTATTACGATAGCTTTTGGGAAGATTAAGTTTTATAAATATAAGCGCCTTCCATAGAACGATAGTAATGTTATCTCGCAGACTTAGCGACTTTAGTGGGTTTTTTTCGCAAGATGCGCTAAAATTGTGGCCTTATGCCAGAATAGGCTTCTGTCTTATGTCTTCTTAATTGCTGTTCTTTTATTGTTCTCTCACCTTAATAATATTTTCTTTTTCTCATATTCTCTCACACTTAGTGACCCCCTTGCGACTTAGTGGTTTTATTGCCTTGTTTGGGGGTGACACTATTAAAAAAATAGTAAGTGTTCCCGTTAAAAGTGCTCCATTATTAGTGATCATACGCCAGACTATATTAAACTTAGTAAATATCTTCTTATGTGCTTGCCGTAGAGCGGTGGCTTGCGTTCTAGCCCTGTAGGTCACTGTGGTATTTGTTCGCTTTTTAGTGTTTGCTCCGTTACTGTGTCCTTGTGAGAAACTAAAACTGAACATAATGGTTTAGATTTGCAACATCTTTATTTTCTCTTTAAAAAATGACTGATATAATGAACAATGCAAATGTTGGGTCTGTAAAATTCGTCTGTTTACATATGTAGAGATAGGTCACATGATATGAGGCGGTCTCTCATTGGTTAATTAAATCACGTGGGTTTAGAAAAAGCTGACCACAGGGAGAAGAGATTCGGACCTGCTCGGAAGCGACGCGCAAGGAATTCTCTCCGCCGCCACGATACCTGTTACCAAGGGTCTAAACATACAAACTGCCTGGCCCTATTGCACTCCACCAGATGGGTAAGTCCACCTGACATATTCTCTCTATATAGGAAAGGACATTGTGTTTATGTCAATCGTGGTATTCATGGTTTTAAACGTAAATAAATGACTTTATTAAATTTGTGTTATTCCCAAAGTAACGTGGGGCTAGCATAATAAAATTGATTCAGGTGGTGGCTGTTGTCGTTTTGTGTTTGCTGCTGTCGGCATACACATAACTGCTTCATATAGACTTAGTTTGCATAATGCTATCTGGTAGGCGTGTATTTCTAAATACTTTAGAAGCTACTAGAAAAAAAATATGATGACCAACAGATATCCCCCAACAAAAATTGGTGAATCCCCAATGCAAACTCTGAAGTTCCACGCCCATGTGGTTTAATTAACTGTTTATAGACCACCTCATATCAGGTGACATATCTTTATATATGGGCGCAGACTAATTTTATAGACCCAATACAGGTTTTATGTAAATGCCACTTTCACTCAATCTCAGGCAATTTTTAAAACGTGTAGAGTTTTTTTTCGTGAAAACAAAGCGTACACACCTCGTTGGAAAACATTGCTCAGAGGCATCTAATCATGTGCGTCACTGGTATTATTCGATCTATACACCTTAATATATAAAACAGGTTTACTCGTGCGTAGGATAATAATAATGTCAGATGTTATCTGTGGAAATGTAGAGAAATCTTTTGAGGGTTTTATTAAAAGGAATTCAATTCTATATATATTTTTCAGCCAATAAAATCCCACCAAGAGTTTTGTTGGATAAACAATAATTATAAATAGGCAAATATCGCCAAAATACTTGCGGGTGTAGCGGTAGATATACCACGTGTTATTTTTGGACCATTTAAAAAATAGAAAGAATAACTCCCTTCACCACACCCGCAAATTCAAGAAAATGATTTTCGCGAGCCAGGGTGAAATTATTTTAACTAATGAAAACCTTGCATTCAAAAAGTTCACACCTCTACCTGAAATTAGATTTTTTACGGATATAAAAATAGAAGCATAATGCTTCTCGGTAGCTCAGAACAATTTTGGAACCTAATTTGATCTACACGTGCGTACACACGCACCTACACACACTGAAAGAGATGAGCCAGCAGCCGCCGACTAAGGCCTTGTTCACGCACTGGCAGGATCATTAAGCTGACCGTCATAAAGTAAGTCTGTCCACACATCTCATATCTCTCCATGAACACTTAATTTAGAAAACAAACTTTACTGCATGGAAAATTGAACATTTTATTTTTATTGTATATTTCTGAAAAGAATATATAAATGTTATTTCAACTGACGTTCTGATTCTAATCTTCCTTTAGAGAATTACGTTTTTTTACGCTTCATTTCAAAGCTATGTTGTTGTTGTTCCGTATTTTGAATCCCGACACTCAGATAACAACAAAAACCTGAGTAGACGGATACCAACGTCTTTCCTAAATGTTTTTTTTTTTTTTTAATTCTTCCAAGGTGATAATTGGTAAAATTTCATAACTATTTAAATCAACCGTGTAGAAGAAGTCATGTTTTTTTTATCATTTCATCCAATGCAAGGTAGTATAGTCACTAAGACACAAGGAGTTTGAAAGAATAAGAAATAAGAGAAACATTATTAAGGAGGGAGAAAAATAGAACAGTAATCAGGAATACAATCGATAATGATTGACATTGCATTTAAATTTTTGAAGCTCAAAGTTGGCTAGGTCGGAAGGGAGTTCCACAAGCGATAAATGCTAGAGAAGAAACTGTTAGCATTAATCTTATGGTTACATGTAGCCAAATTCTACTGTGAATTGATCAAACCTTGCTTATATTCATGAAGTCTAAGTACCCTCGCCAAGAGTTCATCCGAACAATTACCATGAAAGTATTTACAGAAAAGGGAAACTACATGGCGGCGGTGGGAAAGTGACTGAAGCCGAAATGCCAGGTCTTCAAAAGATTAATTCGCCTATGAGAATTTTTGAAAGTATCGACTCTTCTCTGTATCTAATTTACACAGAGAATACATAGAGAATTAATAAATGATAACTAAACGCATAGAAGATCATTTCCCCAGCACGGCATTTGGATTGGTTTTTCAAAGAAGAAAGGACATTCTTTGAGATCAGCAGTCTGATACCTCTAACGTGGGCTGGCATTTGTAAAGGTCACTGAATATGTAAGTGCAGTCGGAATTTAGGAAGCGTATAAATTTCGATTTAATTGTCAACAGAAATAAAATTTTAATCACTATCGACACTTAGCCTACTTTGTGGTTGAAGTAGTTGCACACATCCTATTAGCTCAAGAGGTCGACGTTCACACATAAGTGAAAGCCATGAATTTGAACGATATCTTTAAAAAATACTGGAAATACTTGTCATATCGGCGTGTTTTCTGTATGAGTCATTCAGGTAATTTATCTCTACAATATGCTGTCATTAAAATTAAAAATACCCTAAGAAATCTAATCAGTTTAGTTATGTGCAATGTGCAACGCTTAGGCGATCATGTATCTTTCGAGTGGAGTAATAGATTGAGTATTCGGAGAGCCGAGTTCGAATTCCAGTCGAATCTATTACATTCACTTACGTGCTGATACTCTTGGGAAAGGTATGGATCCTCTTCCTCTCCTGCCAGCTATGGGTAAATAGCAGGACAGAACGGGTTCTATAGTCTTGGATGGCAACTGGTCTACCGCAGAAAGAAATAGCAACCTACTACGGGAAAAAATCTGCCTCGTCAGTCATGTGTCGAAAGATACATGATCGCCTAAGCGTGTATCACTCATGGCACATAACTGAGAAAGCTAATACGAAACAAAATAAAATTAAAAGTACTGTATTAGAAATGTGATCTCCCCTATTTACTAATGGTCTGTTCACTTACAGACATAGAGTAATAATGTATGTCACCATAATACCGGCGTATTCCATTAATAGGAAGGGGGATAAGGTCGCTTGACTGATAAATGCAGTAAAATTGTGTTTTATATAATAGATGATGTGTCATGGCAGATTGATGGCTGAAGAAGAGAGAGAGAAGTGGTAAAGGAGGAGGAAGAAGAGATAGAGAGAGGTGATAAAGAAGGTATAGTAAGAGAAAGAGGTGATAAAAAGGGGGATGAATGAGAGAGGTGGTAAATAAGGAGAGAGGAAGAGAGAGAGGGTTGATATATGGGGAGAAGTGATAAGGAGGGAGAGGTTGATAAGAAGAGAGAGGTGATAAGGAGGGAGGGAGAGAAGCGTGATTAAGAAGTGGGAGAAAGAGGTGATAAAGAAGGAGCGAGGAAGAGAGATGGTGATAAAGAAGGAAGAAAAGAGAGAGAGAGAAGTAATAAAAAGAGGGAGGAAGAGATCGGTGATAAATGAGGGAGAAAGAGAGAGAGAAGGTAAAACACAAAGGTGGAAGAGAAAGAGAGGAGATAAAAAGGAGGGAGGAAAAGAGAGATGCGGCAAAAGAGAGAAAAAAGAGAAAAAGAAAGAGGAAGGAAAAGAGAGAGGTTATAAAAATGTAGGGGGAGGAGAGATGTGATAAAAGATATATATATATATATATATATATATATATATATATATATAACGAAAGTGTTCAGAGAGTGTAATAGAGGTGCGGACGGGGTAAAAGAAACATAGAGAGGGAAGGAGGGAGAAGATAATGTTTATTTTCTTTCTCTGTTTCTAAATGTTTCCAGTTTTGAGTTGGCTCTTCCAATGGCACCAGCAAAATCAACGAAAAAAAATGAAGCAAAGTAACGCACAGTTGAAGTAAAATAGATAAACGCTGCTCACATCCTGATGGATAGAGACATACTTTGAATTTCATTATCTTTAGATCATTCAAATGGATGCTCTGTTCTTGCAGGAGAGAGAAAAAACCCAACTATTTTGTCATCTCAATGGATGCAAGCAGTTTGCGATGCACAGGTGACCAAATTACTTCATTTCATACGAGCGATCACGCGAAGTCTCGTGAAGTTGTCGCGAGACAATCTTCTTCACTGCGTCCATTGTGCTGACGTCACTCGAATGCCAATCCAAATGTCAAACAGGTGTTGCGTGCCGGCCTTTCTCACGCAAACACCCGTCCATTCTGAAGAGCACAAACAATACAAATCGCAACCATGATCAAAAATAGGGTCACTGCTTCAAGTCGAAACGATTGTGGTTTGGGTTAACATCCAAATGATTCATTTGCGTTGTTTAGTTCATTTGAACCAATAACTAGTGGTTATCGCCATATTTGATTTCCTATGGAGCAGACAGTGAGTGAATATTTGCTGCCAGGATAAACATACTATTCTTATTACATCTAATTACTTTTAGAAACGTTTCATGATATTTTGAAGACTTATTTAGTGAGGTTTGTAGAGGTAGAATTGCTCTGAAATGAAATTAGCCCTCATATTTATTTCCCTGTCCCCCCAGATATCTCTACAGTTTTCAGAATTTAAATATCGCAGATTTTGGGTCTCTAGTTAGCACTAAAGAAAATATCATTGGGAAAGCTATTAATCCTCCTCCCCTAGCTATGGCTTAAATAGTATGACTTGTATCTGAAAAAACAGTTGTTACTCTCAGAAATATTAATGTAATATACATTCGCAAAAATAAAATTATTCTTACACTCTAAAATATGTTTCGGCTTTATATGACCCACAAAGGGTTGATAAACTGTAAATACAAATCAATCAATCAATAAAACGGAAGTAATTAATTTCATCCGAGTGGGCTTCTTATGGATGCGTGTGTAACGTAAAAAAGTGGTTTCTGTGAGCCGTGTTCAAATTCCTTCTGAGGCCATTGCACTTACTTTCGTACAATTTTAGCCAGATATCTCTGGTCATGATCATCAAGGACCCGTGCTTGGCTACTGCATTGCAATCTGTGAGCGGTAATATCTTCCATCAGGTATTATCCCGACACCTTAGAGAAAGAGAGACGAGGAATGTCTCCACAATTTCAGAGAGGGAATGTCCAATGCGTCAATCACCTACAATCATGTCCCGTTTGAACTCCAATAATTCACGTCGTCTTTCCATGATCAATCTATTCGGTGTTCACATTGACTCACTTGATGGGTATTTCCCTGACTTCAACTGATTGATTGATTTTTTTTTTTTTACGACTTATCACCCTTTTTCAGGTCATTAAAAGCCAGAAAATGTTTTAGGATTGTAAGAATTTTTTGGAGACAATAATGATTTACTGATACAAATTCTACTATTTAACTCATAGATGCAGGGAGAAGAGGTGGAGTCACACTTTTCCCAAAGATATTTGCACGTAAGTGAATATAACAAATCCAACTGGAATTTGAACTCGGCCCTCCGATTAACAATTCGGAGCAATTATTCATTACACCACCCGTACATCCAAGTTTACACCACCTGGTATTCCCAAGCGGTCACCCATCTAGGTACTGACCAGGTTCGACGTTTCTTAATCCATGACTTCAAGACACGGTGGTGCCACCTAACATTGCGTTCACATACTGTCATCCCATGACCTTTGACACGTCAGTGTACTTCCAGTTAATTCCTAAAATTATTTTAAATTTGTAATCGATCCTTAAACTTTCCAATGGATCCATATAATTCTGTTTCTCTTTTCAATTGAATTTTCAATTGTATTTTATCCACAACTGAACATTAAAATTCTTAAGGTTTTCAATTGAACTTTAAAATTATCATTTCCTATTAATTATTAACCTTCTTTTTCTATTTTCTATTGATCCTTAAATTTGTTTTTCTATTTGGCTATGAGATGCGTAAATTTTGCTAAAGGCCTACATGGGGTGGGGAGATAGGTAAATATGAATGTCTTAACACGTATATTTTTTTCCGGTTTGGATTTTAAACTTATAATTATGAATGAATCATTTCATAGTTGATATCGGAACATTATTTTGTGGGTGGGCGGCCCAATTAAACCTCAGTTTGGAAAATGTATTGTTAACATGTAAAAATGTCCCGAAGGAACGTGAAATAAATTGTTCGTAAGGAATTTAAGTTCAGACGTTACAAAAGGGCCAAGACAAACTGTGATTGGTGGATAATTATTTGAGCCCGAGGAATTAAATTCCATAAAATTTTCCTTGAATGTAAATTGACGTCAGAGATGACGTAATATAATTTTATATAAACAAAACTATAATAATAATTATGAAATGGACAAAGTCCGACAATTATTTTGAGACATTTTTATGTTTAACATTCTTTTTATAGGTAGAAATATTTAAGCAAATTCTCTGATTATAATAAACAGTATTAAATAACATTTACCGGCCTGAATGTCCGAGAAATTTTCATAGAAAATATTCGTCCTCCGACAGGATTCGAACCTGTATTCTATACGGAACCGTTACATAGCCTAACGTGCTTTTAAAAGCAGTAAATTCGACCTTGTTAGCCGATTGATCCTCTGTGGCGAAATTGGTAAAAGCAAGTCAGGCTATATGACGGTTCCATATAGGTTCGAATCCTGTCGGAGGACGAATATTTTCTGTGAAAATTTCTCGGACATTCAGGCCGGTAAATGTTGTTTAGTACGGTTTATTATAAACAGAGCATTTACTTAAATATTTGTATCTATAAAAAGAATGTTAAACATAAAAATGTCTTACTATAATAATAATGTACAGCTCACATATTACAAAGAGTTTTGTCTATGTAAAATGCTTTTGATCTTAGTTTTTGTTGTTATTATTATTATTATTATTATACTACAAAAATGATAGGGGAAAAAGACATGAAGCCATTTCTGACCTTAGATCTCTGGTTGGGACCCGAAAAGAAATGTATAGACAACAGGAATCAAAGGAAATAATAATAATAATAATAATAATAATAACAAGAACAATTGACTTCTGGTCAATTGTAAACCAACAAGGGGACCTTTCAAAGATAGGGCAAGAAAGAGTTGTGTGTTCTTACGGTAAGGAGCCGTAGTCCGTAACTATGTAAATATCGCCCCGAGCCGTAATAACAAAACCATGTTAACTTGCAACCATCAAAGTTTTGAAGAAGTTTCATCTGGAATAAAATGATTAATGTTCCTGTTAAAGAGGAAATAAGCAGAAAAATATTAATAAAGAAAGAAATACAGATGTGAGATAATCACTAGTTTTATTCTGAATTTATTATACGCGGTATTGTTGACTATTTATTCATAGTAGTAATAACTTTAAGTTATGTGATTTTGATAGAAGTCTTTTCGCTTAATACATTATTTCTCAATATCTTAATTAGCTTAAAACCACTTGAAAGTTACTTTCCTGTTTATAAGTAACCGAAAATAATCATAGACTTGAAAATAGGGACCAGTGTTAAGAGAGTGAATATTTTTACTTGATAGTGCTTTGTAGCTAATCATTTTACTTGATAGTGCTTTGTATTAGGTTGGTGCAAAAATAATGACGTAATAATGTCGTTTTTTGACGTCATTATTTTTGCACCAACCTAATAGATAATCATTTTACTTGATAATACTTCGTAGACAATCATTTTACTTGATAGCGCTTTGAAGATTATCATTTTACTCGATAGTGCTTTATAGATAATCGTTTTACTTGATAGTGCTTTGTAGATAATCGTTTTACTTGATAGTGCTTTGTAGATAATAGCTGGGTGAACGCTTGGGAATACCAGGCGCTGTAAGCTTGGATGTACAGCTGGTGTAGTGAATAATTGCTCCGAACATTTCTTCAATATACTTAAGCAAATAATTAAAATCTGCACATAGCAGTGAGAGAATGAATTGACATACGGACAAGAAACAAACCATAGATTTTTATTTTGTAGAGGCTTTAACGAAGATTTAGAAGGATTCAACCACAACTGTTTCAAGCCCTCTTGCAAGAGTTCTTGGAAAAGCATCTCCAGGCTTTTGTAAAATTATAAACTTAATGCATATTACTGACTCTTAAAAGGATGGGATCAGTAATGTAGATGACAAAGACATGATATAGGGTGGATGGACGATTGAAGTAATTTTTTGAAGCCATAGGTTTTCTACCACTCTGGCATCTCGCCTACACTCACTTTCTCACAGACGTTCCGTTGCTTCCCTCTGTCTTTTCTACAAGTACTTTCACGGTAACTGTTCTGACAAGCTATTTTCGCTGGTTCCCAAACTGCATTAATTTAAGCGTGTTACTAGGTTGGCATCTCATCCGCATCCTTTCACTGTCGAAACGGTTAAATGTAGCCGTCTCTTCTACTCCAATAGCTTCTTGTCTCGCACTTACCGTATGTGGAACTCCCTTCTTCTTATTTGCTTCCCTGACAGTCTTCAAATATTTAAATAATGTCAATCGACATCTTCTGATGTCTTGATTTAAATACGGCCTTCTTTTTATCCTTTCCTCAATCACGTCTTTTTACTCTTGCTCCCCACTCTCAGTAATCCCTTCCTTGCTAGTGGCACTCCCTCCTTGCTTGGGATGAAAAATAAAAATAAGACCAAGGCGACTGGAGATATCTGCCTCTCCTTAGACGGTGTACCGGGTGTAGCATTTACCTATTTTTCACTTTATCATAGAATAAAAAGATTTAGTTTTACTTAATAAAAGTTTACAGATTCATTGATATATTTATGGACAATAGTTTAGATATATTTATCATTCAAACTGACCACGATTTGCTTTCAGCGTTGCCCTTAATTACTCCTCAACTGAAATGCATGCCTTTTTTTTCACTGTCTTCTGTCAAATTGTACTAAAATCTCGTAAGTCTTTCATACTGAAATATACTAGACTTAAAGTCTGACGGTTGAATATGAGAGACGGGAAACATCACTCTCCAATATGGACGATATCGCAAAGTCTATAGGATTCATGTCAAGGCTTGATGGAGGACAAATTAAATTATCAAAAAATTCATGGAAATGTCTCTTGCAACAATTCTGCGTCAAATTAGTTTGTGGATGGGAGCTCTGTCTTGAGCGAAGCCATGACGACTTCCAAATGTGGCAACATAGCCCGCTCCAACATTTGCTAGTAAACTGCTATTCACTTTCACTTCTCCTTCAATAAGCACCAAGAACGACTTCGAACCATCAGAAGCAGCAGCAAACCAAACCAGGATACCAGTTGGTTTCCGTCGCTAGGAATGTGTTTTGACACATTCGGGAATGTTTCCTGATAAAGTGGCGTAGACCCTATCGTTTTGGAATTTGGCCACAGCCTTCACAGTGGAAAAATTTTTTCGTTTGACCAAACGAAGACTTTGTCTAAGGCACGTTCATCTCTTCCAATATTTTCGTCCCCTTGCCAAGCCGCTTTTGATTGGTGGCACTTGGGAGCAGCTGTTGTATGGTTTTAGCTCTAAATCCTTTTTCACAATACTCCTTAGCGACATATTCGAAAATATCCAGATTTTTGTCATCTTTCCTATGCTTCCTCGGGGATTTCTTTTCACCTTCTTCTTGACAGCTTCAATTACTCTGCTGCTCCGAACTGAAGGGTTTCTTCCTGGAATTGAATTTGATGAGATTGTTTGCTCTTTTTGAAAGATTTTACCAGCCATTTTATATTCGACAATTTGATAACATTTTATTTGAGTCACCGTATTTAATTAAACTGTAAACAATAAAACAAAAGAATGTTAGGAAACTTTATGCAAAATTTGAAACTATTTTAAATATTTAAATAATGGGCAGATATTTATGACGCATCCGGTACTCAAAATGTAGTAGAAACCTTCAGTAGATTGAAAGACCCGTTCTAGTCGTATTGCTAAAACTGATAAATATTTTAAGATTTATTTTGTTCTATTATAATTCTTACTATTAAGTTTTAATTTATACTAAATTGTAGTGGATTCTCGATATAATCGCTTGTCTTACCCGTTTTCCACCATCACCACACTAATATTTTGCTTTTATTCCCGCCGTCTGTTTGTCTTTCAAAGTATTAGGTTGGTGCAAAAATAATGTCGTTTTTTGACGTATAACGTCAAAAAACGACATTATTTTTGCACCAACCTACTACCTATTGTATATAATGCGAAGGGTTTGAGTTGAGCTTTTGATTTTTCAAAGATTTTGAGTTGAGCTTTCTAAATGACGAGGCAGTAAGAAAAACTTTTTTATTTTTTGTTTTTTATTTTTTTCAGCAAAGGTTGTTTCCTCAGAGCGCCCAGAACGTGGTTCGACTTCAAGGGATCGCCTTCCCTGACAACACCCAGCAACCCAACGACTGAGCGATGCAGACAAAAATGGGCGTTCTTCGTGTTAGACATTTTGTATGTGATCACAGAATTTCCGCGTCACAATTTGTTCCAGAGTCAAAAACACAATAAATCGCTAAACTTTAATTTCTGACTCTGCTCTTCGTTGGTCGTTGTCAATTGCTGGAGATTTTTTCATTGGTTCTGAAATGTCTCTTTAAATATCGCGAGCGAAGAAAGTGTTCAATGTTTGAGAAAACAACAACAACAGACAAACACGCACACACACGCACATACATACACACACATGTGCACTTTTGATTAAAAACCAACGAAATTTTCTTGTTGATTTTTTAAGATTTACTTTCTCATTATTTAGACATTCTTAAAGACTTTTTGTTGTTTTCTATATCATCAGTTGTTTTTCTAAACATTGAGTTTAGCCCCGTTGGCTTCTATCGTGATTTACGTGAGTCTTGAAAACGTAATATTAAAAAACAATAAACTGATATCAAACAACAAAAAAACTCTTTGAAAATGGTTAGTGTTAGTGAAAAGTCTTTAGACGTGGGAATATCTATTTACAAATATGAACCGAAAATCCGAAAAAAAAACATTAGAAATATTGAAACAGTAAATAAAAACATAATCAACAAGGAACTTCTGTTGATTTTTAATCAAATGTGCATCAATGAAAAATTGCTGCCCCAATGCATCCCATATTGTGAAATACATCTGTTTGATGCTTTGGTACACAACATCAATGATGTTTTTAGCCAAGGATCATTAGAGATTTAGGGTCTTTCAAAAGCATACCCCCTCTTCATGGGGACCCAGTCAATACTGATCGGATATCTAGCATGTTTCTCTTTTATTCATTATTTATTATAAAAGTGAAACATGTTAGATCGATAAATGTTTCCTATTTGTTCTTTATCCTATCATTCTATTGGATTCCGTTTCACATTTGATCCTAATACACATACACACACACACACACACACACACATACACACACACACATATATATATATATATATATATATATATATATATATATATATATATATATATATATATATATATAAGTTTAGTTAAAAACGACTGACAAGGTACTGCGATTAAGTTTTGTATTGTGTTCTTGTATTACAATTATTTCTTTTCTGGACATAAATTATGTAGAAATTGTCCGAATACTCTGTATGTCCGAACGCTTTCAGCTATTCTTTTAGCCATTATCAAAGATGATTGTATTTGAACTGAATGTATGAATTTCTTTTGTTAACATATATATATATATATATATATATATATATATACACAGCGGACATATATTTCGGGTTGAGTAATTTTTTTAAATAGCTTGTTTTCAACATGAGACATAAATTTTTTAACTGTTATTTATCGTAAAACAAGTTCTTTTTTTCTGAATGTTGTTATTTTCCTTGTTCGCTGCCGGGTCATGTAATTTGAATCCACAAATTTTAAATACATAGTAGAGTGTTTTCCTCTTGTCTACTCGTTGGTTTTGAATTCAGAGTTTTCCCTCTCTTAGACTGGTTGCCAACGAAGGATAGAAAGTTCAGTATAATCTGATATTTAACCAATAGCTGTTCTGGGAGGAGGTAGAAGAGATAGATTCGTTCCTTTCCGAAGGGTATTAGTGCGGAAGTACAAACGCAATAGACAAGGCTGAAATTTGAACTCGGTTCGCTGATTTCTTGCCGATAACCTTCACGCTACCCGCACATCCAGCCAGCATTTAATAAATCTACAATACACGATCACTGTCCAATGATCAATTTATATAACACAATCTGTTCATATTTACAACATCACAGTGCTGAAGTCTCCATAGAATTATTGCTCTTTTGAAAGACATGCTCCCCAAGCACACAAACTATACAATTTCATAACACTTGCTGTAATGTAACAGTTGAAAAATTAGACTTGGTAGCCATTAAAAGTTAAAAAAAATCTCCACCTGCGACAGATTGCACATCACGCATGACTTAAAAATTTCACTCATTGTACAATATTTCAGGCCGACACATCTTCACAGTTGTCTAAGCCTGCTGGAAGATGGGTTTTTATGGAGCCGCCATCTTTATACTGGTTTCCTACTAAGGCTATAGATTTCAGTCTACCTTACTATTTAACTCAAGGTGAGTTCCTTATTGCGTTCCTACACGAGACGAATTAGTAAATATCTCCCTGAGTACCTACTGTAGGGTGATAATTAGCAAGCTAATAAGAATAGGCATTACAAGTGAGTTCGGTCATCACTTGACTATTGTGCCCCTGCATAAATTAGACTAATTCGAGTAAATATCTATAACCAAATAAATGTTTCTACACCGAACGAGATTTTTACAAAAAAATCATTGAAGGGAAAGTTGTGTGGAAAGCCGCTCTGTTTTGTTTTTTTTTTCTACTGGACGCATGCATCAGTGGCTGGTATAAAATATAAAACCAACGGATGAAATGAGCGGAATATACAAAAGTGAATAAATTGGATCTGAATTTGAAACGTTGATAGATTTCGAAAGTGTTTGGTAAAAGAGTGAGATTTTAAGTTGTCGTTTCATGTTCGACTTTAAACTATTAAAGAAAACTGGACTGAAAGAGCGGGAAATATTTAACCTCTTTTTGAAATTGATCGACACAAATAGGTGGCGCTGCTGTCAGAACGAAGAAGCACCAAAACGGATGAAAATGCAAAACATCAAAGGAATCAAAAGCAACAACTTCCAGTTGTCTACCTGCTCGATAAATAATATATGCTGATTGGTTTAAAAAACCTCTTAACATGAAAACGAGATAATCAAAAAAAAAAAAAACCCAACTGATTGTAACTCTGATCCTAAAAGTAGTATCATATCAAATACAGGATCATCACTTTTTCGGGATTCTACGCTCCAGAATAATGTTGGATTATGCAGTAAGTATCACAGATCAAAAAGGTCACAGGATACTAATTCTATAATACACTGCTCACCCAATATTATACACGTCACATATCTTTAAAGAATTAAAAAAAAAAAATACTATGTCCATTCATACTGTCGGTATTCATGACTTTACACGGATTCTTTTTCTTTAATATGTGTGAATTACTATGACGTTTTTGGGAAAGATAGTAAGGTAGTTTCCGCTTGTATTCTCTAACATTTCGATCAGTGTGTCCTTCTCCTAGGTCGGCTGATACTCAAGGCTAGAGAATCTACCCAGTTATTTAACCGGTAACTGGGGTAGAGGCTATGGTACTGACGCCTTACCCAAGGGCATAGTGCAAAGGGAACGTATTAGAATTGCTCAGAATTCGAACTTTTCTCGCTGATTCCACTTTCACGCCGATAGCCCTTATTCTACCCACACTCTTTCTCTAAAGCATTAGAACTGTTATAAAGTCAAAAAAAAAATTTTCATAATAAATTCTTTGATAAAGATCTCAACAGCCTTGTCTAAATTTAACATACGCTTCACGAAAAGGGGGCGATACTTAACCTTCACTGAGCGCAGTATATCTTGGGGTTGGATAAAAAAGGCATTATTTGATTGTATTTGATGGTATGTACACTGTATATACATTATTCTTTCATGGCAGTTAATCTTCTCTACGGTTGGCAGAACAGTGGAGTGATACTTAGCCTTGTTCTTGTGGTTGGACAAAGAATGTACTAAGAATGGTAGGTATGCTATATATATATATATATATATATATATATATATATATATATATATATATATATATATATATATATATTTGTGTGTGTGTGTATGTGTGTGCGTTATTCTTATACAGCTATTCAGTTCTAGAATACTCCAGAATAAGAAATTCTACCGGAAAACGCACAGGTGCGTTACGCTCTCCCATTTTAGTTAGAATTAAAAGCGATAACGGTAAATCGGTGGTCTACCGGAAATGTCCATAGCAAACGTAATACAATAAGATGCGTCGTTAATAAACACCATCGAACTGCAGATTCTAGTTGTGTTGCATTGTGTCTAGGATGCAAAACCTGATCGGACCGAAATAAAAGTTAGGATTTCAGGTGTCGTTGCTTCCCCCACTTTGTCGTAAGCGCTACACAATCTTCCTTTCTCGAGCAGTCAGTAAATTAATGTATTTATAAAATCTACAATACTTACATACTCTCTCTCAAATGATCAATATTTTTGTTTACTGTTGTTCACGCAATAAAATACCTGAGAGCCAATCAAGAGACGAAAACAAAACGAAGCATTTTCAAGAATTTCTCATGCAATTCAGTTTTAATCATTGAGACAAAATTTTACTGAAGGGCTTGACAAAAATATTGGTTCTTTATCTCGAGCGACGGTTAGCGAAAATAGTATTTAGGAAAAAAATCAATAAAATTGATGACTGTATGATAAAGAATCAATGATAAATATTAAATTATTTATAGCTTGTTAATATGCTTAAAAATATGAAAATCGCAGAAACAGTTACCATATTTGAAACAAACTTTCAAGTGTGGTTGTATCAGCGCCACCTGGCGGTGATTCAGCACATTTGAAAGACTTCACATCTTGATTTTTTTTATTTACATGTGAAAAGTTTTTTTTTTAATTTATTACTCTAATCAGTTTTTTTTTCTTTTTTTGATTGAGATCACATTTTGAAGTATCGATTGGTTTGCCTGCCCATAGCTTCTTCGTTTTTGTAATGGAGGCAATAAAGATGATCGATAAAGATAAACCCAACATCTCTTTTGTTGTTGTTGCAGTGCCACAACCGTAGCACAGTGATAAAAACAATTCCTACCCCCACTTTTTTTAGTGATAAAACAATCCCTACTCCCTATTTTTTTAGCCAATTTCAACATGGTTTTACTTGTTCAGAAAAAATGAATTGTAATCAATACTAAAAACTTAATTTTCAAATATGAACTCTAATCAATGCTAAAAAGTCAGTGTTCAACCGTAGAACCCCAGTCAGGGTTAAAATAATATGCTAGGAGGCTACCCTGCCTCAGGCAGCAACTCTCCCATTATATTTAAATACGTATGGGTCGGGGCCAAACACTGATACCCGAGGCGTCACAAATGTGAGTTGCCGAGAGGGCAGGAGCAAATTTTATTACGACTCACATGTGTAATAGAATGGATCGTTAGCTGTATTGCTATGCAAAAGCACGGGGATATGTTTCTAAAATCCTAAATCGCCATCACCTTACATACGTTATTAACTAACGTAACGAGATTCTAACTTTAACCCATGTCCCCCAGGTGTCGGTTTAAACTTAAGCTTCCATGTTTCTATTTATCTAATTTTTAATTATAAAATATAATTTTATAAAGTGAAGATTTCACTGGAGGGTGTTCGAAAAGTTCTTTTTCTATCTTAACACAATAAAATAGGTACTTTATGTAAAATGATCACAATATATGGAAAAAACTGATACCATTTTGCTTGATTTGTTTTTACGGCTTATTAACCTTTTGCAGGTTATTTAAATAAAATATTTTTAGATGTAAGAATTTTTTTTTAAAGAGATAATAATGATTTACCGATACAAGTCCTACTAATTAACTCATAGTTAGGGGAGAAGAGGTGGAGTCTTACTTTTTCCATATATATATATATATATATATATATATATATATATATATATATATACACATACACACACATACACACACGTATATATATATATATATATATATATATATACGTCTTACCAGTTTGTGACTGGAAGTGATAATTCCGAGAAGGATATAAATCCAGGGAGAGATCAATGTAGACTACAGAGCATTATAATGATAATAAGAAGACGAAGACTTTAATTATCCATTTTCTTTATCATTTTTATTTCATGAAAAACGGTATGTTCATCTAATCAGAACTTTCTACATTCGCAGAACAGGATTACGTGAAAGCGGTTAGGATATATCTCTTGCTGGCTACATGGCACTCCATACCATGTTTTATTTTCAGTTGAGAATTCAGCCTTGAAATTCTGTGTTTATATTTAGAAATAAGTGCAACGATTTATTCAAAGTTATCCTGATAAGGGAAAAACGGAAAACGAACCCAAGAAAATGTTGTTGATATCTGTTATTAACATCTCCACTAAGGTATAATATCATTTTTTATAATATATATGGATATATTTCTTTAATCGATACCACCCCATGTAAAGCAGTAAAGCCACTAAGACACAAGGGGTTACAGGGTGTGGAAGAATTAGGAACAGAAATATTAATAATGAGCGGGAAGATAATAGAGTAATCAGGAAGACAGTAGGTAGCAATTTACATTGTACTTTATTTTTTGCAGATTAAAGTTGGCTGGAAAGCATGGAGCCGGAAGGAAGTTTCCACAAGCGTAAAGGGTGAGAAAAGAAACAGCTAGCATAGAACTTACGGTTACATCTACCCAAATGAAATTGATGAGATATCGACGCTAGTCTAATATTGCGCTTACGTTCAAAAAGTCCAGGCACCACAGAGAAGAGCTCATCCGAATAATTACCATGAAATTTATTTATGGAAAAGGCACAGGGAGCCAACCTTATGGCAGTGGGCAAGTGACTGAAGCCGAACCGCCAGATCAGAACCGATAATATTGCTGATTCTTCTTTGGATGTTATCAAGGAGCTCAAGGTAAATAGCAGGGGCACCGGACCCTATGTGACAGCAATACTCTAAGGATGGGCGAATGGTAAACAGTAAACATATATATATATATATATATATATATATATATATATATATATATATATATATATATAAGATAGATTCTGGAGAGGAAAATGTCTGCATAAGTAGCTGAACATTGATATCGACGAAGTTACCGCGCATCATGCAATCCACAGTTTTATTCTCTTCCACTAATTATTTATACACCGGGATCGATATTTGCAGCGTTGACGTTTTTCGGAGGATTTTGTCAGAGCCAGTTGCCAATGAATGCAAAACTGCTTAACTGCACTGTCAGCGTTTTGGACGCGTGATATGAATTCAAATCAAAATGGCAGCAGTTTTGATTAATGCTTAAGTGTGATAAGATTTGCAGATTGTTTCCCAATCACTTTCCCTCTCTCTCTCCCTCGCACACATACATAATTTCAGACATTAACATATTACATAAATGTGTCTGTAAACTAGCATAACGGAAAAGAAACAACAAACTAAAAGGAATTATTGATATTTGCTTAGTTTAGTCTGGCGCAATCATTCGGCGTTCCAAGTGTCCTTGAACCAGACTAAGTAAAATAAATAATTAACTATCGATAACAAGAATCGAAGAAATTTATAGATATGTTTTATGTTTATTCTGTTAAACATGTTTTGTTTGTTGCCGGTTTATTAAAATCGTTTATCAAGATTTCGTGATTGTACCTTAATTTTATTTTATTCGCTTTTTCTTTTACTTCGAAGCTTTTGTTTTTTTTTGTTTTTTTTTAATCTTTCACATTTTAATTGCTAATTAGAATCCAAATTTATCCTTGCCTTCCCAACCACTTTCGGACGCAATTCATTTGGACAAAAAATACCCGCCACAAAAACAAAAATAAAAAAAAACAAAACAAACAAAAACCCTATCCTAAAAAGGCAATTTCTCTATTTTAAAATAAATACTCTTTATGACCTTATAATCGACTTTCGTGTTAACACATAGAAAGATGCAATATAATTGTAGTGACAGGTAAATTAACTATTAGGTTGGTGCAAAAATAATGTCGTTTTCTTAGATATGTTACTATGGGAGAAAACGATATTATTTTTGCACCAACCTAATAATTAGCATATCCGGAATATTCGGGTTATACAATGACTCCGATTAGGAGGAGGAATTACACTTGAGCAATCGGCAATAACACGAAGAATTTAGCACTTCACAACAATAACAATGCAATGAATTGACATAATTTTGAGGTTAAATTGGGAATTGGAAGTGGACGTCATGGTAACCGGCATTATTGAACTTAGCCTGCCCATTGCTCTGTCTACCCGTAAGGTGATTTTCTAAGCGTAGCTTAGATTTGGCACAAGGCCGTAAGTATGGGGCACCCAGTAAGGAACCAACTCACTATTCAGTAATAATTGATCTAGCGAGACAAGCTTCTAATCATTACACCACGTCAAAATGCTCCTTTATTTACTAAGCGTAGGTTAGATTGGGCACAAGGCCGAAAGTATGGGGCACTCAGTAAGGAACGAACTCACTACTCAGTCATAATTGATCTAGCGAGGCAAGATTGATTACCATTATACCACGTCAAAATACTCCTTTATTTACTAAGCGTAGGTTAGATTTGGCACAAGGCCGTAAGTATGAGGCACCCAGTGAGGATCGAACTCACGAGTCAGTCGTAATTGATCTAGCGAGACAAGCTTGCTAACCATTACACTACATGAAGGTGCCCCTGTCTACCTGTAAGGCTGTTAAGTCAATAAAAGTTAACGGCAACGAACTTCCGTATTAAAGCACACTTTCAACATAATATAATGCTCAATATCTATTCATATAAAGCTGGTTATTGTTTGCATGTATGAATTTTATAGCTGATCAAATAATTAAACCCTAGAGGCTGAAAATTAGTGCAGGGGAGTAATTTGACTCGAAAGATGAATATATATATGATAGCGGACAGGGAGAGAAATCAGCGATTTCCGGCCAAATCGAAAAAAAGAGACATTTTCACGCAACATTGCATATACCCGAAACGCTCCTGAGGCACTAATATAAACATTTTTTCTTTCCACAAAAAGCCAGTAAATATGGTGTTAGTCGGTGTTTGTCAGACGGAAAAAAAAGAATTTGTGTGCAGAGTTAAAATTCCAGTGGAAATAATCTCCTTTCGCTACACACTAACGTTCTCGGTAAAGGCATAAACAGGAAGAAATGATGTTAACTGACATTGAAAAAAAGTTGCTGATTGCAAAGAATTCACATTTGGTTATTCAGTATTTTGAAAAATAAAGGTTAATATATGTTGAGGTACATTTGTATTTATTCAACACCCACTGAGCCAATTTAGGGTTTATACTGCAACTCTACTGAACAGAACTTACAGTTTCTAGGAGAGAGCGCATTATCTGGCGAGATCAACAGTTTTGGACAAGGTCAGTACACACAAACCCTCGGTCACGATGACTTGTGACTTCCATCAACAGATTCCAAGCAGTTCCGTCTACCTAATTTTACTCACAAGGCTTGAGTTAAAAACTATTGTATGTGTTTTTTTTTTTTTTTTTTTTTTTTGTATGCCGCACACTGGAATCGTCTCCCAAGGCTGATAACGTCAAGATAAGAATGGTCTGAAAAACGAAGGTTTTAACCATTCGGCCGCATGCCCATTATATACGTGGTCTGTTTGAAAAGTAACGGGATTCAGCTCTGTGAGCTATGCGCGAAAGAGTGATAGGCAGATTGTGTTATCATCTTACACGATACCTTGGGAGTATATAACTGTAATCTTAGTTTTCTACAGCCATTGCATTTTTTTCACGTGCGGTTCTGGGTGCTTCACCACGATGATGCATCAGATCACAACTACCTGTGCATTCGGCAGTTCCTAGCCGTGAAAAAACATCGCCGTATTGGAACAACCTCCCTATTCACCTGATCTTGCTCCCTGTGACTTTCTTCTTTTCAGCAAGCTCAAGGGGACTCGTTTTGAAGGAGTGAATTGCTAAGACAAAAAATAAACGTAATTGATAGTTGAGAATTTTTTTTGTAAATGCGCATGAATGCGCATAGTCAATTTAATCTTATAATTCTTCCTTTTCCTCCTCCTTCTTCTTCTTCTTCTTCTTCTTCTTCTTCTTCTTCTTCTTCTTCTTCTTCTCTCTTCATCCTCCTCCTTTTCTCCATCCTTCTTCTTCTTCTTCTTCTTCTTCTTCTTCCTCCTCCTCCTTTTCTCCATCCTTCTTCTTCTTCTTCTTCTTCTTCTTCTTCTTCTTCTTCTTCTCTTCTTCTCTCTTCCTCCTCCTCGTTTTCTGAATCCTTCTTCTTCTTCTTCTTCTTCTTCTTCTTCTTCTTCTTCTTCTTCTTCTCTCTTCCTCCTCCTCTTTTTCTCCACACTTCTTCTTCTTCTTCTTCTTCTTCTTCTTCTTCTTCTCTCTTCCTTCTCCTCCTTTTCTCCATCCTTCTTCTTCTTCTTCTTAGCCTCTTCCTTCTCCTCTGCTTTCTTCTTCTTCTTCTTCTTCTTCTTCTTCTTCTTCTTCCTCCTCCTCCTCTTCATGGTCCTTCCTCCTTCTCTTTCTCTTCTTTAACACCAAGCCACCACCACGATAATCATGTCTTACTCATCATTCGCCAACCTTCTACTTTTTTCTTGGCGTTTGACGTGATACTGTAACTATTAGTTTTACTTTCATTTTCGAGATTTTTTATTTCCATTCCCTCCTCGAAATGAACAATTATTGTTTCAATTCACACACCAGCAAACAATCTTCCTAATTTTGTAAGGGGACCAGAATATTATAATTAATTCGGTATGTTGAATAGTAATACATTTATCTTAAAGATAAAGTGTTGAAATCCACCCAGATGCCAAGATTCAATTATTAAATTTCAAAGCTGGCAGTAAATCTCCTACGGAAATATGTTACAATTTTTCTGTTCAGGTAATCCTAAGAGATTCGTCTTTTTTTTTTCTTTCTTTTTTTTTTTCTTTCTTTTTTTTTTTTTGTAGAACCCTCGATGTCCGAGCAACAGGAACATTTGTTTCTGTTTATTGTTAGCGACCGAGTCTATATATCATGTTCATTATTTTCGCTTTTTTATTACTGAATTGATAAAATTCTTTGAAATCCAAAGATTAAAAAAAAATCTAATAAATCTGGAAAGAAAACTGGGGGCCCATTTCCTCAATTTCAAGATTAGTTTCCTCAATTCACCGGTTTATTCGATGAATGAGGTCTTTCAAGAACCAATCATGTCACAAAAAATCAATTAAGATTATTGATTTCAGGACACTTAATTATCTGGTTGAAATCCAACGACGAACTGCTTTCTCTTATTTATGGTGAGCAGCCATTACGTGCATTGTTGTAAATGTTTCACTTTCGACATAGTGCCAGAAGTTAACTCTTTCAGTTGTTGTTCCGTTCAAACGTAAGCGATCGTGGCTCTCCACATATTCCTTTTCTTTATTATCTGTGGTTTCTTGATAAAAATTTTGGAGTGGTTTTCTGTTGCCGTCTTCGCGGTTCTGAATTGCAACTTCTTTCCTTAGACTTCATGCCGCTCAATCTAAACTTCTATTTAATTGATGGTAAGAAATGATGATTATATTCATTTCCAAAGGTTATTTTTGCGAAAGTGAACACAACAGACGAAGTAGAGATTTGAACTTGGTTAGTCGATTTCTGTTTTCGGTGCCGATAACTGTACCTCTATTGTTATAATATTTATTTTTTTAAACCGATAATGAATATCTCAACAAATACATATTGATAAAAATTTGCTATATTTATAGGGGAAAAGTGTTCAATATTGGCGATAGAGCATTTCTAGACATAGACGGTGTGGACATAGGAATGAACACTGCATTGTGACTGTTTCATGTTTATTATGTTCCAAACGTTTTTCGAATCGTCGTCCATACTTAGAATATTACTGCCACATATGGTTTAGTGCTTCTGCTATATACATTTAGAGATCCTTGATAAAATCCAGAGAAGAATCTGCAATGTGATTGGTTATGACCTGACATCTCGACTTCAGTCACTTTCTCACTGTTGTAATGTAGTTTCCCTATTCCTTTTCTATAAAAACTTTCATGGTAATTGTTTCTGATGAACTTTCCTATATGGTACCTAAACTTTAAGCGCATTTCTCAGTTGGCAGCAATATCTCACCATTTTACAGTCGAAAAGACCTGCTGTAACCGTAAGTTCTATGAAAACAGTTTCTTTTCTCGCCTTTTTCGCTTATGGAACTTTCTTCCGGCTTCTTGCTTTCCAGTCAAGTTTGACCTTCAAAAATTTAAATGCAATATCAATTGTTATTTTCTGTCCTTTAAATTGTTCTTTTATTGATCTCGCTACTTAAGAATATTTTTCACACTAAGTAACCCTCTACATCTTAATGGCTCTGTTGCCTTGCTTCGGTTGAAATGATAAAAAAAGCTATTCAGCATTTCTAACTAAGAGTTGGAAAACTTTTGGATTCATCGTACCATTTCAAAAAGAAAAATAATTATGTTTTGTATTTGTTTACTCTTCGACAGATTTCTGATTTTCACGTAATGTGTCGGTTGAGGTTTTGAACGTAGTAAATTCAATTAGTTAAAAGAAAAGAGTGAGTTTCAATCCGTAAGAAAGACACGTCATATCACCAACAGCCGTTGAGAAGATTTATTGACAGAAAACTTCGATTAGTGAAAAACTGATGTCCTCGATTCGATTCCAGGTGCGCAATACTAAAAAAAAAAAAAAAAAAAAAAAATAGAAAGAATAAAGTTTACTGAAATAAGTGAAGAAAATGAAAATAAAAACGAAAAATTAAATATTAACTAAAAAAAATAAAACCAAAACAAATTTATTGAATTCCGTTGTAAAACGGTAAATAATTAAATGAAGACCGCTTAAAATAAACAGAAGAAAAAAAATGAATTATTTCTTTTTTTTATGTGCGGTCTTGTGTGCATGAATAAACGTACATGTGTAGCACACACATATAGAAATAAATATAGATTTAAGAGTGGATACTGAGTCAACAGTGTGGCGACAGTCTGTTTCATGTTTGAAAGCAGGCCATGTGTGCTGGGTGGTAGCTCAAAATTTTAATATACTGGTCAATGGAGCATTATGGGTAACAAGGTCATGTATTTCCGGTTTATTGTGTTATCCTAACAGATAATCAGTAGGCAGAAACGGTTATATTTTAAATTATTCTAAAGGCTATTGAGTAGAAATGCGGTTATTTTATATAACCACTGTATGAGGTTGTTAACTTTGAACTCATTTTTTTTATTATTCATTTCTTAGGGTATTTTGTATTTATTCATTAATTATTCGCTGTTGATTATTATTATTATTAAATTTATTTAGTTGTTATATGTGCATTCGTACAGTTTGTTATTTAATTTATTTAATTAATTTGTTTAGTTATTTAGTTTTTCCTTTTGGCAGGTTGGTTATCTTATTTGTTTAGTTTCAATTATTGGCTATGTTTAAAGTATGTTACTTTATCTGCGTTATATATAGTAGGTATACTTGCATTTTTCTTGTGATGCTTTATTAGTCGAATAATCTGATGATTGCGCTCAGGCATGAAACAAGCTGTTGCCATTTAGTGTTGATCTCAATGTCCACTCTTATATTTATACATGCTCTGATATTGAGCACTTTTACCCATAAATATAGCACACTTTAAAACTATATTTTCATCATATATTATATAGGTTGGTTGGTTGATTTTGTTTAGCAGCATATCAACATCTATGAGTTATTTAATGCCGAAATCTAAATATTTTCAACAATTTTATGGCTTTAACTACAGACAAAATGTATTATTGGGAATTTTACTATAAATATGTACTGTTGGTATTTTTTTTATATAAAAATGAATTGCTGGTATTTTGACTATAAAAATGTATTTTATATTTTCATAGTGTTTCGTTTTTTTTGTGGGGGGTTACTATTTACCTATAGATGGGATCCTAACAGGTGTTACCACCCCTGGTCAGGGTGTACCTGGATATAACAGCAATTAAGAGGTGGTTCCAGGTTCCTCAAAACCTCCAATGTCCCGCTCAGAGGCTTTACTACCGGATGTAGTGTATCGTCATACTCAGAACTAATATATATAGGTAACCCAAAAGATTCGGTAAAAAAAATTATCATGCATAATGAAAAATGCCTAAAACTCAATAAAAACAAACTTCTGTTGTTAAAATCTTTATGTTATTATTAAGAGGAAAGAGCAAAAGATTTTTTATTATTAAATTATATTTTCTAATCCTTTTTAGAACCTTAAAAATTTGGAGTAAAAATTTGTTTTTCTTGCGTCAACAGGTAAATTAGTATGGGAAATCTTAGCATCTTTTTGTGGTGAAAACTCGTTGATTTGGAAATTCTTACAAAAATCAGATAATTGTCCTATTTTAATGATATTTTCAGAACTTTCACAAATGATTGCAGTTATTTTAGAAACGTTTATTTTTTTGAAAATCTTGGCAAAATATTTTTTTTATATCTGTTACCTCCCACTTATTTAACTTTATGAAATTTCAAGAAATTCATTTTTGTAGATCTTAAGGTTTATATTACTTATGAGCACAAGTCCTCGGAGAATGTAAATCATAATAATTTTTTGTCAACCTGGGTCTCCAGTAACAAAAATTTGCTCTGAACCGTAACATAAAACTAAGACATTATTTAACTGGAAAAACTTTTGATTGTTTCAGAAACAAATTTTCGATGAATAATGAATTTTTACAAGAATTGTTTTCATTTATTAAAACAAAAATTAATTAGAATAATTTGTACAAACTTACTACAATTCAGCGGCCTCAAGTAATTTAAGAAGAAACTTGAATTGATTTTGTGTGTGTATAAAAGTGCCATTTTTTTGTAAATACGGGCATCCATACACAACATTATTAGAAAATAAGTGCGTCAACTATAGTAAATTTTAAATTTATTGGTAATTTTTTAGCATTTCTTCAGTGGGCATCTTAACAAGTAAGAGTGTAAAGCCAAAGTATCTAATATTTAATAGAATATTAGTTTACTTAGAATACTTTCCTAATTTTTAAAGATTACTGGCTAGTTAAAAATTATATAAGAATGGCGTTCATCTTGTATTCAATGAATTATTACATTTAAATGTCTTTTATTTATTCGGGTTATCAATAAATGTGTCAACATGTCATAAAAACTTCCATCTTCATGTTAAAAAATAATTTTTCGCGATATTTTAAAGTAAAATTTAGTAATACATCTTTTAATTCAGATTAAATAAACTTTAAATCAATTATTCTTTCCCAAGTAAAATTTCAGAAAAGTAAATTTTATTTTTGAAAGATATTTTAATAACGAGAATTATGTTGTGTTGACCGAATTGTCTAACTGGTAGATTTTACCCATTTTTAGCAATTATAAAAATAATTTCAATCAATATAAATCCGTTTTGAAATACAGCAAATTGTTTTTTTTTCTTATTGGAAATATTAAATTTAAAATATTAACTCAAAATTAAAACTAAAATGAAATTTCAAGGAATATTTTTCATTTTTAAAAAGTATTTCAAACCTTTGGTATCGCTTTTCTTTCCATGTGTGTTGTGCTTGTGTAAGCATGAGAAGTCATTATGAATGTTCTTGGTCAGACCTTCCATTCACACACACACACACACACACACACACACACACACACACACACACATATCTATCTATCTATCTATCAGGTTGGTGCAAAAATAATGTCGTTTTCTCACATATGTTAATATGTGAGAAAACGACATTATTTTTGCACAAACCTAATATCTATCTATTTGTGTATGTGTGTGCGTGTATAAGCATCAGAAGGCATTATGGATGGTTCCTTGGTCAGAACGAGAACTTTTTAGCATTCCTTCTTATATACCGGGTGTAACAGCAAAATTGTCGAAATCGTGTAACAGTATGTGATAATTGTCCATCCCACAAAATTCTTAATATCTAAAAAAAAAAAGAAGCTAAACTGAGTTTCTTTTTTCCAGATTTTCAGATAAGACGTTCAGCAATTTGACACTATTTGTCGTAAGTATCACCGAAAAACCCTTTGAGTTAGTTAGCTAGAAAGAAAACAGGTTAAAATCGTTTTGTGTCAGCCCCATTATGTCTTTCCAACTGAGCAATGGTGAGAGGAAAAACATCATTAAGGCCTTCAGTAATGGTGCCAACATTTATACTCTGGCTTCCATCTTCAAAGTCCATTCAAGAACCATTAAGAGAACGGTGAATAAGTTTAAAAAAGAGGAACAATAAACAGAAAAACTTGATCAAGAGGTTACAACAGCAAGAGGGATCATCATTTCAGCTTAGAGCCAAATACATTCTCATTGTTCAAAGTAGAATCAAATAGTATTATAAAAACCTCGGAGAATTCCAGTAAAATATCTTTAATCATTTCTAAGATACAATGGTTCAAAGCTTAATCTAACAATTTTGCTGTTACATCTTATATATATATATATATATATATATATATATATATATATATATATATATATATATATATATAAAGTAAGCATGGAAAAATTGTGGATTATCAATAAGGAAATTGTCAATAAACTCGGAAGGAGTAAAAATAGAGAGTTAGAGGGAATGAGAAAAATGAAAAGAAAGTGTGGGTAATAAATAAAAACAAAAACGACAAGAAGGAAAAATAGAAAGAGAAGTGTTAGGATTGTCCTTTTTTATTTTTTTTAAAATTCCAATCTAGAAAAATAGAGAAGTATACAAGTGAAGAGAAAGAGCGTATATGAGAGAGGAAGTGAAAGGGAAGAAGGAGATGAAAAAAAAAAAAAAGGAGAGTGATTTATAAAGAGAATGTGTCATGTGTGTGAATGAGAGTGAGATTAGAGGTGGAGTAGTAGAGGGAGGAGGTGGAAGGAAGAAAATTCACATGTTCATGTGTATGTGTGCGACTGTGCTGGTTCGCGCACGCGCGTGTGTGTGAAAGAGGGAAAAATGGAAAGATGGAGTGCGAAGCAAAATCTTGTCGATTGATATGAAAAACGAAATAATCTAATTTCGGCGATCCTAAGTGAGGCGGTATGAGGTTACAGGTTAAAGGATGGCTAGAATACAATATCGACCCACGTTTCCCACTCTATTGTGTTTGTACCTCGCCAGATGCGTCCATTATATATATATATATATATGTGTGTGTGTAACCGGGTCGAATGTTGTTGTTGATGTAGTATAAGTTATCCCCTTGTTATATGTATTTGTAGTAGTAGTTGATAGAGAAATCCTTTTTACTTTTTTTACTTTCGTTTTTAAGGATAACATTTGAGATCGTCAACTTTCGATTTTCCGGAGCGATGGTTCTACGTATGTGTTGTGTTCTTTTTTACTACTGCTACTGCTAGTATACTCTAGTCTACTCTACTGAGCCTACTGTCCTGACTGCCCTCGCTTATGGTGGAAGGATCGTTTTTATAATCGGATTTTAGAATGCTGAAATATCTTTCTCATCCTTCATCACAGGTGGCAAGGTTGTTTTTAGGATGATGAAATTTTTTTATCTTTATTTCAGGGATGATAAAATATTCTTATTTTCTATCATCACTGTTGCAAGGTTATTTTTAGAATGATGAAATATCATCATCATTATGGATCATAACACACACACACACACACACACACATATATATATATATATATATATATATATATATATATATATATATATATATATAAGGGAAAAATCTTTGAAAGTTGTGAGAACAAGCGTAAGTGTACCTGCGAGGAGAGTTTCCATTCCGCGTTGTTTTTTTGTGTTCTCACGGAAAATGGAATCAGCGAAATAAATTCACATCCCAATTGAGGCAGTTTTTACTCTTTTCTATAATCACATTGGGAAAAACATGGATCTAGAGTCAACTGCTATCTATCTTACATATCTTCATAATATGCAACCCTTGCTTTCTCGTACGCATTTAAAACAAATTCATTCAGTAACTTGAGTGGCTCTTGGGTGAACAATAATAATAATAGTGATTGGGGCAAATAGCAGAGCAAACTGTGTTTACTGGTCTTCGGTGACAAGAAGGACAACTCTAAAAGCAAAATCAGAAATGGAACCCATTCAGGCGGTTGTATATCAACCATAACTTCCTCCCGGCGACTCCTGTAGCCATATTGATCTCAATAGTTAACGTCCCGAGAAATGTACGGCTTAGTGGTTTTCTGAAGTTTCGATTTTCCTGTCAATCTGGAAGTGAATTAAATGAAAAGAAACATAACCAAGAGAAAGCATAAACAACTACCCACAAAACGTGGATAAGAAAACTGCCTCTTGTAGCTGAGATAGTCACACCCTTTTTGTCAATGTCAATGATTAGGGATTCAATTCAGGATTGGTGCTCAACAAATGTGACCTTGTGCCAAAATTTGATGGTAAAGGGATTTAACAATTAACACACTATCTCAAATAGTAATGCTGCTTTGATAAAATATTCCAGGTCAATGTAACTGCAAGTTGTCCTATTTATATCCTTTACAGAGAAATGTAATTTGGATTTTTTCAGAAGAGGAATTATCATTATTGTATGCCTCACTATTTGGACAAGCAGGCTTATCTTGGCCACAAAGCTTCTTGGTTGTATTCGGTCATTTTCTTTGACTTTCGAACCGAACACTTTATTTAATCCACGGGAATAGATTGTTCTCATTTCACTGCCTATTTTGGAATATTTCATATTAAAAATCACCAGTCTAATTCGCCTTTGTTTGTCCCAGTTTTCAGCACTACCAGACCCAGGAATTGAACCCACAACTATCAGAAACCAGATATAGTTTAACAAACAATATGTACAATTTAGTGGTGTAATTTTTAAGTCTTAAACCTAATGGCTATATAAAGAATTTTACGAGTATCGTGACACAAATGATGGAATTTATCTGAGTTTCTTTCTTAATAGGGTTCATCTCTATGCTGAGGAGGTTATCACATATATGTTATAGCATGGACACTGATTCTTTCAGCCGTCTTATTCCTCATCCAGTGTTGTTCTTTGTCTATTATCTTACCATCACACACTGGATTTAATAACCACCCTCTTTCTTCCATATATGAACAGCCATACCTAATTTCAATATTGCTCCGTTGACTAAAACCTTTTGAGGTTCCCCTACTCTTACCTTTAGAAGGTGGCTAGTCTTTCCTTTGTAGTCCACGACACAACTGCATGGGGTGGAATACACACAATTCTTGGTTATGTTATCCTTTGACGGAGGCTTTTTTCTGGAATGGTATCTCCGAAGGGTAGCACTGCTTTTGAACATTATCCTGATATATGGAACACAAATCCTCTGAATCATTTCAGATGTGTTTCTTATATATGGTACAGAGATCGAGAAAGATTTGTTTTTATTGTAGTCTCTTTCAGTCTATTCATATCCATCTGTTGGGATAACTTTGCTTCCTCTTCCTCACTTAGTATTCGCTGTGTTTGGTTGGTCATGTGACCCTTAACAACCAATTAGAAGAACGTTGTTTTAAACAGAGGGGCAGGTTTTTTCGTAGACACCTGATAGAGAAGATGGGTCCTGACTGGTGAGCTCAAGTATTAGATTTAATATATGTAGAAAGGGATCCAATATACATACCGCCTTTCTCTCGCCCACCATATTTTCCCAACGCATTTTTATTTACATATGTAAGCACACAACTGACGAACATCGACAAATTTGCCTTTCGCTTCACAGTCTCCTTCGAATACTAATATCTGCCATTGTTTCACAATCGTCTAAAGGTAAATGTGTCTTCATTGTTTATTCAATTCAGACAAATTACACAAACCTTTCGATTGCAGTCAATGACAACGTTAAATCGAACCAATCAAGGCGCACATTCTGATCAGTCCGCCATCTTGACTGCTTGATGTTGGTTGTGGGTAACACACTCAGAGAGCGATTGTTTTAAGTTTTCTGGTTTAGTTTTATGATTGAAGAAATATTAAATATCAGTGAAGAAAACCATTCATATATTTACAAATAATAATAATAATAAAAGAAAGGAACTCAACAACAAATCATCAAAATCCATGCTGTACCATTTCTCCAGGAAATCCCCCAAATAATTTATATCCCACATCCTGTGAAGACCTTTGCCCATTTAATGTTTTTTTGTTAATAGCTGTCTTTAATAATGATAATAATAATACACACATACAGAACAATCAAAGCCAATCGTCCTGACATCGTGATCCAAGAGCACAAAACAGAATGTCCTTTCGTATTGATATGGCATTTCCTACAGACTGAAATATATCTTTGAAGATCTTCAAAAAACTATCAAAATACAAAGATCTTGAAAGGGAAATCTCAAAAATGTGGCACATGAAGACAGCAATATTTTCAGTTGTGTTTGGAGCCCCCGGTTTAATTGGGAAAGGTTCCAGCAGACTTATTGAAGGGAGCCATGGTAGTTTATGCCTTTTAGAAATGCAAACAATTATTTTTACAAGTACAGCTCTCACCTTACCAATGGCTTTATCAATGTAAAATGTCTGTGTTCTTAGGTTGTTTTATTTGTTTTTTTTTTTACAAAATGTTCTGTGAAAATGTTATGATGCCATTTCCGTCTTTAGGTCTCTGGCTGAGATCCAGAAGGAAATGAGTATACAACCGAAATCAAATGAAAGAATAATAAAAAATATTTTAGACTCTGGCCGATTCCAATCTGTATTCATGTTTCAATATATAACCTTTTGAATGCTTTTTTAAATTGCATTTTAAGGCTTTTTTTTTTTTTTTTTACTTCATTTCAACTTTAATTTTCTTTTTCTTTTAATTTAATTTTTTTATCTTTATTTTTAAACGTTTTTTCACACTTTCAGTGGAATTTTACGTAACTGAATTACGCTTTTTATCTTAGCATAGTGTATTTTTGTCGATGTGTGCATGTATGTATAAACAGAATATATATATATATATATATATATATATATATATATATGTTTATACGTTATTTTTATAGATATAAATATTTATATAAATTCTCTGTTTATAATAAACAGTATTAACAACATTTACCGTCATGAATGTTTATTATAAACAGAACATTTACTTAAATATTTATATCTATAAAAATAATGTATAAACAGAAAATATATTAAAATAATTGTCGGACTTAGTTCATTTCATAATATATATATATATACATATATATATATATATATATATATATATATATATATATATATATATATATATATATATATATATATATATATTGGTTTGTCCAGAAAGTTCTTGTCGATTTTTAAAGAAAATTAAAACACAAAACAAAATTATGCCATTAAATGTTTATTCAACTAAACACGAACCATTTTGTTGCACTATCTTTCTCCATTTTTCCTTCGATTTAAAGATTCGATTTTCCCAGAATTTTGGTGGTTTCTCGGAAAAGAACTCATTAAAGTAGTTTTTATGTCATCCAAAGAATTAACATTTTTACCATCGAGATTAGTTTACAAGGATCTGAATAAATGAAAACCCGGAGGAGCAATGTCTGGTAAATATGGCGTGTGGGGTAACCCATACCAGCCAAGCTGCAACAATTTTTGTCGGGTTGCCAAAGAAACGTGAGGCCTAGCATTATCCTGATGGAAACAACACCTTTCCTGTTCGCCAATTCTGTGCTTTTTTTTTTAAATTGCTGCCTTTAATTCGTCCAGTTGCGAGCAGTACTTTTAAGATTGAATTGACTGGTTACTTTGCAGAAGCTCATAGTACAAGATTCCTTTTCAATTCCATCAGATGTACGCCATATCTTTTTTACGAAGACGACCTGATATTGAGGTGGTTAAATTTGACTCATGTCGCTTACCCCAGGATCTTTTTCGCTGAACATAGTTGTAAACAATCCTTTTCTCATCACCCGTCACAATTTGCGTAAGAAAGGGTGCATTTTCATATACAGCAAATCACAGATGAAATGCGATACAAAAGATTCTTTTCACTAGGAACATGTGATACCCAAACATCGTAACTATTTGAGTACCCAAGCTTCACTAAGCTCTCGTAGATGATGGATTTTGATAAATTTAGTGTTTTTGCCAATTCCCACGTTGTGTAATACTGGTTATTCTCAATTAATGTCTTGATGTAGTTGTCATCTGTAGTGGTGGGATCTGCCTGAGCATTCTTCATCAATAAAGATACAATCACCAACTTTAAACTTAATGAACCTCTTCTGCATAGTTCTGTCAGCTAAAGCGTCTTCAGCGTACGCAGTACATATCTTTTTTGTTGCTTGCGAGGTATTTTCCCTTTACGGAAAAAATCAAGTGTCTAAAATGCACCCTATAATCTTCCATTTTCATAGGGATGCAAAATTAACAGGAATTAAGTAATTTTAAACTTTCTTTCTCAAGAGATAGCTTGAAGTGTACTTTAATCGGAAATGTTAGCATATTATATCTGTTGATAAATACAGGCATATTATATCTGTCAATATATATATATATATATATATATATATATGTGTGTGTGTGTGTGTAATCATCAGAAGGCATTATGGATGGTTTCCTTGGTCAGAACGAGAACTTTTTAGTACTCCTTATATACCGGGTGTAACGGCAAAATTGTCCAAATCGTGTAATAGCATGCGATAATTGTCCATCCCACAAAATGCTTAATATCTAAAAAGAAAAAAAGAAAAAGAAGCTAAATTAATTGGGCTTCTTTTTCCAGATTTTCAGATAAGACGTTTAGACGTGTTGGAACATGAACGACTAAAAATCGGCATGAACTTTCCGAACAGCCAATATATATATATATATATATATATATATATATATATATATATATATATATTGTGTGTGTGTGTGTGTTCGTTTGTGCTTGTGCGTGTAGTAAGGATTGTATTGGCTGATTACCTATTTTTTGTACTAAGTTAAAACTTAGTATGGTGATTAAAAAAAAAAAAAAAACGAGAAGAAAACTCTGAACGACAACCGCAACTCAAGGTATTAATCGTGCCGAAGAGTGAATGGCTGCTGCGTTATGAGGTCGTAAACGATCCTCTACAGGTTTCGGAACCCTGTGTGTAAAAGACCGTTATCTAATGTGCCGAGAGAGTTTGGGCGCACTTTTGGCCCCGTCCGTCACTGGTGGGAACGATATAAGAACTAAAAGTCAAGCCAAAAAGTATGGCTCTTTCAGTGGATAAACTGGGAGCTTGTCCCTCAGTAGGGAACCTACCTGAGATCGAAAAATCTGCCATAGGAACAAACTCCTACACAAATAATGAATCTTCAGCTCCCCACAACCGGGATAATCCCAATGATGGTCTTGCGAATTCAGCAACTAGATCCACAACCATACATTTAAAGAAAGAAAAAGTAAAATGATCTCGTGAGGAGTACAAACTCGTTATGACATTCATTTTATGAAGCGTGGCACAAACCTTAGAAAAGCATCACTCGCCAAACATATGATATTTGTCGGGAAAATTTTGGACAAGCAATTAAAAAGTACATTGACGAAAATAAACTAGCCAATGTAAGAAGGTATATCATAAGAAATAACCGAGCGACATGCTGAAATTAAAGAAATAAAAAGAACTGCAGACAGAATAGGTGTGTCCCCAGAACATGAAGGGGAACCAGAAATGAACATAAAAGTACTAACATTGCACAAACCACAGATCATAATGAATAAACTGAGATATACACAAATCACTGTGAAGATAATACTGAAGGTTTAGAAGAGTTGGAAAAGTGTGATCTTAGCCGTTCACAAGCTCGCAATAAAACGAGTCCGTAACCGAATTATTTTACTGAAAACAAGAATAGTATAGAAGCAGCTAAGAAAGAAATCACGAGGCAAATAAGTCAGATACAAAATATCGAAATAGAGGAACGAGGATAACTCCCCAAATTACAACCAACAAAACAGGACCTCAAAACTATTAACCTCTACAATGCAGCACTCAAATTGATTCTGGATGAAGTAGACGCACATAAAAGTCTCAAAGAAGCAATATATGCATCAACAATAGCAGCGACTAAAAAATTAAGCATCAAAGTAAATAAGGCAGTCTCACAGACTTTTTTTATCCACCTTGGAAAAGAAAAATAGAGAAAGGAATTGAATAACTTAGAAGTGAATTATCAGTACTCGATGAACTGGCAAGAGGAACAAATGTAAGGACTAGAAAAGGCAAAAAAGTAAAATTAAAATTATGAATGAAAATGAAGTCCTATCATCTAAAGAAAAAAGAAAGCAAACACTACAGCTGAAGGCATAAAGAATCAGACGCTATAAAAAAGATCAAGATTCTAGAGACAGAACAAGATCTTTCAAACTGATGCGAAGAAATTGTACAGATAAATAGGTAAACAAAAAATTGAAGCACCACGTCCCACCCCCGGGGAAAAAACATGGGTTTGCCCTAAAGAACATAACAAAGAAACAGATTGGATTACGCAAGAACTAAAACGGATGAAAAATAAACCAGAACAAGCATTGGTGGGAATCATAGAAGACTATGTTGAATGTGCATTGAAATAAAAAGCACGTAACTGGAAATCTCCAGAGATAGATAAAATTCCTAACTTTTGGGTCTGTTATCTAAATACAGCACACAAAGAATTAGCCAAAGAACTCCAAGATATGGACAATGATCCTAATAAAATTAAGGCATGGGCAACCAAAGAAATTACCCTCCTTTTACTCAAGAATAGTGACACAAATGTCCCCAAACTACAGAGCAATTACATATATTCCTACTTCTTACAAACTGTTGACATCTATTCTGACAAAACAGATACATTCCTTCTTAGAAAAAAATGACATACTACCTCTTGAACAGAAAAGGTGCAAACGTGGCTATTAAGGATGTAAGGACCAATTACTAATTAATAGGATGATCTTACAAAACTGCTTCATTACAAAGAAAAATCTCAGTACTGCCTGGATAGATTGCCGTAAGGCATTCGATAGTGTACCTCTTTCCTGGATCTTAAATTCTTTAAATATATACAAGGTATCACCCGTCGTCATCAATTTCACCAAATTGTCGATATGGAAATCAAAACTTCACCTCAATTCTGGTGAAACAAACATCAACAGAGGAATATTTCAAAGTGACTTTTGTCTCCCTTACTATTTTGTATATCCCTAATATCATTAACTAGCAAACTTAACAGGACGGAATATGGCTATATCTCAAAAGAATATAGGCCATCTATTTTACATGGGTGACTTAAAGTTGTATGCTAGGGAAGACAGTGAGCTAGAAGTTCTGAAAACAGTAAAATGTTTCAGTGATAACATTGGAATGAAATTCGGTTTGGATAAATGTGATGAAGCCATAATTTTACGAGCATCACTACAATAAAAGTTCATATTTTCTGATTGCTTTTCTTAGAAAAAAGCTTCAGAAAATTTTTGATGTCTCTGAGAACGCTTTGTTTCATAATCTTCACCATAAAAAAACTAGCTTAAAGATGATTTAAATCTACACTCTGTTCTGCCACCCATTTGTACTCGCTGTTTCCTCCTGTCCCTCTTGATTTCAGTGTGTGCTGTGTGAGTCAAATTCTCCAAGCCTCTTTTCTTCATTACGTGACCCTAAAATGTCAAATGTATCTTTTTGATTTTAAGTATAAGCGTCCTTCTTGTTATAGTTTCCTTAAAACTTCCTCGTTGTTTGTGTGCATGATATTCTCAGCATCCTTCTGTATAACCACAAAAAATAGACAGGAACGAAATTGAAGTAATAATGCGTCATGTTATCATGTCTCATCCAAATATAAATAATATATACTACCGTCATTTTATAACAATTTTTAAAATCAAAAACTGCACAGCAACAAACGAAGTATTTAGAGAATAATTTTGTAATTCATTCGTCGTAGACATTATGAAAAAAAGAAGATACATTTGATTAATAGCAGACGAGAGCGTGGCTGCCATTTTTTTTATCTTTGTAACCACGTTTTTGATAAAAATTTAAAAAAATGGACAAGCGATTTGGGTTTTTATGCATAAATGTCACTCGAAATAATTTCTATCCCACCACCTTCACCGGGTCCAAACATTGGTTTAATTTGAAAGACCACTTTCCGGAATCTGTATCCAATTTCAACGCATTTTATTCTTCTAAATAAAGAAAAAAAAGTTGATGAAATATCCAATGCTGTTATGAGGTCCGAATTTAGAAACCCGTCATCTTAAAATAAAACAATTCATTTACTGGAACAGACGCATGAATATTTTGTTCACTAACTATTCACCGAATTAATATGCTACTATTAAAGGGATGAAATTTTTTATGAAGTGAGCAGCGAAGCGATCTTCCTGACTTTAATAATAGTAATATTGCCTCTATTAGGATACTAGTAAAAACCGAGATAATTACAATAAAGTCTGAACAACGTTTGAGACGTGAAACCATACAGAGTTGATGCCTATGTTCATATTATATATAAATTCCATGCTAACAGTATTTTTCTATCGCACTTCTATCATGTGAAACAATCTTCTCGCTTCTTGCTTCCCAGTCAACATTGATCTTCAAAAGTTTAAATGCAATATCAATCGTTATTTTCTTTCTTCTTAATTTCCGTTCTTTTATTGTTCTCTCTCTCGTTAGTATTGTTTTTTTCTCATATCCTCTCACACTGAGTAAGCTCTTGCGTCTTAGGAACTTTATTGCCTTGCTTTGGATGACATGATAAATATATGTGTGTATTCCCTTTCTTATGTATTTAAAAGTCCTCTATTTTAAATTATTTTAAAAGAACATTTTTAATACATATAAATTTTTGATATTCACACATTTCCAGCACTGTTTCACGTTTCCCAAGGTCTCTTGTACCTTTCACATTTTTTTAAACGAATGCATCAGCGGTCCAACAGTTGGAGATAATTTTATCAGTTTATGCATGAAGAAGAAACTGCAAGTTATAGAATCTAAGAACGTGAATAATCTAATAAATGAAGTAAAAAGGAACCACCTTATTTACTCTTTTTTCCCCACACCGTCACTCCCTATATATATATATATATATATATATATATATATATATATATAATAAGGTAAAAAAATCGAAGTGGATCCTAGTAACATAGAAATTTTAAAAATGATCCTCAAAAAAGAGTTCGATGCATTTTATTTATACAGAGCAATATAATTAATAATCAAACAAATTCTTTTACTTCATATGGTGAATAGGCTATTTCGGCAGACGACAGAAGTGTTCGTCTGGCGAAATAGTCTATTTTCCCATATGAGGCAAAAGGATTTGGTTGATTATTAATTTCACACACACACACATATATATATGATAAAATAGTTTTAAGGTATGCTATATTTATGGGTTAAAGTGCTCAATATCAGGGATAGAGCGTATGGCCTTACAATTGTATTTAGCATGAAACAAACTGTCGCCTGTGCGTGTTAACTTCAATGTCCACACACACACAGATATATATATATATATATATATATATATATATATATATATATATATATATATATATATAAATTAATCTGGGCATTGAAATAAGTACTACATAATTTTCCCACCCCTCACCTATTATTACGAACGTGTTTTCATTCCATATTGAGAAAATTTTCCACCTCTTAATTATTAATAATCCTCTTTTATTGTGCACTTTTGAGTAAGCGATGATCAAACTATATTTGTATTGATGATAACTTAAGGCGTGAAAGTTACAATTACTATGCAATGTTGAGTTCTCCGCCCGGACTGCAGACTGTTTATATCTGCTAGCATTAAGATAATGAGCATCCCTATAAACATAGCAGATTTTAAACCACACACACACACACACAATCACACACACACACACACACATATATATATATATATATATATATATGGAAAGATGGATGGATGATCTACTAATACGGCTAGACAATCCCTGTTGCAGACGCCTGCTCAGACATATTTGTGTTTGTTCAACGCACAGAGCCCACCTGTGGTTTCTACTGCAACTATGCTGAGCCGAACTTAGTTACAGTTTCTCCACTCTGGGTATGACGATAATTACGTCCAACAGAAAGGCCTCTGATCAGGAAGTTTTGAGGGGCTTGGAAGCACCTCTTAATTGCTGGTGGTCCCAGGTCTACCCTGACCCGGGGTGGTAGCACCTGTTAGGGTCCCAACTATGGTTAACCTCCAAACTGGGGTCAAAACACTATGAAAGTGTAAAATAGGTTTTAATACCAGAAAAATCTTGTAAAAAATTATTATCAGAGATACATTTTAGAAGAAAAAATATTATCAGCAATACATTTTTGAAGAAAAAAAATATTACCAGCAAAAAAAATTGTCGGCATTAAATAACCCATTGTGGTTGATATGCCGTAAAACAAACAAATAAAAATTACAGTTTCTGGGAGAGAGCTTATTATCTAGCGTGATCAACAGGTTGAACAAGGCCACCACGCTCAAACACTCGGTCACGATGACTTGTGACTTCATGTTAGAATATACATATATATTATAAATTTTATTATAATTTAATTATTTTTTATTTAATTCTATATTTTCCTTTACACCAAAAAATCAGAAATTAAAATTTGAATTCATAATTTTCATCAGATATGTACGATTTATTTTGCTTTCCATAAAATTCTCTTTTATTCATCCTGCATTGAATTATTATTTTTTACGTTTATTTTTAACCTTTTCCTGAGTACAAATCTCATTTACAAAGATTTATTGTAATTACAAATATTTATTTTTAATTTTACAGGGGCTTCTCGACTTACGGTATGGAGTTATCTGATTTTCTAAGTCGGAACTCACCTACATAAGCACATACGAGTTTACATTTGGGAACCATAATAAAGAACCAAAAGTTCCTCCAAAAAACAACACAAACGAGAGATAGCGAATGTAGTCCAATCCAATATGGCGTAGAGCCTGTGAAGGAACAACGCCGTCTTCCTCATATAGCGTCGCGTGACGACGTATTATATTATGGGAGATGGCGCCGTAACTACGAAACGCCGTACGTCGGGTCCGACGTAACCCGAGAACCTTCTGAATTAAGTTTTAAATTTTCAAAGATTTTCATATTAACGACAGCGTTTCGAAGTAGCAAGTCGCCAAGATAACGATTTTCCTTAATTTTTTCACATGTTCTGATGATTTCCTTATTGAACGAAACGTTAGCCACAGAACTGAAAAAAAAATTAAACATCCAATTGGTTTTCACAAATTCCATCTTACATACTTTGTTCGTATATTTTATATAAGTCATCTTCCGTTTACTACACACACTCACGCGTGCGTTCACACACATTTGTGTGTGTGTGTGTGTTCGTATTCTGTGCAACGCAGTCTGATCATGCGCTGATACAAATGTCCCAACCCCTTGAGCTTTTAATCACGTAGGTTCAACCATTGATTGTGTTTCTTTGTTGTTCATTCAATTCAATTAAGAATTCAAATCATTCGACTTTTTGTCCCAACAGAATATTCAGTCAGATATTTCTCGTTTGTTCGTTTTCTTCTCTTCTCTTCTTTTCTCTTCCTCCCTTTCCGTTTGTCTCACACTCCCTAACATCATTATTCTCTCTATTTTTCTCCCTTTCATCTCTTCCTCTGTCTTTTTCTCACCCTTCTTTTCCTCTCTTCACGTCTCTTTCCTCATCTCAATTCTCAGTAATTATCTTCTTTTCCTCTCTTTTTCTCTCTCTTTCCGTCTCTTCTTCTCCCGTCTCTCTCATACACTTCACATCTTCATCCTCCCTATTTCTCCCACCGTCATCTCTACCACCCTTTCTTTCTCCCTATTCTCTTCCTCTCTTCAAGTTTCTTTCATACTGTCCACATTTCCTTCCTCTCTATCGCCCCTCTTCTCTGTCTCATTGTGGCTTCGGATCGGTTGGGCTTTGTTTCACTATGTTATTGTGATTTCTCGAAGCGTTTCCTGTAAACAGTTTTATAAGTTAAAGAAGAATTGTTAGTAAATGTGGCAATGTGTTCGTGGTAGTCACTTTTGTCTACCTATAAAAACAATTAATTAGCTCTCGCTTTTTGTTCATTATTTATTGTCAGGGACGAAAGATTAATATTTAGGATGGCGACAAATATTCTATTTATTAAAAGTGTTTCTTTGAAGTCGCCAGTGGATTGCTTTTTATTTGTATTCGAATTGATTATCGACTATTAGACATACGGTTTTTTTTAAAACTGGAAACAACCATTTGATTGGTCAATTATTATGTTTGAACGGACACGTGATGTGTTCTTTGCCATGGCTGCCGAGATCGAAACGACAGAAACCGATTGTTTTTCGTCTAACGTTAGGTCTTTTAGAGCTCTTTGGTTGGTTGTTAATTTCCTTTGTGATATCTACTGCCATTAGTCATTTGGCATTACTCTATCTATCTATCTATCTATCTATCTATCTATCTATCTATCTATCTAAAATGCTTGTAAATTACAGCAGAATTGTAAATCTCTTCGAAAGTGATTCAAAGAAATAAGTTTCTTTCTCCTGAAATCTTCCTCATTACCTACATGCTCAGTCCATGGTATTCTCAGCATCCTTCTGTAAAACCATATCTTTGATTTTTGAAGTCTCCTCTTTCGCACGCGAGGAAATTGTTCAACATTCACTGGCATATAGGAGAATTGATATCAAGTGACTCCCTGTTTGTTCTCTATTTTCTTCTTAAGTAAACATCATGAAATAAACAAAAAGGTAAAAATAAAATTAATTCAGAAGAGAAATTCTTTGTAATAACATTTTTTGGAAATATTTAAATATTTTCTTTGTTTCAAATTCATCGCAAAAAATTATTTTGATTTGTGAACATAAAAACCCGTATTTGTTTCTTGAGAATTTTAAAATATTTTTTTATATATAAGAAAATGTTTTATAACCTTAAAAACATAATATTAGGTTGGTTCAAAAATAATGTCGTTTTCTCACATAAAGTTGAACGTCAAAAACGACATAATTTTTGCACCAACCTAATATATACAGATGGCACCATTGATTGGCAGACGCAGATATAAAACTGCGGGTACTATAGTAAGGAGAAATGAGAAGAAAGGAAAAGGGATCGATTGTAAGAAGACAGAAAACATTGTTCTTAGCAAGAGAAACAGCCGAAAGATGCAACTTTAAATGGAAGACCTTAAAAGGAAACAAATAGGGAAAATTAAACATCTGGAAAGTGTTTTAACAGACGATGGGAAACGTGACAGAAATCCAAAGGTTCATTGGAATAGCGGATGATGTCTTCCAAAAAAAAAAAACTATTAAAAAATCCTCCTATATATCAGGAATGCTGAACAATTTCCTCATCGATGAAGAGGAAACTTGAGCTAACAAAGATGTGCTTTTACAAAATGATGCTGAAAATACAATGAACGGAATATGTGAGCAATGAAGAAGTTTAAAAAAAAATGAGAAAAGGACACTTATTTAGAATCAGAAAGAGACGGTTGAAATAATCGCTTTAATTTCACAGGTACGATGATAGTATATTCAAAAATTGCCAACTTATATTAGGTTGGTGCAAAAATATTGTCGTTTTTTGACGTATTTTTTAACGTCAGAAAACGACAATATTTTTGCACCAACCTAATAATAGACTAATTGCGTAAAGAGTGCTATGTAATATCAATGCTCCTATATGGCAGTGAATATTGGACAATAAAATTGCAGGGAAAGAGGAGAATTTGTGCAACAAAGATATAATTCCACAAATCGATATTGCGAATACCATGGTGAGCGCATTTTAGCAATGAGGAAGATTTAAGGAACAAGAAACTAAAAGGATAATTCATAAGTCGAAGCAGAAAGCGACAGTTGAAATTTCTGGGACGCATAATAAAGAAAGGGTTTGTAGAATTTGACACTCAGGGGACAAATTGAAGGGGACAGAAGAGCCTGAAGGGATATGGTGCATAAAGGCAGAATAATCATGGTAGAAATAAGAGTTTGTAAGAAAACAACTTTTTTTCGAAGATGAAACATGAAAACAATATTTAAGAAATGTGGAAGGGATTGGATGTAAAAGAAAAGCATAAAAAATCATAGAAAGAAAACATTTTGATCATATATTAAAACAAGAGAGAAAAATCAAATTTTTCAGATATTCAGATCAACTAACTTTGATGTTTCAAGACAAATGATTATATAATTATTTCTTATTACTTTAAACGTTATATATATATATATATATATATATATATATATATATATATATATATATATATATGACGTTGCACATTAGGAATTGGACAATGTCCGACAATTATTTTAAGACATTTTTATGTTTATACATTCTTTTTATAGATACAAATATTTAAGTAAATGCTCTGTTTATAATAAACAGTATTAAACATTTACCGGCATGAATGTCCGAGAAATTTTTACAGAAAATATTCGTCCTCCGAAAAGGTTTCGAACCTGTATCCTATACGGAACAGTTATTTAGCTTGACGTGTCTTAAAACATTTGGCTACAGAGGAGCGTTCGGTTAGCACGGTTGAATTTACACAGACACACACAGACATTATATATATATATAAATATATATATATATATATATATATATATATATATATATATATATATATATATATGTATTGTCCATTTCATAATGTGTGACGTCATTTGTTTACATTTGATACGACATGAGCAGATATGAATGTACGTGAGAGATTCATAGAAGATTGAAGTTCAAATACAGTAAATTCGATCTTGCAAACCGAACGCTCCTCTGTAGCTAAATCGGTTAATCTGCCCAAATGCACGCACGCGCGCACGCGCGCTCTCACACAGTATATATATATATATATATATATATATATATATATATATATACATTGCTGTCTATCATTTTTTTATTGAATTTTCCAAATTTCCGAATTAGATTTTTTGTGTTATCGATAAATTTGCCAAAGTCCACACATAAAATATTCAGTTTGAGCGTTTATATGACGTCACCTTGAGAGATTTGAAATTAGTTTGAAAAAAATAAATAAAAACATTGATATACAGAACTTACCCATATTATTTAACCATATTTGACAGAATCATAGCTGCTGAAATTCACCTTATATATATATATATATATATATATATATATATATATATATATATATATATATATATGGTAAAACTATAGTTTTGATACATGCTCTATTTATTAGTAAAAGTATTCAGTATCAGTGATAAAGCGTATATAAATATAAAAGTGGACACTCAGGTCAATACCGTGCGGTGACAGTCTGTTTCATGTTGAAGGCAATCTTCTCGGTCTAAAGATATATATATATATATATATATATCCAACTTCCAATGTCCAGCATATTCTCTTTTCATCAATTATTCATTTGATCATGTCAACGTCATATACTTGAATCGCGCCATTTCTTACCTGGTTATGTCATCGATTAACCGATATGTAATCAGGAAATTGTATGTTCAGCTTTGGAATATTCTGACACGAAAATGTTTGAAAATTACTTTCCAAGCTCAAATCTATCTTCATGTTATTCTCAATTGACTTGTTAATTTACCAAATCTAAAACAAAGCCATAATTTTTTTTATTTTTAGAAACTATCTGAGCACATTTCTTTTTTTTTTTTTTCAAAAAGTATATGCGTTAGTCCTGAAATCTTCTAATTTTTAATACTTCATATAAATGAAAATTTCTTGCTATAGTTGAACCAACTAAGGGGATTTTTCAGTCAGCGAATGTGACAGAAGGTCTAATTGCAATATCGTGGAAAAATTGCCCAAGTCACCTCGTCACTTCTCCTTTTGGGGACAATTCAGGCGCCGGGCAATAAAATCAACCCCCTCTCGAAGGAGACGTACTGCCTGGTGGTGGGGGTGGTTGGAAACTGAGGAAATTTAGAATTAATATTTTTTTCAACATCCCCGCATAGGCTTTCGCCGACAGCAGGTAAGTATAAGTAGAACCAACTATGCATGCCAAACAAAATTATATAAACTCTATATGGGACACCTCAAGGTGTTGCAAGGGTTAGCAAGTTTGTCTCGCTAGAACAATTACGACTGAGTAGTGAGTTCGATTCTCACTCGGTGCCCCCCATAATTTCGGCCTTGTGCTACATCTAAGATATGCTTGGAAAATCACTATAAACTCTCGATACTGGAAAGCGTTTTTAAAACGTGCGCGTTTGCATACACTCAGATTTTTGATAAACAATTATTACTAACAATAAACAAATTTACTACTAACATTAAAAACAATTACTACTAACAATAAACAAAAGAGATCTACGTTGTTGTCACTTGATTGGGATTTGCCACCATTTGATGTTATTTTGGTACAACTGATTGTTGGTTTATCGTAATCTGTGTTACGAAGGTACAATTATCTGTTTACTGCTGTCTGTGTTTGCGGAAAACAAACTCAAAGGAATTTCGATTTGAGAATTCTACAGTACAAGAATTGGCGACGAGGATTCGGACTTACATAATTGTAGAGAACATGGAAATTCATATTTCAACAGACTTTATGTTTTTTTTTCCAGTCAGTTAACTAAACTAATATTCATATTGTTAAAAAATGATCAATAAAAAACTTTGTTGTCAGTGACTGGGTAATATCAAAAGTTAATTGAATTGAAATCACCATGCAACTTGAATTGAACTATGAAAACTGAATAAAACGGATCTTTTATTCACTTTTTTTTTAAAAATGATGATCAAAAGGATTTTTTATTGAATATAATGATTGAAATAAAATCTATATAGTATGGTATGACAAGGGTTTATTATACAAAAAATAAAAATGAAAATTACTGATGCCATTTGGAAGGATTTGCTATTGTGTATGGCCCGAAGCCGCCGGAGTTCGTCTCAATGTCCTCGAGAAAACCCAGAGACGAATATGCTATGTGAATGGTCCTGATCTGGCATCTCGTCTACAGTCACTTTCTCACAGATTGTGCTGTGGCTTCCCCCTGTCTTTTCTGCAAATACTTTCAAGGTAACTGCACCAATGAGCTACTTTCTGCATGAATTTAAACGTGCTATTAGGTTGGCATCTCAGTCCCACCCTCTCACTGTCGAAACTATTAAATGTAGCCGTCTCTTCTACTCCAATAACTTCATGTCTCGCACTCCCCGTTTGTGGATCTCCCTCCCTCTTACTTGCTACGCTGATAGCTATAATATTCAATTATTCAAATGCAATGTCAATCGACATCTTCAGACTCCTTGATCTAATTCCCTGCCCTTTTCTTCATCCTTTCCTCTTTCACGCCTCTTTACTCTTGCTCCCACTCTCTATAAACTCTTGCGTGCTAGTGACGTTCTCGTTGAGAGTAATTGTATGTAATTTCACGTGTGAATCATGAATCATCAATTGGTAATTGTGAGAAAAAATAATAGGTTATATTGGTGTGATGATTCGACTGTTTGGTTAAATGACGCCTTGCATAGCGTGGTGCATCCAAAGCCAACACCGGAAGACATATTTGAAAAATTAAATGATGGATTGCATGACGGGGTGTATCCATTACCAACACCGGAAGACATATTTGAAAAATTAAATGACACCTTGCATCACGTGGTGCATTCATTACCAACACCGGAAAACATATTTGAAAAATTAAATGACGCCTTGCATGACGGGGTGTATCCATACGCAACACCGGAAGACATATTTGAAAAATTAAATGACGCCTTGCATGACGAGGTGTATTCATTACGAATACCGGAAGACATATTTGAAAAATTAAATGACGCCTTGCATAACGTGGTGTATCCATACGCAACACCGGAAGACATATTTGAAAAATTAAATGATGCATTGCATGACGGGATGTATCCATTACGAACACCGGAAGACATATTTGAAGAATTAAATGACGCCTTGCATGTCGGGGTTTATCCATTACCAACATCGGAAGACATATTTGAAAAATTAAATGATGCATTGCATGACGGGATGTATCCATTACCAACATCGGAAGACATATTTGAAAAATTAAATGATGCATTGCATGACGGGGTGTATCCTTTACCAACATCGGAAGACATATTTGAAAAATTAAATGATGTATTGCATGACGGGATGTATACATTACCAACACCGGAAGACATATTTGAAAAATTAAATGATGCATTGCATGACGGGGTGTATCCATTACCAACACCGGAAGACATATTTGAAAAATTAAATGATGCATTGCATGACGGGATATATCCATTACCAACACCGGAAGACATATTTGAAAAATTAAATGATGCATTGCATGACGGGATGTATCCATTACCAACACCGGAAGACATATTTGAAAAATTAAATGATGCATTGCATGACGGGGTGTATACATTACCAACACCGAAAGACATATTTGAAAAATTAAATGATGCATTGCATGCCGGGGTGTATCCATTACCAACATCGGAAGACATATTTGAAAAATCAAATGATGCATTGCATGACGGGGTGTATCCATTACCAACACCAGAAGACCTATTTGAAAAATTAAATAATCTGTGTATTTCTTTTTTTCAAAATTTTACCTTTTAGATAATTCACCTCACGTAAATGAAAAAAAAAATAACTGACTACCATTACTAACAATAAATTCACATTGCTGTATTTGTCATTATTATTTACTGAAACTAGTTTGATTTGGAACAATGTTCTAAGTACCGGCCACAAAGGAAAAACAACGAATTCACTACTAGTAATGGTCATTCAGACTAGCTCGTTAACCATTACCCGACGCTAATTTGATATTTAGTATTAAATATGCTTTTCTAATTTTCAAACATTATGATTGATTAATTTTCTACGTCTTTGTTTTCAACACCTTGCAGGTTATTTAAAGACAGGAAATAAATTTTTACATTGTAATAATTCTTGGGGTGGAGATAATAAAGTTTTAGTGTTACAAGTCTTACTTATTAAACCATATATGGAAGGAGAAGAGGTGGATTCATGCCTTTCCTCAGGATATTTGCGCATAAATGAATATAATGCACCTGACTGGAATTGGAACTCGGCTCTCCGATTAATTGCGAGCCATTATCCATTACACCACCTACACATCCAAGCACTTAGTATTGCCATCAAACATTATGGCTGCAATGTTGACAGATTTTATATTTGATGGTGCCTCCGTTGATGACAAATATTCAAAGTAAAAATGTAATAGAACATAAGTGTTCATTATTTTTATTAAAGAATATTAAATATCAAGGTGCATTTCTAGACTAGAGTCACTCAAGGTAGAGGGTTACTGAATTAGGTTGTTGTTAGAGCTTACAAAGAGGGAGAAATAGGTGCATATTATAAGGATATGTAGGATAGTGTTGCGAGCAGTATATACCTCGCATGTTTGTTGGGTGAATAAACACGTATCCCCTGGAATACCCACAACAAAAATAGCGGACTCGATATGTGAGTCCACGTGAATAAATATAAAGAAACAACAAGAACCAATATATATACAAACAAATGATGATATATTAACAAGAAAGGCACACAAGTGACAAACACAATGATGTATGTAACAAAAGAATGTGAAAACCTTTTTGGTCCACAGGATATGAAGTGAGTGAATGTGCATATGTACGTGTGTTGTGTGTGTGTGGTTTGTTCTTGCGTTTCTCAATGGGAAACGCGTTTTTCCGCGAGAAACATACATGTTGATGTGTAAACGGAAAAAGTAAGAAGAGGCTACGAAAAATTATCGCAAGATATTTATAGTCCGGAGAGCGTCATCTAGTAGCAGTTTCAGGAAAGTAAGTGGAATTAACCCCATAATAGTTAACGATTCACCCTAGATTTGAAGAGGTTAAGATTGCAGTGATCGGAGAAGCATCGTTTCGGGAGTTTGTTCTACAATATAACAGTTCTAAAGAAGAATCTGTCTAAATGAAACTTCCTCCTTACCAGTGGATTTCAAACGGAATAAGGATGGATCGATTCTGTCTACATGGTATGGTATGTCCTAGCTGTGAAGGTTTGAAATGGTAGAACTAAGGAATGTAGTTCTTCAGAACATCTGCCATGAAAATATCAATAAAGTAGTGAGTGGCTAGCAACGTTTGGTCCGTGGGAAATCGATTGCAAGGTGGAAAATAATTAATCAACCACAAGCCCGCGTAGACGCTTTTGAACTCTGAAAAGTGAGGATTGGACAGCTCGAATCTAGATATGACATCAATAATCCATTTTTGGTTTGATCTGATAGTTGTAAAATTACAGCTTGACAGAAGTCAGGTATTTTCTGGAGTCGTACAAGGGACCGATCATTTTCCAGGCCTCTTTAACGATGGATCGTATATCTGAGTTCCACTTGAGGTCTGGAGTGAGTCCCAATAGACGTTGTCCTAACTGGAGAAAACTCAGAGTTTGCTCAGTGAAGATGAAGCGTTGATGAAATTATGACCAGAGCGGATTCCTGAGAAAATAAATACAATTAAAAATATAATATCACTGGCAAATACTACAAATAGTTCTCCTCGTAAATCATTGTTATAAATTTGTGCCAAAATACATGGGCTCCGCATGCTCTTTAAAAACCTTTCATTAAATTACGTAAAATCACATTTGTCGTGTATATCAAAGATTTTTTAACAAATGTTCTCGTTTTTTTGTCACTTACGATTATAACACGAGTGTTAATTACACGGCATAAATTTAAAAGCAGAAAACAAAAATCATTGTCATACTTGTCATTCATAAATTCTAATCGAACAAAAACATAATCATATTGAAATAGAAAACCGAACAATTCTTTTTTAGTGTAAAAGAGTTCTCTGTTACAGGGCCAAACATTCACTCGACAGGCCAACCATAAAATATGAAATGATACAGTTGGTTAAAAAAATAAGGTGGATATTCTCTTCACATAGATAATGGACTACAATACTGGAAACCCACTTTGATTACTTATGATTTATAAATTCGAATGCATTCCTTCTATTTTGCCGCGGGTGGTGTATTGGCCCACAAACAGATCTTGAATGACGGAAGACAACAACAAACAAAACGAAAACTTAAGTAAAAAAATATATATTGTCAAGTTTATTTTCGTTAAAAATACACCAACAAAAATAAGTTTACAGTGCACCAGGTAAAAAATATATGTGCATGCTCATGTATGTATGTATTTAGTTGCCCCCCCCCCACAGAGTCAGGTTGTGACACAAGGTCGGTTTTCAACGTGGGGACCCGAGTGTCTTCACTCTGGCCGCTGGCCTTAGCTGGGCATAGCTTCTTCAAGCTAATCAGTGCCGGTCCAAGCTAGTCATAGCCGTGATACTACCAGGGACGGATCCCTGCACCTGGTAAGTATCAATGTGTTACAAACTAGTCGAGAGAGCAGTTTGCACATGTGCATGCTCATGTAGAGGGTGAAAATTATGGTGTATTCGCGTTGCTTTTGATGCCTTTTTATATCCTGAATCAGTCTTACAAAAACGACGCTGGTTAAACTTTCTCTTCCGGTTGTTTTTTTTTTTTTAAACATGGTAGTGCCGACTGGATACGGTAAAACCAATCAGCTGTTCTGACCGACTATCATGTCTAATATCAAACTTATACCAACTGAAGTAGTCATCTTCATTGCAACTTTGGACCGGCAGTCCAAAAGTATACAACGCTATCTGGGTACGACTTTATTTCAGATAAAATAATAAAAAGTATTAACTAATTGGAAAAAATTGTATCGTCCCAAAAAATGTCGGAAAAGAAATAACCACAGGGATTAACATCATATTTATTCACTATGATAATCACTTTTAGTATTTGATGACTGATTACGTCCTTCAGAGCACATCATCCTGTAAGATGTCGAATGTTAGAATAACTTCAGGCAGAACTGCCGAACGTCTGTAGAATGAAATCTATTATATAAAACTCTGTATATTAGCCATTAGAGGATATCAATGAAATTGTGTCGTTCCAAATGTCATTTTTTACCCCACCTCTTGCCAAATCAAAAATACTATCATAGCCAAAAAGAGATGCGGTCAATGAGTCACATTGATTATATGCAACTCATTCAAGACAATTATTCTCTACTTTCTGTCAACTGACATTTCAAATGTCCATGAATAGTATTAAATGCAGTTGGTTTTTAGAAAAGATGTTTTTTCGTTCGACATTTGTTTCCTAGAATCAACATAGCGATAACGTTTATTTCAAGTAATGACGGTTTATTTTAGCAGAATTCACTAAATGTTGCAAAATAAATAGTATTTGAACACCATCCCAACTTTGGTCTCTCGCCCTGCCATCTCCATTTAAATGATTAAGCAGAAGATTTTATAGGTGCCTTTAAATAGTGATTCATGTCTGAAGGAGGCTGTGAAGAAGTTCTATATCTTTTTCTGTTCTTGTTGAGAACAACTCCAGATCCAAATGCACCTGAAAGGAAATCATTAACAGGTCTGGAAGATCGATTCTATCAGCACAAGATGCAATTTGCCCCAAACAAAACAAAAAACAACAGCAAAAAAAAAAAAAACAACCAAAAAAAAACAACCAAAAAAAAAAAAAAACCAAAAAAAACAAACAAACAATCATGGAGAAAAAAATATAAAAATCCCATGAATTTTCATTAGGAGAGATAAAGTTTTTTTTTTTTTTAAACATTCTCTTAGCAAAAACTCGCGCTTTTTGGGATAAGTGGGAGGTGAATACTTCCATAATCGAAGAAAGTATCTAAATCACATTTTCGGTGAAATTCGGCAAACCTGGCACCGAAATCGAAGTGCCTCGTCAGGATTTTGGTGAATATTCTTTTGATTAAGCAAAGATTTCTGTGTGACACATGCATTTCATGGCCGGTCGAGTGTCTGTTCAAGGTGAACAATCACCAACGAAGTAGCGGAAAATTTGGAAATTTCTGGTGTACGAAATGGTATCGAAAGTTTCGCGAATTATTCGTACTGTTATTTTACCGTTCAACGGAAATGCAAGTAACAAGCATTTGTACCCAGTCTACCGAGTTAGTCTGCTAACAGTTATTCAATTCGTACTGTGTTGGAACAGCTCTGTGATGGCTGACATATTCGGATAACGTGCCAACATTAAATTTTGGATGAAACATATCGTTGGAGCCAATCTTTTATCAGGTTTTCCGAATGTCATGTGGCGTTGTTGTGTAGCAGGATGATACATTTAATCAAAATTTATATCCATGTTCTCTTTCGTTGAACAGTATTTGACTTCATTCTCTCTGATCATGTGGCAGGAAGTCCACGTGCAACAGACCTTTTGCATCTTAAAACATAGGGGATATCATTATTAAATTCAATATTAAAAGAACCTCTCTCTGTATATATATCTATTTTATATTGTTCAAAGTATGTATGTTGTATGGAAACATTTAGGGTGTATCATAAAACCTGCAGAAACCACCCCGGTCTCACTCGTCACATGAAAACCCGCGAGCAACACGAACAGAATTTACAAAACAAGCCAGGCCCTGTACAAAACAACTTCGTCCGCCGCATCTTCAATAAGCATTATAAGTCACTATCTATCTATCTATCTATCTATCTATCTATCTATCTATCTATCTATCATACTTGAACAATATGATGGATAGATATCTATCTATCTTATATTTCTTCAAAATATGTATGTATGTATGCATACGTTCAAGGTGTGTCATATAACCTGCAGTAAACCTGCGCTTTGGTTTCACACTTCACATGAAAACCCGCGAGCAACACGAACAGAATTTACAAAACAGGCCAAACCCTGAACAACCTAGCATGTACTAAACATTTTAAATCACTTGCTGGTTTCAGGTGCATTTGTTGTTCTCACGAAAACTAAAAATATTTTGATTGAACTTGTCAGTAATAGTAATACTCGTTTAACGAGTCGACATAATGTATGTATGTATGTATGTATGTATGTATGTATTTCAGTTTGTTAATATATAATATTAATCTGTTTATCTATCTGGGTATTCAAATAGTAATAGTTTACTACTGACATTAATTGTCAATCTCTATGGACACACACACACACACACACACATATATATATATATATATATATATATATATATATAGACAGGATGCGGCAGAAATACCTCCCGCATGTACCTTCCAGAAATACCTCCAACATAAGACATTAGTTATAATGGTGTCTTCATCTAGCTAATGTCTTAACATTATGTGGAAGATATTTCTGTTCTGTATATGTCGGTGGTATTTCTGCCGTACCCTGTATATATGAACATCAACATACGTACACAAGCATACGAACACACGCACGCACACACACACACACACACACATATATATATATATATATATTACATTGCATCTCCAGCTTTCTTAAGATGCAAAATCATGGCGATGACAATATACGGGATTTTTGTCGCCTGCGTCTTTGTTTTTCGTTATGTTAAACAAATGATGAGGCAAAATAATAGGTTAAAACCAATCTGATGACGCATCGGCAATTTTGAATTATATGAAATGATGGAGAACTGAAGCAAAAAAAAAAAAAAATTACTGACATTTGATTTCCAAGTTTGTTTGACGTTGCAACGCGTAGACAGCGTAATCAAGTCACGTTTCTTTGTCCAAACGCTGGAGTACGTAGAGAAGTTGGAATTGTTGCACGAATCGGTTTCGAAACCAAATTCAATGAATGGAAAAAGAAAAAAAAATGGCACAGAATGACTTCATTAGGAAAGAATTTTCAATAAAATTTCAGTTTCCTCCTGAGCCCATGGTTAGCAGAATTAAAAATGAAAACTTCAACGGATCGTTATCAACTGTGACGTGATTCCGTGAAAAATACACATTGGTTATATATATATATATATATATATATATATATATATATGTATATATATATATATATAAAGAAAGAACAGTAAGATATATAACTCAGTGTTCTTATAGATATTTTTACTTTTACAAAATAGTGCTCAGTGTAAATTTACACAGCATTAATATTATAAATTAATTGATTTAAAATATATTTTTTTTGCTACACAGTTCTAACCATGTTTCAAAATGGAAGCTAAAAGCTTCGCATTTAATTTTGTAATTAAATTAAAGACATTAGTTCCATTTCATCGTCAAGCGAATGAAATGGAACTAATGTCTTTAATTTAATTACAAAATTAAATTCGAAGCTTTTAGCTTCGATTTGTGAAACATGGTTAGAACTGTGTAGCGAAAAAACCATATTTTAAATCTATTAATTTATAACATTATATATATATATATATATATATATATATATATATATATATATATATATATATATATATATGTGTGTGTGTGTGTGTGTGTATGTGTGTGCTTGTATTAGATGAATTGAGAACATAATAGATAAAAAGTGAATCAGAAAAACATGCTTGTTCGTAATTCATATTCTCCTTTCATGTTTTAAATGAGAACAAATAAATTGTTATTACTAAATGAAGTATTGACTTATCACAAAACGTTTTATCTATCACGTACTACGTTAGTCTGTAGTTGCGGATCTCCGAATAAAAAATATGCATATTAGATACATACATACATACTATTCATGTTATATATATATATATATATATATATATACCCACACACACAGTTATATATATATGAATATATTACTCATGGAGTGCTGGTGTTAAAACTGTGTTCGGTGTAATATAACAGAGCTATTAAGTATATATACATATCCCTTATCGGTAGCACGACTTGAAATTTAATGGATTCAATATAGTATTTCCACTTCATTTCAGTTGACAACATTAGCTTGAGAAGGCGCAACGAGTCACTTTACTGGAGGTTAGCATCAGCCATACTGATGGAACGAAAAGATGTCTCTCAGGTTCTAGGCTCGACGATTTACTATATGATTAGCCTAAATACCCCAAATAATCACTTGTATATCTTTGCTAGACCCCGATAATGCTCTGCAATGGAGTGGCTAAGGGTCAAAAAGCAGACGCGGCTCTTGGGCCACTGTTCCGAGGTTATCTGAATACTTGGATGAGTATAGCTGCGGAACTGAGTGAGTAGCGGCGCTATATCAAGTCTAGAATGTGTCTTCTTCGTCACCGGGACCCGTAGTATATTTGGTATGACGTTTATGTTGTATCGAAAGGATCCGTGTTCGATTCTCGGCAGTAGATACCCATTGCTGGTGAGTCCCAAAAACGGCCGTCCAGTGCTTTCTGCATAGCATTATTCTAGGCTGGATGAATTACTATATATGTGTGTGTGTGTGTGTGTGTGTGTGCATTTCATTCAATGTGACAGACAAGGGGAATTTAATATTTTCTTTATTCAGTTTTCTAATGTCCTTACAGTTCCCATTTTATGGGGACTAAGAGAATATAGAAACTGTCCTTAATGATTATCGCCTCAAGTGCTTTCAGCGGATTGGTTCGCCATTTTTTCAATGGGTTTGTTGTTAATGTGATTTTTTTTATTTGTTTTGTGTTCTAAGTTTCATTATGTGGTATAAATTATAAGCATTGCAATAAGAAAAGTAGTTGAGATACCGTGTTGGGATGTCTTTTAATAGAACACCAACATGTTACTGCCATTGACAAATAGGGTAAGGTTGACGTCTTTGAATTGTTATATATAAAGAGTTTCCATTATCTTAAGACGTCGCTGACAATTAGATCTCTTTAGAATGATATTGTTATCAATATGAATTTTCTAATGAGTGCAGACAGATGTGTGAGTGCCCAGGTGCTTTTTTTATGGCACTAAGATCATTTAAGTGGTTTTTCGTCTTTCTACTGACTGTCGTCGACCTATGTCCAATGTCGATAATTGGTTTTTACAAGAGACGCAGTCTTGTACTGGGCAACAAAATTGATATACTCCATTAGTGGTCTTAAAGTTAGATTTGATAGGCGTGTTGTTATTGGTAGTTTTTCATTTTCTACAGTAGACTGTAAGTTTTAGACATTTGCTGGGGCCAACGGGTGAAATGTATTTTTTAATGATACGTCGCATTGGAATGGTGAATTCATTTTGTTTATAATTTTTGTGCATCTTGCTGCAGTAAGATATATTAATGTTTTGTTGCACCATATTTTTAGTGTTGGTGCCATCTAATTATTATAGGAATAATTTTATTTGGTTATCAATATAGTAGTTGGGAAAATTATTATTACCAACGTTTGTTTTATATGTTTTAATTCATTAAAATATTTTACGGGAAGATGAAGTTAGGTAGACTCCATTTATGAAGATTTTTTAATCTTTTCTATTTGATATCTTTGTATGCATTCACTGTTATAGTGGATAAGATAGGAGTTCTTATTGGTGATAACCTGGCCGTGCGTCTCGAAAAGGACCTCCAATCGGTTGTGAACTGGGGCAGGAATTGGCTGGTCAACTTTAATGCCTCAAAAACAAAACTACTCTCTATTAATCACCACAGAGATCCTTCCCTGCCCTCAATTAGAATGTCTGACGCTCAACTTCTCGAGAGCACCTCTCTGCGGCTGCTCGGTCTCACGTTGACTGCTGACCTGAGATGGAACAAATACACTGAGTCAATTGCTTCATCCACCGCAAGGAAAGTTGTCTCCCTGTGCCGCGTCAGGAAATTTTTCTCCCCGGAATCGATCCTCCAGATCTACAAATCAACAATTCGCCCTTGCATGGAGTATTGCTGCCATATATGGTCTGGAGCCACTTCTGTTTGCCTCGGGGTTCTTGATAGGCTCCAGAGGCGGATATGCAATATAATTGGTCCTGTTCTGGCATCTCGTCTACAGTCACTCTCTCACAGAGTCGCCGTCGTCTCTCTCTGTCTTTTTTACAAATACTTTCATGGCAATTGCTCCGAGGAGCTGCATTCGCTGGTTCCCAGATTTCATGCGTTCAAGCGCCCTACGAGGCTGGCATCCCGCTTTCACCCTATCACTGTCGAAACTCCTAAATATAGCCGTCTCTTCTACTCCAATAGCTTCATGTCTCGCACCTCTCACCTGTGGAACTCCCTTCCCTATTCCAGTTTCCGCGAGAGCTATAATCTCCAATTTTAGTAGATTTTTTTTTTTAAGTTGACTTTAGATTTTTTATTTCATCAGTATTTCTTAACAAAAATATTATCAACGTACCTTGTGTAGATTTATGGCTTGTTTGTTTTTGATGTGTGCCATGTAAAAGTTAGAGAGTCTCGGGATTGTTCATACTAACTCCATTGGTTAAGGTGTCGATGTTACCTTTATAGTCAAAGAAGAGAGATCGAGTTGTACGAGCAAGGAGTAATTTCGAAAGAATTGCTGGTCTCATGAAAGGAAGGAATGATGGCTATTTGCAAATGCAATCACTGGTTATATTGACTGTTTCCTGAACTGGGACGTTGGGAAAGTATTTTCAGCGTCATAGGAAGCTAAGGTCCAACATATAGTTTTTTTTTTTTTTGATCTGGAGGAATTTGCTAGTAGACACTATGTTGTAATTGCTGAGCATGTATGGTGAAATGATATAATTAAAGATTTTTTTATAGGTGATATACGGGTGTAGGTATTTAGAAGAGGATCGGTATGGTTCATAGGGAAACACCTTTATTATCAGGCTTTATATTTCCGTAAAGGTATTCAGGTTGGTAGTTCCCGATGATTTTATCAATTTTTAAACTTTCTACTTCTGCGTTGTTCATTGTAATAAATTTGTTCACAAACTTATTTCTTCATAAATTTGTAAATTTTGACCTATCGTCACGGATAGATTGCAGTTTCTGGTTGCAATTTTGTCGTTTGAGGACCGCGTAATTATTGGCTTTGTCAGCGGGTCTGATGATAATTTTGGGGCAGATGAGTAACTTTTTTTGCGGTTGATTTGGTTAAAGCGCATGCCATTATATAGCGGTTACAAAGGAAAAAAAATTATGAATAGTTTCCACACTCTTTTAACCCGCACCCAGGAAAACTGTAAAGACATTGGAAAAACCGAATAAAAACATAACATTTTCCTTGTTTTCAATGCAACATATATAAAAGAAGGTTTGCGCATGCGGAGTCGCATCAAGGTAAACATCCACTTGGTCTGTTGAAGTCCTAAAGGTCGAAACGCGTCACACGAAAACTTTTCCCACTTTTCCATATATATATATATATATATATATATATATATATATATATATATATATATATATATATTTGCCTCACCACCTGATGGTGCCTTAAGTTTAAAATCCGGGTAGTGAATAAGGTAGACATTGTATTCTTTTTATGGTATGGCTCCCACTGAAATGATTTACAGCCTTAAAAATTATTTCAGAAGGAATATTCCGTCATTTCTCTTGAAAGTAAACCCAAATTTCTTGAAATTTATTTGCCTTTACATTATACACCCATGTTATTAACTTTCACCAAATGGGTACGATTATGTTAAGGTCAGCACAGGTCAGTTTTGTAACGCGGCAATGACTTCAGTGAGAAACTTCTTTGTAACACGCGATGTATAGCAAAGGGATCAATCATGTTGGAATATTTCATATTCTGCTGTCTGGTGGGACTTTAGCAAAATAATATATTTTTCACTGTTTATTATTTCATCGATTTCTTGCGCCATTGATTTTGACATTGCCATGAACCATTAAACTTTAACAAAGTAATATTTCTTGCTGTTCAGTGTTCCATCGATTTGTATCAGCTTTTTTGTACCATTGCTTTTGATCGAGCCCCTAAGCCCCAAACCATTCAACTTCACCGCGGAATTTTACTGTCTTTGTGGCATATATTGGATTTTTCTTATTCCACTTAGTCTGCAAGATTACTTTCTTGCATTAGAATTAATTTCTATTTTGCTTTCGTCCCATTATACCACTTTTGTTCAATTCCCTTCCATAGCAGATTTTCCATAGATGTTCTTTTGTCCTGTAGTTTCGGCTTTTCCGATGTCTTTTGGTTCAGGATGGCTCCTTTCGCTGCAACGTATCCATTTACATTACTTTTACGTAGTATTCTTACGTAGGATGTATGAACTGATATTTTAGTAATAATGTTGCTTTCATCCATTACTTTAAAAGCTGTTAATTTCTTGCATACTGATAACCTCACTGACTGTCTTTGATCTCTTTGGTGTTATTTTGAAAGTCTACCAGATTTTCATACCCAAAACTTTCCCAACCACAGTGTGTTTCTTCTGGATCACACGTGGACAGGATGCCTTGATATTCCAAACTCTTTCACGATTTCATGTTGAATCATTTTTTGTGACATTTCCATAATTTTCATCCTCTTCTCTAAACTCTTCCAATTTTGAAACTGAAATCAACTAACACACACACACACATACATATATATATATATATATATAGCTGGGCACTCGTATTCGTCTACTAGGGCGTCTATAAGTGGTTTATAAGTAAATGTCCATGTTTTTCTGGGAAAGAACGTATTATTCTGTTATTAGATATATGTTGGTATGATTTTCAGTGAACCGATAACATCAGGAAGTTATAGTTCAAATCGACCATGGGGAGATTCGAACCCGGTTCTCATGGACAGAAAGCGAACGTCCTAACTGTTCTTGGCCATGTGCCTCTCTCTCTCTCTCTCTCTCTCTCTCTCTCTCTATATATATATATATATATATATATATATATATATATATATATATATATATATATATATATATATATATATATATATATATATATATATATATATATATATATATATATATATATATATATATATATATATAGTAGCTAAAAAATGCCGTCAACAGAATGAGAACGTTGATTTAAGGATATTGAGAAAGATGAAGTGTGACTATTTCAGAATTTACAAATTTATGAGTGCAAAAGCAATGTTATAAGTTTGAAAGCCGTTGTCGACGCAAGTAAAATTTATTCGTGTTCGAATAATTGTTCGAACATTGAATGCGTTTAATCTTAAAACCATAGAAATTTCTAACAAATACAATGGGACAAATAGACTCAGCAATAGACTACTTTACTCAGAGTTGATATATATTAAGATCATGCATGGACATAATATTACTCATAATTCAAGAAAAATAGTTGGGCAATCATTTCATAATCCCTCGTACTCCAAGGGTACGGCAATTGCCATGAATTCTAAAATAGCCGTATTGTTGGTCTGTCCCAATGTAGCATTTAAACAGCATCAAGATCACTTTCAGTTGTTGGTCACGTAATTGTATTATTAACTAATTAATGAAAAATAATAAACAAAACTGTTTTTGTTGTGTTCTGAGATGGGAAATGGAAAGATATCCTATTTGCAAGGCGGCAAATAGAACAATTTCGCCCGATATTTAATGGTAACTGTTAAGATTGGATAAAACAGTGACATTTTCATGGGGAATAGAGAATAGCGCTTCATAGAATACGGCAATTAAATAAATAAATAAAAATAAACAAATGAAGGTAGAAAGAAAATAAAAAGCCGGAAACGACATGGAAGAAAAAAGTCTAAAATAACTGTCCCCGTCAGTGCATATATTGAACATGTCTGGACCATTTTGGAATTGTAAAATGAACGCCACCGCCTATAAAAGAATCGTCTTGTGTTTTGAATGAAGGCTCTTTCCAATAACGGCTACACCACCACATTATGCTAAACATTCTTCAAATACAATACACATACACACACACATACACACACACACATACACACACACACGCACATATATCTATGTATATATATAAAATTGGACACTGAGGTCACCACAAAGCAGTGACTGTCAGTTTTATTCTAGAACGCAATTTTCAGAACATGTGTGTTGTGTTTTGGCTTGACTATTTATATATGCTTGGCCACTGGTGCATTATGGGTAGGAAGGTCTAGTGTATTATCCTAACGGTTATTGAGTAGTCGGTAACGATTATGTTTCAAATTATTCTATAGGCTATTGAGTAGGAATAACTGTGAAGTCGAATGCGTTTATTTGTATCGGATAGTGCTGTTAACTTTTTAGTCGTTATTTATTATTGATTACTAATTATTTGTTGTCGATTATTATTTCATTTACTTGTCTTCATGTGTGCATTCGTAGTTTGCTGATTTGTTTGTTATTTACTTAATTTGTTTATTTCAACAGATTTTATTGATTATTTATTTGAAGTGTTTAGTTTAAGGTATTAGCTTTGTCTAAAGTAGTTTTCATTATATAATGTATATATTTGCATTTATTACAGTGGCGTTTTACAAGCTATTCGTTTTTAGTTTTCGATTTTTTAAGTAACGTAGTAAAATAAATAAAAAATCTGAATAAATGAAAAATGTGAACAAAAAATTAATTTTATATTTATATACGATCTATCTCTGATATCGAGCACTTTTACCTATATATATATATATATATATATATATATATATATATATATATATATATATATATATATATATATATATATACACACACACTCTCACATACATGTGTGTGTGTGTGTTTCATTGAATATGACGGACAAGGAAGATTTTATAAGATTTGTATTAATTTTTTATAATGTTCTTACAGTTTTCTTTTTATGGGAATTAAGTAGAAAATGTGATAATTGTGCTTGTACTCCACCCGCCTTCGTTAGTTCACGTGACCGTTATACCCTGTCAATATATTACAAATAATGGACTATTCCGTTTTGATCGCGTGGAAAGAGGAAAAAAAATAGAAAGAAAGAAAGAAAGAAAGAATGGAAGATAAACGTATTTAATGTCTCCTGGCAACAACTAACAAATAATTTACTATTCCGTTTTGATCGTGTGGAAAAAAAGGAAAAGACGCTACTTGGTTTCTGTGAGAAAATGAAAGAAAGAAGGAAGACAAGATAGAAGTGTTTAACAGTTTTTCTGTGAGATGGAAAAAGTAGTCAATTTCAAAACTTGTACCAACTTCTTAAAATAACGATAAGCATTCATATGTATGATTGAAATATTTTGTTAAATTTATTAAGATCAAATATTTAACAATATCATAGATTAATTTATACGGATATTTTATTGCCATAGAACATGCCATGAGCTTATTCAATCATTAACTTAAGAATATCATCAGAAGAATATTCATCAGAAAATTCAAAGAGTAAATCTGTGAAATTTTTACGAGTCTTTCGAGTAGTAATTATTGTCCTATTCCTCGGCAAATTCATTAGCCACTTTCAAGGGATTCGTGATTAGTACTTTTTCCTGTTTATATTCTATGTTGTCTTGTATAGAAGTAGTAGTAATTCTAAGTGGTGCTGGATAAAATTAGTAGTAATTACATGTTGTCGGTTTAGTTAACTATAATTTTCTCAACTACATTATCGATAACTGTTGTGACCAAGTAAATGGTCAAAGAAACAACAAAACAAATGTTACAGATATATCATATATTAACAGTAAGTACAACAGAAGAGTAATGCACGACTAGCGTTGATCCAGCGTTCAATCTATTCGACTGTTTCCCCAAGGCCTTCTCTCCTACTAATTTTATAGTAGGCAGAAGAATAGAACATAGACTCATTAGAAGGAGGACAGCACAACGCCCCCCTTTCTGTTTTACTACGTATGGAGACTTTTTTTTATATAATTACCATACAATACTTTTTATTCAACCAAAAAAAAAAAAAAAAAACAAACCCAGAAACAACTTCTGTTGGAACAGAAATATCAAAAAAGACAGAATCACCGAAAGGAACAAAGATGTGAGCAAGTAAATGGTTAAAGAAACAACAAAATAAGTGTTGCAGATATCTCATATATTAACAGTAAGTACAAGAGAAGAGTATTCACGATTAGTGAGTGCGAGTCGGTTGATCTAGCGTTCGATCTATTCGACTGTTATAATTGCCCCCCCTCCCACGAGGTAGGATGTTGCACAAGGCCGAGTTTAATGTGGGTCAATCCGAGCCCGTAGGCTCGGCCAAAAATTCCTCATAAATCTCGTATAAAACGGTGTCGGGTAACTGTTTCCCGAGACGAAACTCTGCCCTTCAACATAGCCTCGTCTGGGGATCCTCTCTGTCCTGAGGCAGAGGGTTTGACCAGCACAGTGAGAACATATCTATTAGCCTGTTCCCCCAAGGCCTTCTCACCTACTAATCTTATAGTAGACAGAAGAGTTCAACATAGACTCTTTAGAGAGAGGGCAACACAACGATAACCAAATAATATTTTCCTACAAAAATTAAACGGCTCTAATAATAAAAATACAAGAAAACATTGATATATTTTACTGCAACCAGACGCACAAAAAACGCATGATTAAAGAATACATTTCTTGAGTCGACTCATGCAAATATGCAAAACAAACAAGGGAAAATTAAAAACTGCCAACCTCATAATTACCAATAACAATGCGCTTATCAAAATACGACTTCAGACCACCAATGTAGTTTATCAATTTCTCTGCCCCGCACAAAACCTGACTCTTATAACAAAAAAACAAAATCACACCGGCTACATGATAGCGTTGTTAAGTCGTAGACTCACAAACCACTTTAGCGATCTCAGTTCGACAAGTAAGCATTTAAACACTCATATAAAACTAGCTGCTTTCATAAGAAAAATCCTTGTCGATAACACTGTCATTCTAAGAACATATTATTGTAAAAAACGTCTGGGCTGAAGCAATTTATATAAAACAGTTTAAGCCAAGTTTCAACCTTACGGCAAAACTACTACTTCCATCCAGTACAGTTTAGAGTTACTACTACGCAATACAGGTTAGAACATAAACACAGAAAAATATACTAACAAAGAACTCCTTAAAATATGCAATGGATTGGCCGAAAGCACTTGGGAGAGCAATCACAAAAATTAGTGAAAGCAGTAACACTGTAAAAGCTGTTACACTCATTGCCAAACTTGACAGGAGCCAGTCACTAGATAATTGTTTTCAACTGTCTTCGATGTTCATAGTCTTTGAATAAAGGGTATCAATTCACAAACTAAAGCACTAATATTCAGCGACCAGAATTTGAATTTGTTGAGTGAATTTCATTGAATTATGTTCCAGCGATTTATTTTTATATATTCCTATGGATTCTTGGAAAAAGACGTCTGTATCGATTATAACGATGAACATCGATCACGGATTTCTATTTATTGTCTTTCTTGCCGATGTATTCGTGAAAATCAGTCGACGGCCTTGGGTGCTTCGTGTTGGGGTCACCATTTGTGAATCACAGATCACATAATTTGACATCCACACAATAAGCAGAGCTTCATGGAAAAGAGGATTTGAAAAGAAATGGATTTAGTAAAAAACGTTGGAAATCATTAAGACGCAGCTATCTGTCTATCTATCTATCTATCTATCTATCTAAAAGTTTATCAATCTAACATGTTTCAATTTTATTAAAGCTTCATCAGAGAATGAGAGATATAGAATAAAGAAATTCTGCTATTATTTTACGTTTTCCCTATCTAAATCTGTTCATCTCTCCCTCTCTCTATATATAAATATATGTATCTATGCTTATTTCTTTCTTAAGATTGTCTATATTGCCCCCCCTTTTTTTTCTTTCTATTATATTTTCGTTTCCATCATCATTAAGGCTAAATTTACCGTTAACACATCACATCACATCTTAAAATTTAAAAAAAAAAATGGCATAATATGGAACCCGGATGACATTCACATCCAGGCTAACAAAAAAACCAAAAACAAATAAACTAAGAATCCTCCATATTTAAGACACGTAAGACGAGCGACACTACATAAATATTCAATCTGGTCTGACGATCCTTCATTCTGAGGTTGAAACTTCAGTTGACTCGCTTTTATTATTTTATCCTTTATTTATCTTACGTTTACATATATTGCTGATATACCCTGATGAGTGGATGGAGCGATTGATGGAGGGTCAATCGGGATGCTGAAAACAATACAAATCAGAGACAAGTGACAAATTTTATATTTGCATTAATTCTACACACACACACACACACACACACATATATATATATATATATATATATATATATATATATTGTTGCGTGTCGTCCCTTGCTTCAGTTCTTAAGACCAAAACTGTTCATTACAGACTGAATTTTCTTTCTACTCACTTTATTTCACGAGGGAAGTATTAGCAACATCGTTTCTTGGCGGAAGCGAGAGGGGGGATAGATAGATAGATAGATAGATAGATAGATAGATAGATAGATAGATATGACCACTGTCAAGCAGTTGAGGAACTAGCCGTCAACACTTAGTGGTGTGTTTCACAAAGGAATTTGGGTGCAGTGAGATGTCAGCCGCAATGTCTTCGCTCGTTTTTTGGTTTTATACAAAAACTCAAACAGAATCAGAATTTCATGCCTACAGGGATCAATCTATCCCCACGCAATTCGGGTCGTCAAAGTTCTGACCAGTAGTCTGTCATTTTGAGAAAATCTCTTCATTCTTTAACATTATATTAAGAGGAATCTTCGAAAAATATTAATGAATGCAACTGTACATATTCAATAATAAACCACTGAGATAATATAAAGATTGGCGGTAATGATTTCTTCGAGATCATAGAATTTACAGTGGACGATATTTGCCATGTTTTACTCAATGCAAATCAAAACCGAGTTGTACTTCTAATTTCAGAATTCAATTGCACTTTTAGTGTCAGAATAATGGGATAAATGATTTCTACGCTAAATATTAACATACACAAACCATTTTAAATGTCTTCTAATTATCCAGTGAAGAAAATACATTTTAATTCCTCGTTAAAAGAAGGTTGATCTCAGTCTTTTAATTGGACTTCATAAGGAATATGAAATCCCTGCTTAGATTTATTTTTAACATGTTTGTACCATTCGTTTATTGTTGAACATAACGTGCATTTTGTTAAATCTTTGTTGCTTTAACAAACGCCTACTTCAGTAGATACTTTCAAAATTTTATTATCCAAATTGGTTAGACTCCCAGAGAAAGTCTTAGCGGAAATCGCAACCATTTCTGTGCAGTCGACTGAAAAAAATGTGTTGTAGTAATTAAGGAAGATTAAAAATTAAAGGAAGATATTTTGACGAGAGAAAAATATATTCATAAAATGCTTTCTTTCTTTTTGTCGTAATGAAATTTCTAATAAAAAAAATCATGTCTCACTTTTTTTTTAACCATGTATAATTATTTTCTCTTATTGAAACTACAAAACAGCTATTTTTGGGGGCTAATTGAAAAATTACCAGGGTCGCCTCAAAGTTTTGAATAGTGCAGTGCGCGCGTGCACACAGACACACACACACACACACACATATATATATATATATATATAAATATTTGAAAAAATTGGGAGATGAGCCGATCACGCTACCTTGGAACCAATGTAGTGGGATCGGGTTCGATCCCCTAATCTTTTTCAAATTTAAAAGCTCTGCATGCTAAATTATTATTTTTATTTTATATTATTTATGCATTTATTGACCACTTTTTAATTCTACTGTTTCTTGGTCTAATTCAACTCTGACCAATAACATTTTTATAAGTATATATATATATATATATATATATATATATATAGAGAGAGAGAGAGAGAGAGAGAGAGAGAGAGAGAGGGGGGGGAAAGAGAGAGTGTCTTCATGTGTGTGTCTTGGTGCGTGTGTGAGATATACACCAATTGAATATACACTTCCGTCGTGTTGTTGTGAATCTGCCCTTGTGCTCAGCTAGAATAAGTCTACACTTCCACTCTGCTGCTCTGGTTACGCACTTTGAAACTGCTGCACCTATTCTACATTGATCTCTTGCAGAATTATGTAGTCAATAGCTATGCCGGCCACGCATGATTATTTGGTCGATTGTTGTCTGTATATGAGGAAAGCTAATTGGCAACTGGCTGCGTTTCTTTCTCAGCTGGCAAAGATGGCTGAACGGATAATGATTTGGTAAGCGTAGCCTACATGTGGCACAACGCCGCAAGTATGGAGCACCCAGTGAGTATCGAACTCCCTTCTCAGTCCTAATTGATCTAGCGAAACAAGCGAACAGACCGATAAAAAAAAAACTTTATAAACACACTTGTATAAGCTAATAAATTGCGATGTAACTGTAAATAAAAATATATACTTTCCAATTACCTACATGCATGTCAGACAGACGTCTTAACAGATTGACATTGATAAAATGTATTGACAGACAGAGAAGTAGGCTGCGTGAAAAACAAACAAACATAACGAGACAAAGAGAGTAGGAAAGAAATGGAGAGATGCCTTGATTTGCATTTATTCAACAAGCAAAAATGTATTTCGATATCAAGGGAGTGAAACAGATTAAGACGCACAACGATTCCTATATTTGAACAGATGGAGAACAGACAAAAAGAACACACAACGCTTATTGATCAGAAAACAAATTCATTTTATATGTTTTTTTTTTTGTTTGATACGTGATCTCTATAAAGATAGACGCATCTTATATACATGTTTCCAAAACTCAGTTTAGTCTGGCACAAAACTAAATTAGAAGACACCTAGTAAGGAATGAACTCCTTACCAATAATCTGTAATAATAACTTGCTGACCACCCATTTCGGACAGGCAATGTTAATATATAAAAAACGCCTACTATAGACTGTACCATTGTTTGCTACGAGGTCACATTATTGAAGTAGACATTAGGAAGGTAAGTAACTGGGAATCGACGGTAAGATGGGTTTGTTAACCATCACGTCACTGCAAATAGCCAAATATGCGTATTTTCTAAGCGTAGATTAGATGTAGCACAAGGCCGAAAGTATGGAGCACCTAATGAGAATCGAACTCACTTTTCAGTCGTAAATGATCTAGCGAGGCAAGCTTGCTAACAATTACACCACGCAGAAGTTCCCCAGATAGCCAAATATTTATTCCATATATATTCACATTTACTTCGATCAGATGATTAATCCTTATCGAATAATTTAGAATTGTTTATTGATTTGCTTATAATTTGGGGTAACTTTTTGTAGCATCGCTGTTTTATGCTAAATTAGAATACATTCAGCAAGTTCATGCCTTCATTTAAATGTATTTATCAAAATAACTCTGGAAACCATTTTTCAATATATGTCGCTTCCAAATCGATGGATCAATTAATTGATTGGCAAAAGGAAACTTGATAGGTCAGTAGATAATAAGTATTTATATACTTCAGCGATTTCAACTAAAGAAGGATTGAGTTTTTTTAATCATCTCACTCCAAGCAAGGCAATAAAGCCACTAAGACGCAAGGGGTTACTGAGTGTACAGAATATAAAAAAATACTGTTAAGGAGAGAGAACAATAAAAGAAGAAGACAGAAAGATAATGATTGACATTGCATTTAAACTATTAAAGATCACGGTTGACTGGGAATAAGAAGCCGGAAAAGACTTTTACTAGCGAGAAGTGCAATAGAAGAAACTGTTAGCATAGAACTTACGGTAGCATCTAGCCATTTCAACTGTAAAATGATTAGATCTTGCCGCTAATCTCGTACTACGCTTAATTTCATAGAGTCTAGGAACCATAGAGGAAAGGTCATCAGAACAATTACCACGAAAGTATTTTATAAAAAAAAACACAGGAATCCTACGTGACGGCCGTGAGAAAGTGACTGAAGCTGAGATGCCAGGTTAGGACCAATAACATTGCAGATTCTTCTTTTTAGGGTTTTTGAAAACAAAATTAGGAAGCGGTCAATCCTTATCATCTCTCTCTCTCTCCCTCTCTCTTTCTTTCTCCCCCTCTCTCTCTCTCACACACACACATACATACACACTCACACGTTCCATACATTCATAGAGACCACATTCACAAGTATACATGTCTGGCCGCTCGTATACGAGTATGTCTGTCTGTTAGCGCGGCTAGCTAATCCCTGTTGCAGACGCCTACTCAGGTACATTTGTGTTTGTTCAATCACCTCATACACAACTTGTGGTTTATACTGCAACTATGTTGGATGGACCTTAGTTAAAGTTCCTGGGTGAGATTGCATATTCTGGCGCTATTAATAGTTTGAACAAGGCCAGTGGGCTCAAACCTTTGATGACTTCTTATCTTGTGCTAATATAAGATGTATACATATATGCACATGCACATATAAGTCTATGTAACATATTTGATGACATATGAAAGAGGTAGCCAAACCGTGACTCAATACCCACAAGAATCTTTTTTATCAATCAAGCATATTTACCGATTATCGAACTCGACCCCATTGCATTAAAGCACAAATATAATATTTATGGTTAGCAAAATTATTTAAGGATTGAAATCCTAATTTTAATGTTAAATTTTAAAAAGTGTTGAGGGAAGGAATTATGCGCGGGCAGAAGAATTAAAGAGATTTCAGGTCAGCAGGTGTTGCAGAGGAATATTTATGTCTATTATCAACCGTAAGTTCTATTCTGGTAGTTTTTCTCTCGCACCTATCACCTGTGGAACTCTCTTCAAGTTTCTTGCTTTCCTCCCAACAACAACGTTAAAATATTTAAATGTAAAGTCAATCGTAATTTTTCCTGTTCTTTTCATTGTCCTTTTTACCCAGTAATGCTTTCTTAGTTTCCTTCACTTTCATTAAACCCTTGTGTCTCTAGTGGCTTTCTCACCTTGCTTGGGGTAAAAGGAAACAGTTGGAGTTTACCGTATTTTATACTGTGCAAGTTTTGCCAATCCTGATATATAAGATCCTTTATTTATATTTAATATAACATAATTATGGAGTTAGGCTACGTGTAAGTAATGGTAGTCTAGGATGCCTGGGTAAACATCAGCTCATCAAAGTCCTTAACTTCACATATAAGATTCAAGAGATATTTCTTAAATTATCAAGTTATATTTGTTAGAAAAAGGGTGTTATATATTCTCAAATATGGTATTTATTTTCATAAACATATATCATTACACGGATACAGACAACGATTCCTATATTTGAACAGATGGAGAATAGACGAAAAGAACACACGACGCTTATTGATCAGAAAGCAAATTCATTCTATATTTTTTTGTTTGATACTTGATCTCTAATAATCCTCGAGGCTTGCTTAGTCTTTGAGACACTTGCGTTTTTCTCACCAGTTCTCGTGGTTTGGGTTCGAGCTCAAGTGACAGCTAGACTTTCGAATAGTGATTTTCGGGACAGGCAGGAACTTCCATTTTTTTAATTTTTTTTTTACACAAGTTTCACTCTGTACAAGGCACGGGGGGGCACTCGAGGTAGAGGGTTACGTTAAGGGGAAGTTTATACGGATATGAAAGAAAGATAACAGTTAACTCAGAATCTGTCTATATTTCTAAGATGTGGTATTATGTACACTATTTACATTGTTCGGACTATCGTCCTCATCTTTGTTTTCTATTTAACACAACGTTTCGGCCGTTATACGCTCCGGCCTTCTTCAGGTGGTTGGAATATCGAACTGAACCCTTTATTTAGCTCGCTGGGGCAGGCTGTTTTAGAAGAAATGAAATGAAATAAATGTACTTACAATTATCCCTTCCCACACCAGGTATTATGGGCTTCTTTCCCAATGACCACTCTATTATAAAGACAGTCTCTCTTTCTTATCTTTCTCCATGTCTCTTTTTCCTCTTCTTATCTTTCTCTTTTTTCTCTTATTAACTTTTTACTTTCTCTTTCCCCTCATATAATGCCTATTCCTCCCCCTCTTTCACATCTAATCTCCCTCTTTTCATTAGAGATACCCATGGAAATTTCACGGTTTTCTTATTTTAATATTCTGATGAATCTTAATTCTTAAGTTAATGATTGAGTAAGCTCATGGCGAGTTCTACGACAATAAAATATCTGTAGAAATTCCCATAATTGCTTTGTTAAATATTTGAGCCTCACAACTTTAACAAAATATTGCAATAACAATCATAAATATGAATGCTTGTCGTTATTTTAAAAAATAAGGGGGTACAAATAAAAAGTGTTGACAACATTTTCCATTTCGAGTCTGTCTATATTTCTGAGATGAGGTATTATGTACATTATTTACACTATTGTCCTCATATTTGCCGCCATATTTATTACAACGTTTCGGGCGTTGTACACTCCGGCCATCTTCAGGTGGTTGAATGTCTACTGGGGTAGACTGTTCTAGTTCCACGTTTCATGGATGTCAGTTATCAGTTATCTCCCTCTGAAAGTTCTCCACTGCCATAACCGGGTATTGAACTCACACTCTTTGGGTCTTGTCACTGAATCTAGCCAACGCCTTTATCCACTGAGCCATGTGTCTTTGATGTATGAATTTCTGGGTATTATAAACCTAATGTCTTCAGCAACCATTTTTACCAGTGCTCATATTGCAATTTTCCATTTCACTGAAACTGACGTTAAACACATGAGAGTGTTATAATCTTCTATATATTTTCCCTTCCTTTTTTCTTTTATTTTCACACTGAAACCAAATAGCGTTTCCGTTTTTCCACGCGATCAAAACGGAATAGTCTATTATTTATGAGGTATTGGCAGTGAGTAACGGTCGTGCTAACCAAGGAATTAAGGGTGGAGCAAGCAGAATCGTAAGATTCTCGCTTTCCAGCTTTTTGTGCCTTCATTTCTCCTTTTTCACTTATTATTTTTTATTTCTTTTTATTATTAGAGGAGAACGCAGATCAACAGATTATTCCGACAAGCCGTTTATAGCGAATCCAATTCTCCTTGTGCAAGCTTGATTGAATTTAAAAAAATATATCCACTATTCTCTTTTATTTAGTTATTTTGTATTTTTTGCTGTTTTTTGTAACTTTTTTTTTCTGAAGATTTCAAGACTTCCTCGATTCTTTTAACACTCTTCTCTGTTTACCTTTTTCAAGAAAAGAATCAAATTATTTAAAAATGTTGCAAAAATAACAGATTAAAAGCAAAAAAAAAAAAAAAAAAAGAAAAGAAAAGAAAACTGAATGACTGCTTGATTTATATAAGAATAAATAAATATTGTGAAAAATAAAATAAACAATAGGTGATCTGGTGACAAAAGGAAGGAAAAGAAAAAAGAGAACAAAGAAGAAAAAGCAAGACATAAAAAAAGAAAGGAAAAACTTAAACAAAAGAAAAAAATGAAGAAATAAAGTAAAGAAAAGAAAACGAAAGTAAACATTTGAGTAAATAAAAATTGTAGGTAGGCTGGGTTAAAAGAACAATGTGAAGAGAAGATAGACGAACACTGGTGATGAAGAAATGTTGGCTCTTGTTGTACGTCCGCCATAATAACATCTCAAGTGACGGCCGTCATCTTTGTTGGTGACGTAAGTGTTGTCTTGGTGACCAGAATCAAGTCTCGCCAGGTACAGGTAAATGTGCCTTGGTGAGGCCATATATCTGAGAAAGGTTGACACCGAGGAGAAATAAAACTTGCAAAATAAGCTCTCTCTCTCTCTCTCTCTCTATATATATATATATATATATATATATATATATATATATATATATATATATATATAGAGAGAGAGAGAGAGAGAGAGAGAGAGAGAGAAAATTGGGAAAGAAAAAGAGAGGGAAAGGGAGAGAAAAAGAGAGAAGATGCAGAATGACAAAGATCCGAAGGAGGAGGAGGAGGTGATGGAAGAGAAAAAGCAATGAAGAAAATGTATGCGAAAAGAAGGAATAGAATGAGACGAAAAAGAGAAAACAAATATAGAAAATAAAGAGAAAAAGGAAGAGAGCAATAAGATAAAAAAGAGAAAAAGGAAGAGAGCAATAAGATAAAAAAAGAGGAAAAGAGAAAGGAAGTCGAGAAAATAAAATAAAAACAGAAAATAAAGAGAATGAGAAGAAAGGTTATAGAAAAAAGAAGAAAAGGAAGAAGAAAAGAAAGAAAGGATGAGAAGATCAAAGAGAGGAAAAAAGGAAAGCAGTGAAGAAAAGAAAAAGGAAGAGGATGAGAAGAAAGAGGACAGGAAAAAGGATAATCACGAAAAAGAAGAAGAAGAGGAAAAGAAAGAAGAATATTAGGAGGAGGAATTAAAAGAAAAAAAGAAAAAGGCGATAGAAATTAAAACTAGAAAGATAATGATAATCTAATAAATGTCTACGACATTCGTGTCTCAAATATTGAGTTCGATCCCTGCAAGAAGATTAATAAGCTTGAGTTTAAAGCCAAAAAAGCAATAAACTGGAAGAGAGAGAGAGAGAGAGAGAGAGAGAACTACTCGGTCACCATTGTCATGAGTTTAGTCATTGGTGTATGCTTCCAAGAATTAAGTTCACCAAAGATCTACAAATTGTCTACTGTAAAGAATGGTTTAATCATCACTCTGACCATGAATAGTCAATAGGATTCGAATAAGCACATTTTATGGCTCAATATCAGACGAACTTAAGCTCAAAAGATCTTTGGGCAACCGTCGTTGAACGATGATTAATAAACTAGGTTTGTCGACACTTGTTAGTTGTTTAGATCCACATTGGGTGCACCATTAATGAATTAATGTATCAGAGTAAATTAAACGATATCAAATATTTCCAAACCTTTCTTCGGTTCAAAATCGTTAGTGGTGGGAAAAAAACTCGTCACTGACATATTTACTATATTTGGATTTTTATTTTCTACACCGGAATGGCAGTAGGTTCAGTTTAACAACTGTACACCCATCTTATTAAACACACGATTCAAGGTTACATTTTATTATCGGTCATTCAAAGATTGTTCTGTTTAACTCGAGTTGGATGCCAAGTTACCCGTGAAACTGCTTGGAAGGTGTTACCTGCTAGTGGTGGTGACTGATCCTTCCCCACTAGTTTTTATTTAACCTCCCTTTTTCTTTTATGTATCGTGTCCCTTCAGGACGTAGGGGATCATGACCCCCCACAACTTCCTGTCACTTGTAGCTTTTAATAAGATTTGAAGTTTTTGTTATTTCTCTCAAACTCTGTTCTACCACCTATTTACTCAAGCTGATCAAGTATGTTACGCGTTGCTTTCCTTTGTCCCTCTTTCCTTCAATATGTCCCGTGAGTATCATATTTTCCAAGCCCTCCTTCCTCATTACGTGCCCTAGAAATTTCAACTGCTTCTTCCTGATGTTAAGTATGTTTTCTTTTTGTTTCCATGTTAACCCAAAAAACCCCGTCTTTGTTCACATGTTCGATCTCTGGTATCCTCAGTATCTTTCTGTAGAGACACTTTTCTGTTGCTTTAAGTGTCTATTTCATCTTTGAGGAGATTGTCCCGATATCTGTCCTGCCATATAGGAGGACAGATATCGCGTAACAGTTCAATACTCTTTTCTTCGACAATGTTAAAATAACACTTGGTCAGTGTTTGGTGTTGTAGATTCTGTATATTCATTTTATTCGGCAGAAGGATTCCTTTTAGGATCTACCTATCTAATCTCATTGACCGGGGTCGGGATCATAGCATCGTTGTGAACTCCGCCATCCTTTCGTTGACTCTATAGTATGTACTTTGCTAGGTATACATACGATTTCTTCTTCTGCTAGACTGGCTGCCAATCAGAATTAGGGAGACTAGATTTCCTGCTATTTAACCCATAGCTGAAGGCAAAAGGGATGAATTCATACTTTTCCGAATTGTTTTTGCGTGAAAGTCAATGCAACAAGCTCGACTGGCATCCGAACCTAGCCGCTAACCATTACATTACGTCTATCCCGAAAAGATCAATTTGGTAGCCTCAAACGTCAGTGAACTTTACTCTCAGTTATGTTTTATTGTCTGGAGGAGGGATTCCCACTCAACTTGCCCGAAGACTTCCTTGCTTCATTCGAATGTGGCAAACCACTGAGACAGTTATGTCTCCTTTGTGTAGTTATGTTAACATTTGCAATAATGAACTTACTGCACAGTGATTGTCATTTAATTTTGACAATCTCCCAATCTATTGATAGTGGGTTCAACTACCAGAAGATTAAACAGTAAATATAAATGTAAAACAGGTTTACAGTGACAATAAGTAAAAGAAAATAGAATTATACGGAAAGAAAGGAAAGACAACAACTTGGAATTAATCAAAGGAAGGAAATTATTCTTGGGAAGGAATAAAAGAAAAAGAGATAAATATGAAAAAGAAAAGAAAAAGTAATGAGAAAGAATAAAAAAAGAATAAAAAGGATAAAAAAAGAATAAAAAAGAATAAAAAGAGAGAAAGCTTAGAAGAAATAAAAGAAAACAAGGAAGAAGGTACCAAAACAAAGATGGAGTGGAAGGAAAGAGTATAATGAAAGAAAGTATGGTAGGAAAGAAGAAAAAGAAAGAAAGACGAAGAAAAAAAAAGAAAGCCTCTAAGAAAGAAGAAATTAAATGAAAGAAGAAAGAAAACAAAGAGAAAGACGTGAAAGGAAAAAAGAAAAAGAGAAAGGACGTGAAAAAGAGAAAGAAGGCATAGAAATAAGGAAGTAGAAAAAGTAATAATTAAATAAAGTAAACGAATGTAGATAGAAATAAAAGGAGAAAAATAAGTGGAAACAATTGTGTGAAAAGTGACAAAAATTTGAGAGAAAAAGAGGAAGTAAAACAGAGAAATAGAAATGAAGCTGAGAGAGAGAGAGAGAGAGAGAGAGAAATACAAATGATGAGGGAGAGAAAGAGAGTACAGACGATAAACAATAGAAGAAATAAAAACAAAATTAAAAAAATGGATTAGAAAAATCAATAGAGAATAAAAAAGGAAAAGATTTTAACATTGAAATCTCCACTTTTTTCGCGCTTAAATGTCGCCATAAAATTAAAGAAAAAATTAAACCACATTTGTGAATTTCCGCCAAAATTAAGTAGGAAAAAAAAATCAAACCTTATATTTGATAGCAACGGAAACACAAATAGTAACAGATCAAGTATTGATTATAAACAAAAGATACACTATAAAAGAAAAGAAACACTACATAAACCACAAGAAAAAAAAACTAGAAAATTAACTTAATTAGAAGTGCTTAATTCATTAACACGACAATTTAATCTCAAATGATCACAGTAATCGATTCCTTATTCATCAAATGAAAACAAAAGAGGAAAGTAATCCCGAAAAACATACTTGTAGGTGATAGCTATTTGTTTAACAAATGAAATATTGTGATTGATTTTGCCATTATCTCATTATTATGTTCTGAGGGTGATAATACGAAAGAGCAAAATATTAAAAACAACTACACTTTATACATTTATTATAAACTAACAATAATATGCGATTTAAGAAAAGAAAAAATCTCTAAAGAAAAATTTCAACAAACAGACTATTCTTGTGACAACCAGTGTTTAGCCACCTTTATTGTTATAACCACAGAGAAATGTAAAATTTAAAGTAAACAGAAGAATAGCAAGAAAAATAAAAATCTTAAGCCGAATTGTTCATAATTATTAATGTTTTTACTGCCGTTGAACATATCCAAATTATTCCCAAAAGTATTGGGTGTTCCAATAACTTGGACCGATTTAAAATTATCGAAGCCTATTACGAAAATGGATGTTCAAACAGAGATGCATTTCGCGAACTTCGCGATTTTGTTTGGTCAACATAATCGACCAACCGAGAGTGCAATTGGAAAAATTGTTCCTAAATTCAAACAAACTGGGTTTGGTGGCAGATGTGAAAACACTATTGCGTGCTCGTTTATGTCGTTCAGATGATAACATTGCTGAAGTGCACGAGAATGTGGCCGAAAATCCAGACAGCTCTATTCGTCATCGCGCGCAGGAACTAAACATCTCCAAACAACGTTACATCGAATTTTGACAAAAGATTTGTCTCTACACGCTTACAGACATCAACTGACACAAGAACTGAAACCTACTGACCATTTGGAACGCTGTACATTCGTCAATTTTTTGCAAAAAATCCTCTTTAGTGATGAAGCACATTTTCATCTTGGTGGATTCGTTAATAAGCCGAATTGTTGCATTTGAGCTGATGAAAATCCAAGAAAGATTGTTGAAAAGCCACTGCATCCACAAAAGGTGTGCATTTTTTTGCTAGCGGAATCATTAGGCCGTATATTTATAACTTTGAATGTCCATTTTTGTAAAAGGCTTCGATAAATTTAACACGTTGTTTGATTGTTAATCTTTCTATGGTTGAAATTGCCAAAGACTTAAGTTGTTAAATTTGAAAGAAAAGGAAAAAATCATTAGACACTTAAACTTAATTCACATTTAAAATTGGTCCAAGATATTGGAACACCCTATACATACAAACTAACAAATACTCTATGTTAAAACCATCTACACAAGAACCATGTTTTATGAATATCTATTCAACGTTAATTTATCAATAAGTTAACTGATCAATCGCAATAAAAAAAACCCAATAAAGTTAACTGATTGGAAAAAAAAAACGAATGTAACAAGCTTAGATTTAGACGACTATGTGTTGTAATCTAGGGAAGGTTACTGAATAGAATAATCATACGAAGGTTGGTAATGAACGATAATACTTAGGACAAGAACAACACATATAAGATTCGCCAGTGGCGTGCAGAAGTAGTCAACTGCTAGAAGTGAGTCAAGTGAATTCCACAATGAATCTCCACCTGCATGATATCTACCAACCACCCCACGCGGTCAGATATGGCACAAGGCTGAATTTAATGTGGGGTATCCGAGCCCGTAGGGTCAGCCAAAAATTTCCCGTAGACTCCGTATAAAACGGTGTTGGGTAGCTGTTTCCCTAGGCGAGACTCTGTCCTTCGTCTGTGGATCCTATCTGCCATGAGGCAGAGAGTTTGACCAGCACAGCTGGAGACGAATCTCCAACTGCAGAATATTTGCCAACCGCCCCACGCGGTCAGATGTGGCACAAAGCCGAATTTAACGTGGTGTTTCCGAGCCCGTAGGCTCGGTCAAAAATTCCCCGTAAAAAACGGGGTCGGGTAGCTGTCTACCACCCCAAACGAGACTCTGTCCTTCGGTATAGCCTCGCCTGGGTTCCTCTCTGCCCGAAGGCAGAGATTTCGACTAGCATAGCTGGGGACGAATCTCCAACTGCAGATCAACATACAGTATTTACTACTGTATTTATGTGAATGGGGACATACCCATTATCGTCGATAGGTATGCGACAACACTATGAGAAGGCATTTGGCTCGACAGAACATGCGGCGGTCTTTAACTTGCTACAAGAACAGCGTATTAGCATAAAACTATCTAAAAATTATTGAGCGTATGTAAAAAGTAACAGCAACAATTATTCGATTAAGCAAAACCATAGATAAAATAAAAACTGGAAAAGGATTGAAGTAAGTTGGATAGAGTTCATCTAAACAATTTACAATGGGCCCTGAATAGATATTTAGAGAATTGATTTTGAAGTTATAGTAAACATAACCAATGACTATTTAAACTGATTTGCTGAAAACATTTTACTAATAACAAATTCCTTGGATGAGTTACAATAGATGTTTAATGACCTAAATAGAGTAAATCCCAAATGTACGTTTAAAAATAAAGATCATAAAATAAATGAAGAATTGGAAGAAATCCAGGAATATATATATATATATATATATATATATATATATATATATATATATAGATAGATAGATAGATAGATAGATAGATAGATAAAACCAACAGTAAAATGGAAACTGATAAAAAAACGAGACCATATCGATCATAAAATGACCCATATCCTTTGTGCCTACATGAAAGGTTATATATTATTAAGTTTCTGAAAAAAATAAAAAATTATTAAATCAGTGAAATGAAATAGCAATATTTTGTAGACATTGTCTCATTAAAAATAATTAATTATAAAATTATAAAGATAATTTGCATAATTATATATCTATTATTTCATCATAAATAAATTAAATTAATTTATAAATGCGTAATTAAATTCTATTTAAATCTCACAATAACATATATAGTTTATTAGTAAATAAAATATAGTATTTTAGATCTTTATAAATAAAATATAAATATAAATAATATGACTTAATCATATTTGAATACCGCTTTAAGAAAATCTCAATGTAGTTTTAGAATACAAGAAAATTAATAAAAAATAAATATAAATGCCAAATGTATTGTATTGTAACAATAATAATAAGAATTATTATAATAATAAATAATAAAATAAAAAAAACGGGATATTGATGACACGTCCGCATGAAAGGAAGACAGTATCAACAGACAGAAATCTCTAACCCCCACCTAACCTTAAACGACTTTCAATTTGCCACATAAAAATTATACTTGTATCTTCATTCGTCAAAAAAAACACCCCCTTAATAAAAAATTCTGAATTCTCATTACCCCACCAACTTAAAATATATAATGGTATTTGGCTTATAAATAGAATAAATCATTTTTTTTCGAAGTTTATTCTCAGTATCGCTTGAAAATGGAACTGAACGTCAAATTTTAAATATATATATATATATATATATATATATATATATATATATATATATATATATATATATATATATATATGGGCAGGTGGCGGAGTGGTTAGAACGTTCACATTCTGACCATCAATCTCACCAATGTTCGACTTATCAGGAAGGAAACTTCTTGATGCTATCGGACTGGAGGGGTAGATCCCAGCCTTGTGAGTGAAATTGGGTAGACGGAAGCCTTGGGTGCCGTCAATGACTGTGCTAGAACGAAGTTCCAAGTCATCGTGGCAGAGGGCTTGAGCGTGCTGGCCTTGTTCAAATTGTTGATCACGCTAGATAACATATATATATGTATTAGGATAGGTTATAGCATTAAAAAAAGAACACGAAAAAGAAACAAAGTTATATATAACAACAGGATGGAAAGCATTAAACAAAAATATCTATTTAATGAAACGCATCTTGCAAATTTGCTTAAAGCATAAAGTCAACGAATGGATAGTACTAGTTATAAAATACAGGCGCAGACATGGAAATTAACAAAAAATCTAGAAAAATTGATGCAGAAATCAATGGAAACAGTAACAATAGTGATAACAGATCGAAGTCAATATGGACTACAGAACAGATCCTGATAAATAATATAGAAGTGCCAACATTGGAGGGAGAACAGGACATATAACAAGAGTAAAAAATAGCAGATGGAGCAAAAGGTTGCTTGAATAGTGTCCAAATGGTAAAAACACGATATAAAAAGAGCAGATAGAAGCAAGAAAAATTAAATTAAAGCAGAGCCCTTAGAAATCCCTTGGTAATAATTTATTTCACAGGATAAAACGCCCATCACGTTAGACCAAATATTTTACAACACTAAATGGATTTAAATTTATCCAGACACAAGCAAAAAAAGAAATATATATATATATATATATATATATATTTTATAAACGGTTACATTGGAACATGCAAGTTACCACGACAAAAATTCATATTTGTTTCGACGTCTAAAGACATCTCACCACCTGATGAGATGTTTTTAGACGTCGAAACAAATGTACATTTTTGTCGTGGTATCTTGCATGTTCCAATGTGACCGTTTATAATGTCTATTGCTCTACTCTTGTATTGATCCCTTTTTTACATTAATGTTATGAACGTTTGAATTTATATATATATATATGTATATATATCGGATACCATCGGGTGGTTCAATGATATGAGGTGGGAGAAGAAATCTACGTTTATTAAATTCGATATCATCGACTTTTACTCCTCTATTTCTAGCGACCTTTTGAATGATTGCATCGAATTTGCTATGAACTATATGGTGATATCTGATGAATATATCAATATCATATTTGCTGCCAAGAAGTCAATTCTATCACATAATGACTCCACCTGGATTAAATATAAGAGTAACGACTTTGACGTTCCGATGGAGGCATATAATTTGACACAAGTAGCTGGTATTGTCTGTATTTACATCTTGGAGATTTATTGAACCGGAACTATTCGGTCTATATAGAGATGACGGACTCATTTATTTCCCCAATAGTAATGGTCCTCTTACTGTTAAATTACAAAAAAAAAAAACATTAAGACTTTTAGGTCCTTGGATTCAAGATAGAGATCACTTCCAATATAAAAATAGTTGATTACCTTGACATCACACTCAACTTGAATAATAATACATTTAAACCTTACCACAAGGAACACGAAACTCCTAATTATATTAACATTAACTCGAATCACTCCCATAACATCTTGAAGCAGATACCAATTATTGTTGGTTCTAGAATCAATAAACTGTCATCTAATAAGAATATGTTTGATAAGAATAAAGCATTGTACGAAAATGTCCCCCAGAAATGTAGTTTTGCACATAAACTATCTTACTTAAACTCCACAAATAACCATAGTGAAGTTAAGAGTAGTAATTCACACAAAAATAGAAAAAGAAATATTATTTGGTTACCCCCAATTCTGTAGATTATCTAGAATTAATATTGGACAAATTATCCTGAAACTTCTAAACAATCATTTTCAGAATAACAACCATCTAGGTAAGATTTTTAATAGAAAAACTATTAAAATAAGTTATTCATGTACTAACAACATGTTTAGAGTAATTGACTCCTACAACTAATATTAGTGTTGGTGCAAAAATAATGACGTAATAATGTCGTTTTTTGACGTACTTTTTAACGTCAAAAAACGACATTATAACGTCATTATTTTTGCACCAACCTAATATATCCTCAACAGATTCATTGGTGTCAACAAAAATTCTAATACCCCCCACTTTGTAATTGAAGAAATAGCAACCTTTGCCCAGTCGAAGAAAAATGTAGAGCATCTAATGTTATTTATCAAGCCACCATTTACCCTATAGAAAATAAATCAAACCACAAAGTTTATATTTCGATTTTTGCGGGGGAATGAAAAAAAAAGACCACAGACACTCTTTTTCCAACCCGAAACTAAAACACCAAACTACTCTCTCCCAAAAATTTTGGGAATTGAGGGAGAAAGACCTGAACCCTCAAATTGACTGAGAACTTATAGGTTTTGCTCAGGATTCAAATAGCTTTAAGGGTAGATGTAATCTATGTTTGGAGGAGAAAATTAAAATCATTAAATTTAAGAATCAAGATATTTTACTAAATAAAAGGAATGTATTGGTATCCAAGTGTCGTCATAAGAAAAAAAATTCCTACCCACACTTCAAGTGTCACCACAGGAACAAATTTCAAGTAACATAGTACCAGCTGAACCTCGCACCCCTCACTTTCATTTATATTTTTATTAGGTTGGTGCAAAAATAATGACGTAATAATGTCGTTTTTTGACGTTAAAAAATACGTCAAAAAACGACATTATTACGTCATTATTTTTGCACCAACCTAATATATGTGAATTTTTTCTATGATGACATCTTTCCTATATGTAAAATTTTTTCTATATGTGAAATTGTGTTGGAGATGTGGAATTTCCTTCTATATTTAATTGTTTTGCCCCGTTAACTCTACTATTTCTATTAGGTTGGTGCAAAAATAATGTTGTTTTCTCACATAGTAACATATGTGAGAAAACGACATTATTTTTGCATCAACCTAATAACATTCATTACTAGGACTATCAGATTTTTAATTCCTTTATATTACTTTATCTTCCCTATGGTTTCTTGTTTACCACATTATTATAATATCAATTTTTTTTAAGATATTGAATTTAAATTTAATCCTTTACAGAATTTTTAAATAATTAATATTAGTTTGATATAATTTAAATTATAAATTTAATATTTGAAATATTATTAATATTACATTGATATAATGAGATTAGTTATATTTAAATGAAATTAATATATTAATAATTTACTTAATTTTTTTTACTGTATCTTTTACTATATAGTTAAATGCATGGATTAATATGAACATCTTTTTTAAAAGTATTAATTTTAAATTCTTACTGATATTCTATAACCCTTTAAACTCCGTTTCTGGAATTTTTATACCCATTTTTTGTTCATTCTTCCTCCTTGCACAGATGTTGATAGGTTACATTTAGGTCAGCGTCCATTTTCAACTGTAGCGTTTCTCTGTACCGATTCCACCATAACCACTAAGTTCTTTACCCCTCTATATCTATATAACTCACTCCTCTATTAGACTAATTCTTACTTCCTCTCTCTTTAGTCTTTCTTTTTTTTTCCTTTCCTTCCTTTGCCTTTCAAATTTTCTGTGTAGAAACGTGGGAATTCATTTATTTTAGTAAATATGTTTGAATTGATAAGTCCAGGGAAAAATTTCTTTCCCATGGACGAAATAGTCATCTGTATGAGGTAAACTGTTTGGATTTAATTAATTGTAATTCACTTATATGTTCTATAATAAAAATTATATTGAGCTCTCTTTTGTGGATCCGTTTTAATATTTTATATTAATAGGATCTACTTGGATTACTTACCCACGGATTTTTTTTTACCTATATATATATATATATATATATATATATATATATATATATATATATATATATATATATATATATATAATACGAACCAGAGGGCGCTGAAAAATTCTCGACATAACGTACATCACAATTTTAGTATCATGATGATGATTGGGCATTAAAATTCTGATTCGGTAAAGTGAGAATGGGCAAAAATGTTCCCTTTACAAACACACACACACACACAAACACACACATAAATGCCTTTCTATAACAATATATAACAATTTCGAAAGAGAATGTTGTTGTGTTTTAATGTTTTTAAGATAGACCAAAGTTAAAATTTAGTTAACGACAATAATTAACATTTCTTGTAAAGTATTTTAAAATAGATGTGATATCTGTTAATAAATTCAATAGATTTACTTTACCCCTGACGAACGAATGTGTCCGAGAAACTGCGAAGATATATAACAAAAAGGTTTTACTCATCTATCTTTCTAGGATTTTGAAAGTGTTTCCCAGAATGTAAGCTCACAAGCCTTTCCCACTTCAAGGATTAGTTCAATACAATTTTCCTCTTTTGCACACACACACACACACACACACACACACACACACACACACACACACATATATATAAATATATATAGAGTCGATTTTTCCATTTGGTTTACAGGTCTGAAGACTTGAAGCCGTTTTTTATCGACTTCAATAAAATAAATATCACCTATGCTTTTTTAAGTGTTTGTTTTTCATTATATAACAATTTTTCTTTGTCTTTGACATAGAGTTCTCAACAGATCTATATCCTCTTGGACATTTCATACGGATTAGCAAAATTTTATCATTAATATATATATATATACACACACACACGCACATATATATATATATATATATATATATATATATATATATATATATATATATATATATAAAATATAAATCTGAGGAAGGTTATTTGGGGACTTAAAGGTACACTGTGCATCATTTCTCTCTTATCAGTTCTTTCGAATAGTATGGCTTCCTGACTTTAATCAAATCACATATACAGGTAATCTGGCTGTTCAGTTCTAAAACTGAACTGTTAGGGCCCACATACGTGGAAATACGTTAGTAGAGGCCACCATATAAAGCTGTACCCCACCTAGGAGTTGCTTGTTATACTTCGTTGCAATTAGATCTCTTTCTGATTCATTCTGCATGCGGGCCGGATGTGAACGCCAGGAAGGCAGAAAACAAATGCCTCGGGCATCACATCCGGTCCACGTAGCAAGCCTCCGCAAACTGGCCAATCGCGAATTGGTTTAGCTGGTGGGACTGTGTTTCTACAAAACGGGGTCGCAATGATGACAGCAAAGGGAATGCCTGTAGTGAGTTGAGTATGCCGAGGTGACGGCGGTGGCCACCAGGAATTATGTATCGACGTTGAGATGCTATGAATCGCGACGGTCTGGCGTCGAAAGCCTGGTGGTGTCAAAGCTGAAAATCGGCCACTGTATTGTGTCTGGTTTGCCGAGGTGATGGCATTGGCGACGAGGAAGGCTTATAACTTGGTGGTATCTACGTTAAGATGATATTCTGCTGAATCCCATGTGTGAAGAGTCGGGTGATTAATTAAGTCTGGGAGTAGTAATGGTTGTGTTGAGAGGTACGATCTTGGTAGCGACGGCGACAGCGCTCTGTGTGTTGGCCAGACGGGTCGCAACTGCTGTTGGTCGTTATGAGCGGCCTGCTTTTAAGCAGATCTGACAGTACCCAGGGGCATTTCTTTTTCCGGGGTAAGCGTTCGCGATTGGCTAGTGTCGCTTTCATTGCAGTGGCTTTCTTTGTGAACCGGATGTGATGCTCGGAGCCTATAGGAAGAAAGCGACTTTTTTATTTTGTTCTATGCCTTCATGGCGTTCACATCCGTCCAGCATGCAAAATGAATTAGAAAGAGATCTAACTGCAACGGAGTATATCATGCTGCTCTTTTCAGTTAATTAAATATTCGTTTATCAGTCAGAAAAATATCTACAAATCTGGAAGAAAAGAAAAATTCACCACTTCCTATCTGATTATGAAAAGAAACAAAACACATTTTTTTTTAACGAACTTCACCAACCTAGAACTTGGATAGAACATTCATATCCAGAGACTTGTCCTTCCAACATCCAATATGTTACGGTTGACAGCTACACAACTGTAGACGACGTCGTATCCGTTTCAGAATCGTGAACATTAAGTCAGCACCAGGTGAGTAGATAATAAATGCGATCAGTAAGCAAGGGACGCTAATCAACCGGAGTCAGTCGGGCGTACGTATTTGCGGACAGACATAAATAATAGCATAGGAACAAACAGATTGCTGGACAGGCATAACTAATCGAACAAAAGGGTTTAATCCGGCCTAATTAATAATGAATCACACAGAAATTAGGCGTCAAAACAAAATAAAAGTATATAAAACAAGATTCACACTACGCCAGACGCTGAGTTGGTCCATATTGAAACAGCGGTAGTTATTCATTTTTGATTGGTTGCACTAATTTAGTTATATCTTGAATCATGTTTTCATTGTCATGTGATTACATTTATGAAGGAGATCACAAGTGAGGGATTTGTAAGATCACTCTGCGAAGCACCATATTGATTATTTCACTGTTTCCTCTTGTCCGCATTGCTGCCTTTCTATTAATTTGTTGCACACTACGATGGGACTGATGCTAGGCAACAACAGGTTCAGGAATCGTGAACAAAATTTTGCTAGTTCTCTGACTGTATGATTAAAATATTATTGACACGACATACGCTTTCTAAAATGAATTATTTTCAAAAGGTAAGAATGAAAAAACAAACAAAAGGAAAATGAGAAAAAGATAGAATGATGAAATAATAATGTTTTCTGAAAGGTTCAACACACTTTATTCATCCATAAAGAAAAATAATGCCAATACCCGAACGCGTGCGCGCGCACACACACACACACACACACACACACACGCACACACACACACACAACAGTTGTGTAATAATAATAATAATGATAATAATAATAACAAATAAAGATGAGACAGGGAGCCAAATAATCAATGAATATGGAAAATTGTTTGATAAAATATACTAGAATGGACCTGATTGAGTAGAGAAAGCGATCCACTGAGAACGGTGCAAATGACTTAATTTTAACAATTCAGCCTCCACAGACCAGAATCTGCCCTCAAGAATAAAACATATCAATTTTTGAGGAAATTATCCAGCATTCATTGCTATATGAGAGGGCTGATATTGCATAATGACTCAACACTTTTCTTTTCAGCGAATAATAAAAAAATTAAATGGGAGGTGGGAATTCAAGTTCGTCACCAAATCGAAGTCAGAAGCTCAGATGACATCGTAAAGAAAGAAAGATATGTCGTATCGAAGTGGAACTGAAAGGGAATGAAAAGTTCAAAATACTTCGACTTTTTCTCGGGAGGTGGAAAAGAGTCGCATGCTGATGACGACTGTATGCATCACTGTTGGAGAGCTTTGCAAAATGGTTAAAAGAATTGCAAATCCAAGGATGAATTGAAACCATCTAAACAGCATTAACAAAATAAAGAAAGACGAGTGCATAAAAATTTCTGATACTTGCTGTCACTTGAACCCCAGCGAAAATCATCAGTTAATAACAGTACGGAAACTCAAGTGAAAATAGTTATATTTTGGACAGTCTGACAAACAAACAAAAAAGAAAGCTTATATCATTTTTAAATGGTGGCCACTAGAATCTTATTAAACAAAAACCCTATTGCAGCCTACCTACCGACGATAATGGATATGTCCCTATTCACATAAATACAGTAGTAAATTCTGTATGTTAGTCTGTAAATTCTGTATGTTAGTGTGCTGGTCAAACTCTCTGCCTCCGGGCAGAGAGGATCCCCTGACGAGGCTATATCGAAGGGCAGAGTGTGAGGCGGTAGGTAGATATCCTACAGGTGGAGATTCATTGTGGAATTCACTTGACTCACTTCCAGCACTTGACTACTTATTTTACGCGCCGCTGGCGAATCTTATATGTGTTGTTCTTGTCCTAAGTATTATCGTTCATTACCAACCTTCGTGGGATTATTCTTTTCAGTAACCTTCCCTAGGTTACAACAAATCCCATGTCAGATTTTGTTGGTTTCGGATCAGTGAACACGCTAAACCAAACATGCTATATAAACGCTGCTGCGAATCGAACGTCCAAACTGAAGATAGCGTTGACGGGGCAACATTAGGCCATCGTTATGCTACTTAAACGCTGGTAAAATTAACTTAGAAATGTGTGTCTTTTAATGTCCGTAATTACTTGAATTAGTAACTTATACATTTTTTTTTACTTCTGTTTTCTTTTTACGATAACACTGATGTGTTAAAACCATTCAAGACAAAGAAATTTAACAACTGATTTTAATGTTTCTCATGCCTTGGTATGACGATAAACTACATTCAGCAGCAAGGATTCTGATCGCGAGATTGGAAGATTTGAGGAGAATAATTGTTATTGTTCCCAGGTTCATCCTGATCCGGGGTGTTATTAGGTTGGTGCAAAAATAATGACGTAATTATGTCGTTTTTTTTACCTATTTTTTAACGTCAAAAAACGACATGATTACGTCATTATTTTTTGCACCAACCTAATAACACCTGTTGGGGTCCCAGCTATGGGTAAATAGTGAATCCCCAAACAAAATACTATCAAAGTATAAAAATACATTTTTATAGTAAAAATACCAGCAATAAATTTTTATATAAAAGACGAACAACACATATTTATAGTAAAATAACCAAAAATAATGAAAAATGACAAGTAATATATTTTATCTATAGTTGAAGGCATACAATAGCGTTCAAAATATATTTAGTTGAATTCATAAAACTGTGTTCAGATTATTTGGATTTCTGTATTAAGTGGCCCACTATACCGCTAAACAAAATCAACCAATCAAGCAAATAAACAACATGAAAAAACACTTTCATTGCATTAATCCATATAATATCCGACAATTTCTTAAAATCAAAGTATATTCCAAAATATAACGTCAACCAAACTGGTAATTATGTCCACACAAACATGTATATACACAAAAGCTGAGTATCATTTACCATATATTCATTTGGGAAAGCAGAATAACATATCATATTGTTATTACTTCAAAATTAAATTTTGGTTTTAAATGACCCATAAGGAGTTGATATACCGTTAAACAAACAAATCAATTAAAAATTAATTTTAATTGCATTTTAATAAAACAGATGACAATTTAAAGTTTAAAATCTATCACCGATTTGATTTGATTTTTTTAAGTAATAGTTAATTTCACTACTGGGATATTAATTTCATTAATAAAAACTGCAATAACATTTTTGTACAGAGTGAATTGTATATTAAGTTGGCAGAAAAAAAAATCCATCCTGGCATGAAGGACGTAACTTGCTTAATTGTGAAATCACATTTTTTAAAAAAAATAAACAGTTTTGGCGAGTTTTTCATTACTCAATTGATTTTCATGATGAACAAAAACAAATCTCAAGGAAAATCTTTTGATAAAATAGGGCTGTTCCTCCAACGATCTGTTTTAAACCACGGTCAAATGTATGTATTTGTGAGTAGAACAATAAAACTGACAAATGAAAGCTTTATGCTCAACTCCACGAGAGCACCTCTTTGTGACTGCTCGATCTTACATTGACTGCTGACCTGAGATGGAACAAATACATTGAGTCAATAGCTTCGTCCACCGCAAGGAAAGTTGGCTCCCTTTGCTGCGCCAGGAAATTTTCTCGCCGGAGTCGATCCTTTAAATCTACAAATCAACTATTTGCCCTTGCATGGAGTATTGCTGCCATATATGGTCTGAAGCCCCTCTGTTTGTCTCAAGGTTCTTGATAAAATCCAGAGACGGATATGCAATGTAATTGGCACTGATCTGGCATCTCGTCTGGAGTCGCTCTCTCACGGACGTTCAGTCGCCTCCCTCTGTCTTTTTTACAAATACTTTCATGGTAACTGCTCCGATGAGCTGCTTTCGCTGGTTCCCAGACTTTATGAAGTTAAGCGTTAAACTAGGCTGGCATCTCGCTCTCACCCTTTCACTGTCTCTTCTACTTCAATAGGTTCATGTCTCGCACTTCTCGCCTGTGGAACTCCCCCTTTTCCTGTTTCCCTAATAGCTATAATTTCCCACTATTCAAATGTAATGTCAATCGACGTCTTCCGATGCCTTGATCTATCCCCTATACTTCTCTTCATCCTTTCCTCTATCACTCCTATTTGCTCTCACTCCAACTCTCTGTAGCCCCTTGCGTGCTAGTGGCTTCCCGCCTTGCTTCGGGTGAAACGCTTAAAAAAACCTTAAGGACGCTCATTGTATAACTATTATTTGCAAACAATGCATTTATACTAAAAAATATATTTGTACAATTTATAAATCCTGTTATTTTTACAGATAATATGCTAGTTTTTACATATAGTCAAAATTATAACCAAATTGAAAATGATAAATAAGAAATATATTTACTGATTCATATTGTGGCAAATAGTTTCAAAAATATTTTTCTAGAATAATTCTTTTTGCATTTTGTAATTTTAGGACACTTACCACAAACGACTGTCATCGCCAAATCAAAACGATTTCTTTTTCGAAGAACGAAAATCTTAGAATTCTGACTCTGAGTCAAAACGTCTTACTAGAACTGCTTTAAATACTTTAAAAATGTCTTTATTCCACATCTCGAAACGACCACATTCACTCGCAGTTTAGCCACTCAAAGTCGTAAGTTCATAATGGATGATAATGAACATTAAATTCATTTCCCAGGAGTCTTGAATTCAATCATACTTCAAGTCAATTCTTATCTGAAAACCTCAATTAAAGAAATATGTCAATATGGTAGTGATAAAAAAATCATCTGCCAATTCGCTACAAGTTCGTGAAGTGAAATATTCGTCATGAGACTTCCATAAACTCGACAATATGAAGAAAGAATCTTTGAGTAACAATTAAAACAGAATCATATTAATTTTAATACCGCTTATCTATAGACGCATGGAACTCGAACAATAAATGAATTGGATGTCGACTTTCTTCGTAGGAGAATTTTGGTCATACTCGTATTTAAGAAAAGTAAGGTGCAGACTAGCCTAGGTAGACAAATAATGGAGATTTTGTTAATGACTGACACGGGATCAGATATGCAGAGTTTTAATATATCTATAGTTGTTGTATATGTACAGACAGCGTAAAGCACAGAGGAAGAATTTGAAAAAATTTACTACACGTTAGATAACGCCAGGATTGAATATGAATCACAGAAAATTTTGTTGGAGACCTGACTGCCAACATAGGGAAGGAAATGCTGAAATAGTTGACAAATTCGAACTCGAAAAACATAATAAAAGTAGAGAGAAATGGATCCAGTGGTGCACGACTAACTACAAGATAGTAGTCAACACCTGGTTTCAAGAATACCCAAGACGCTTATATGGACATGAAGAAGTTCAGGAGCAGAAATGAAAAACAAGAACGTCTACATGTTGATAAATAAGAGGTTCAGGAATGCAGTTTTGCACTGTAAACCTATCAAAGCTCTGACTGTGGTAGTGATCACATTCCAGTGATATTTAATCTTAGAGCAACACTAGCTAAGAAATAAAAAGGAGAGGATCACATTAAGTTCTTGACATGATGAAAAAGAGACAGCAAAGAATGCCAACGTATGGTACATCATTCAAAGAAATAAGAAACAATTCCAGAAAGGCAAAAGCGATGTATATCAGGTCATTCCTCGTTTTTACAGATGGATATCATTCCACGTGGGTTACTGATGCCATGTAACCCAGTACCACCTGCCGCAGGGTTGGGTCATCCCGACTATATTTTGCTGGTGAGGAGGGTGATAGGCACCGAGCAGGATTAAAAACTAGACCTGTCAAAAGACTGATAAACCTTCTTGTAGGGTCACTGGTCATCTAGCACTATGGGGTAGACTAGACGCCATAGCTGTGGATGGAACCGGTGTGCTGATGAAGTCAACGGCTAGGTAGAAAGCTTCCCGATTGAATAATGATCATGTGTCAGTGATCAAGTCGATCAATCAAGTTGGAGGACATCGGCTGTAGTTTGAACTGGATGGGGTTGGTCTCCGCCATTTTTTTTTTACTTACCTAAGACATAATATTCATGAATGAATATCTCTACGGTTTTTAGTCCAGACATATGGAGGGAACTAGGAGCTCAGTTGACCTTTCGACTACACTCGGTCATGGAATTGATGATGATTACAGAGTTCTAGTAATGAAAAAAATTAAATTCCCTAGGAGACGATAAAAGCACCTTGAATTGTTGTTTGCTGTAGTGGGAGGAGTAGTGATAGATGGAATGATATAGTAGAAGTAAATAGTGACAGTGTTTTTTGATAAAGTAAAAATGTTTAGATTTTCAATTAATATAACTGAGGAACATTTTATCAATAAATTAAAACATTAAATATCATGGTTTATGATCATTGCATTTTTGTCATTTGGAACATTGATGCAGCACAATCTTTCATCCTCCATTTCTTTCTCTCCGTCCGAATCTAATTTTATTTTATATGTCATAAATTATCTTGGTGACTTATTCACGAAGAATGTCATATCTCGAAATCAAAGATCGATCATTGCACAAGACTGACGAGTACATTTGGTCGCAACCGAAGAGCACTCGTCATCCTTTTTGACAAAATAGACCCGGAAATGACACAGCCATTTAAAATTAGCAACAACAACAACAACAACACTTATTTCAGGCAGTGTCGCCTCAGTGCAATTCAGTGTACACTCCATGTCTCAGTATCCCTTCCATGTTTCCGAAACAGTCTGCAATGTCCTTCTTCAGGATCACAGTCATCTGTCTGTTCACGTTCTTCTTAGTCTCGACTATAGTTTTGAATCCCCACTTTTAAATAGATTTTGTTTTGGGGTCAAACAAGAAGTTTCCAGGCGGGATCTGTGCCATGTGACGCTTTAGTGCAAAAAAAAAAAAAAAAAATCTGGAACCTATGGGGACTTGTAACGTCTGTTTCGATTCAAATACACTCTAGAATTCAAACTCGTATTTACGATCAATCGTTAAAGATGCTGTAAAAAATGGTCATTTTCTTGAACCGTTCCAGAAAGTGTCGGACTCATCCAGCCACGCTGCATTTTTTTACGATGGCCAAATCAGATCCAAAATGGTGTATTGCTGCCACATATAGGTTGGAGTTACCCAGTCCTCACTTTGCATCCTTCAAAAAGGTTTGTGCGGTCTCGTAGGCGATTGTTTTTCAGCCTACAAATCCCTTTCCCACAGATTAAATCTTGCTAGCCTCTCGCTACTCTATCGCTTTTTCCACACAACTGTTGCATTGCTGAATAGAACCCAGAGAGAATCCTTCCCCGATTGCTGCAATCTTAACTTTTCAAAATTAGGCTCAAACGTTGTCTATCCTATATATCCTTATAATATGCACTTCTTACTCCCTCCATGTACGCCTTTAGAACAACCTCATTCAGTAACCCTCTACCTTGAGTGGCTCTTGGAACTAATGCGTCGTCATAGTGAATGTGATGGTCACGCACTACACAAACTCATTTCCTTATCGATGGGAATGTATCTGTTCTTGTTACCAAGTTTCACACAGGTAGTGCAGTTATTACCTACCCCCGCAAAAAAAAAAAATTATCTGCCGGACAGACCACATATAATCAAAGCACATAATCTAAAATTTTTCTGCACCCCCTATACTTTCTTTTCTTTTTTTTTTTTTTTTTAAAGCTCTACTAAAATTAATGTTGACATGCAATATGGCATAGGGGTTATCAGCAGAGAAAACAGAATCAGTAAACCGGGTTCAAATTTCAGCGGGCGTGCAGCTCGTTATCAGAAGTCGGAGAGACGAGTTCGAATTCCAGTCGGGTTCTTTGCATTCATTTACCGGCACATATTCTTGAGGAAGGTATGAATCGATATCCTTCCCCCCAGTTATGGATTAAATCATAGCGCTTATATCTGGAAAAAACATCGCCAATCTAAAAAGAAACTGTTAATGCAATATTCACTAATAACAACAGAATTATTCTTATAATCAAAAATATGTTTCAACTTTAAATCACTCACAAAGGGTTGATAAACCGTAAAAAATAAATGAATCAATTTCAGCAGAAATGTTCACTTTTCACTGATGCGCATGGGTGAAGGTGAACTTCCGTTCACTGTCCCACCGCCAAATATCTTAACAAAATCGTCTTTTCATTAACACGCCATACTGGCTGGTTTGGAAGAATTTAGATAAGCCACTGTCCATGTCTTTGTCGTAACATCATAAAAATATGTTGTGCCCATTTTCAGCTGTGACACAAAGGCTATTTTATGTTTCCATAGCAATGGTTTCACTGTCATACATCTGTAATTAATACACAAAATTTCGCTGATAGTTTAGTATTTATTCATTTGTTCTCTTTCTTATGCATGGAAAACAAACAACAATGCTGGACAAAGCAAAAGTAATTCTCTCTATTGGCTAATGTATATTTTCTGTTCAACCCAAGATCATGTTATAAATATATTTGAAACATTGTTTTACAGACCGACTTGACGTCATGAGATCTCTCTAGCCTGAAGGCAATGGTTCCTGCACGTATGACTTGCTGGCACGACTCTGTACTGAAATATGACTTGTATTTATATTTAGTAGTATTACACTTACCATAACAACTGAATGCGTTAATAATTTTACAATGAAAGCGAGAACAAAATGTTATTACAAAAACAAAAACTATTTTATAATATTTTAGTTTCCGACTTTGTAATTAAGAAAATAGATAAGTAACCTTGGTATGTAGATATTTTCTTTAGCATTTTTCTTCCTTTTTTTTTATCATTTCACCCCAAGTAAGGTAATACCACCACTAAGACGAAAGAGCTTACTGAGTGTTAGAGAATACGAGGAAAAATACTATTAAAGAGAGAGAGCAATACAAGAACTAGAATTAGGAAGAAAGAAGGTAACGATTGATTTAAATTTTTACATTTATTTGGTGACAATATTTTTTATTGTTAGGATATATTGAGGTTTGTGTGGAGTTTAACTCCTAGCAGTATGGAAAATTTCGGTTGAGAAATTTCGGTCGCGTTAATTTCTTGGAATAGGAATGAACCCATTTCTTCTTACCCACTCCAGCGATCGGCTAAATAGTAGGAAAGATTTGCCCCTGTAGATTTGATTAGTAATAAGGTGTAACAAACAACAACTTCAAAACCGTGGTGAAGGCAACGGGAAATCATTCCACTGTCTTTCCGAAGAAGAACCCTGGCAATGCATAGTCTATGGATAATAAAAATGGAAGCTGTGGAGAACGATGATCGGTGGTTTAAGAGAATGGTGGTTTAAGAGAATGAGAACTGAGATTACTACATTTGCAATCATTTATGTCTTTAGGGTCTGTAGATATATCAGGTCATTACATAAGTTCTGACCGAATTTTGAATAAAGAAAGCAAGTTACCAAATGTTACATTTAATTACAGATTCAATCAATAATGTATTTTTCCTGATTATCTATGACTTCCTTCCATCTATTAACAAGCTTACTAATTCCATTACTGTAAAATTTCTTTGGCTTTGATTCGAAGAACTCACAAATGTCAGTTTTAACCTCTTACAAAAGCTGTTTCTTCCAAATGATTCTGTAAACTACGAAACAAATGGTAGTCTGAAGGAGCAAGATCGGGAGAATAAGGTGGATGAGGAATTTTCTCCCAATCAAGTTCTTCGATCTGTTGTGACGTGATTCTTGCTGTGTCGGGTAGCGCATTTTCCTGATGAAACATCACCTCTTTTCAATTCACTAGAGCAGGTCTTTTTTTCTTCAAAGCTTGGTTCAAACGCTCTAATTGCTGACAGTATATTTGAGTACTAATTGTTGCATCAGGTGGTAAGAATTCAAAGTGGATTATTACTTGGCGATCCCACCAGATTGAAAGAAGAACATTTGCTCATGAAGTTCCCTTCTCGGCTGTGGCTGGGGTCCTTCCCCTTTAACAAGCCACTGTTTACGACGCTTAACAATTTGATAAAAGATCCATTTTTTGTCGCCAGTCACAAGTCTATCCAAAAAAGGTGAAACAAGTTGACGAGAATGGAGAGAAGAGCAGATGTCAACTCGGGATTTGAGGTTGTTTTCAGACAATCCATGAGGCACCCATTTTCCAAGTTTAAGAACTTTTCCAAGTTGTTGAAGATGACGATGAACAGTTGAATGGTTTGAACTGAGAACCACTGCCAATTCCTCAACTGATAAAGTAGGATTTTCTTCAAGGGCTGCTTCAAGAAGCATTTCATCAAACTCAACTGGACGTCCGGTTCGATCTTCATCTTTAAGGGTGAAATCTCCACCTCTGAATTTTGCAAACCATCTTCTGCAAGTTATTTCATTCACAAATTCCTTTCCATAAATTGAGTGAATGTTTCTAGCCGCTTCGGCTGCTGAGTTTCCTTTTTTGAACTCATAAAGCATTATGTGCCTCAAATGATTCTTGAGTACTTCCATGTTAGCAGGGTTTTAATCATACAAAATTTAATTTTATTGTTCTCTGAAATAAAATTTGCTCAGTTTAAATGCATCTAAACATAAAAATAATGTTCATCTTCATTAGACATTATAAAATACTCTTTAAATTTCGTTCATTTTAACAAAAAGTTAAAATTCGGACAGAACTTATGGGATGACCTGATATTTAAAGCTTAGCTTAGTCTCACATAAGGGCAAAATAATCAAGTAGCCACTCAAGATCAAACTTTCAGGACTAGCATTTATATGAAAGAAAGCTGGTAATCGTTCAAATTAGTCTCCCTGGCCATAAAAATATTTATTCAGTTAGAGGGAAAATTTAAGCAGTATTTTTTTTAGAATAGAAAAAAATAGCGGGAAAATCGGCTAGCAGTGAAATTTTATGTACTTGAATTATTTTTCTGTCTTAATTTTCGAGGTGAGTAATTATCATGATGCACTATTGTCCGTATTTTGGTTGTTTTTATATTCACGACGTTTAGACTATTTTAATTACTGAATTTCTTCCGATGCCTATCATACTTGTTCTTTCTGATGTCATAATTAAATACGGATATATATATATATATATATATATATATATATATATATATATATATATATATATGAGATGAGATATTATAATTACATTATTTACATTATTCGGACTGTTATCCTCATATTTATTGCCATTCACAACGTTTTGGCCATTGTACGCTCCGGTCTTCATCGGGTGATTGGAATTTCGAACCGAACCCTTTATTTCATCCAACTTGGAATATTGCAATGAAGATGAGGCTAACAGTCCAAATAATTTAAATAATATATATATATATATATATATATATATATATATATGTATGTATGTATGTATGTATGTATGTATGTATGTATATATAAATTGGGATAAAATAAGGATCGGAATCAGACAGATAGAATAAAGAAAAAACAGGAAATGTTTATCAATCTAACATGTTTCGCTTTTATTAAAGCTTCATTAGAGAATGAGATGTAGTGAGATGAAAAATTCAGGTATTTTTTATTTTTGTAAGCTTAATTTTCCATTCGTTAATCAGGTTTCACGTGCATTTGACTTGTTAAGCCATAAATTATATTAACGCTGCTTGACAAGTCAAATGTATATGAAGCCTGGTTAACCAATGGAAATCGAACCACACAAAAATAAAAATACCAGAAAATCTTTTTTTCTCCATATCTCATCCTTGGATAAAGCTTTATTAAAAGTGAAACGTTTTAAAATTGTTACCTATTTGTTCTGTATTCTATCATATATATATATATATATATATATATATATATATATATATATATATATATATATATATATATATATATGTGTGTGTGTGTGTGTGTGTGTGTGTGTGTGTGTTTAGAGAGAGAGAGAGATGGGGAAGAGATAGATAGATAGATAGATAGATACCCACAAAAACCAAAATTGTAGGTATAACCAGCAGAAAGCCTACCAGGTAACCAAAAATAAATTTAATTAAATGAAAGCTAACAACAAATAAACCCCCAAACCAAGAAAAAACGATATAAGAATTCTCATTCGTAACGATGTGAAGCATAGATAGATAGATAGATAGATAGATAGATAGATAGATAGATAGAATAGAGACTGTTATATTCTGTTAGAATAGTCAAATCAGACCGAAAGTATGGCTGCCATATATGGGCAGGAGCTGCCCAGGCTTCCTTTTCTTGTCTCGATAGTTCAAAGGCGTCTGTCGGTGATGAATTATTTTCCACGCTACAACTTCCCTCCCATAGACGAAAATCAAAAGCTTCTTGCTGCCCAATCACTATTTCCATGAAAGTGTTCAGACAGACTATATTCCTAAGTTCCATTAGTTCTAACCTTCACGGCTAAACCCACCATGCCACAAACATTGTAGTGAGCCACTTTCATTCACATTTTATTCTACTGGTGAGATGTAAGTTCCACTCAAACAGCTTCCTTTTGACGAACCGCTTCTTAGTAGTGGAATCAGCTACCAGGAGGTTATTTTCCCAGTCGCTACAAACTTAACCTTTTCAAGTCGAGGATAAACTGTTATCTTCCCCGCATATCCTGATAAACTATACCTTTTAATCTGTAACCCTCTACCTCCAGTAGCTCTTGAGCTTTGTACGGGATGAACATTATTGTAAAACAAAACAAAACAAAAAAACAAAACGAAACAAAAAAAAACAAAAAAAAAAAACAACATATATTTCTTATGTAAGAGTTTCGGCAGAACAGATCTAGACACTTTGTCCCCGTTAAAATATCAAAGAGGTGTTCAGTGATAGAACTACACTTTGCAACCTCCTTCTGAAAATTAGCCCTTACAAGAGAAAGGACTGACGAAAGATTATGCAGATATATGCCAAGAATATGTTGGAAAAGATATGAAGTGAAAACTGACTCTTTAATGTCAGACATGATGAACAAAAAAGAAAGAAAAAAGCCGTAATCAAATGAAAGGTGAAAAAGTGAGAACGTATCTGGAGTTAGAAGGTCACATTAAAAAGTTTGGGATAGAATATTGAAAATTGGTCTTAAAGGTTACAGATTGTGGGTTGCAATGTCTAATGTCTATCGGAGAGCTCGATCGAATAACAAAGAACAAGGGAGAGAGGAAGAAAGGGAGAGAGTGAGAGAGTGAGAGAGAGAGGGAGAGAGAGAGTGAGAGAGTGAGAGAGAGAGAGAGAGAGAGAGGTTTGAATAATTCAGTAAGTCCCTTTGGTTTCCATATTTAATTTTTTATTTAGAAATTCCTGTTTTTAGGCAATGAAACCAGCTTTCCTTCTTACAGAACCACGCAGACGCACAGGCGTAATTTTGAAAGAATTTATTAGGTTGGTGCAAAAATAATGTCGGTTTTTGACGTATTTTTAACGCCAAAAACCGACATTATTTTTGCATCAACCTAATAGTATCGAACCTTAAGGGCAGCTCCAAAAATGAGAGCAGCAAGAAGGAAATAATCCACCAATTGATGAACACTTGCAAACAGAAGGTTTGTTGGGCCAAATATTGTTACTTTCAGTTGCCGGAAACCTGAAAAGCAAAAGTGAAAGAAAATAATCAAGACAAGAAGACCTGGACAGAGAAATCGATTGTCAGACGTAAAGATTTATTCGCCAGAATGCGCTAAGTGGTGTGCTGGCGGGAAAACAAACTTCTTGGCCAACGATTATTCAAGTTGCTTACTTAAATGTTCTGTACAGCAATATAAGAACACTGATCTATTCCTGACGACTAGACATACACTCGAACGCACACACACACACAAACATATGTACACTCACGCACACACGCCCATATGTACACACACACACATACATACACGCACATACGAGACATTCACTTTTAGATGTGCACGTGAATAGGTGGCGGAAAATGGAGCTGGAGGACCAAGTTCGAGTTTCAACCGAATCTGTTTATATTTACTACTGGATAAAGGCATTGATCCACTTCACCTTCATTAAGCTATAGGTGAATGAGCACGTGAAAGAAATCCAACTAACAAATGATGATCTGTGTCAAAGAATATGAAAGAAATAATGAATTTTATTCATTAATACAGGAAGCCAACAAATTCAAAATGGAGTTTGCAAGGAAAGCATAATACACCGACTGCAGCTGCAAAAATACTTAAAAAGACAAAGAAATAATTAAGAAAAATGATGAACATCTCAAATTCAGGTAAACAATAAACAGTGAGCGTGGGCATGAGAACTTTACCCTGTAAAATCCCGATTTTCAGAGGAATCGGAGAGCCGAGTTCGAATTCCAGTCGAATCCATTACATTCATTTACGTGCTAATATTAACCCTTGGGAAGGTATGAATAGTCTTCTCCATCCAGCTATGGGTAAATAGCAGGACAGACCGGGTTCTACAGCTTTGTATGGCAACTGGTCTACCGCAGAAAGTAATGGCAACCTAACGCGGGAAAAAATTTGTCTCGTCAGTCATGTATCGAAAGATACATGATCGCCTAAGCGTGTATCACGATTGGCACAAAGAAAAAAAAACCTCCTCATTATGCTCTACAGGAAGCCCACAAAAGATTATATGATGGTGTTGATAAGTATATATAATGTGTCACTGAGTGTATGAGAGTAATTGTATGTCTGCGTAAACACGCTGGTCCGTGCAAAGTTGTATGTGTAAATAAATGCTTGTCTGTAGCGACCAACATAGAATAAATATGCGAAAGAGCGTATGGATAAGGACATGTAGAAATGTGATATCCATACACACTCACGCATACATATTTACATAGAAGGGCGCCTTTCAAAGAGTGATGACCAGGAAGATGGTGTAATAGTTTCAATTTTCACTGGATGCTTCACAACCCTGATAGATTAAATCAACCTTAGTAAATATTAGGTTGGTGCAAAAATAATGTCGTTTTCTCACATAGTAACATATGTGAGAAAACGACATTATTTTTGCACCAACCTAATAAATTCAAATATGCGTATGAGCCTTTACATATTTACTTACGTGTAGTAGCAGGCCGCCTGACATGGAGCGATATTATTATAGTAAAGTGGCCTAATAAATCATGGCTCTTCGATAAAAGAAGGCAAATGGTTTCTGTATATTTTGATTTTATATGAAGATGGTAGCTCAAAATTTGATCCATGAGAGAAAATGAGTTTTGATTGGCTGACGTTTCTTCCAGAAGAGTCTACTTGCTGACGGAGAGGAACCTAGACGAGGCTATACAGAAGGGCAAAGTCTCGTCTGGGGAGGTAGACATCTATCCGACTCCGTGTATACGGGGTCTACTGGGAATTTTTGCCTGAGCCTACGGGCTCGGAATTGCCCCACATAAAAGCTGGCCTTGTGCTGCATCCTGCCTAGTGGGGAGGTCGGGTAAAAACCTTTGAGTCTTTATTTGACTTAAGCTTCAGTGGGGAAATGATCAGCTTGAAATTGAGATTTTTGGATATGAGTTCATGGACTCTCTATTACAATCGAAATGCATATTGGAAAGAAGTAAAATTGTAATAAGAAATTAATATAGAATGATTAATTAAGAAAAACGAATTCAGAAAGCAGGAAACAAAAGAATTATTTAAACAATTTTAACTGATAAAGTAGATGGAGATATATTGATAGATAAGAACAGCCTGAGAAAAAGAGTCAAACAACCAAACATATAGATGAGAACCAAGCAGCAAAAGAATGGCTTTTGTTAAACATAAAACCAAGAAAATCTTGTTGGTTATAAAAGAATTGGATACAATGCCAGATTATTTTTTACAACCCTGTCTTCGTGCCTAATCTGAATCATATTAACATGGCCGCTAAAAGGTAATTAACCTATGCATATGATTAGAACGACGAACAGCATATATTGTTATTACTAATAGTGTCTAAAGAAATTTGCATAATAACTGATCTTTATCTTTTTTTTTTTTCTTATTTTATTTCCTTTCTTTCTGTTTCTCTGTCTCATTCACACACGTAATCCTCTCTGCTGGTCTTGTTTGAGTTTCTCGCTGATTGTGACTGCGCAGTAAACGGAGGCGTATTTACGACTTAACGTACGGTCGTCATGGTTTATACAAGTCTTCGTGCACGTTCGGATAGAGTTACGTGAAAAGCATAGAAGAAACATTTTCTGTATTACTTTAATCTAAACTTCACCGACCCAAAGAGGATTTATCCCATATAGAAAATACTAGAAACAATTCCGAATACACATATAATTATATTTGTTTGAGAATGCTTGGTGGTCGAAATCGTTGCGTTTTTTTCTTTATAATATAAAGTCCATTACATGATATAATATAAAGTTCATTACCTGACATAATATAATATAATAAGTGGGCTTATGTCAATACTCATTACCCGAACATAATTCTAACCTCTTCAAGTTAAGAGTCAGTTGTTATATATACTTCCTTATATTCATAATCATCACTTCCTACAATTTTTATTCATATCACACAACTCATAACTATTTTAACAGTAACCCCCTACTTTAGTGCCTCTTAAGTCTTGGATTGAATGAATTCTGGTATATATTCGAGTGCCGATAAAAAAAACTGAAATAAGGTTAGAATAGTTTTAGCAGTAATTGGCAATAAGTCTTCTCAAAGATTCTGATAAAAGAATTTAACAAAGTACTATGCTTATTGCCACTAAGATTATTTCATGGACGCATCTAAAGAATATGGTTATAATATTATTATCATTGTTGTGTTTTGTCTCCAGTATCTCAACAGAGACTTCAAGAGACAATAAATATCAGAATGGAAAAACGGATGAGGTGCCATTCAATCAAGAAAAGACAGACATGTAATTGTGGTCACTGCTTTGAGAGAAATCTACACAAGATGTGAGAAGTACCCATGAATATGATTTTTTTGCAAATTATATGTTAGGGTGGTCAAGAATGTATTCTATATACTTGTTTGTGTCTCTTGATTCCAAAAGCCCCGATAACAGCAGGTAATGTTATTGTCTTCAGATGCCACATTCTACTATGATTTTCTATATTTACTTAGTTTCCCAAACATTTTCAAGAATACGTTTTTGTAATATCTATCAAATGACAATTATTATTAATTTTATTTTATTTCCTTTGATTTCTGGTGTGTACACATTTCTTTCAGGTCCCGCCCACAGACCTAAGGTCAGAAATGGCATCATGACATTTTCCACTGACCAATTAAAAAAACACACACACATATTTTACAGTGACAAAGCTCTTCGTAAGGTGCGGGCTGTACTCGTGAGAACAATATTTTGTATTTCTTTAAGATATGTGCTTCCAGGAATCCTTTCAACGAGTCTACTGGAATCTTTTCCAACCAATCCGAGGGCTCCAACTACAACAGAGTTTGTTGACGTTCCCATGTACTACATTTTTGAGATTTCGATGTCAAGGTCCTTGTATTTTAATAGCCTTTTGAAGATCTTCAAAGATATGTTGCAGTCTGCAGGGACTGTAATATCAATAATAATTATTATTATTTCCTTTGATTTCTGCTGTATGCATATTTCCTTCCGGGTCCCAACTAGAGACCTAAGGTCAGAAATGGTTTCATGATATTTCCCACTGATAACTTTTGTAAAAAAAAAAAAATATTCCTCCTGTAACATCACACACATTTTACATAGATAAAGCTCTTCGTAATGTATGAGCTAGGCTTGTGAGTACAATGTTTTATATTTCTTTAAGGCGTGGGCTACCGGAAATCTCCTCAATGTGTATATCGGAACCTTTTCAAGTTAATCCGGGGATCCAGCTACAACTTAAATTATTGATATCCTCATGTGCCACATTTTTTAGATTTCCACTTCAAGATGCTTTTTTGAAGATCTTCAAAGATACATTGCAATCTGCAGCGACTGCCATGCCAATAAAAAGCACATTCTTTTTTTTTTTGTGGTCTTTGATCACGATATCTGGGCGATTAGCATTGTCTGTGTGTATTGTAAAGACCCATAAAAAAGTTACAGGTCCTACGTCTTTAACCGGGTCTGGGTAATGTTCATACCAGTTTCGTGCAGTTTCCTGTCCGTAAAAGTTGCATATTTCGACTGCAGATATTGGCCCACTCTATCATGGTGACTTTTATATTCGGTGGGTGCTAACACTTTGCAACATGATACGAGATGCTCAATTGTTTCTGGATATTTATCACAAAATGTACATTTCGAGTTAACATAAACTTTCATTATTATTATTATTATTATTATTATTATTATTATTAATAATAATAATAATAATAATAATAAAAATAATAAAAGTAATTTCGTTTTTTTCAGAACATTACGCTAAAGCGACTTTCATGTAATTATTTAAAGACTAGGAGAAACTAGGATAGCGGCTCGGTTTGAGGAATCGGAAAGCCGAGTTCGAATTCCAGTCGAATCCATTCACTTTCGTGCTAATACCCTTGGGAAAGGTACGAATCCTTTCCCCCTCCCCCATCTATGAGAACTTTACCCTGTAAAATCTCGATTTTCAGAGAAATCGGAGAGCCGAGTTCGAATTCCAGCCCAATCCTTTACATTAATTTACGTGCTAATACCCTTGGGAAAGGTATGAATAGTCTTCTCCCTCCAGCTATGGGTAAATAGCAGGACAGACCGGGTTCTACAGCCTTGGATGGCAACTGGTCTACCGGAGAAAGAAATGGCAACCTACTGCGGTTAAAAATCTGCCTCGTCAGTCATGTATCGAAAGATACATGATCGTCTGAGCGTTTATGACGCATGGCACATTTAAAGACTACGACTGTACTGTATAATAATAGTAGTAGTACTAGTAATAATAATAATAATTATTTTATTATTAATAGTAGTAGTAGTGTAGTTGTGCCGTCAAAAATGATGGTAATTGTTAGAATGTTTCAATATTGAGATGCAATGAGACAAAAGTTTAGAAACAACGTTATTGGGATTCAATAAAGAGAAGATCTAGAATTCACAATTAAAATAGAGGCCAATAAACCGTTTAATTAACCTGTTCACTTTATATTTTTTAGATGTTCAATGTTATCTATGACTCGTTGAATACTTCTGATATTATATAAATCGCATTTTGCTCAATATCTTTTCATGTTAAAAATTTTATGTGTTCAATGTAACAGTGAAATGAAAATGGAAAAACCTACCGGAAGAAAAAGATTAGCAACAGAATGACAAATATGGCAATGGCAAAACCTATCTCAAAACAAAGTTAAAGCAAGAAGATCACTTAGTAAACAAAGGTATCTGAGTGCCTCATATGAAAGGCTTGGACAAATAAGACTGCAGTCTAATCAATGTAGTAGTACGGGAATGGATGAATTAAACGGTTCATTTTGCTTTGGAATTAATTTTGTCTAAATAAAGATAAATGTTTTATTTGTATAGATTACTAAATGACTAAGGGAAGTAATCATTCATAAATTTAATCGCATAAGTTGATTTATATCCTTTCTTATTATAAAAGGTGACATGAAAGGCATAAATAAACCAATACACAACAGTAATTATTATATAAATCTTTGTTGTTGTTCCTTGTTTTTGCTATTCGAGCCAATTGTTTAACAAGTCTTTCAAGCCAGAGATAAAGTAAATTAAGTTTTTTTTTAGAAAATTACTGAAAGGTTTTTGTAAACATTCATCATTACAAATTAAAACAATGTTTTGTATTTCTGATGAAGACGGATATTGAAATCATTTGTAGCGTTCCTGTAACTACTGGATTAATAGTTGTGTTTAAAAGTCATATTCTCGTAATGTCTATTTTCAGGTTCTTATATTTGGAGAGTTTATCAAATTCTTTCACTGGAATGTTTATTACTAGACGGCATTATTAAGTCGATAAGATAGCAGGAATTTTGAAGTCTTTATGATAGCATCTGGCTTATCAATTTGTGTGTATGGTAAAGTCCCTGAGTAAAATAACACCATCACCCTCTCAGGCCGGTGATGGATTTAACTCGTTTATATTTCTATATGGGGTTAATTATAATGTAGTCATATTTTCCAATAAACGTATTTACCCATCCTATAATGTCTATTTTTAAATTCGTTTATTACAGAAGAGTAACCTGATACTCAATACTCTTATCAGTTTATGCCCAGAAACGACACGTTTTAGATCTATTCCTTAAAATATAAGCCTGGTAAGATCCTTGCAGGCTTTGATCTTCAGCTGCCAGGATAAAACCTTTTCTTTCTACTTTCAAACCAAACCACCAAAACCACTGATGAATTAGATTTTTTCAGTGTAAATGTCGTGCGCTCGCAATGGGTGTCAGCTATATAAAGGATCTTTTCTTTCTTCTTGGTTTTAGGATTGTTCAAGCCCTTGAATTTAGTATTTTTTATGGATTTTACTCCCATTTTTGCTTTTTGTTGTTTCCTCTTTTATTTCACCTTAGTACCGACTTTATTTGAATTTTTGGTCTTTTTAAATTATTGATTTTGCTATTTATTTGATTCACATTGGTAAGAAATCATTAATATCCAATCATTTATTCGTTCAAAGTATCTTTATCTATAAAAGGTAGGATGTGTGTGTGTGTGTGTGTGTGTGTAACGAATGCACGGCCGCAATTTTCGACGGATTTGCACCAAAATTGACATACACGTGCTCAAAGGTAGCGGGAAGGCCAAGACCGACTTTGCATTTTCCAACTCCCATCGATAGTGGAAATAATAGATTTTTTCATGCTTCTACGACAGTTTTCATGTAGTTTGCGGCCATTTTCTACTGGCCAGAGTGACAGCCTATAGCTGGCTGCCACGAATAGGCAGGAAGATTCTATTGGCCAGCGTGTGAGCCAACAGCTGACTGACACGAATGTTAACTAGCATGCTAGCATGCAAAAAAATCGATAGCTGCATTCGTCACAAGTGGGAAAAATTTAAATCTGCATGGCACTATACTCCAATTGGCTCATTCGCTTGCTTAAAATCAACGTTGATTCTGATTCCGCAGAACTGGGTTTGGTTTGTAAAAATTATTTGTTGTTAGCATTCTTTTTTCATTCAGCTTTTCCAGTTACGAGTCCTTTTTTAAAGCTGATCGTTTTGTGTTCATTTTCTTTAGTACTTTTTTCGTAACAGATTTAATGTTTAGTATAGAGCTTAGAAAAAATTAGCAGTGTGTGATAGGCAAGAAGTAAGGTATGTAGCAACATCAGCACAGCAAAGGGCACTCCTTTAAAGGCAAAGAAGGGCAAAAATATTTTAAGTCAAGTGATAGCGATTGCTGTATGAGTCGTACGATTTTTGAACCAAGCACGGGCAACGCCGGGCCATGCTGCTAGTCTTTTATATACGATGGGTGTTCGATATGCTTCCCCGATCACTAAAATCTTAACCTGTTCAAATCTACGCTCAACCGTTATCTTCCTCAAATATCCCCATAAACTGACCTCTGACTCTGTAACTCTCTACCTCGAGTAGCTCGTGAACATCATTGTAAAAATCTATGTGAATTCTAGTTAAATAGCCTTCTACTCCCAGCCGTCATAGCTAGGTAGCTCTACTTCTACTGTGGGATAATGGATTTTATATTTTCCGCGCATTTTCAGGATTCCAGTTTATCTTATTAAAAGAATATTTAAAAATAGCTATTGTTGAACCTGTTTTGTGCATTTAGCTAAGTTTTGTTTATTACTTTTATTCGTCAAAAATATTCTGATATTTTCTTTCATTCGTGTATTGCTGGTGTTTCATTGAATCCAAGATATTTGTGCACTTCTTTTCGATCCTATCCACTAATCACGGTTTCATTATCAAGTTTTAAAGCTGCTATGTGTACTTTTGAATCTTCTCTTAGAATATTGGCCGATGAAAAATTCCATGGTTATATCATAAGTTAATTTCATAAGTTAATTTCTAGTTCATGATCCTTTTCGGCAATCATCGATGTCGAACAGACTTATTAAATATATGTTATTCGTTTGAGAGAAGTATTAATGCAATACCGACTAAAAGAGGTGAAAGAGAGTCTGGCTGAAATAATCCAACGTTGATCCGTAATTTATCACAACTAATTTTACTATTAATATGGTTAAGGATTAAGGTAAGACTCCAATTCTTCATACGGGCTTTTAGAAAATTAATCACAGTAGCAGAAATGTTCATTAATTGTTGGAAATTCATTATTCAGTCAGACGTAAAGCGCTTAACAGTATTCTCATAGTCTACCAATGCATTGCCTAGGTTCTTATTTTGTAAACAACAATTTATCAGCAGTAAGAAACTATTTTCAGTGGCAAGGACCTTATTTGCGTCCTTTTTGTCATTCGGGGATAATATTAGGTTGGTGCAAAAATAATGACGTAATAATATCGTTTTTTGACGTTAAAAAATACGTCAAAAAACGACGTCATTACGTCATTATTTTTGCACCAACCTAATATTATTAGTTTCAAGGTTGTTTTTTTTTTCATGTAAAATCAACGTAAGTGATTGCATGCCGCAGAACGCCAATGCTTAATAGAAATCACAGGAAATTACAATCGTCATGGGATAACTGAATAGCAGAACATGGAAGGCGCCATATGGTGAAATAGTTGGCAAATTCGGACTAGGAACCTGCAATGAACGTGAAGAAAAATGTGTCCAATGGTGCACAGTTAACGACCAGGTAACATATAATACCTGGTTTCAAGAATACCTAAGATACTTAGAGACATGGATAAATCTAGGAAGAGAAACGAAGGACCAATTCAGCTACATAACGATCAATAAGAGATTCATGAATGCAGTTTTATACTGTAAAAATACTAAAGTGCTGACTGCAGGAGCGACCATCTTCTAGTGATATGTAAACTTAGCGTAAAACTATGGAAGTTGAAGAGGGCCAAGGCTGCACTCACAATTACAATGGGATATACTGTTAAATGACCCGAATTTGAAGGAGATGAATACTGACAGCGTTAAAAGCAGATGCAATGAGCTAAATGAGAGTCAAAATTCGAAGTGGGGCACGTTAAGTGAAACTTTAGTGGCATCAGCAAACGAAATCACCCTAAAGAAAATTAGACAATGAAAAAGAGGTGGATGACAGATGAAATTCTCGATCTGGTAAAAAGAAAGCAACAAACAATGCCAAGGTATGGCACAGAATGTAAGACATTGCACAAAGGAATTAGGAAAAACAAATACAGCCAGGTAAAAAAGGGATGGCAGAAATAGAAGGAATGAGCATCACACATAAGGCAAATATGTGTAAAAGAAGAAGAAAAATAATAGGATAAAAGACATGCGTGTCAGCTGGGTGCATAAAATCAAAAGAGTGAACACTGATAATAAAGAAAGAAAATACTTCAAAGACGGAACTAATACATCAGAGAACTCTTTCAAGATATAAGAGGAAAACCTGCAGTAGACAAAGATAAGGATGGACCAGAAATGATAAAGTTTGAAGTGAAATCAGCGCTGGCCAAACTGAACAGAAACAAAGAAGCAGGACAAGACGGGATTGCAATAGAGATCCTGGTAGCCTTTGATAATTTCAGCATCGACTAAATTACAGAAAAAAATAAATGTAATATACGACAGTACGAAGACGTAACTAGATCCATTATTGTAGCTCTACCCAAGAAGCCAGATGCAAATGAATGCGAATTCCATCGGATAATCAGCTTAATGAGCAACATAAAGAAACTTATCCACTGAAATCTGAAACCCGTAAAAATATTAGACCAGAAATAGGACAAGAATAGTGCGGTTTCGTTAAAGACACATGAACAAGGAATGTAATATTTATGCTTAAATAATATCAGAAAGAGCAATACAAATGCAAAAGGATGTATATTTTATAGATTATGCAAAAACATTTGATAAAGTACGCCACAAAGAACTGTTTGAACTGTTAGGTAAGCTTGATTTACCCGGGAAATATATTGGAATAATCTAGAGCGTATACTGGGAGCAAACTGCCTGCATACGGATAGAAAATGAATTCAGTAAATAAACAAAAATAGAAAAGGACCTAAGGCAAAGAAATGCCTTCTCACCGGACTTATTTAAACTTTAGAGTGAGTCGATCCTGAGAGAATCAAAAGTCCTACAAGGATTCATTATGGGCGGCAATAATCTTAGCAATATAAGATATGCAGTTGACACAGTGATGATAGCAGGCATAGAAAGGAAACTACAGAAATTCCCACAGTAGGTAGTAAAGGAAAGCGAGAAGAAAGTACTAAATATCAATTGTAAGGAGGTAGAATGTATTGTTATCACCAAAAGGAACATCCGAATATGCTAACTACAAATTGGAGACACCAAATCAAACGAGTACGAAAATTTAAAAATCTACGTAGTATTTTTACAGGGGACGGAAAATGTGACGATGAAATTCGAAGGTGCATTGGAATAGATAAAAATGTCTTACAAAATCTAAGAGAAGTATTAAGAAATAGGAAAATTTCGTTCTCGTTCATTATGCAATTCAATTTAAACATTTCCCTCGACCTCAGTGAAATCTGCATCAGTCAAACGTTTTTCTTTGATAATGTTCGTACTTATTTTTTTTTTCCATCTTGCGCATTTTCATTTTCAATATTCTCTAATTTTATTCGAGCTCAGTGAACTCTACATCAGTCAACCTTTTTACTTAATGTTTATATTGAAAAATTTATTTCTTTCATCTCGTACAGTTTCATGCAAAAAAATATTCGCTAATTGTAATTCATTATGCATTTCAGTCTTAATATATTCTTCGGGCTCAGTGAACCGTTTTTTTTAATAAATTTCCTATTGAAATTTTTTTATAAACGTCTATATTTCTTCTGATATTTGGAAATTTTCTTCTCCATAATTTATGTTTCATCGATAACTGTCTACTTTGAAGGTTTGTGTCCAACATCGTCATATGCACACTTAATTTATTAGGTTGGTGCAAAAATAATGACGTAATGATGTCGTTTTTTGACTTTAAAAAACCCTCAAAAAACGACATTATTACGTCATTATTTTTGCACGAACCTAATACTTATATTCTTATCTCTCGTTCATTTTCACCTCTTTTTTCCCCCCTTTTCTTTGGTTATTAGTAGCCATGGAGTTGAGGCGGGTCATTGTTTTGAATCTTCCACTGACAGTGTCATATAATGGTAACATACAATTTTTGGCCTTGGTAAATCGCGTCACGGCCAATGTAGGCTGAGGTTTTTCTTAGTTCTGTTAATAATTGTAATGTTTTCATTTCATCCAATTTAACAGGAAGTGTTTTGTTCGTGCTAACACGCATTTTAATTAAGTACTCATTATTTTAAGGCTAAAATTAAAATATCTCAATTATTTGTATCTTAAGCTCAGAATATTTCTTTTAATATATGAGTTAAAAACGGCTTCTTCCAGAATCCTGAAGGAAAACTTATTAATATTTTCATTCTTACCCTTCGAATAATTTTAATATGGCTATTAGAATTTTGTTTAATTCCTGTTTTTAAGAACTTGGGTGAACTATCTGATCCTTCGATCTATCGACTTATTATTTTTCTACCTACTCTTGGCAAAATTCTAGAGGCTCTAATCAACTCCCAATTGATTAAATATCTCATCTCGCAGGGAATTTTTCCAGACAAACAATATGGCTTTCTCTTCTCTTGGTCAGCTGCAGATGTGTCAACAGTTATTGCTGAAAAAGTGTTACGTTTTAGACAAGAACTCTGAAGATTTGGAGGTTGCATTAGATGTCTCGAAGGCAATTGACAGGTTGTGGCATGCTGGGCATCTTGACAAGTTCAAGGCTTATGGCGTTTTTGACTGAATTTTTCATTTGATTCAATCTTTCTTATAAAATAGCGAAATGAAAGTTGTCTTGAACGGTCATCTACTAGATCAGGGGTCGGTAACCCCCGACCTCTGGGGCACATGCGGCCGGCGAAGGATTTTTGTCCGGTCCGCCAGATTAATATTAGGTTGGTGCAAAAATAATGACGTAATAATGTCGTTTTTTGACGTTAAAAATACTTCAAAAACGACATTATTACGTCATTATTTTTGCACCAACCTAATACCTGGACACTAATTATGCAATTAATTTGTCGAGCAATTTGCAGAAAAAAAAATATTTGGAGTTAATTGACTTACAATACGACGAATGTTTTGTAAATCAAAATTTAATTCCGAATCCACTACTGACTTCTACAAGAAATCTGTTTTGCCAAGTGGAAAATAGAAAAGTCTATTGAATAATGCAAAAATAATGGTATCATTATTTGGGAGTAAATATTCTTGTGAACAATTTTTTTCGAAAATGAAATCTACTAAAAATCGTTTAAGAACAAAGTTGGATGCTGACCACCTGGATGGTATTTTGCTCCTGTCATTGACAAATATTTCATCTGATGTGGAGAAGTTATCAAACAATAAGCAGAAACAAATGTCTCATTAACCTTAGAACACTAACCATGGGTATATAGTACCCAGCACAAATTTTCCTATTTTTAATTACAATTTTCAGTACTTGATTTTCTTACCTACATAATATGTTTTTCAGTTCCTATTAAAGTACAAAGTTTGAAGTGCCTGCATGTAAAATTTTTCAAATAAAGATTTAATATTTTTTTTGATATTTTCAAAATGATATACCCATAGTTAGTAGTTTAATTGATGGTTAGTGTTCTAGGGTTAAATAATTTGCCATTTCTAATTGTATTTCGTTGTAAGGAAGTAGTAAGGAATTTGCATTTTTGTTGATTGTGTTAATTGTTATCCTGTAGTATAATAAGGAAACTATCATTAAATTCGTTGTTTTTTCCTTTAAACTTCCAGACCAAGGCAGCCTTTTGGACAAAGCAGTCTAAGATCGAGACATAATACATTTGATATCATGGCCCTCCTCCAAGACAATGCATAGCTTTCTGGCCCGCTCTCTTCAAAAGGTTGCCGACCTCTGTTCGAGATGTTTTTACATGAATGCGATGTAGACCAGGACTCTATCTTTGCACCTGCATTGTTTCTAATTTCCATTAACGACCGCCCGATGTCATCAATTCTTGACTCAGTAATATGCTACTGACACATTTATTTACTCTTGTCTGAATAATGTCGAATAGGTTCGGTAAGTTCAAATTGGCAACTGATCTCAAAATTGACCTTCAGTCTGTTGTTTACTGGGGCAAGAAATTGCTTGTTAATTTTATTGCCTCTAAAATGAAACTACTCTCTTTTATTCGTGTTAAAACATTTTTGCATGTCTGATGCTAACCTCCAAGAGAGTAACTCATTGCACTTTCTCGGTCTAACATTCTCAACTAACATGATGTGGAACGACTATATAGAATCATTGCTAAGTCTGCTGCTAGGAAAGTTTGTTCACCGTGTGGTTCTAGACACTCTTATATATTTATAAGTTCATCAGCCATCCGTGCATTGAATATTGCTGTTACATCTTATCTAGTTCTCAGCTTCAATCACTTTTTACCGCCATAACTTGCTCTTTTCTTATAAATAATTTCCCAGTTATTGTTCTAATGAATTTCCCTCTATAATACCTCAACTTCACGAATTCAAGCGCTGTTGGAATTTCTGGATGTAGCCATAAGATAACAGTTTGTACTCTCGCACTTCTCGGTTGTGGACCTCTCTTCCGGCTTTACTGTCAACTATGAACTTTAAAAAAATAAATGCAACATTAATGGTTATCTTCTGTCTCCCTGAATCCTGTTCTTATACTGTCGTCTCTCCTAAATAATGTTTTTTGTTTTAGATTATTTCTCTCTCAATAACCTTTTGCGTCTTAGGGACTTTATCACCTTGCTTAAGGATGAAATGATTAGAATGAACTAGTTACTTCATACTTAATAAAACAAAACGTCTAAATACTTTGATTATTAGCGCCCGAAATGTCTTTTAAATAGATCTATATCTCCGTAAAAATGCTGGTCGCTTCAGGCTTAAGGGTCTAAAATCTACTTATTAATATTATTATGTGTATCAAATCCATTTTCGTTTTTTTACAGCTGTAACTTATTTAGATGTCATATTGGTAAATACATGTATCGGGATTCAAGCAATTTTCTGGAATTATTTTAAACTCGGCCTTAGTGCCGCTGAAACTTTTTACAGAGTTTGAGAAGTGGAAGATAATGAAGCAATATTTAACTGTACTGTCCCAAATTGATTTAATTAATACAAAGGACGTCAACTTGTCCCCTAAAATTGACTAAAAGTAGAAGACTATCAAATACAAGATAGATGAAAACCGGGCCACAGTCATTTCAAATATTCCCAAAGCACCAGGATCATCGAAGTATACCATATAGAGAGCAAACATATATGTATATATTTATAAACGTAAAGCTAATATATATCGGGTAAAATTAGTTTTGATGAATACAAATGAAATCTAGGTATGTTTTATTTATATTCATTTTCGTTATGTCGAGTCTTTATGCATCAGCCATAAGGACGACAAGAGAGCTTATCAGTCGAAACGCAGAACTCGAAACAAGAAAAATGATGAGGTCTGCCCGATTAATCACTTTAAAAACGGCAACACCCCAGTCAGTTTCTTTCTTTTCTCCGTTGACTCGGGAATCCAAGCCGCCATCGTAAGCCAAAACGATTTGCTTGTACTTGTCATCCGATATCTCTTCTAGAGTAACACATCCCTAATGCAGTAATAAGCATAATGTTACAGATATGCTCTAATGACTGCAGCGATGAATGAGAAACCATGACATATCCACATAAATTATTCATATTTTGCATCCGCCATTCGGTAAATATCGACTTGTTTGGCATTGTCATGATTTTAATTTCTGGGCGCATTTAAAGAAGGTCTGGGAGACCATTTAAAAAGTATCTCTTGACGCATGCACAGAAATTAAGAAACAAACAAAATATCATCAATGAAAAATTGTATCGTTTGCCACCTTTGAATTTGCTTTTGCAAATTCAGATTAAATGTAATTTTAACTTGAGGTCTCTTTACATACGCATGCGCAGCAATAAAAAGGAATTCAAGCTTTTAAGAGAATAAATTTCAGAGCATTAGTAGAAAAGTAGTGAAAACGTAAAATGAATATTATGGTTTCACTGTTATAGATAGCAAGAAGTAGAAAAATAATATGAAAAAGGAGAAAAAGCGAGAGATTGAAGTGTATCCTTTAAAAAATCACGATAAACGAAGAAAAATGACAAAAGTTTTTAAATAAATGATTACGCTAAAAAAATAAATAAAAAGACAATGATTCTCGAGATGTTTCTGATAACAGAGGCATTTTAAATGGATGTGCCATATAAATACATGAATATATAAACTGATGTATGCATGGCGTTTTATACAAGTTAATGGCTTATCAATATGATGGATAATCTTTGTATGTTGGTTATCCAAAGATAACAACAACTTCTACTTTGTATTAAATGTCATACGTTTATTATGGAAAAAGTTGGTAGATACCTGTTTTTCTAACGAAGATTGTAATTGTTCAAAAACGTATCATCCTTGAAAAAATACACTGACGTGACAAATGTCTTGTAATAGCAAAATTTTAAGATAACGGTACGTAGCGCTGCTGTGCCCTGACGTTGTAGAAATACCCTGATATATCAATTTTGTTCTAGGATGGTCATGGCAAGGTAATGTGAATTAACGTGAGTTCAAATAGGACATAAAAGCTGTTTGATGAATGAGACATTCCATTTTTTAAATTGTGGAGGTATTTTATACCTACATTATGGTGCCACATATGTACTGGGAATATCTGACATTACTACGCCTTGTGAACTATACAGTGTCCAATCACGAGTTCTTATTGTGACTAGAGGCATCTGGCTGGAATTGTCTGTAATAACAGACACGTGACACTGGCTCAAATACCGTCCACATTCGACGTACGAGGGTACCAGAGGCATCTCCAGGAGGCCAGTTCAGCCTTCTTTAGCTTTCAAAGGAATATGGGGTTCTTTTGTGACCACCACTGGACATAGTACCCCCAAGTAGGTCTCGTGATATTGCTAATTGGTCTTTAGAGGACGAGTAACGCGTGACGGGGACCGATGGATGACGGCTTCAGTTGTTTCAGGCTAATAGTAGGGTTTGGATGTAGGACAGACCTCATAAGGTCATGAAGTTGGCAGTGGTTCTATATTGGTGTAGGGTGTGGCATAAGTTCGGTCTGCTGATCCGCCTAAGTCCACCATTAACCGGTGACCACTACATTTCACATCTTAATCCGCCTATTCGTGAATTCCATTTTGCCCCAAAAGGATGACTTATTTCAGTAGGATGATGTACAATGTCATTTGGTCCTGATTGCTTAGAATCGACTTCGGTGCAGTAATCTTTTACGCAGGCAAGATCCTTCACCCACGGAGATACCAGTGAGATGTGGACAGATATCTGTATGAAGCTGTATAACTTAACATCTCTTAACCACTTGTGTCACGTCAGGTGCAACACATCGTCCGGCGAGAGACGGGTGGGGGAATCGGCCGCAGTCGGGACCATCAAGTCAATGCGAACGATCTTTTCCTTAGCTGTATAGTATGTGCTTCGCGGGGCTACACACAGTTTTGAATTCAGTTTTCCTTCTCCCAGACTGGTTGCCAGTCTGTCCTGCTATTTATCCATAGCTGGTGGGGAGAAGACTTGGATTCATATATTTCCCAAGGGTATTATCACGTAAATGAATGTAATGAACTCGACTGGAATTCGAACTCAGCTCTACGTTTTCTCAATTTAAGCTGCAATCCAATACTCTTCCGTAGAGAGAGAGGGGGAGTAGGGAGAGAGAGAGGGAGAGAGAGATGGGCCCTTACACCATACAAGGCACCACTTACTTGAATTTTATATTAAACTGAAAAATCATAAAGTTTTATCCTTTCTCTCACAATCTCTATGTCACCAATTTCACGAGCCAATGATTGAATTCCTCTAAGCCATTGTTCTTTAATTTCGGGACAATAGTGATTGTGAGTTCAATCCTTGGGTCGGGTTGTGTGTGCAGGCGAGCAATAACAGTGCAGTACTAAAAATACAGACTAGCTGATATCTTTCGACATGGGCAGTGGTAGGAGAATAGTTTATCCGCGTAGATTAAATAAAGGGTTCCGTTCTGAATTCACTGTAAAATTGATAGGACCAAAACGTGGTGATAACAACAACAAAGAATGGGACAATAATCCACTAGGCCATTGTCCTAACGTAAATAATTTTAGTTTATATTTAGTTATATTATATTATAATAATTTTAGCTTATATAATCGACACAATAGGAATAAAAACGCTTGTCTGAGATTTTACTTTGCTTCTTCATTTCACGCCCGGATAAACGAATCCCGGATAATTAAATACCGGAAAACCGAATTGGCGCTTTGTAATGTTTCACCTTCATGGACATGGTGGTTGTTTGTAACATAGACCTTGGAAGTGATATCTTCCTAAGTGTATTCTCCTATGAGACGCAGGCTACTGAACATCTGTAAGATATTCGAAAACTTACTTGGCCGACACGGTAGCCAGGTACCATATCTAGGTCGGATATCTATGGGATATGATAGAATAAGGTCCCACTTGTTCATCTGCATTTCCTTCTGCATTGCATCAACAGATCCAAGAGACGTGTATCGTAGAGTGTTATTCGTGATATTTACCATTGCACGCATGCAAGTGTACAGGCCTGTGTTAACCCCAAAGAGGATATACATTGTATTATTACAGTGTTTGAACATTGTTGGTATGCTTCTTATTTTGGATACTGTGCACGTATTGGTTTGTATGCAACCATTTAATATAAGATAGCGTTGCGGATATCGGCGCGGATAGTGGGACTAACGTGCCGGTTTCAAAACACAGCCAAAGCCGATGTTTCCTTTCTTAAAAATCGCACGAATTCATCTCTTTTCCCTTCGACTATGGGTTATCAGCAGGGTAAACTTGTTTAGCCATATTTGGCAACCAGTCTTGGAGAAGGACAACTTTGAATTAAAAAACTGGTTGAACGTTGTACACCTACTTATGTGTATGATAGAGGGATAGTGTAGTATCTGTACTCTCAGATACTACACTGTCCCTCTCTATCTCTGTGTCTGATCGAAAGCTTTGATTTCATGTAAGGCGCACAAATATCCCGCTTCCCAGTAGAAGTACTGATTCATGCGTAAACAGTCCTGTCATTTTTTATGGATATTATGCTAAGAAATAAGTCAAAATTGCTATTTGAAGAATCAATGAACAGTAATGGATTTTGTCATAATGGAAGGTAGCTATAACCTGGTTTCAAAAGAGCTAGAAAGCCGTAAACAAAACAATATATATATATATATATATATATATATATATATATATATATATATATATATATATATAATTAAAAACGAAATGAAAAGTAAAAATATGATTAAAAGAAAAATCGATAAAAAAATCAATGAAGTGCTTATCAAACTTACTTTATAAAACAAGGCTAAAATTGTGAAAAAAAAAACAAATACATAATTAAAATAATCCGAGAATAAATGATACTCTTTGGGATTTTGAAATTCCAACGATTCCGTGAATCGAGGTCAGTAGATAAATTCTAATAATCGTATAGAACTTTCTGATAATGGATGTTATTGTTTGAGAAATAGACAAAAGAAAACAGAAAGAAATCGAAAAACTGAGGAAATTGGAAGTGTGCCTAAGATCCTTTCTAAAAGAATTAAAAGATCGATTGAGATAAGCACTGTTGAAATTAATTTAAATATCGAATCAAGTGCTGCCGTCTGGATAGTTTTAAGTCTTCTGTAGAGGTCCAATTCTTTTTTTTTAAACTGTTCCAAGTTCACTATTTATTATAGGCACTACCATAAAGTTTATTTTACATAGATTCTTCTGTTCCCGGATAATGCCTAGTATATTTTGCTTTCGCAACAATTCAATCTCGATTTCTTGTTTGGGTGGAGTGTTCAGGTTAGCTGTCCAATCCCTTTGCAAAGGTAGAGAAGAACTTACCATCCTAGATCTATAATCCGTGCCCTGCGTCAATAAAAGTATAGCCTGACTATTGATCCGAGATTGTTGGCTCCATTGCGTCTTTCAAATCAGCTGACTGGTTCACCTGTATTTGCTTTTATAAGATCCCGTGTTGTTTTTAAGTTTTCAATCATTGAAGGGTCCGATCTGGCTCTTGTAAAGATAGAGTATAGTGGAAGGGGAGTCAGATACTTACTGGAGTGGTAGAACCAATTTCAAAAACACTTCTAAGATTTCCGCAATATTGTACAAAGATTGGGCCGGAAAATTTCGCATTAAATTATGAAGAGACGTGCATAATAAGACAAATAAATAAATAAAGACAAACAAGAAGAGACTAGAAAAGAAACTGGAGTGAATCAAGTATATAAAGTCAACGAAAGGATAAAAAAATATTTTTGGCCGCTTTACTTATTGAAAAAAAAAGATTTGTGCGTGATAAAATCAAGTTTCATCTCAGTTGGAAATCCTGCTTGAACAATTTTGAATCTCAGATTTTTATTTCAAGTCATGCCACTCAGACGAAATGATATTTTTGTGGGAAGAAAGAAAGCCAGAAATAAACCGAGAAAATGATTTCAAAACTAAAATCAAAGAGAAAAAAACCCCAAAAATCTGACACAGAATGTTGAAGATGGCTGGCAGATGTACATGTAATTGTGGCAGAGGATAAAAAAAAATAAAAACTCCAGAAAAAAAGAAGAAAAAGGGGAAATAGAAAAGAGGTAAACAAAGGGAATAATATCGAAGAAACACGCTTGTATAAGTCTGGCACAAGGCCACAAAAATGGAACATTCAAAATATTATACTCACTACCAAAGGCTTCTGGCATTAATTTGATAATTATCACTCTATAATATTAATTGACTCATTGATTTTCCTTTTTTACGGCTTATCAATCCTTTGTTGGTTATTTGATGCCGAAACATATTGCAGATTATAGGAGGTTACTTACCGTGCCCGGTGTTCCCAACCGGTCCCCTATCTACGCATAAACCAGGCTCAATGTTGCTTATCTTCGGTGATTGAACAAGGATTTGTGTTTTCAGAGTTGGTTGCGCTCTAGAGCAAACGGCTTGTAAATATTTATTCTGACATCATGTCAGAAAGTAGGCTCATCCAGAGAATCGAGGTTACTATCAATGACTTTCGAGACGTTAGTTGCACTGGGCATATTTACTAAGCTTCGTATAGGACAAGATCAGAATATTGGAGTATCTAGAAAATTAAAATAACTATAACAGGCGCCCGTATTTTAGCTTGATCGGTGAGGATCAAACTCTCGACATTATCAGTCAGAAATCGCAAATCAGCGCTAATCGATAGGTTACAAAGAGTTTACAGAGGTTCCTAGATATACTAGTCCTGAGTATGACGATAAACTACATCCGGCAGCAAGGCCTGTGATTAAGAGATTGGCGTTTCTGAGGAGCGAGGAACCACCACTTAATTACCGTTGTTCCCAAGTCCGCCGTGACCCGGAGTGGTAGCACCTGTTAGGGTCTCAGCTATGGGAAAATAGTGAACCCCAAACAAAAGCAAAACATTTTGAAAGTATAAAAATACATTTTTTTTAGAAAAAATACCAGATATATATATATATATATATATATATATATATATATATATATATATATATATATATATATATATATATATATATATATATATATATATATATATATATATATATATATATATATTGCTGGTATTTGTAGCTCGGATTGGGGAATTCATGTATAAGGAGTAGTTTCGGAGTATTGGGATGTGTGTTCGAATCTAGCCCGAAGCTACTTACTTATCCAGCTTTTCGGTTGCTTTGCTTAAAGATCAAATAGATTGGGTAAAATATTTGCAGTGGAAAAAGATCAATATTATGATGAAACCAATTGAAATTCGTAGCAAAATATGTTTTATAACAAGAAACCTTTCTGTGCAAAAGAGATTTGCATTTTGACAGGTTCTCTTGCGAGCAGATGAAAGTTTGGGAGATTAGACAGTAACTGTCAGAATATTAATGCTGATTGTGCCGGCAAGAAAGGCGTTTGAAAAGTAAATAAATGCAAATCGATCTTGGAGAAAAATTTGGTCATTTGATTTGATTAGGCTGACCGACTCTTTCGCCCTGATAAGCTTGCCATCACTTTGATCCCTCTCGACCAACCAAAAATCTCCTGTGATGATCGCGCGAAAAGGAACGGTTGTCTTTGTCTGGGGGAGAAATAATCTTCTACAACGAACGTTTATACCTCCTTGATTGATATGAACGGTCGATGGCCGTGATGGGTACGGTCAAATTTTGTGAGATTTTAGTCTGAAGGGTGGGAAAGCGATTGACATAAAAACAGGAAAGTAGGAGAAGGAAAGGGAATGGAGGATCTGTCTGTATGCCTTCAAGGATTTTCGTCAGTAAAATCCGATTATAATTTTTCGATTTTTTTTGTTTTCTGATGTTTTTTCTGGTTTATTAATTTCGATTTTTCTTCTTTTAATCACTTATCAAGTTACTGTATCGATCTGTTTACTCTTCTGACTATGGAGGGTATTATTTCTTTTTCCCTTCTGTTTCATAGATAAATAGTGAGCTGGCTGCAATAGATAGATAGATAGCTAGATAGATTTACAAGAAGGTATTTTTTCCTCTAAAAGTCAAAAAAGAAAAGACGCTTTCCATTTTGGAATTCGACGCCTGTTCAAGATTTTCCACCTGAATCTAATTATTTGATGGTTCAAAAATTTGTGGATTATTTTGTGCAATTAAATTCTCTTCGAAGTCGTAAGTTGTTTGTCAGTGTTCAAGTAGATTAGTCACCGAGACTGACTTGTCATTCGTTATCTATTCTGTTTAACCGGTAAGATTTTGCTTTCAAATATAACAAAAAGATGTCCCTTGGCGCACAGAAAGAGAGATATTGACCATACTGAGATAGACAGGTAGCTAGATAGACTGAGATAGACAGATACGAACAGACAGAGATAGATACGAACAGAATGAGTTAGCGGCCACCCATCTAGGTATTGACCAAGCTCGGCGTTGCTTAACTTGGCGATTGTACGAAAACTGGTGTTTCAACGTGACGTGGCTTCAACCCACAGAACAAGAAATACTATTTTGAAAACAATGCCGTCCAAGAGAACTCCAACACCGATGCGCCAGACTCGTTTTATCTTTGCTCTTGTTTGCTCTGTCGATCTGTCTTTTTGCTAGCATCTTTATATGTATCAAGCGAGTTAGTCATTTCAGTCTGTTTATATGTACATTTTTAATTTGTTCTGTTAAGTCTACTAAATTGTATATATAGGATTGATTGATTGAATTGTTTGTTTAACGGTACATCAACTCATTTAATGTCGAAATTTAATTAAATTATCTTGAACACAATTTTATGGCTTCAACTAAATATATTTTGAACGCAATTGTATGCCGTCAGCTACAAATAAAATACATTATTGGTCATTTTGCTATAAAATTTATTAATCCTACTATAAAATGACTTGCTTTTCATTTTGCTTTAAAATTGTATTATACCTAATTTTACTATAAATACCTATTGTTGGTAATTTTTCGAATATATTGCTGGTATTTTTACCATTAAAATGTATTTTTGTACTTTAATAGTGTTTTGCTTCTGGTTGGGGATTCATTATTTGCCCATAACTTGGACTCTAACAGGTGCTACCACCCGGGTTAGGATAAACCTGGCAACAACAGCAATTCCTCGCTTCTCAAAACCTACAATCTCCCGATCAGAGTCCTTATGCCGTATGTAGTTTATCGTCATACCAAATTGAAAAAGGAATAAAACTTAAAGCTAAAATGAATTTTATCGAGAAGGAAAACGGGCAAAGGAGTTTATTTGTACTACCCGGGGGTCGATGGACATTCGTTTATGAAGGAGCCGATGGTCTAAAATGTATGCGGTCTTCTGCACTAGTAGATCCCGTGGGAGAAATTTGAAAATTTAAACCTAATGCGTATTGGTTGGGACAAAAGATCGTAGCGCTTTTCGATTGATGGCGTTTGGACACATGATTTCGTTTCACACGTCACTGAAATTCACGATATATGTACATATTCTGAAAGGTGATATTTCAACATGTCTTTCTACGTGGATTGTGAATAAAAATGCTTAAAAAGTGGCGATTAATTTTCGTCATTTCATGCCTTTTCATTTCCGGAAAAAAACAGCAAAAATATATTTGCCGTTTATGGAGATGGTTCTGTAATTGAGTGCGCAAGTAGTTTAATAGATTCAATAGAGGAAATTTTGATCTGGAAAACAGGGAACGTTCTGGCAGGTCATAAGTCGTTGATGTTGATTAAATCTAAACGCTGATTAAAAATTTTCCAGGCCACACGATACGGGACATCGCACACATTCTCCCCATATCTCGCACGATCGTTGTAAGACATTTGAAAAGATTTGGATACGTTAATCTCTACGATGTTTGGGTTCTACAATATTTAGCTCACTGGGCCTCATTTCCATTTGAGATTCTCTGCTCAAACGCAACAAAACAATCCAGTTTCCCATGTTTTGAAATAACGAATCACAGGTAATATTAGGTTGGTGCAAAAATAATGACGTAATAATGTCGTTTTTTGACGTTAAAAAATACGTCAAAAAACGATATTATTACGTCATTATAACCTAATAAAAACTTTAACAAATACGTGGAAGGAAATGAGACACATTTAAACACTCCAAATGTCACTTTGCATCCAACGAAGGGGATGCTGTGCGTCCGACCGGTGGGATTGTGTATTTCAAGCTTCTCCCACAAAAATAAGTGTTGAATTCAGGCTAGTATTTTTCTGGGTTGGACCGATTAAAGACAGAAATCGCAGAAATATGGATTTGGCCAATCGGAATGTTATCGTCTTCAATCAGAACAACAGCGAGCGTCACGTCACTATGCAGACCCGCGATAGAAATTCGTACAATTTGGTTGGGATGCCCTACTACACCCACTGTACTTACCTAATCTTGCACCTTCAAATTATCATTTATTTCGACCTCTACAAGATGCGCTTAATGGAAAATCTCCAATTCTCTGGAAGCCTGTAGAAATCATTTAGACCAGTTTATAATCTAGTAAAGTACCAAGTTCTGGGAGAATCGAAACATGAAACTGACTCAAAAAAAGTAATGGAACAAAATGATACGTCTATGGTAGCGTAAATCTTTTTACAAATATCTAAATATTGTCTTTAAAATTCATTTAAAACGCTAGGAACTTTTATTCCGATTTAATAGATTGACTCAATACAGATTGTGAACAATCTGTCCTGCGGATTAAATAAAGGTTTTGATTCAAAACACTACAACCAAACAGTTACAAAACTGACTATTCAAGTTCTATATGAAATGCATATTCAAACAGAAAATAGATGTTGACACAATTTGAAACTTAGTCTTCAGAAAGAATCATTTTGGCAATTAAAGCCACCCATATGTTGGCCCAGTGAGAGGATATTTCAAACATTTCACAAAACGTTTTTTATCTTTTCATCGACGGAAAAGAAAAGACCATTTTCTACATTTTCACTGTCCATAGCTGTTGCGACACCAAAGAAGTTTGGTTTGGTTTACGGCATATCAATTTCAATGGGTTATTTAATGCCAACAAAATGTTTATTGCTGGTAATATTTTTTTTTCAAAAAATGTATAGCTAAAGTGTTGCTGATACTAATTTTTCCTTCAAAAATTATTGCTGGTAATAATTTTTTTACAAAGTATTTCTGACATTAAAACCTATTTTTACACTTTCATAGTATTTTGACCCAAGTTTGGGTGTTAACTATTTGCCTATAGCTGGGACCCTAAAAGGTGCTACCAACTCCGGGTCAGCAATTAAGAGGTGGTTCCACACTCCTCAAAACGGACGGTTAGACGTAGTTTATCGTCTTACTCTGGACGCGGATGTAGTTTATCGTCATACCCAGGACGGCACCAAAGAAGACTCAAATTTTCAGAGGTAAAATGGCTAAAAAAGGAAGTGTCTTTCTTTCTTTCTTTTTTTTTTTTTTATAAATATTTGTTTTGGTGAAATATTTTGTATTTATTCAAATTTTTAAGCCAACTACAATCAATTAAAATTATAACTAGTATCAAAAATAAAAAAAAATAAAGAGAATTAAACCCGAATGAAAATATTTCCGTTTATTTAGATTTATATTTGTCGTTTCGTAATTGTTGCAAATACACACGTACGTCCTTGCACACAAACACTCATTTGCAAGTTATTGATAATAAACTGGATTCTCACTGTCACACGTAGAAATGTGGCCTAAATTCATCTTTATCTGATAATTACAAATATCTATCTATCTATCTATCTATCTATCTATCTATCTCAGTCCGGACAATGTCTGTCTGTCTGTCTCTGTCTCTCTCTCTCTCTCTGAGTGCTTGTGCACCAATGGGCATCTTTTTGTTATATCTGAAAGCAATCTTTCGAGTAAAACAGAATGGATGATAACGAATGACAAGTCAATCTCGGTGACTGATCTGCTTGAACACTGACAAACAATTTACGACTTCGAAGAGAATTTAATTGCTAGAAAATAATCCACAATTTTCTGAACGATCGAATGATTAGATTCAGGTGGAAAATCTTGAACAGACGCCGGATTCCAAAATGGAAAGCGTCTTTTCTTTTTTGGCTTTTAGAAGAAAAATATTTTCTTGTAAATTATTTTCACTGTTAAACAGAATCGATATTTAACACGATTTTCAAAGAAAAAAATGTTTCAGCAATCAAAAGAATGTATTTTAGTCGATGAACTCGTGTAAAGGCCACATAAAAAAATCTGTTTTTAACTAAATAGCAAAGGATTTATGAATGTCCAACTATTTTGCTTATATTTAATGACAATGATAATTTATTATTTATTATTATTATTATTTATTATTAACTCTTTCCTTATAAGGAAAATATTCGGCATCCATTAACGGAACAACCAAGTCAGTTGAAATTTATAAAAGCTTTAAAATAAATTTTTAGGAAAATAGATTTCTCATATCTACTCTTATCGCTCTTACCATTATTGATTTAAGGAGTCGTGTGGAACTTCTACATCTTGATTAAGCCATTATTCACACTTCGGGTTAAATGTGCCATCCATTTAAGTTGATGCTTCTGTTGAAAGTCCACAAGTGATGTAGTTTCTGCTACCAAGTACAGTTGATTTGCGATTCTGTACTCCCATTCCACTATGTTCAAATACGATATGGTCCTCGCTAAAACCCACAGATTTCATCCGCTGAAAGACACTTTTAATCATTGATTTGAGAAAGCGGTTGTATGCAGTTGATAATTTATACTCTTTTGAACGAGTTTGATGCCAACTATGTCATCCATATGAAAGTCTCGATCTAACAAGTCTATTTAAGAACATGTTTTGGTTTTGTAGTAATTTGCACTGTTGGGAGAAAGTACCCCATACACAGTCTATGCTATGTTCGATTTTCGATTTTCGATGTTCGATTTTCTTATCTCCAATATTAATAGGTTGGTGCAAAAATAATGACGTAATAATGTCGTTTTTTGACGTATTAACGTCAAAAAACGACATTATTACGTCATTATTTTTGCACCAACCTAATATTTGTGTTATAACTTATCTATATAGTGAGGTATTTGAAGTGTTTAATATTTACTAATTCTACATACTCAGTTTTTTAGGATGGATTAAGGATTTGAATATCTCTAAGTTGCCCCATTCAAGAAGACGCAGGCGGATATAACATTTGATCAATGCGTGGGCAGTCGCTTTTTAGTAACCAGTAACCACATGTGGATCCGTGGGTTGTATTTTGACTGTCTTGACTGGAAACAACCGTCAGAAGGGAATTCTGGAAACTCTCCCAAGCAAGAAACTTTCCACAATGTCCAAGTTATACTGTTTGTTTCACAAGTTACTCATAGTAAATTCCCCCAAGTAGACTTGAACGTTAGCAGACTTATTTCAGATTTTGTTGTAAAGGCCACAAAATAAATCAATGTTCCAGTTAGCATTTGCCATGGTTTATGTCAAAACAATGTTGATTTAGGAAAGAAAATAAATAATTTGTGGGCGGACGTGCATGGAGAATAGCAACGCTTAGGAACGCCATCTGGCGCCATTCTCTCGTTTCCGTTTCAACAATCTACTTCCGTTTTAAACAGACGGCGGGTGTTGTCATAGTAACCAGGTCTTCCTGAAATCCTGTTTCGTGAGAAATTGATGTGAGGGTCACGTTTTATTTCCACTGATGACCTCTCTGTCGCCCCACTCAACCAAGAAAATGTTTCTGAGGAATTTTGGAATTGAAAATAATCGTCATACGCCAGCTGCCTTATATATATATATATATATATATATATATATATATACACACACACACACACACAAATATATATATATATATATATATATATATATATATATATATATATATATATACCAGGTGTAACAGCAAAATTGTCCAAATCGTGTAACACCATAAAAATGTTTAATATCTAAAAACACACTAAACTAATTGAATTTCTCTGTTCCAAGTTTTCAGATAAGACGTTTAGCCATTTGTGGTAAGAATCACTGAAAAATCCTTTGAGTTATACAGCTAGAAAGCGAACAGGATAAAATCGTTTTGTGTCAAACCCACTGTCTTCACAAATGAGCAATGATGAGAGGAATAAGATCATTCAGGCCTTCAGTAATGGTGACAATATTAATAGTCTGGCTTCCATCTTCAAAGTCCATTCATGAACCGGTCAACGAGTTTTAAAAAAAGAGGTAAAAGTAGAAAGAAAAACTAGATTAGGAGATCATAACAGGAAGAGGGGTCATCATTTCAACTTAAAGCTAAAGAGATCAATTAGAAAAGATCCAACTCAATCCATAAAAGGTTTCACACGTAAGAGAGGAGTTTCAACTCTGACAGTCCAAAGAGCAGTGAAAAAAGACTTGAAAATGAAATTGTACGTGAAACCTGTGAGGCACCAAGACAGAAAGTTAGAAGGTTAGAGAGGGCGAAGATCATCTTGAATAAGTTGGGAAATGATCCTGAAAGAATACATATATATATGAACTTTATTTCAATACTTCATGAGTTTCCGATCTTTAATTAATAATGAATATCTCATTTTTTTTATGATCGATTTCATCACGATTCTTCTGTTAAGCTTGGAGAGTAATTATACATTTTTATCGCTCAAAGTAGAGTCCAGCAGTATTATAAAAACCTCGGAGAATTACAGTAAGATATCTTTTATAATTTCTAAGATACAACGGTTCAAAGTTTAATCTAACAATTGGACAATTTTACTGTTACATCCGGTAAAAAAAATAAATATTAAAATGCAATATAGTTTACTTTAAAAAATAAATATTAAAACAAAATGCAATATAGTCATGTATGATGATGGATAGTTGACTCTCCTGTCGATTTCGACATATGAGGATCCGACAACCTCATTCAGTTTTTGTTTGTGTCGTATGTGACACTTCAGTTCCGCCAATAACTTGAATACTAGTCAACATATTGTGCAACAGCGAGGATATCGGGATACAGCCACAGGAATATTTGCTGAGACTTTTCACCGTTGTTCTTTGTTTCTGGGTCGGTCAATCCGAACGATTTCAAAATTTATGATGACTGGTACAAATATATCCAGTTATTTCTATCTATGGCTACTCGAAATTAGTGTGAGGCACATTGACAGCTGAGAGGTTACTCTTTAGCTTATCTTTCAAGTCATTTGTCCACTGCCAAGCTGGCTATACATGAGGACCTTAGGTATTCTGTCGTCGCTCATCCTTACAACATGACCAGCCCAGCAAAGTTGTGACTGCATCAGGAAAGTTTCAATTTCACCAATGTTGCATTTTGCGAGAAAATCAGCATTGAGCACCCTATCGTCAAGTATAGCCACAGATCACGCAGAGACATCTTTTGTGGGAGACGTTCATCTGATAAATATGAGCAGCACAATAGTGTGGTCAAAACGGGTGCTCTATAAACGGGTGCTCTATAAACGGGTGCTCTATAAACGGGTGCTCTATAAACGGGTGCTCTATATTGAAAGTGTTATTTTGTGGGTTCATAAAGATTATAATGTTTGATATAAATTTGCAACTCTAAACTGTCTACAAAGAATTTAATTTGATGTTAGTGATTTAAATTTTTCTAAAAATTTTGAGGATTTTCTATGAAATAGTCGATTAGAAAAAATATTCATACAAACTACATTAAAATAATGAAATTTTATTTTAAAATATAAGTTTACTTCTAGTAATCTTTTTTATTTAAAATTTTTTCATTATTATTCATTATTAAGATGACATCTATCCGTTTTAATTTTGTTCATGAATCTAACTCGTGACTATTTTTAGCTGGGTAATCTATATTACTTAAAGTTTAGTTAGTTAATATGAGGCAATATTTGAAAGTAATATTAAAGATCTTGCTCTGTCATATACTGTATACACACCCATGCAAGTCTCACATATACATACGTTCCTTTACATGTGCAATCATTCATACAGGTACCCATGTATCGATATATACAGGTAATTTCATGTATTAACACCTATATAAATATCAAAAAAATTTTCCAATTTAAATATTTTATCATCAATAATGATTATTAAGGGGTAATATATTTCAATTTAAATTAAATTATCAATTTTAAAAAAATTACCTCCATATTATAAAGAATTTTAAACTCACACTTCCAATTGGAGAATATTAAAGGAGAAAATGAGATAAAACATTAATAACAGTACTGTAAGTCCTTCTTTTATAAAAATCTATATATCCATAAATATACACATACACACATATACACATATCCGTACACATGCACACACAGATATACATATATATCCATATATATACATCTATTTATATATACACATACACACACATGCATATATATATATGTATATACTCATACATACACACATGTACATGTAGATATACACACACACATACATACATATATACATATACCCACATATATACACACATATATATATACACATACACATATATATATATACATATACATACACATATATATTTATACATATACACATACATATACACATATATATATACATATACACACACATATACATATACACATATACACACATATACACACACATACACATCGATACACATACAAAAATATATACATATATACACCCACATGTGCGTGCATGCAAAAAACATATCAATATCCATACGTAATTACATTATTATATCTATATTCTCCCATATTATATATATGAACTCACAAATTCTTATATTTATACATACATACATACACAGATTACCCGCCATCCCATGTCTATGGCACTACATACATGTATCCATCTATATTACACACCCACATTCACACATACATATATAGAAATTATAAAAAGTTATATAAACACACACACATATATCCACATATCCACATACATATATCCACACATACATATATCCACACATATACATGTACCATATATCCACACACATACATATATACACCCATATATACATACAACTACATATATTTTACCAAAAAAAGAAGCAAAATCAGCTATATAGATGCAAGTATACATACATACATATCCATATCCATACCCATCCACTTCAAATATGTGCTCACAATACACAAAAAAAAACCCCACATGCATGCCTATCTTTCCATATAAAAGCATATACATATCAAAGGACGTATCAATGTTCAAGTTCAACTACATAGTTATATACATACACTTATGTGTTCGCATTCATGTGTGCATAGCAACATTTCCAGAAGCAAAAAAGCAAAGATCATGTAATATTAGTCTTCCTATATAGTTATTTCTAAATAAATTTAGGTTGTTCTTATGTCGGTATTTAAAAATTAGTTCATTATGTCTGTTTAGTAATAAATCCGGATCTTTATGTTTAATCATGAAAATTTTTTCTTTTATGCATAAGTCGCATCAGTCTCTGAAATTTATTGGAGTTCTGGCTCTCGAGATTATTTTCCACTTTATTTGTGGAGTTACATTGAGCTCTTTGGATTTTATCCTCCTTGGGTCTACCCATACGGATTACCTAGTTTTCCATAAACTAACTAACTAACTATATATATATATATATATATATATATATATATATATATATATATATATATATTGAGGAAATTGTAACACAGAATCGAAAAAGTTTACTTGTGACGCGTTTCATCCGTTATCACTTCATTGGACTGGTTTTGTTGACGTTGTTATGACTACACATGCGCATGAACGAGAGACACTGGTAGTTTAAAAATTTTGAAAGAATTTAAAAAACAAAAATTTGCAGTTTAGCCAAATTCATCTATGTTCTTTTTTTCCATCTTATTTGTCTTTAACTATCCCACATTGTGATAACAGAACATCTGCCAAGACTGGTAAGAGCCTGAAAGTAAATTTACTGTGGCTGATACGCCTGTTCATTTCCTGTGTCAGATTGGAAGCTGTCATGTCATGGCTCATAAAATATCTAGCATTCCTTGTATTTGATGGCTGTTGACCTTGGTTTTAGTTTTTGTGAGAACGACTATGGCTCTTGGAGCCAGTTATGCAGACGCGTCAAACTACGTTGTTCTGTACAGGGCCTGGCCTGTTTTGTAATTTCTTTTTTCTTTTGCTCTTGGGGTTTCATGAGAACAGTGAGACCGGTGTGTGTGTGTGTGTGTGTGTGTGTGTGTGTCTGTGTGTGTCTGCGTGTATACAGGGTATGATGGGTAAATTGTAGCTATTTTATATTTTTAAATTCTCGCATGCGCGTTCTTAGTTTTTGATTTTGTCGACTATACAGTATCAGGTGAGTTGGGCACAGTCTGTGAGAAAAAGAGCACCATGGCGCAATTCACTCCGCCAAAAATGCTGTACTTCTTAGCCTTCGCACCGTAAGCTCCAATACGTGGTGTTTCGGTGTCCACCTAAGGACAGTGCAGAGGATTTGGAAAGAGTTGGATGAGTCTGTCATTACCAAGTTCTTTGGAGGGATTATTAGTAATGGCGACGTTATGCCTGCATTCATCTTCCCACAAGGCTTCAGACGCAACACGGAAGCCTACATCAAGTGCCTTGAGGAGGTAGTGCTGCCCTGGAAGAAGAGGGTGGCTTCTGGAATACCCTATATCTGGCAAAAGAACTCTGTACAAGCAGGAGAACCCAGTCATGGCTGTCAGATAATTTATTCAACCACATCACCTCTTACATTTGGCCACCTAACACCCCAGACTGCAAACCCCTTGATTATTATGCGTGGGGCGAAGTTGAGCGAGAGAGCAACAAAACTCCTTGTAATACCAAAGATGAAATAAATGCAAGGATTATGGCAGCATTAACCAATTTAAACAAGGAGACCACCCAGAAGAGTTGCAGGAGATTCCGAAGTTGTCTGGAAGCCGTGGTTAAAGCCAATGGCGATTTTATTGAATAAATTTACTCTTGAGTATTTCAAGATATTTTTGTGTTTGTTTTGGTAAATATATCTGTTAAAAATGACATGTCAGTGTTATTTTCATTTTTACGTAATACAGACGACAGTTTATCCATAGCACCCTGTCTATATATATATATATATATATATATATATATATATATATATATATATATATGGGGAGAGAGAGAGAGTGGAGAGAGAAAGGCGGGGGAGATCTCTTTGTATATACTTCGATAATAATAAATAATTTAATAATAAAATATAATAATTTTTGTTTTCTCCGTCATTTTACTCCTATGTGAATAGTTAATTTCGACTAACCCAGAAACTCTTAACTAAAATCCTTTTTGTTTTGTTTTTTGAATTATAATTGAGTTCTGCGAGTGGATACTGAGGAATGGTGGTTAATTCTTTACAGAATTGTTTGCCTCCATCTTTGAATGACAAACCCGTATTTCAGCGGCCAAACCGAACAAAAAGAAAAAAAAGTCTCGTTCATTGCCGCAGACATTTTGTTGGCAGTCACCATATGACTTGTTTTGTTACATTCGAGTCATTTGCTTTCTGGAAAGGCTCCAAAATTTTTCGAGATACAGTAAACTACGTGACAAACCGTTTGATAAATAAAAGACAAAGCAAAAAAAAAAAAAAAAATCACGGAGAGACTTGGACTTGGAGAGACAGGAGAAAATTGAAGGTGCGATCATTAGTCAAGACACTTTGCAGAAAAGAACTTCGTGGCTTTTGTGCTGTATACAGCCACTAAACATGGTTCAATCATGAAAAGTAATTAATATATCTATGGTTTGTTGTGATGAGTTTATTTGACATCAAAATTGTCAACACTTCAAAACCAAAAGTGATAGACCTTCACGGTTTCTCCAAACTGTAGTGGCAATATAAAATTCCTATGTCTAAAAACAGATTATTAAAACTGGTTTCCCCTATCGATATTGGAGTAAAATTTAGACTAATATTGTAAATCGATAGAAGGTTACTAGTGTTGACCACAGCATATTCATTGTTTATTGATACGAGCTACGATTTATAAAAAAAAACAAACAAAAAAAATACAGACTTCGCTTCGACTAAATTTCATGCTCCTCTTTCAGCGTCTTGACGTCGTCTGGTCAATTGATTCAATTTCTAGGTTCCTGAGCGCTGACTACAAAGTTGTAAAATCAATAATATATGATGAGGTTGTACTTTTATCCGGAATTAGAACACCGTGATGAAAGAACCCACAAAATCTGGTGTATCGCAAGGTATTGCGGGATGGCCCTCGATTAATAGCAATGAATCTTTTTTCCCAAACGTTAGTTGAACACTTTCTTGAAAACAGACCTGTTATTTTTTTTGCATCAGCGAATGTATATATATATATATATATATATATGTGTGTGTGTGTGTGTGTGTGTGTGTGTGTGTTTGTGTGTGTGTGTGTGTTTGTGTGTGTGTTTGTGTGTGTGTGTGTGTGTGCAAAAAGTGTACATTGAGATCAACACCCAGAAGCGACAATCGGTTGTATGTTTAAACGCAATCTTCAGGCCAAGTGTACTGTGTTTTGGCCTGAAGAATGCGTTTAAACATGAAACATACGGTTGCCGCTGGCTGTTGACCTCAATATATATATATATATTGAGGTCAATATATATATATATATATATATATATATATATATATATATATATTAAATATATTCTTAAATAGCCTACTCAGATCGAGACTTTCATATGGTGTTGTCATGCATGACGCCTAACCCGTTCAGAAATATCTAAGCCCTCAGCTGTATACAACCACTTTCTAAGATCGATAGTGAAAAAAGGCTTTGGGTGAGTAAGGCGTGAGGGTCTTGTCAAAGGTCATCCTCTTTTGAACATTGTGGAATGGCGCTACAGAATCACAAACAAAGGACTGTACCAAATAACAGAAACCACATCACTTGAGGACTACCAACAGCAGCAACAATTAAAATAGATAACACATGTAACTCGAAGAGAAAATAATGACATAATCAAGATGTTGACATTCCACACTACTTCAAATAGAAGTTAGGAAGGAAACCCCTTTCAGTACTGGAAAGAGCGATAACAGCTACTGAACTTGAGAAACCTGTTTCCTAAAAAGTGTTTTAAGAGATAGATTTTTTATAAATTTCAGCCTAAACCACTACTGACTGCTCAGTCAGTGAATGCTAAATATTTCCTTATAAATAAACGACTAATATTACGATTACCATTATCAATTTCAGATCTATAAAGATTGCCATGGATAATAAGAAAGGTATCACTTTGAAAGAGAAACAAGATATTGTAGAATTAAAGAGTGTTAAGAACGTAAGGTGGAAAATTGCAAAACAATTGACAATAGAAAGAAAATTGAAAACACTGGCGATTAAAGAAAAATGGCTTTAAGAATATCACATAGATTTACTATAAAAGGAAAAGAGTAATAAGAAAAACATGTCAACCGACTGGCAAGATAATATTTGATGCTTCGAATGGAAAAGAAAAAAAGCTGCAGAATATTATGAATGATAGCTAAAGAGATGAAAATAAACAAGTTCTTTCTTTTTATGCGCCATGTCCTTTCAGGACGTAGGCGATGATGGATCCCTACCTCCCTCTGTCATCCACTTGCTTAAGCCCGCTAAGTATGTCATGTGTTGTTTTACCTTGTCTCTCTTTCCCTTAATTCGACCTGTGTGTATCAGAATCTCCAGGCCCTCCTTCCTCATTATGTGTCCCAGGAACTTCATCTGCCTCTTCCTGATGTTAAGTATAAGCCTTCTCCTTATTTGCAACCTCTCTAAGACCTCATCGTTGCTCACACGCTCGGTTCATGATATCCTTAGCATCCTTCTGTAGAACGACATCTCCTTCGCCTCGTGTCTCTTCTTCATCTTTGAGAAAATCGTCCAACATTTGCTACAGTAAAGAAAGAAAGATGTCACGTAACAGCTCTTTGTTACCAAAGAAATCCTCCTGCTTCGCAATACTCTGCCAAACTTTTGGAATGTGTCCTTGGCCATCCTAATACGCCTACGGATCTTGGTGTCGAACTTACTATCCTCTGTCAAAACGCTTCCCAGATATTTAAACTTCCGCGTCTGCTTGAATCTAGTGTTCCAGACCTATAAATCGCATTTCGGTCTCATCCTTTTACTGATGACCATGCATTCTGTTTTCTTGCAGTTTATGCATAGTCCCTTCTTCTCACTCTCCGTCGCTACCTTCTGTAGGAGATTTTGTAATTTCTTTTCTGTGTCTGCTATCAGTACTGTGTCATAATTAAGATCTTTAAATAAACATCATAGAAAGAAATATATTAGTTAGAAAAGGCAGTATATGAAAACTGATTTCTCAACAGTAATATTTTGCGGATGAATATAGAGCTATATTGGAAAGCCGAGTTTGTTTTTTCATGTAAATACACAACAAACATTACTTAGAAAGAAACAGAGGGAGAATATTTTGTGGAAAATATAGGTCCCGTCAAAGTTAATAACTGTATCAACATGAATGGAAAGAATTATTGTTCTTGAATTTTTTTACATTGTACAAATCACAATCAAGATGCTTCTGCCAAAAGTGTATTGATCCACGGAAATTTCTCTTCAGTATTTACTACATTAAAAAAAACTTTCCAAAATATTGAATTAATGAAATAATCGCTAGTTTCTTCAAATATTATTCCAAGATAAAATTTGTAATCCATCATTAAAAGAGACATATATTAAAGTGGAAAAAACATATACCAAAGAGAGTGTTACAGCAAGAATGTTTAGTCCGACTGTCAGAACTGACTGCTGGAAACTTCACTCTCAAAAAGGCAGTACCTGCTCCTATTTATGTCTGGAGAGTCCATGCGTGCGTGGGTAAATTACCATTACAGTTTATATCATCTATATTTTTTAGATAACATTGTAATCAGAGAGAGCTATGGTGGAAAGATTTCGTCTCATAATTGTATTTACCCCGTTATGGGCTATATTATATCCGTGATATAATAACACAATAATTCACGGAATGGCTGAAAGCTAAAAGAATGTCAAACATGCTTTTTTTTTTCTCAGAGAGACGTTCATACTACTAATGCATACATAAAACTATATATATATATATATATATATATATATATATATACACGTGTATCTGACGCGGAGAATAATATATCACATGTATCTACACAGCAAGGAAAAGTATAAGGGAAACAAAATGGAAGGGTTTTACATATAATATGGAGATACTTCTGTGTCTGGAGAAGCCATGTTTAGGACTCCAGATTCAAACGGGTTTACTATGTTCCATCCGAGGATATATTCCACTGACGGGAAACAGCGAGTCTTGTGGTTTCCCAAATTGAGGACTGCGAGTAGGGGTTTCTTTCTATATCTGGAAAAGATATATTTCCAAAGGGGAACGACTTGTAAGTTGATGTAAACAAACTGAATGAATGGCAACTCTCTTCGCTGTATGGAGTGACGTCACTAAGCGGACGTCACGTGACCCATGTTAATTATGTCCACCAAAGTGCGACAATAGCCTTCTGTATCACTACAACATCAAGGTTTGACGATTTTGCCTTCTTCTTATGAACCTCAAATTCCTCTCTATAACAATTCAGTTTTATCTTTACAAAACGTTTAACTTCCATGAATCGTACAACATTCTGGCCGTTTCCTGGAAGTTTCTGTAAAACAGAAATTATTTCACTCTGATTATTAAAAATGATAATGAAACACTCGTTTCAGTTTCAAGACTTCAATGACATTTGCCCAAAATTTGAATCGATTTTTTACTGCTTGATAGCTTGGCGCCTTTTTCTCCTTTTAGATAAAAAAATAACTTTAGCAGATAAACGTTTCCATACAGGCATCTATTCGTCAACATTATAAACGAAATGGTGTGGATTTATATCTTTTCTAAGTGTAATAGACTTCAATTGTGTTTGCAATTCCGATGCAGTTTGGATGTCAGCAATTATGTGCCATGCATGATACATGCTTAGGCGATCATGTATCTTTCGATACATCACTGACGAGGCAGATTTTTTTTCCTCTGTTGTCTGAATACTATGGAGATAAGATCATTTCTTGAACTGTTCAAATCATTTAAAAGAAGCAATAAACATTTTGTGCGAGTTTCACTTTTTTTTTCTTTTTTTTTTTTTTTTCACATTTCCAACGATTAAATAAATTTAAAATCTTTTGCTGGATAATTGTTTGGGAGACTCTATGACATATTCCCCACCCAAACCTTTCACACCTTTTCCACATTTTGTCGTGACTTTCATGTCCGCGTTAGTTTAGAAACATTACGCTGAAATTTTAATGTTAAATTTGGCATGGTAACTTTTATTGTGTTAGATAAATTCAATATGTTTTCTCTCTTTTTTTTTTACAGTTAATTGTGCAGGCCCAATTTCTTGGGGAGAATCGTGATCTATCTCTCTTCTATTATAATCTTTACGTTAGTAGCTAATAATGTTGCATCCTGCTACTATGACGTGATAAGATAACAAAATATATGAATGTAATATTAAAAAAAATAGTTTACGCTTCTTAAAAAATTGCGAAATTGCTGCACCTAAGGTACGATGTAAAACGCGGTGCAGCAGAAGTACCTCCAAAATATGCATCTCAGAAATACTTCCCACATAATGGTAAGACTAGCTACAGGGTGCGGCAGAATACCTCTCACATTTTAAACCGTGTGGTTCTAGTTGAGTTAAGAAATTGATAATGGTCTCTTCATCGAGCTAATGTCTTTTTTGTTATTTCACCACAAGCAAAGCGAAGGTGTCGCTAGTGTATATGGGGTTTACAAGGAGTAAAAGTGAAAGAGAAGAAATGAGAATAGGGAGGATTGACAAAAAAAACAAAAGATAAACTGTATTGAAGAAGGCAGAAGATAGGGATTGGTGTTGCATTTAAATTTTTGAAGATTGTAGTTAACAGGGGTGGCACGGAGAGTAACGGATAGCGGCTCAGGTTGAGAATTCGGAGAGCCGATTTCGAAATCCATTACATTCACTTACGTGCTAATGCCCTTGAATTTTCTACTTCTCTCCCCCACCGGCTATGGGTGAATATAGACCGGGTTCTATAGCGCTGGATGGCAACTGGTCTACCGCAGAAAGAAATGGCAACCTACTGCGGGAAAAAAAAATCTGCCTCGTCAGTGATGTATCGAAAGATACATGATCGCCTAAGCATGTATCATGCATGGCAAATAATTAAATGACCCTTGAAATAGTATGAATCCTCTTCTCCTCCCTCTAGCTATGGGTAAATAGCAGGACAGACTGGGTTCTATACCCTAGGATGACAACTGGTCTACCGTAGAAAGAAATGGTAACCTACTGCGGGAAAAAATCTGCCTCGTCAGTCATGTATCGAAAGATACATGATCGCGTAAGATTATATCACGTATGGCACATAATTAACTGACCCTTGAAATAGTATGAATCCTCTTCTCCTCCCCCTAGCTATGGGTAAATAGCAGGACAGACTGGGTTCCATAGCCTAGTATGGCAACTGGTCTACCGTAGAAAGAAATGGCAACCTACTGCTGGAAAAAAATCTGCCTCGTCAGTCATGTAGCGAAAGATACACGATCGCGTAAGATTATATCACGTATGGCACATAATTAACTGACTCTTGAAATAGTATGAATCCTCTTCTCCTACCCCTATGGGTAAATAGCAGGACAGACTTGGTTCTATAGCCTAGGATGACAACTGGTCTACCGTAGAAAGAAATGGCAACCTACTGCTGGAAAAAATCTGCCTCGTCAGTCATGTATCGAAAGATACATGATCGCGTAAGATTATATCACGCATGGCACATAATTAACTGACCCTTGAAATAGTATGAATCCTCTTCTCCTCCCCCCTAGCTATGGGTAAATAGCAGGACAGACTGGGTTCTATAGCCTAGGATGGCAACTGGTCTACCGTAGAAAGAAATGGCAACATACTGCTGGAAAATATCTGCCTCGTCAGTCATGTATCGAAAGATACATGATCGCGTAAGATTATATCACGCATGGCACATAACTGACTGAGTTATCATGGAAGCAAAGTAAACGTATGGAAGTACCACAGGTGGCTAGTGCGAGAAAAAACATTGTTGGAGTAGAAGTGATGGTTACATTTAGCTATTTCAACATTAAAAGGTTGGGGCCTAGATGCCACTCTAATAGTGGCATCTAGTCATAGTCGCATATAAAGTTATGCATTCGGGGCGCCAGGGAAAAAAAACCTCGTCAGAGCAGTTGCCTTGAAAATATTTGTAGAAAAGACAGAGGGAAGCCACATCAGGTCTGTGAGAAAGTGACTGAAATCAAGATGCCAAGTCAAAGTCGATTACATTAGAGACCCTTCTTTGGATTTCGTCAAGAATCTCGAGATGTATACCAGGAGCACCAGATCAGATATCACAGCAGTATTAAATGCACGGACGAATGGTAAATTTGGAAATGCGCAAGATGGATTCTGACCATTATGTAGGAGGTATTTCTGGGAGGTATATGTGGGAGATATTTCTGTTGCACTCTGTACAAAGAAAAATTCCCGAGCACCAAAAGAAAACAAATTTGACTAACTGATTGTTTTTCTGTTATGCATACCAATAAAGCAATAAAATACTTCCTTATCTATATTAACTTTTCAGTTCCCATCTGAAGGATAGTTCCGAGACTCTACGCTAGGAGTTGATGTAGTTTCCGTTGTATATAGGTTTTTACGAGGTCCCTTCCTGCCTCCCATGAGTATGGATGTTACTGTCATGAGAATGAGACGTTGGGCCTTCTCGGGCGTACATTCTCGGATGACATGAAGTCGAAAGATTATATTGAATCCATTGTGAGGTCAGCTGCTAAGAAAGTTGGTTCACTGGGTCTTGCTAGACAATTTTTCTCTCCCGAATCTATCTTACACATTTATAAGTCTACCATCCGTCCATGCTTTGAATATTGCTGCCATATATAGTCCGGTGCTCTCACTGTATATTTAGAGATTCTTGATATAATCCAAAGAATCAGTAATATTATTGATCCTGACCTGGCATCTCGGCTTCAGTCACTTTACTACCTCCGTAATAATGCATCTCTGTACCTTTTCTATAAATATATTTCATGGGAATTCATCGGATGAACTCTTCGCCATGGTATTCCTGTCTCTATTTTCTTTAGTTCAATTCCCCATCCCCTCTCTCATTAGGTGAACAACGATGTCAGTTTTCTGGTGGATGCAGAGCACCTTTCATTTCGGGTGTGTCTTTCGTGTTTGAATGAGTGTGTGTTTGAGGGAGGGTATGTGATGAATGAATGTTTTATATTATTGAAGTTACGCATTGATTTCGTCCAGTTAACTGATGTTTCTGACACATTTAAGGATTCTAGCGGTTTTTATTACTAACATTATTTTATTTGGTTTCTTGTAAATAGTTTTGTTTTCATATTGTAAATACTCATTGGGGCTAGTTTTTAAATTGTTGATTTATTACACCCCCCCCCTCGTCCACAGAGAATGAATTGTACATATGGGGTCTATTTAGGATTTTCATAGAGACAATGAGGTATTATGGTGGATGTAGTAAGAAAGGTAAGTAAGAATGCGTTGTTTTGGTGTTAGGAATATTGTGGTATGTTTGGGTCAGTGTTTGTGGCTAGCTAAGTTTAAAGTTAAACAGATGAAGACCCCCTTTTCACTATTTTGGCCTTGTGCCACATTTTTTGTATATAGCAGAAATAAATATCACTCTTCGCTGTGGTATCTAGACTTTATGAATTTAAGCAAGGTCTCGTCAATTTTTCTCTCGCACTAATTAAAAAAATGTATAAATCGCTATAGTGTTCTCACATAGTTTTAATTTTATTCGACCCTATCATTCTGTTATTTTTTTTTTAAATAAAAGGGTTTAAACAACAACGGACTTTATTCTGCCTCCATATGAAAGAATATCTAACTAATAATGGACAATTAATTAGAAAAACGTAAGAGAAAAATATGAATAAAGGCGTTAGCAAGAAAGAAAAATAAGAAAAAGACCAATCAAGTGAAAAAAAGATTGTCAAGTGTCGCTGCTAAATTAAGAGTTGCGTCTGTCTAGCGTTCCAATATAAGATATTGTTATTTAATTCTTGTTTTTATCGGAATAACATTCTAATCATTACAATTAATTCAGCTTATCTACCTTTCTTAAGTGCATGTGCCGAGATAATTGAGACACTTTTAATGGAAATACTTACGTAGTACGTGTCTCCTTCCAGATCACGCCATAAAATATTAGGTTGGTGCAAAAATAATGACGTAATAATGTCGTTTTTTGACGTATTTTTTAACGTCAAAAAACGACATTATTACGTCATTATTTTTGCACCAACCTAATACCTTGCTTTCAGCGAGTGTGACGTCAAAGTAGCTAGGCGCATCGATGTGTTGGCCTGATAAATGACTTTCTAGTGCGGGTTCGAGCCTCACAAGATGTCAGTGGTGGCTTTCTCGGCATGTTAACACGTGATCAGCACTTGATTGGAAAGAACCTTATGGCGACAATTTATATAAATACTCACCGCACACAGAGAAGGGGACTAAGACAATGCACACGCGTGCGCACATACACACACACACACACACACACACACACACACACACACACACACGCACACACCCTCACACACACGCACACACACACACACACACCCTCACACACACGCACACACTAGTCGACAGAAACCGACGAAATTGGGAGTTGAAAGAAATGTAATGCCACGTATGAGAGGGATCAAGTATCGTGTTTTCATTTGCAACGAAAACTACATTGTATTACGACACAACATCACAAAGAGCTGAACTATCACAAAGATCCGTACCGAATAACAGAAACCACATCTCTTGAGGATCTAAATGTGTGTGTGTGCGTGTGAGTGTTTGGTCTGGTGCGCTCTCTCTGTATATTTAGAGATTCTTGATAAGATCCAAAGAATCAGTAATATTTTTGATCCTGACTCAATTCTAAGAATAAAAGTGACCCGACAGCGAGAACCAATAAATTACTTTCAATCCTATTTTACTTTATCGGATCTCTAGAGCAACTGAATTACGAATAACTTTTGCCGATCAAGCAAGGCTGAATACTGACTTCAAGCGAAATTCACACCATAAACTCCCGAAATTGTCGTATCTGCCCAGTTCCGAATCCAAACGTAAAAAAAGCAATTTATTTTTTATTTACTTAATCGACAGATATTATCATTTTAAACGCTAGATTTAGTGGATACTCATATTTGAGTAGACGCCCCGTTTATTTATTTAACAGTATATTTTCTTATCGTCATAAATCAATTTTATTTACTGATCCACATTCAAACTATATTAAAAAAGGGATAATTTTGTTTACTGAGTCACATACACAAATGCACATATATCAATTTGCCTGGCTTTAATTGAAGACATTAGAATAATACATTTCCATCCCACTCAATCTACGTCCTGGGTATGACGGTAAACTACATCCGCGTCCTGGGTACGGCGATAAACTGCATCCAACAGCAAGGTCTCAGATAATGTTTTCAGAAAAATAATGTTGCCAGCTCTAAGTTTTTGAAACAATAATGTTGCCAGCTCTATGTTTTTGAAACAATAATGTTGCCAGCTCTATGTTTTTGAATCAATAATGTTGCCAGCTCTACGTTTTTTGTTTTTTTTTTGTTTTGTTTATTTTTTGAAACAATAATGTTGCCAGCTATACATTTTTTATTCCATACAAAATAGGCATTTAAAATTCATATAAACTGGATTTGGCATTAAATAATCCACAGTGGTTGATATGCCATAAAACCCAAACAAACAAACAAACCCACTCAATCTGGACAACCACTACTTTGCGTTGAATAACAAAATCATCAGCTAGAGTCGAAGGAAAATCCTAATTATTAGTTAATTATTACATTTTAGTGAACATTTAGGAAATTATTCGTTAAAAAATAGAATTATTTTTAAGGTATACTTTTTAAATTTGTAATTTTTGCGTCTATCATTGAATTAAAATATACATGTGCACACGCAAACGTAAATACACGCACATAATTTAAATGAAAGTGACATGGGCATCTGTATCGTGAGTTCTAATTTCCCTTTCGATCTGACAAAAATCCCTGGATAAAAGGGAAAAGAGTATTAACCAAAATGTGCGGACCTTAGAGGTCATGCTTATCTCACTCACTGTATTTAAACTGAATATACTCTTTTACCATTATCGATTTGTCGGGGAGGTGACGTCTTGATCCCAACGAATAGCACGTTGGAAAGTACCTGAATACCATACGAAATGTTGACCCTATCTTTCTGTGTGAAATTGGGGAGATGGCTGTACTAGCACGAAGTCACAAGTCATCGTGACAGAGGGTTTGAGCGTACTGGTTTTGTTCATATTGTCAGATGATGCGCTAAATTCCAGAGACTGTAACTGAGGTATGTTCTGCATAGTTGAAGTATAAACCACAGTTGGGCTCTGTGGGTGTTGAATAAACAAAAATGTACCTGAGCGAGCGTCTGTAACAGGGATTGTCTAATCGACTTAGCAGATAGGCATACTCGGATATAAACGGCCAGTCATTATCATCAGCTTGCTGTCAGTGAAGCCAAGGGGGGCCGAACTAATGTCAATAAAAGCGAAAAATTCTGCTTTCCCGTCATGCCATTCGCGAAATAACTGGATAAAGGTTTCACTATGAACGGGATAAAAAGGCGGTCTCAGGCGGAGAGGAAGACTTTTCACCCGATTCAATGCATGATTTATTTTTAGGATGCCGGAAAAAATGTTAGATGGTGCCAATTTTTTGTGTTGCCAAGTTTGAGATAAGGTTCCACTGAAAACGAAGTGCCCCAAACGCTTACGCTTAGGATCGGGATGAGGAGCGTAATATATAAGGGTTATGAAAAGTCGGTGAAGCGGAATGGAAAGTCTTCCCGCTGACAAGTAAGAAGCGTATCGGTATATTAGTTGGATCTTAAGACATGCAGGAGGAAGAGCTTCGGTCGTTAGTAACAAAAGAAAAGAAAAGGAATTCAAAATTGTGAAAGAAATAGCAAAAAGAAAAAAAAAAAAAAAAAGAAAGAAGAGATAAACACGTATAAATAATAACTCAATGAAAAGTAAAATAAAAACGAAAAAAATATCTAATCGATAATTATTTAAAGAAAGGAAGAAAGAAAGAAAAGAAAAGGAATAAAGAAAGAAAAGAAAAAGGAAAATAGGCGCAAAGAAAAGAAAACGAAAGATGACATAGAGAAAAGAAAAAGAAAGAAACTAAATGCAGGGAAATAGAAAGAAAACAGAAACAGAGAAAAGCAAAAAGAAAGAAAGCAGACACCGAAAAAAGATAAAAAAAAAAAGGTAGAAAGAAAAATAAAAGGATGAAACCTAATTGACACAGAAAATATATATATTTAAAAAAAACTAGAATGATAAAATCAAGAAAAAGAATGCAATAGAAAAACAATAAAAAAGAAGGAAAAAGAATGAAAAAGAATGAAAATATAGCAAACAAGATGTAGTAGAATTGTTTGTGACATACGAATTTGCTTACCAGTAAGAGAGCTAATAAGCTGAACTAATATTTATTTTTGTAAAAATACAAAAAATATGTCACAAAGCTAAAAATGGGGATGTGGAATGCTGGTCATCAATTGTCTTACCTTTGACTTCGCTAGCCGCAATCACTGACCCAAACAAACTATACAATATTCCTTGTACCAAAATATCACATTCTTACTTACTATTCTTACTACAAGCACCATAATACCTCTAGATCTATATGAAGTCCTAACTAGTCCTCCTATGTGCAATTAGTTTAATGGGGGTGGGGAATAGAATAACAACATTTAAAAATGAATAACCAACAGAGTTCTCCTGAATATATGCGTTCAGGACAGATCCATTAATGGGGGAAATGGATCATACCAATTTCTTCGCTACTTTATACTTACAGAGGAAAGACGTCCTGGAATCGAGCAGGCATCCTTTGCTGTCTGCGAGACCGTATCCGATTGCCAGGAGCATGATGAGGTTTTTCTCTTTCTCGCTAGAACTTGATTTAACCCTATTGAATTTTCATAATCTTCTAGTGGCTTGCTCGTCCTCTGAAGTATCGGTAGGTGGGTGGGCTCTCTTCTGGGAAACCCGTTTGTCGTCACTCGAGGGACCACAGCTCAAGGGTACCTCCTAATCTTCAAAAGGAGACCATATTTCTGTTTCTTCAAAGCTCCCCTTGATCCACCAGTGGTTCGTTCTTATTCAGTCGCGTGTGTCTTTTTAGTAATATCACACCCGGTTTCGAGAGCCAAGATAGTAGGGACGCCCCAGTCGAACTTCTAGGAAACGGGAGGAATCATTCATGGGGTGTTGAGTTAGTTGTGGTGCTTAACAGCGTTCTAATTGAATGCAGTGCCTTTGGGAGTAATTCTCTAAAACTACCCCTTTATCGGCAGCTGCTAGTTGAACAGTTTTCCAAATAAATCCATTATGTTACAGTTTTTTGGATATATGTGTGTACTAGTGAGCTAGCCAAAATGAGCTGACTCATTTTATAGTCCACCAATAGAAGGGTTAACCAATCAGAAAGCTCAAAATATTCAATGCGACGTGTATAAAGGCAGCCATTTTGTTTTTTCTCCCAAAATATCTTCACTGCCAACCTGATATCGAAGACTTAAAGAATTAACAGCCGCTACTTTCTCCGAATCTACACTGCCAACCTCTGATATTGAAGACATTACGGACTTCACTGGATTATTATTCTTCTCCCAAGGTTGAGGGTTATATAGAGTTGCTTTACTTACGGCTACTCATTGCTCTTGTATGAATCGCCGTACGCGTTCGGACATAAATGAAGCTCTTTTGTCCGAATGAATGTACGCGGGTAGCCCGAAGACAGCAGAAACTGAGCAAAGTGCTTGTATGACCGTTGTAGAGGTTACATTGGGGCAGGGGATCGCGAAGGGAAACCGCGAATATTCGTCAATAATTATCAGCATATATTTGTTAGGAATTTTTGACAGAAGCGGACCTTTAAAAATTAATGCGATTCTTTCTTATTGTCGTGTAACTTTTATGACCTTGCTGGTTTTAGGACGGTAAAACCTGGATTTATTTTCAGTGCAAGACTTACAAGTTGGTAATTTCTTTCACATCCTCTACTGAGTAGAGAAGTTTGTTTTTTTTTATTTTCGTCATAGGGGCCATGAGTCTAACACCTGGGTGGCACAATTCTTTCTGTAGTTTCTTTAACCCTTCTTTGCAAGCAGCCGAGCTACATACACGTGAGGGCCCCCACAGCTGCGTTTTCTTTACCTGGGCGGTACGTTACGTCTAACGACTAACATGAGAGTTCCATTCTATCCTGGCTATCTTCTCATTTTTAATTTTGCTTGTCGTTTTCGGATTAAACATGAGACTGATTTTTTTGTTTGTAATTAGTTTAAAATGTCGCCCGATCAAATAGTTTCCATTTTCTCAGCGATTCGACAATAGCTGTTTTCAAGTATTCTTTATTGCAGAATGCCTAAGTTCCGATTTAGACAGGGTTCTGGAGAAAAAGGCTATTGACCTCCTCGACTGTCTCAAAGAGGCGGCATTCTGAGGCGTTTGTCTCTACTACCAGACGTAGTGTATGATCGGGAGTAGTAGTTGCTGCTTTCGCTATGCCCTTCGTTAAACGCTTTATCTAGTATGGGAGATAACGGAAAGTTTTATACTGCTGTTAGAGGGTGAATTTTGTCTGAAAAAGATGATATCCAATGAGCATAGTGTGCAAACATTCTTAATGCTTAATTCTTAGAACGGGTAAATCTTTTGGGACTATTATCTGAGTAATGGATTCAGACGTTCTGGATCGGATTTTGTGTTGTTTTACTTATTATGTAGTCAAGTAATTTTATATTTTTACGTCTAAAATAACATTTGTCTTTTCTAGTGTCTCTTGTCCCAAGCAGAAAAAAAATCAGCATTTAGTTAAGGGTGATATTCTCGGAGAGCCTAGTGTTTCACACGATAGGTGGGTGGGGCAAAAGCGGTGGAGCGGTCTCTGAAGTTACTGCAACTGTATCGTATTTTTTAGCATTTTGTTCTACCTGATCATAGGCCTGTTGTAATGTTGTAAGTGCTGTTTTCGAGTATTCTTTGTCGGATAACCGTGGATCGTAGCCCTTTTATAAAGGCATTTCGTAGCAATTCCGCTCGATATTGTTCCGCTGATACTGAAGAAAATGAACAGTCCTTATTTAGTTTTATTAAGGCTTGAAAAAATCCGTCAATGGAATCTGAGAGTAGTTGGCACCTTGTAGACAGTAAGCGCCTAGAGACCATTTCATATGTTTTGTACTCAGCCATCGTGCTCACTAGGATCTCCATTTCGGTGTCAGACGCGTTGGGATCAATAGTAAGTTTCTCTGGACGGAGTAAATTGGCCATTATCAAAATGGTTAAGAATGAGGGTTCGTTAAAGTGTTATAGAAATTGTTTGAGACAATACGACTGTGCTTAACAGTAAGCGTTAATGAACTGTGCATATCAGCAGAGTTCTCCTGAATATATGTGTTCAGGACAGATCCATTAATAGTTGATATGAATCATACCACGCAAGGAAACAGGTAAAAAAGAAAGAAAGAAAAGTAATAATGAAAAATCACGATTTTCCTGAAGAAATACCAGAAAAAAACAAAAACAAAACAAGCATCACGTGACGAAATCACGTGACAGATTTCGGCGACAAAAATGAAAGAAAGATCGACTGAATGATATATAACTAGCTATTTTTCATCTTTTATGTATTTTTGTACTTTCAGTGTTGTGTCTAATATTCTGTATTCAAATATAAAATTAGAATTTTAAACCCAACAGCACCCAGAATCGCCGACGTTGGTACACCTCCCCCTCCCACACCCAGCCTGAACGCAACCACAGCCTAACATTCCCCCTCTTACTTAAACCGACTTTCCTACCCAACCCAAAATTCGAAGCAACGCCATCACAGAAAAATCGATAGTCGTTGCTTAGGAGAAGCATCAGTAGATATTTTAATACTGCAAGAATATGCTAATTTTTCGAAGACTGCAACTCGACACTCAGTCAATAATTTGTATCAGACTTGTTTTTACATGTAAAAATATTTGTCTGGAAGAAGTTAATTGATTTATTTAAAGATTAACAACTTCAGTAACACCAAGAAATGATTCTTGTGGTCTTGTAAATCGACTAAAGTGAACACTTTTACACCGAGCTGTCCGGAAATGAAAGCTTGTACCTACATTAGTAGAGTCCGGCGTATACACACAGATTTACAGGAAGTCGATTGTTGTTTTTTTCTTCCTCTTTTTTATTAACTTCTTAATATGTGTTAAAGGTTTTGTGGACTTGTTTTTTCCCCCATACGTTTTTCTTCGTTTGATGAATTTTGTTTACTGGATTTTTCTCCTGATTTTTAATTCTCAGAACCATTTTCTACTTTCTGTGCTTAATTCGAATACTTACATCCACAGTCCCCGTGTTACGAAGGCTCTCACTCGTGACCGTCGTCATTGTGAATTAATCAAGTATATTTGTACTGAGGATGTTATATTAGTGAGGAGACTACACGATAATGGATGGGTAGACTTTTCGTAAAAACGTGGGGAATTTCCAGCCTTATCTCGTCTGATTTTGCTCAAGAGCCGCTTAAAACTGACGTCCTATAATTATATCTATAGGATATCAGTTTTCAGTGAATGTAGTCCATTTTTATATTTCTACGCGCAGCCACTTTTGAAAGCCTAAAGAATGGACTTTTGATGAAACATGTGCAGATCAAAAATTCTTGCAATTTATGTTTTCGGGCCACGAAAATAAAACAAAACAAAAAAAATGTAATCGAATTACGTCAAAATCGATTTGTAACATTGTTTGTGGGAAGTAGACAATAAGGTTATTACGAAAAATAAATTCCGATAAAACAGGCAAACATGGATATATATATATATATTATTTCTGAAAGATGATATAATTGATAGGGTTAATCGATGGTCACAAGTTCCAGAGATTGACCGTCATATTGGCCGTCACAAAAAAGAAAAAGAAGTGCTGCGAAGTGGTGCTTTTCATTCGCCCGTGAATTAACGAATCAGCAATTAGCGAGAAGATAAAGTGATTTCCTTGTAAAAAAAAAAAAATTCTCCTTGCAAAATTTTTCTGTGAGAATTTTTGCTTTTTAAAAAACATGCTGCTAGATAGGAATATTTAATTCTATTCTTCGTCTTGTGGCTGAGACAGTTGCGTATTTCCAACGGTATTTGTTGTTTAACAGAGGTAAAAGCTAAGGTTTTAAATATCGACATTCAATGGCGACAGGGATTCATGTTGGAAAGATAGGCGCTACACAATGTTAATCTCATTTTCCTTCATTTGGTGTTATAGCAGAGTTAGCTAAGTTTACTCACAGCATTCTTTCTGAACCGATTTTCCTAACCATCGTTTTGCATCAAGCACTTTAGATATATTTGCAAAAAATATAATAAACTCAGTGCATTAGCAAGATGGGTTTGCTTTGACAGGCACCAAAGCAGTGTACAAGTTCAGCGCATAAGATGAAGATTGATGTCAGATTTGAAGAGGTGCGATTACTCCTAGTGTCAGCTGAGTAATATATACAAGAGTCAGCGCATTTCCTGTTGACCGAAGTTTATACTGTATAAACTGAAAACGCCATGTTTTTAATTAATGCTTTATGAGTTAAAATACACAAATTACAAATGCTTTATGAGTTAAAAATACACAAATTACTTCTTTTTCTTCTCATGTGAAAACCCCATCTATGTATTTTTAAAAAGATTTTTTTTAAATCCGTCATTATTTCTTATTATTATAAACGTTATTTTTAATGGACACATGTATTTTTTACCCCTGTTTATATTTTTCCTTACACAGTGAAATTAATAACAATAGAACTGGTTGTCATTAATTATACTCTTTAAGGAAAAAGAAAAAAAAAAGGTAGCAACTCGAACACCTAAGTAAAAATGGCGCTTAGATAATGTTTGATTAAAAAAAAAAAGAAAAAAAAATCCATTAGAAATTTTTGTTTTTGTAAATTTATAAATCCTTAGAAATTGTTATTTACGTTACGGATATGAAACTGAAGCTAGTAGATATAGATTTATAGAAGACCCAACAAGAAAGGTGCTTTCTTTAAATAGGTAAATCAAACCTGGCTTCATCAAGCTGGTCTCTGTGGCTAAACTGGACGCGTCATGCTTTGATTAAAAAAAAAATGCTGTTTTCCTGATGTAAAAAAAATGTAGCAGGTCCTATTCCTGTCAGAGGCACAATAATGTGTAAGAAGAAGCGAGTATATTAATGAGTTCGTGTGAATGGATAGCAAAGATGATTTGTCATGAAAAGTTACATGAACAAGAAAAGTCAGTAAATTTTAGAGAGATATGTTTTTCCATTTCTTGAAAAGACGTCGTATATAATAGTAGATATTAGACGGAATTCTAGGCCAATTGTTATCAATTATATATATATATACATATATATATATATATATATATATATATATATATATATATATATATATATATATATATATATATATATTTCAATTATAGGTACAATTTTATTTTATAAATTTATGAATCATTCATACAAAAAGAACAAATATAGAGGTTAATGATTTAAATGCAAAATTCGCAAACAATATCAATAAGATACACCAACCCCGAACCTGTATATGAATGATATGATCCCTGTTTATAAATACCAGTTGCATATGGTCTTTTTAATTTTTTTTTCCTGATCAAACCGAACGCATAAATAATTACATCAGTCACACAACTACATGCCTATCCTGACGCCTTACCTTACACCTATCTGATCGGAGCTCCATTAGAATCCAATTAAACACATACACACAAACCTACCAGACTCCATTCGAAACATACTAGTAGAAAACACAAATATGTAAAAAAGATTAAAAATAATGGAAGGTCTAATAATAAAAAAATCTCATTGGAGGAGTGCCAATTCTCCAAGGAACAACTTGAATTTCTGGGCCATTATATTAGTCCAGAAGGCTTAACACCCACAACAGAGAAAAAACAGGAATTCCCTGAACCAACTGATTCAAAATCACTTCGGGATTTCTATAGGAAACTTCATGTGCAGTAGACCTTCTACCCCCCATCATTGAGCTGATAAAGACTCACCCGCAGAGTAAAACCATACAGCACGCCGATGCTGAAAAAGAAACCTCATCGACCATTAAAAATGTCCTGAAAAAATGACTGAACTTCCTTATCCCAGCTCAGAAGTAACTCATTATCTGGTGTTAGATACTTCCAAATATGCTGTCGGGGCAGCGTTACATCAAATGATTGGCAACAAACCCGTTCCTATAGGGTTCTTCTCAAAGAAGGAAACCAAACAAAACAGTCCACATTTGACCGTAAGTTACTAGCAGCTTACTTGGAGTGTTACAATTCAAACCACAAATTTAAGGCAAGCATGTCACTTTGTTCACTGACCATAGACCACTAGCAGTAGCTTTCCATAAAACAACACTAATGAAATCAGATAAACAACAGATAAACCTGTCGTTAATAGCTGAATCCGTGACAGATATCCTGCATATTTATGGCGAAGTAAACATTGTTGTAGACTAACTCTCAAGATCAGCAAATACTCTGATAGTCAACCTTTGTGACTCACCTGACTTACTTCAGCAGCAAGATTGTGACAGAGAAATAAAAACCTACATAGACAAACGGAAGGCCTACACTATTGGCAACAAGACTATACTGTGTACCATTTTCAAGCATTACGCAAGGCGATCTATGATACCTTCTATAGTATGTCACATCCAGGACACACAGCTACAGTAAAACCGATCAAACTACTTTTGGCCTGACATGGATGAGAGCATACGTTCATAGATCAAAGATTGCCTCAATTCTCAACAAAGTAAAATTAATAGCCACATAATCAGCAATAGTTCCATTCTTACTAGCCTCTACACGATTTGAAGCTATCCATATTGATATTGTAAGCCCATTTCCCCAACTACTGATAATGTCAGCCACACATATAAATTATCTGTTTAGGAAGACATTCGAGATGTCGACTCGTCAAATTTACAGCAATCTAAGACTCAACCTCCAACTAGAGACACCTTCAGAAAGAAGGGTTACATTTTTCAAACGAAAGGAGTTCGTCTATTTCAAATAAATAATGTATTTATAAAGCTGTGTTTATGGGTGGGGATGAATTGTAGGGACATGAAATTAACCCAATAAATAAAATAATAATAGAGAATAAAAAAATTTAATTTTCCCATGATGCAAGTTATAAAGAAACCCAAAAGTTTTTCTGGTTACATGCGTGATGACTGCACTCCCGGAAAGGACAGAATCTATCTCTTTTCACTTTCCTACGACATCGGTCGAATGAGTGTTGGCAGACCTACTAATGAAGTAAGTGAATTGGTCGTTCTAACTCAGCGCAAAACTGACTTGAGGTCGAGCATTTAACCATTGTTATTTTAACTTAATCTGAATCAAACAAGAAAACAGACATAACCAAGAAATATTGAGAACTTTATTTCACTACAGTCAACTTAAAAAGGATAAACGTCCGCAACAGAAACTCAAATTTCGTATGAGCACTCGGTTCAATGTATATGGTAAGTCTGAGTGTTTTACTGGCAAATCGAAAATAAAAAAATAAAAAGGAAAAAGTACAAAACTTTATATGAAGACCGAGGAACATATCGGTTGAAAAAGCGTGTTAAAGACAAACGTAAATACTACCCGACAATTATGTGAGGGAAATAAAAATGAAAAAGAACGCGGAATAAAAAAAAATTGTCGCCAAAACGACTTCTTTTAGTTGCCTGTCAACATAAGATTTTTCGTGGGTAATGGCTACATGATTAGCACTCCGGAATGAAGGCTATGAGAATTGCAGTTAATTTATATCGTCAACATTGTAGTTGATGTAAACACACCTGTAAAGTAAACATGTAATAGAATACAATTTTCGTCAATCGATAAAATTGTTATCAGTATGAATGTCAAGGGGACAGGAACCGTTAGACATCGCTTCGATGGCATAACACTGAAGGTCTGCCCACCCCCGAAAAAATGGCTGCATCATTATTTTTAAAACCCTTATAAGGAAATCGTTCAGATGATTGCTTTTTGTTTGGTAATTAGAGAAAATCATGGAATCTGCAATAACCATGGGCTGTGAATAGGCGGAAACATCCGAATCTAAAGTATCTATGGAGTGTAAATAAGAGGAAACATCAGAATCTGAGATATCCATAGAGTATAAATAAGCGGAAAAATCGGAATCTGAGATAAACATGGCATCACTGTGTGTATAGGCAGAAAAGATAAAAGAATAAATAATAAAAAACAATGAATTAATGATAAAAAAAATGCAAACGTTCAACTATTTTTTAAAATCATTTTTATTTGTTATTGACGCGTTGAGTAAAGAATTCTCTGCAACCAGTTGCAACTAACATCAAGCATCTAAGAAGTGAGATGATACCATGACACCTGTTTATCTATTCACTTCAAACTTTCTCTCCGTCTATTTCTCTCCCCCCTCTCTTTATCTCTCTGTCGGACCTCCTACACACATACAAATTAACGTTATCTAAGGGAGGTAACTTAATTTATGTTTTTAATTTTTTAAGAATTACAATTTAAGTATTTTCAAACATTGCTGTTATAATTGTAATTTTAAAAAAATTACAATTTAGGTATTTTAAAGCCTTGTTGTTATAGACATTTTAAAACATTGTTTCTATACTTATAATTAATCTTATTTGAGTTGGTTGTATTTTTCTTATATATTTTTCATATATACGTTTTTATTTTCATGATGGAGTATACTTGTATTGCCAATTAATCTTTCTTTAAATCGTGAATGTGAACAGAAATTTTCCTTTAAATATTGGACTAAAGAATTTGAATCTGCCACATATAATGTAAGCCTCCTTGATTTTTTCTTTAAAAAATTAAATATACTGTAAGTTGTCTCCCTTAGATATAATTACTTTTTTAATTAACAGAGCGCGTTTCATATGCATTTACAAAACATTCACAGCTATCAATTACACTATTTTTTGTCTTAGCATTTCACCCCTGAAGATGATCTTGGATGAGATTAAAAGTACTTGGGAAAATAAATGAAATGAAATGAAGAAAACTACAGCACCTTCCTTAATGAGTTTAATAACAACATAAGATATTGAATCGTCAATTTCGGAGAATTAAAATTAAAATAAATAGACATAATATATACGCTGTCCTCCAGGAAATCAACGCATTACCTCTCCTTGGTCTAACGTTTTCCACTGACATGAAGTGGAATGATTGTATAAATCAATTACTATGCCTGCTGCTAGGAAAGTTGGATCACTGTGTCATGCCAGACAATTTTCCTGGCCAGAATCTAACTTGCACAATCATAAATCTACCATTCGACCCTGCATTGAATATTGCTGCCACATCTGGTCTGGTGCCCCTGCTATATAGGGTGTGACATGACAGATAAATTGTTATCTAAATTACGCAGAAAGGAAAGTAACACTGACATCTCATTTTAACATTATATTTATCAAATTTATTTACAAAAAATATCTCGAAATACTAAAGAGTAAATTCATTCAATAAAGTCGCTATTGGCTTCAACCACGGCCTCCAGACGACTTCGGAATCTCTTGCAAATATTCTGGACTGTATCCTTGTTTAAGTTGGTGAATGCTGCCATGATATTGCTGTTATACGCCTCGGCCTTCTTTAGGTGATATATGTTGGAATTTCGTATCCAACATTTTATTTCGTTCACTAGTGTAGGCTGATCTAATTCCACGTGCCATGCCTTTTCCCAGTTTCATTTATTTCCCTTTAGTAACTCAACTCTCCAAGTTTTTATTCCTTCTTACAGCTTACAACTCTTTGGGTGATGTCACTAGATTACTTCAACCAACGCTGAGCAAAGTGTCATTGGAGATAAAAGCGTTGTAATCCAGAAGGCCAGAGCATACAACGATCGAAACGTCGTTAATATGACAATAAAGATGAAGACAACAGTATGAACAATGTAAATAGTGTAATTGACTAATACTTTAAGTACAACGGGAATAAATGGAGGTAGATTATTTGACGCCTTATGGGAGGAACTGTCCACTGTTTTCTCATTTATTTGCTTGGAATTTTCGCTTACCATTTTTTCATCATGTGAAACATTTCAATTCTGAGTAAGGGAATGGAGGGAAAAGCTTTTATGCCTCATAAAAGACATTTTTTCGAAATATTTTAACACGACTGTATAATTTTCTCAGCATTCTGCTTTGCTCTTCGGCGATCAATTTCTTTCACTTAATTTTTCTCATTGAAGACGCTATAATTTTCATTGTCGATGGCGTCTTTGAAGCCTCGCTTTCATCCAGTAGAAATGCTTTTTTTTTCTCGTGAGGCCCAACGAAGATTATTGGAAGGAATGTGTTTCAGTTCAAAGAGGACAACGATTTTCTGTCACAATCTCAGTAACAGCAGCCAGGTAAATACGGGGACAATGGAGACAGATGACAAGTAACTTTTCTTCAAAGTAATGGCCTTCCCAAACGGCAAACTTTCATCAATCTTCGTACTTTGTACGAGACATTTGTTAACTCGCAGTTTTAATTTTTTTTTTTTATCTTTCTTTTCAAACAAAGGCACGAATATATCAACACCCGAAAGATTCGTTCAGTTTTTTTATAAATGTATATATTTTTCATTTTCTTTTTGGAAACTATTTGCTTTTTTTATAAACTGCACTAATTTGTCGTTTCTTTAGATTTCAAGTTCGCTCGCGCATGCGCACAAAACTACAGGCAAAACTTTGAAACTCCATCTTGGTTTGAATCTCTTTCATATTTTTTTAAAGAAATAAACGCTAACATCCTGAGGTGAACTGATCCATATCATCATAACGAAATATTGTTGAGCATACTTGCTAGGAAACTACATTATTTAGAAATAAAAAAAACAACAACCCAAGCCTTGCGATAATATCACTTTGAAACACCAGTTCCCGTACGATCACTAAAAGTTAAGAAACCTCAAGCCTGGTCAGTATCTAAATGGGTGACAACTTTGGTATACCTGGTGATGTAATGGATAACGGCTCTGAATTGAAAACCCTTAGCAGGTATATTTAAAGCAAGAAAACATTTCTAGATTGTAACAATCATTTGGAGACAACAATTATTTTTACCGGTACAAGTTCTACTAATTAACCCATAGATGGCGAGGTTGAAGAGGTGGATTCATGCCTTTCCCAAAGGTATTTGCGCGTAAGTGAATATAATGAACCCGATTGGAATTAGAACTTGAATTTGAAGCTCTCCGTGACCGAGCGGTCTAAAGCACATAAGATCAAACAGTATTTGCCCCAAAACACGAACCAGAATATATCTTTGCATAGTTTCGTGTTTTCATTTTGTTATTGAGTACGAAACAGAAGATTTCCAAATCAACCAACATCGCTGTTATGCGTTCGGTTATAAAACTCGTCACTATGCCTTCGCGTTGCCTGCTTGTGTCACGGTACTCGGTTAAGTACACTTTGTCCGATTGCACCGAAAATATCTTTAGATGTTAGCTTTAAAACGCAGGCACCGGATGCTAATATGAAAAGGTTGTTGTTTTCTTGAAAGGGGTCATATTCTGTCCCATGAAATCAGAGGGTTTCATTCTTTTGACAATATAACGGACTAGTGGACAGTGGCTGATTTTATTACGACTGAACGGACGCGGTAAAAGCTTAGGCGGTCAGCACAAGAATTAGCCATAATTATCAATCGGTTCCGGGGAAATATATAGAAACTTTCCGATCGTGTGTTGTCAGTGTCCGTTTAGCTGGCTGCCTTGTTATTTTCCTTTTTTCTTTTTTTTTTCTTTTTTTTTTTTTTTGTAAAAGAAGGAGGTGCTAAAAAGTTGTCAAAACGAAACACCAAAATTTGTTTGGGAGAAAGTTAATCGATGCTGTTGTGACTTTAAAATCAAGAAAAAAATGAAGACAAAATTTAATGTAGCAACATCTTTGACAAATATTTCCACATCATAAAGGATACACAACACATCTCTTTAACATTACCGACACCTTAAAAGACTAACAAGCACATGCAAATTGTAAGCTATATATATATATATATATATATATATATATTCTACACATTCTGATGGATTTCCATCTTTAAACTCGGACACTTAAAACAAAGAACATAAAATGTTAAACGACTTCTTTTCAAATATCTTGGGGAAAATTATACGATAATTTTGAATAAATACACAAATACATACACAGGTAATTCACTTTTTCGCCTTCGATCTGCTGTAGCCCAAAATGGGTGAAATGCATTATCGGATACTTTTCGAAACATACTTTCATGAACATTTTTTCCAATTGTCATTTGATGTATAAATCTGTCGTGATCATTTACCCAAATTCTTAACATATATATATATATATATATATATATATATATATATATATATATGAAAACATTGCACAAATGAAAAGTGCTTATATAAAAGAAAAATCGAGAAAAGTAGTAACAATCAATTGCTGATATCCCCTAACGATATGTGTGTGTGTGTGTGTATGTAGGATAAAAATATACACACACGTACGTAAAATTTCACGTATGTATAAATATATTTCATCCTCAGGTGCTATAAATACAGTGCTCAATGTTATGAGACAGAGCTATAAGTATATATTAGTGAACATATATAATATCCAACGTCGATTGCACGGCTCGGAATTTCAGGCATTTGCTGCAATCTGCAGGTGTAAATACAATATGACCGTTATTTCGCGTTCTCGTGGTTATGATACAGAATTATGTTTTTAAAATATATTAAATAATTGTCGAACATAATCCATTTCATTATATGTTGTGATTCTTTACGTTAAAATACGTTTCGTGAGCAGATATGATCAATCAAGAAAAATCGAGGAGTGTGTTTTTAAAAACAGTAATTTGGACTTTGCTAATCTGCCGCTTCTCTGTAGCTAAATGGTATGATACATCAGATTAAATGACGGTTTCCGGATAGGAGTACAGGTTCGATTCTCGAACATTCAGGGCGGTAAATGCAATTAATACTGTTAAATTCAAAACAGAGCTTTTGCTTAAATAAATTCTATCTATAAAAATAACGTATAAACAGAATATATATATATATAAAGTTAGTTTATGAAAAACTAGGTAAGTAATCCGTATGGGTAAACCTAAGGGGGATAAAATCCAGAGAGCTCAATGTAAATCCAGAGCAAATAATTTAAATAAAGACAGACCACTTTAAGGTTCCATGTAATAAATTATTTCACCACAGCCCTTTTAAAGGACTGCGGATCATCAGACTTAACTTCCAAACAAAAAATGAAAAGAAAATTTACACATTTTTGACGCACCGTATTAAACATATGTAAATTAACGAAGTGAGGAAGTGAGTGGGGAGAGAGAAGACATAAGTGAGTTAACAGATATTGACACATTTAAACGGTTAACTTAACGGAAGTTATATATTGATATCGAAGGGGTAGAGAAGAAAAACCCATAGAGAGAAAAAGAGAGAAGGAAGTTATGAGAGAAGGTGTCACTAATTTTCTTTGTAAAAAAAAGTTGGAAACAGACGCTGTTATTTTGTTTTACTTTGAAAATGTTATTTTGGGGGTTCATAAATATTATAATGTTTGATATAAAGTATATATATATATATATATATATATATATATATATATATATATATATATATATATATACTTTAAATGTTATATTTAGAGGATACACATGTCTGAGTAGACATCCTTTTTTAAACAGTGTAAATTACGTCTACCGGCCCGAGCATTCTTCGAGAGTCATAATAAAGAAAATCTACATCCTTCTTTTTATGAAAAACATCCTTTGATCAGATGTGATTTAGATTTAATTACCTTTCCAAAGAATTCATATCCCTCGTTCAGATCTTTTCGAAGGCTATCACTGCTGCTAACTTTATTTTGGTATCCGAAAACGTAAACAAAATAATCCTTTGCCTAAATGTTTTCGTACGCTATATTTATAAATAAACCTACCTGTCAGAAATATTCATTCAAATACAAGTTCATTAATATATATATATATATATATATATATATATATATATATATATATATATATATATATATATGTGTGTGTGTGTGTGTGTGTGTGATATATGTGTGTGTAGGTGTGTGTGCGTGTATTTTTTCGTATTTTGAATCTCTCCTTATAACATGCAATATTCCTGATGAAACTTTTCTTCAAAAAATAATCTTGCCCATCATTTCACGATTTTCATGTGGCTGGCGGGTATCATTCATATATATATATATATATATATATATATATATATATATTCTACACGTACATACATACACGCAGACGGGTGCGTGCGCGCACGAACGCATACATGCACGTAAACACACACACGCACACACACTATGAAAACAATGCACTAATGAAAAGCGCATATATAAAATAAAAATCGGGAAGTAATAACAGTCAAATGCTGATATCCCCTGACGATTGAACGGAGTGATTCCTGTAGGGGCCGTCTACGAAACTCTGGAGTTGGAATGCTGGAGGTAACATCAATAAGCCAAGTTGCAATTTTTTCTGGTAATATATATATATATATATATATATATATATATATATATATATATATATATATATATAAAAGATATAAATATGATGTTTAAGGTGTGTTCTATTTATGTGAAAAGGGCTTAATATCAAGGACAGAGCGTATGTAAATATAAAATTGTACATTGAGGTCAACAGCAAACATAAAACAGACTGCCTCCCTTGGTATGGACCTCGGCGTCCGCTTATATATGTATGTTTTAGCTGGTCACTCGTATTCGAAGATACCTGTCTACTAGGGTGGCTGGCCAATCCCTATAGCAGACGATTGCTCAGGCGCATTTGTGTTTATTCAACACCCACAGAGCCCACCTGTGATTTATACTGCAACTATGCTGAGCAGAACTTAGTTACAGTTTCTGGGAAACAGCGTGTTATCTAGCGTGATCAACAATTTGAACAAGGCCAGTACGCTGAAGCCCTCAGCCACGGTGACTTGTAACTTTGTGCTAGCACATCTATCGACGGCCCCCAAGGGTTCCGTCTGCCCAATTTCACTTACAAGGCATGGGTCAACCCGTGGCATGGTTTTCATGCACTTTCCAGTGCTGTCTCACGCTGGTATATATATATATATATATATATATATATATATATATATATATGTGTGTGTGTGTGTGTGTGTGTGTGTATGTGTGTGTGTGTGCGTGCGTGTATGTATACTGATATGATAGGACTTTTAGATTGATGATCCGAAGTTCTTTAGTATTTTTTTGTTTTTATTTTTTAAAAAACCGTGCTCGATACAGAAGTAGAGCGTAGATTATAATTATTTTTAAAAAATATGATTCCACCGCGACACAGAAATTACTATGTTTCGAAACTGCTCAGCAGTTTTCAAGTGTAATTTCAGTATTAAACCTTAACTACTTGGTGACAGTCTCATCCTCAAGTGATGTTTGGAATGACTATGCTACGGAATGTTTTACTCATTTATAGTTTTGAAATGGAGGTCTGATCTAGGGTTTGTTTTTCATTACTAAGGGCTCACTGCTGGTGCTTTATTTGTTTCTTTTAAATGCCAAAAATATTTGGATAGGGATGACTGATTTTTGTTTCTAATATTACTGAAGGAGCTTTTGTGTAGTCTCCACTTTATTTTAAATTCATTCTTTGTGGATCCTATATATATCTTTTCAATATTTGGATTCTCAATGGGTGAGATTGTGCATTGGTATACCACAGATTCTATGCGGCGTCTATTATTATGAAAGCAATTTTTCAAATAATTTTTCATTATTTTTGTCTAAATTTAATTTAGGATCTTAATTTATTTGATTTTGGCATGCGTGTTTTTTCGGGATTTTATTATTATGTTTTTTTATAATCCTTTCTAGATTTTCAGTACAGCTATAACTTAATTCTAGAGTGTTTTTATTAAAGATCTTGCTAAGTTTGCTGTTAGTAGGAAAAAGGTTTTCGATTAAAGCTAGTAATTTTTGTCCTAGCTTATTGCTAACCATTTGGCTGAACGGGGGTGGTGTGTATCAAATGATTTCTCTTTTTCTGTTTTTCCTCTGGTTTGTACAATTGTTTTTTTTTTTATATAATTGATGTTAGGGTGTTTGTAGCCACTATTTTTTAGAGCTTTTTGTAAAAATTACTGTATTTATAGAATATTTCTTCATTTGCGGAGTTCATGCTGATTCTTTTCTCTATTGACGAGGGTATGTGCTTAATTATGGATGGAGGGTGGTTTAACCTGGGGTGTACATAGAAGGGATTAATATTTCTGTAACGTAGGTATATGTTATTCATTAAGTTTAAAGTTATGTCGAGGAAGTTTTCCCTTTTAAATTTTGTGTTTACAGTAGTTTTTAAATTTAGGTTGCTGAACCCACTATATATTATCTTTTTAATTTTGTCTATTTTAAAATTTGTGGAACTCTTCACTACTATGAGGCCATCATTTCTGTATAGCCCGATGCCTTTAATGTGTAATTCACGGTGCGCGGTTAGGTTGCATAATATAAATGATCATGATCAGAAAACGCAGGGTCTAATGACCCAATGTGATGTCAAAATGGTCTTCATTATAAATCAGGACGGATTTATTTTTTTTATTTTATTTTTTTTTGCATTTAGAATTATATCCGTTTCTTCTTCTGTTAGGTCAGAATATATAGTATAAAACTCTAGGGGCAGTCGTGAATAGATCTCTTGATATCGACTGGTCTTCTACGTAAGCTTCAGAGCTACGGTATTGCTGGACGTGTGTTTGATTTAATTCAATCGTTCCTATCAAATCGTAAACTGAAGGTCATTTTGAACTGGCTCGCTTCCAGATCCTTTCGCATTCTATCCTGTGTCCTACGATGTCATCAGTTCACAAGTAGGCATTTATGCTGGAAACAGATCATTTACTCCTTTCACAACAGAGGTGACCTAGTGTCTGCTCTTGAAAAGGACCTCCAATCAGTGGTTAACTGGGGCAGGATATGGCACGTAAATTTTAATGCCTTCAACACGAAACTACCCTCATTTAACTACCTTAGAGAAACTTTCCTGCCCACCATCAGCATGGCTGACTCTTGGAGAGCAACACACTGCGCCTTCTTGCCTTACCTTTTCAAATGAGTTGAAGTGGAACGCCTACATCGAATCAATAACTGCAAGGAAAGTTGGGCCACTGTGTCGTGCCAGAAGGTTTTTCGTCCGTGCATGGAATACTGTTGCCATATCTGGCCAGGTGCTCCTGCTACTCATCTCGAGGTTCTTGACAAAATCCAAAGAAGGCACAGCAATCTAATCGATGCTAACTTGGCATCTCGACTTCAGTCACTTGACCACTGACATGACGTGGCTTACCTTTGTCTTTTCTAGAAATATTTTCATGGCCACTGCTCTGACGAGCTGTTTAACCTGGTTCCCGGACGACGTGTGTTTCAGCGTGCTATTAGATTGGCATCTAGGCCCCTCTTTTTACTGTTGAATTAGTTAAGTGTAACCGCCGCTTCTACTCCAGCAGTTTCCTTTCTCACACTTCTCGCCTGTGGAACCCCTTTTCGTTTCCTTATTTCCCCGATAACTACCATCTGCAAAAATTTAAATGCGACGTCAATCGCCATCTTCTATCTTCTTGAACCCCGTTCAGGTTTTATCCTTTCCTGGTCCACCCTCTATACTCAGTCTTTTTATCTTCACTCCCTGTAACCCCCCCCCTGCGTATTGGTGGTATTCCCGCCTTGCTTGGGATGAAATGATTTTAAAAAATACATTATCGTCCAAATCCCACATAGATAAACTATGTTTGATACACTTATATACATAAAGCAATAAGGTAATATTTACGTTTTGTTTCTGTTTTGAATACGTTATTTTTGGGAGCTTCAAGAGAAACTGTCATCTCGTCATAATTTATACTGCTTAACAAGTCAAATGCACATGAAGCCTGCTAACCAAAGAAAATCAATAAGCTAAGTGACAAATTTCATATTTGTATTATATATATATATATATATATATATATATAAAGAAAGAAAGAGATAGAGAAAAAAGAGTCAGAGACAGACAGACAGGGAGAGAGAGCTAGCTAGCTAGATAGATAGATAAGGAAGGTGGTGAAAGATAGATAAAATTTGCCATATTTATGATACAGATAGGCGAGGGAGGATTGAAAAAAATTTTCCGACCGACCCATTGCCCAAAAGCTGGTGATCAAAGGGACTTAGAATTGATTTTGGAAGGTCTTCTTGTTTGGCCGAGAAGCTATATTTAGGAATGAAAAGTGTTCAAAATTGGAGATAGAGGGTATGTAGATATAAACAGTATGGACACAGGAAACAACGCTGCATGGATTGGCACTTTCACACCTTCAACAATTGTCGAACCACATGACTTATGAAAGTCCTGTTTATATATATATATATGATGTAAAGAGAAAATATTAGGAGGAATTCTTTTTTCAATAAAAACAAAAAGTATTGCAGTTGATTTTGTTAATATTTCATTGTTTATTGATTTACTCATCAAAACAATGTTATTTGACAATAATTATTATCTCATGAAGATTTATTTAAATTTAAGTTAAATTTCTTTAAAATAATGCTCACTTGTCAGATTTCTTTCGTCTTAACAGAGAAACAGACAAACACACTCACAGACAAAAACGCACACATAGAAATATGCGCATGCACACTTTTGTGCTAACTGGTTTCTGTTTTTTTTTACTGTGAGGTCTGAAATCTAAGACACCGTTTACTTTACATCAATTGTTCTGATGACCATACTTCCGGTTGGCTTAAAAGGTATTTGTCAACAGCTGGAAGGAATGATTTATCATCGTAATAATATTAGAATAAATCTATTGATCATAACTGTTGCTTGCTGTTTCTCTTATTCAACTTACCGGTTAATGAGAATTTTGTACGCTTACTCACTTATCAGAGTAAATCTTTTTCACAGTTTAGCCTTCATTCGGCATGAACCACTGACCGTGCTGAACGTCACCATTGGCACTTGAATCGTTGATACAAGTCATTGTAGCGACCATATATAAATGAAATGACCCCAAATTATGGAATCCCAACCGAGGTCAATGAACACCCAGTTTGCCGTAGTCGTTTTCCCACCACCGTTTCTATAAATATTTTTCATGGTATAATATGTATATGTAAGTTCTATACTAACAGTTTCTTATCTCGCACTTCTCTCTTGTGAAACTAAATTTCCGGTCTCTTGCTTTTCAGTTAAATTAGATCTTCAAAAATGCAATGTGATCGGTCATCTCCTGTCTTCTTAATTCCTGTTCTTTTATTTTTTTCTCTCTTTAATGATGTTCTTTTTCTCATATTCTTTCGCACTCAGTAACTCCATGTGTCTTAGTGGCTTTATTGTCTTGCTTGGCGTGAAATGATTAAAATGTCATAATAATTCCCTGATAATTTTGTTAAGATTAAAATAAATCTCCAAAATCAGTTTATGTCAGCTATTCTATATTTCATTGTTTTATCTAATAGTACATTGATAGTTTGGTTTGGTTTGTTTTGTTTTACGGCATACTAACCTCAACGGGTTATTTAATGCCGACATAATTTTTATTACTGGTAATATTTTTTTTTTTAATGTATTGATGGTAATAATTTTTCTTCAAAAATTTATTGCTGGTAACAAAATTTTTAAAAAGAATTTCGGGTATTAAAAACTATTTTTACATTTTCATTTAGCGTTTTGACCCCAGTTTGGGAGTTAAGTAGTTACCCATAGCTGGGAACCTAACAGGTGGTACCACCCCGGGTCAGGGTGGACCTAGGAACACCAGCAATTAAGAGGTGGTTCCACGCTCCTCAAAACCTCCTGATCTGAGGCCTTGCTGTTGGACGTAGTTTATTGTCTTACCCAGGACGCGGACGTAGTTTATCGCCTTACTCAGGACGCCAAAGATAGATAGGTACAAGCATACTGAATTATATGCGGACGTATTGAGCTAGCTATCTGAATAGATAGATAGAAACAAACACTAAAGATCAATATATATATATATATATATATATATATATATATGTCAGGTAATATATATATATATATATATATATATATATATATCAAGTAATATATATATATATATATATATTTATATATATCAAGTAATATATATATATATATCAAGTAATATATATATATATATCAAGTAATATATATATATTTATATATATCAAGTAATATATATATATATATATATCAAGTAATATATATATATATATATATATATATATATATATATATATAAAGTAATATATATATATATATAAAGTAATATATATATATATATATATATATATATATATACACACACACACACATCTGTGTGTGTAATATCATTGGCGAAGGGTGAATGTGAAATAGGGGATGCTCTTCATGATGACAGCTAATGGTTGCAAGAGAAATAGGGGAAAATTATAAAATCAACAAATAACTATTTAAAAAATATTTATTTATAAATTAATTAATTTTTCGTTTTGTTTCGGAAAATTCTTCGATCACTTTGGTGTAAAATGTATCAGTTCTTTCTACCTCTTCTTCCTCTATCGCTCTCCATCCTCCCAAGACTGGTGTACTCGAAAGCATTTCCGACAATATAGACAAGACTCTCTTCATCCGTTTGCTCATATATTCGTGTTCGAGGACTTTAACGCCCACCATACCAAGTGGCTTAAAAACTATAACTGACCTTGCTGGCATACAAACCCTTAACTTTTCAATTTCTCAATCCCTCACGCAAATAGTTGACTTTCCCACACGTTTTCCCAACAACCCTGACGGTTCAAATGTAATATCAATCGACATCTGTAGATGCCTTGATCTATTCCCTGGCCTTCTCTTCATCCTTTTCTCTATAACACACTCGTTATTCTCGCTCCCACTCTCTGTAACCCCTTGCGTGCACGTGGCATCCCGCTTTGCTTGGCGTGAAATGCTTAAAAAAATCAAGGAAATGAAAAGCGGAATTATTCAATCTATATTCATGTTGAGAATAAAACATCGAAACTATAGTCGAACGCCAAAAGCGTAGGTACGCGTATATGTACTAATTAATACATATCTTTGCTCTGTATTGAGCACCTTTACGTTTAAGCCTCATGCATAAATTTAACGATTATTTATTTGCTTGCCTGCGTATGCACAACCGCACATGCGTACATGCCTGCTTATATTTGGGCGTTCCATTTATCCACTCTACAACTATATATATATATATATATATATATATATATATTATAATTTATTCGAAAATTATAACGCAAAAATGTTATAAAGTCACTACAAAAATAGCTATTTTGTTTCAAAATTTCTGGTGTCTTCTCAAGTGATGGTTTTGTAGTGATTTTATAACATTTTTATGTTATAATTTTCGAATAAATGATTATATTTGCTCCACTCTGAATTGAGCACTCTTTTAAGAATAGTATTTGTTGGTTACTGGGATTTATTCTGTATACACCAATCCTATACTTGGGTGTATATATATATATATATATATATATATATATATATATATATATATATATATATATATATATATATAATTTCTAAGGGATTGATGGTTTCTTTATCCGACAATACATCCTGCTGAAAATATGGGAATTCGAGATGATCTGAAGAAGAATATATCATTCTTCAAACAGGTAATTGAACACTCTAAAGCACAATAGATCAAATGGTGCCTTCTTCTAGAAAGAGGTGGGGGGCTAATTTTCACGTGAAAATAGATAGATTTAGACGTAAATAGAGAGACATAGATAGATAAATAGATAAATAAATACATAGATACGAACACACTAAGAATAATAGTTGCATAAAAAGATATGAAAACGGCTTAGATAGATAGATAGATAGATATGAACATTTTTTTTTTTACCATTTCACTCCAAGCAAGGTAACAACGCCACTAAGACACGGGGTCGTACTGAGTTTGAAAGAATATATAAAAAATAAAACGTTATCAAGGAATAATAACAATAAAAGAACAGAAATTAAGAAGACAGAAGATAACGATTGACATTGCATTTATATTTTTGACTGGAAAGCGAGAAGCTGGAAGAGAGTTCCACAAGCAAGAAATGTGCGAAGAACTGTTAACATCGACCTTACGGTTGCATCTAGCCATTTTGACTGTAAAATGATAATATCTTGCCACCAATCTCGTACATCGCTTAAATTCAGCTTAAGTTTCGGTACCTTAGAGGAGGGTTCGTCAGAACAATTACCATGAAACTATTTATAGAAAAGACACAGGGAAGCTACGTTACGGAGATGGGAAAGTCTCTGAAGACGAGATGCCAGGCCAGGACCAATGACGTAGATTTGGGGATTTTATCAGAGATCTCTAAATATATAGCAGGAACACTAGACCATATAGGGTAGGAATATTCTAAGCGTGGACGAATGGTAGAATTATATTAGGTTGGTGCAAAAATAATGACGTAATAATGTCGTTTTTTGACGTTAAAAAATACGTCAAAAAACGACATTATTTTTGCACCAACCTAATAAATATGCAAGGTTAGATTTCTAGTATGTTTCTTAGTGAACCATTTTTCTTAACATCAGACCTAGCAATTGATTAAATATAATAGTTTCATTTCATGTCAGCAGAGAACGTTAGACTGAGAAGTCGTAACGAACATTCTCCTGGAGGTTAACAACAGCCATGTTGATAGAAGGTGGGAAGAGTTCTCTTAGATGATTAATAAAGAGCAGTTTCGTTTTGGTGGCGTTAAAATCAACAAGCCATTCCTTGTCCCAGTTAACAACAGAATGTAGGTAGTTTGTTTTTTTTTAAATCAGCTGACAATTTGACCTTATCAAAGCGATCAATAGTAAATCCGATCGACAGAAATAAATAGTCGTTTTATCAGCATAAATACCAAGTTGAGAACTCATGACATCAGAAAGGTCATCGAATAAATACAACTGATAGATATGAACAAATGTCGCAGAAAGACTTAATTAGGTTGTAAAATTAATGGTTGTAGGACAGAGGGCAAAAAGATTTCAGTTTATATCTTCAAAATATCAGAATGATACACAGTATGAATTATCTGTCTGTATTTCTGAGATGAGGTATTATGTACACTATTTACATTGTTCGGACTATCGTCCTCATCTCTGTTTCCATATTTATCACAACGTTTCGGCCATTGTATGCTCCGGCTTTCTTCTCAAGGACACATGGCCCAGTGGATAAAGGCGTTAGTTAGATCAAGTGACAGGACCCAAAGAGTGTGAATACCTGGTTATGGCAGTGGAGAACTTGGAGAGTGGAATTGACAGGAGATAACTGATAACTGATAACTGACATCCATTAGACATGGCACGTGGAACTAGAACATTCTACCCCAGCGAGCGAAATAAAGGATTCAGTTCGACATTCCAACCACTTGAAGAAGGCTGAAGCGTACAACGGCCGAAATGTTGTGATAAATATGGCAACAAAGATGAGGACAATAGTCCGAATAATGTAAATAGAGTATGAGTTATTCTATTCTGAAAAAATCGCTTTCGAAAATCGCAAATAATGGACGTTCCATCTTCATTTCGGTTGTTTTTTTTTTATGTCAGCTTCTTATAAAAAGCCATTAGTTGTTATTAACGAGCAGTGATTAATGCTTTTGGAGTTGTGAATGAAAATAAAGGAAATTAAGATCAAAGAAATGTGAGTCAATAATTAATAAGAATTGACAATGTATAAAATCCAAAATAAAAAAAATAGTTAAATATTCTTCTCTTGCTGATAGATTTTTTTTTACTCCTGTTGCAGTGGAGACTTCAGGGGTTATTGGCCCTCGTTCGATGGCGTTCCTTCGGAGGATTGGCGCGATTGCGTTTCGATTAAGGGACGAGCCTCGTGAAACGGGGTGGCTCTTGCAATGTGTCTCACTGGCGATGGTTCGAGGTAATGCTTTCTCCATTATTCCGGCTGGCAGAGGATAGAAAAAAATGTTTATAGTTACGTTGTTCTGGAACTGTCATCAGTGGTCAACTGAACTTGTTTTGTTTTGAAAAAACTATTTTTGAAAGAATTTTATTTTTCAAAATCTAGCTAAATATTAGGTTGGTGCAAAAATAATGTCGTTTTCTCACATAGTAACATATGTGAGAAAACGACATTATTTTTACACCAACCTAATATTTTTCTAAATAGTGTTTGTTGCTATATAGAATAATAACAAAATATAAATCATATTTAAACATCGTGGATTCTTAAGTTCTTGAAAGACACGCAAAAAATGATTTGCCAAAAAAGCTTGTTAATCCTTTCACAGACTTTGTATCTATTTCAGATGGAACACCAGCCCTACTATCAATGGCAACATCAACACCAACCTTCTGTATACTTACCACTGAAAGCAAGATCATCTTTCTTACGTCACAATAAATATGGTTATCCGTAAGAAACCTTTCCATTAATATCTTTTATTTCTATAGCTTAACTCTACGCCAGCGTTTCTCAACCTTTTTAACCTTGTGTAACCCTTAAAATAAATTACATGTCTCAAGGAACCCCTGCGCAAAAACAAAGTTATGTACCATATCTTCCTCATTTTATTTTCATTGTAGCTCGCGTGGTAAATATTATAGTATATATTTTTGAATAACTAATTTAAAGAAAAATTAATGCTTTGTCAAATTTTACAGTAATGCTAAATAAGATTCATACTGTTCGTTTATAATACTTCATCAAGGAGTTTTCATCCACACAAAAAATATTCTACACTCAAACGTAAAAAATAAACGTAAGTAACCAATATCATATACCTATAATATAAATGTAAATAGAACAAAAACAGATAATTGCTGCATCAGTTTTTTATTTTTTTGTTGCAAAGACATAAGATAAATCAAGAATTAAATAAAAGTCAAAAGTGCATTGGCTTATCTCACCTGTTCTCGCAGAACTCTTGGGGGCCTTTTGCAAAACCTCAGGGTTCCGGGGAATTCCGGTTGAGAAACGCTGCTCTAGAGAGACGATGTAAGAGCAAAACTGTCCATTTGGATTTAATGTTTCCTATACTCATTACCTCTTTATCGCCAGGGATAATTACGTCATCTATTGACCTCACTTACGTCATCCGCTGAGATTTAGTACAGTAGATATGAAGAAAGGAGCTATGGCAGACCCCTTTTTATTAAATTTAAATAAAAAACATATTTACATTCCTCAGACATTCATTCGGAAAATATTTTGACTATCTCAAGTGAATTTGAATTTCATTTTTTACATTTTAATTAAGAAAGAAAAACAAAAACGTTTTCGATTTAATCACAAGACTTCCCAGAAAGCAAAGAATTAAATAATGTCATTGTGTTAACCAAAAACAATGCGTCTTGTGATTGTACTTTGACAGATGGATAGAATAAAATTCTTCTCAGGATATTAATTCCGTCAAAAAGATCCTGGATTCTGAAAGGAAAAAAAAGCGAATAAATAAAATTTACAAAAAAAAAAAAAAAAAAAAGAAAGAAAGAAAGAAAAAAAACTAAGCGCAATTCTAAATTTGTCGTTTTTTAATCTCCGACTTATTTTGTTCTTAACAACTTCAAATAATTCGAGCGTTATCGATAATCTGTTATTTGAAAATAAAATAAAATAAAAATAAAACAAAACAAAAACAATAAAAAAATTCAAAATGAACGAAACTCGCTTTCATTAAAAAGCAATTGCAATAAAACTGATGATTATTTAATAAAAATGAGCTTGGGGAAAGGGTAGCGTTTACTGCCATGATGACGATGAAAGACGTTGAAGAAGGAGAAGACAAAACTGACGCCGATTAAGAAAAAAAAGACGAAAAAAAGAACGTTTACATGGGGAAAATGATTATCTAGGCGCAAAAATGAAATCGGCAAACCAAGTTCAGCTTCCGACTGAATCTACGCATTATTGTCCCTGGTAAAGGCATGAACCTCTTTTCTCCTGTCCTTGTTGACAAACAGTTTAGAAGGGCAACTCTGAATTGTAACACGTTGTGCAATCACAGTCAGTAAAAAAAATCCTAATGTTCCCGAGATCGGAAAAGTATAACCTAGTGCGGGGTTGCTGTGGTTCTAAGGCACATGATTCAATAATGAGGCTACAGTAATAAAGCTAATATACAAAGAAAAAAACATTTTGATTTCTATATAATAATAATAATAATAATAATAATAAAAGAGTACTACAGGCGTGTACGTCTGATACTAAATACTGAACTAAACTTAAAAAATAGAATATCAGCTATAAACTCATTGGCTGTCCCAGTGGTGCATTACAGCTTTAATGTCCTTAACTGGACCATAGCTGAAATTAAGCGAATGGACGCCAAAACGAGGAAGCTTCTCACTTGCTATCGCATGCATCATCCCAAAGCTGATGTTGATCGTCTGTATGTGCCCAGATCCGAAGGAGGCAGAGGATTAGTTCAACTAGAACTGTCCTACAAAACTACAACAATTGGCCTCCAAAAATACTTGGAAACTACAGAAGACTGGATGATGGTATGCGTCAAGGAACATGAAAGTAGTAAGCGTCTTTACTCCGTAATGAAAGAAGCCAACAAATTCAAACTGGAGCTTCAAATGGGCGTAGAGATGCAACTACAGCACAATACACCGGCTGAAACTGCAAAATACTTGAAAAAGACAGCAAAGACGAATGCAACCGACCAGATACAGAAGCGATGGCAAGATAAACCGCTTCATGGCCAATACTCTGCCCGTATCAAACAAGCTGATGTAGACAAAACCCGTACCCATCAGTGGCTACGCAGTGCAGGGTTGAAAGCGGAAACTGAAGGTTTTATCCTTGCTGCGCAGGACCAATGCTTGCTAACTAGGAATTATCAAGCACATATACTAAAATATTGTGTCAGCCCAAAATGCAGATTCTGTGATAAATATCCAGAAACGATTGATCATCTTGTATCAGGTTGCACGATGTTGGCACCCACTGAATATAAAACCCGACATGACAGAGTGGGCCAATATCTGCACTGGAAAATCTGCAACTTCTACGGGAAGGAAACTGAAAGAAACTGGTACCAACACCACCCAGACCCAGTTACGGAGATAGGACCTGTTACAATACTATGGGACTACACAATTCACACTGACAGAACAATCAAGGCCAACCGCCCAGATATTGTTATTAAAGACCACAAACAAAAACGGTGCCTCCTTATTGATATGGCAGTCCCTGCTGACTGCAATGTATCTTTGAAGATATTCAGAAAGCTGTCAAAATACAAGGACCTTGAAATAGAGGTCTCGAAAATGTGGCATATGGGAACATCAACAATCCCTGTTGTAGTTGGAGCCCTAGGACTGGTTGGAAAAGATTGCAGTAGACTAATTGCAGGGATTCCTGGAAGCCCATGCCTCAAGGAGATACAAAAAATTGTTCTGACAAGTACAGCCCACACTTTACGAAGGGCTCTATCTATGTAATTATTTTATTTTATTTTATTTTTTTGTCAGTGAAAAGTGTCATGATGCCATTTCTAACCTTAGGTCCCTAGGTGGGACCCGGAAAGAAATGTGTAAACGCCAGAAAGCAAAGAAAATAAAAATAATAATAATAATAATAAAAGTTCCGATAGACTCACTGAAGGGATTCCTTAAAGAAATATAAAAAAAAATTGTACTCACAAATACAGCTGACATATTACGAAGAGTTTTTATAATGTCATGAAGCTATTTCTGATCTTAGGTCTCCGGTTGGGACCTGGGAGGAAATGTGTATACAACATAGATCAAAGGAAATAATAATAATAAATTGTTTGTTAGTTACCTGAATATAACCAGTTGTGCATGTCCCCTGGTGGCTTATGGATCGCTGTTCATGGGCGGTAGTAGTGTGTTTTTTTTTGTTTTTTGTTTTTTTTAAGTTTGAAGAATGAAGCAGCCAACGTGACTTGGGAGTCCTATATTGTTACTTGAGAACACCCTCAATCGGATGCCGGATAAACCAGTCCCCGCTCAATCTGACATTAAATTATTTCTAACTAGGCCCCACCTGCATGGTTATTCGCTGATTTTACCAAAACCTGTTATTATATCGGTCACATTTGGCCGTGATGCATATGCCTAATATACTGTTATTAGACTGGCTGTCAAGATGCGTATATTGGGCCTTCGTATCATTTTGTTGGTCTCCTTTTCCTCTCACTCAATAATAATAATAATAATAATAATAATAATAATAATATCAAAATACAAGGACCTTGAAATCGAAATCTCCAAAATGTGGCACATGAGAACATCAACAACTCCAGTTGTAGTAGGATCCCTTGGATTGATTGGAAAAGATTCCAATAGACTCCTTGAAGGGATTCCTGGAAGGCTATGCCTTAAAGAAATACAAAAAGTTTTTCTCAAAATTAAAGCCCACATATTACGAATGGCTTTATCTATGTAAAATATGTGACATTATCTTTTTTCTCTCTAAAAATCCTCAGTGGAAAAATGTACAAATATCAGGCCTTTTCAAGAGAGGTACGTAAATTGCTGTGTCGTAAGACCTATCACCAACTGAGTGTTGGAAACACGACCCACAAAAACTCGAAAAGACTGGTATGTTATTAGATCCGAAGGAAAATAAGATGGTAAATCTCAGAGAAATGTTGAAATGTGCAAAAAAAAACAAAAAACGATAAGGCCTATTTCAGGATACTTGCTGTCGCTTGGTCTGCAGTGTTGCCAACCACAAAACTCTGGTGTGAAAATCTATATAATATGAAAGAGATGAGGAAAGCTAGAATTAAGGATTATAATTTCTATTCCCGCCCCCAAAAAAATTAATGGTTTGAAATGGAAAAAATCGAAAGTAACAAAAACTTAAAGCTGTAGCTCTTTGAAGATTTTCAAATATTTCAAATATTTAAATGACCGACTGACATGAATTTCCCACATGTCTCTTATTATCATTATTTCTAATTAATTTTTTTCTGTTTGATGATGACGAATCAATTTTATTGTCTCTACCCCAGCCACGGCCTCATGTTTGGAATGTTTCTCCACTATCTAAATGTATTCCTTCCCCACATCCTTTCTTCAATTTTTTCTGGTAGCAATCAAAATACATTTCTTTGAAAATTACTTTGTATCTAACCGCTCCCTTAATAAAGGAGCCTTGTTTATCAAAAAATATTTTCTAGTTTTTCGTTTATTACTATTTCTTGAAAGATTTATAAATTCATTTCGATACAACTGTACCGGTATTATTGAACTTTTGGGTCGAAAGATGATTTAAAATAATTCACCCGAAGAAAGTATACAATAATTGTTTTAATGCTTATCAAAACAAAATCTGAAGACTTGTAGTTTAATTTGTTTTTTGTCCTACAATAAAATCGCCGACTATTGGTTTCAGTTTGTTAATCATTGTGCTTTTATTCATTATTTTATCGAAGTTAAAAGGAGTTAAGCGCGGAGTGTTTGTCACGAGTGACTGTAATGGCGGCTGTTTTTTCTTCGGCTTTTCTATATTTCCCACCCTCTTGATAGACGAGGGAAGATTGAAGAGTTCTCGGATCAACCCACTGGATAAAAGCTGGTGATCAAAGGACAAAACATTGGAATTGTTTTTGGAAGGTCTTGTTTGGCCGCGAATCTTTGCAGCACCCTCTCGTATATTGATGGAATATGCCTTGGATATTATTCAAGTCTGGGTAAAAACTATGATTTTGAATGTTGTTTTATATGATAGATTGACTCTACTTGTAAAACTGGCATGACACAATCTTCCAACTCTAATTTGTTTGTTTTTAAATTTTAAAATATTTTACAATTCTGTTTTAAATTTGGAAACAAACCCTCTCTGCAAAAATCACAAAAGATATTTGAATTCTTTTCCGTTGCCATCGCACCTGGATCTTCACGCAGAAATTTGCCTTTTTCTTTCATTAAAAATATTTCTCTTTAAAAAACAATCAATATCAATCTTTCTACAAATTAAATAGATATTTTGTTTTATCTACAATAATATTAAAATAAATTTCTCACTTGAATATATTCACATGAGAAATATGGATTTGTATAAAGTATTTGGATGCAACATGTTAAAGGCTTGAAATTAACGTTATAGTCTTCGAACACGTTCAAAATTTTTTATATATACCGAGTTAGAATTGGGTGAGACATTGTTTTATATTCGTTGGTTTATTCCGCAATAGGAAATTCTGGTGAAATTCAGTAGGATTTTCAAAGATCAAACGCTGAAGAACTTCGCGCTGCCGAGACAACCTCCAGACATGCTAAAACGTTAAACCATTTAAACAGCAGTTCCCCAGAATTTCATCTTGCGTAGGGGTTAGTATGAAAAACAATGATTCAAATTTAGGTGTAATTTTCCGAATCTTTGATGAAAGACCAAGAAAAATCAAGAAAAAAAGACAAAAGAACAGAAAAAAACAGACATCTACCTACAAAAAAAATCTAAAGTGCTCAATGCCTCTAGAAATTAAAGACAGAACAGTAACACTAACAAATCAAACAGCGTCAGTGACTCCGATCCAAATTGTCACTGCGTTTCACACTTTGGAAACAGCGATAGTACGAATAAGTTTATTTTCAAATATTATTATAATTATAAAAAGGATAATAATGAAATTATTTGCTTGATGGCTAAGGTAATTTTGTATCTGCACTAGCAATAGTTTTCGAACCTAGTAAAAACCAGGATTTATAACATTGATTTATCTATTTGCATAAAAATCGTGATTTTTAAATTTAATTTCAGAAGAATATTTATAAAGACCTGCCTCGATTGTTTAGCAATTGCTTGTTACTTTGAGGAAAATATCGCATTAATTTTGTGACGACCTTGATATTAAAAGATTTTATCAGTTCCTAGGTACTGATTATTTATATACTTTTCAGTCAATATTTAAAAGTTGAACAAAATATGTTTCTCCTTACACTTTTACTCTTCCATATTTTATTGCCTCGCCTCATAGTGTATTTTGGCATTTAATTTTTCCTGTCGTATTTTTTTTACTGCTTTTTCTTCGTCGTTTTTGTCTACATTCCATATTTCATCAGTAATTATTTAACCCGTTCTTTACTCGTTCTATCGTTTAATTCTTCTATTGTTTGAACCTTTTTCTTTCTTTCCCTTTTTTTACCACTTTTCTTTCTTTCTCTTTCTTTCTTTTTCTCACTTTTTCTTTCTTTCTTTCTTTTTCATTTCCACTTTTTATATCGGCGCTTCCTGCTTCCTTTCCTTTTCTCTTCTCTCTTTTTTCCTTATTTCCGTTTTACCACTTTTCTTTCTTTCTTTCTTTCTTTCTTTCTTTCTTTTTCTTCATTTATTTCCTTCTTTCCTTTCATTTCCACTTTTTATATCGCCTCGTCATCCTTCTTTTCCTTTTCTCTCCTCTATTCTTATTTCCTGTTCTTGACTTGCTTGGAGTCCAGGGCTCCATGACTTGAATATCTGTTCTAACGATGTTGTCACCAATCCCATGTTACTCATCGATGAATCCAATCGATATTTGATGAGGATCCTGTCCTTTTATTGACTTTTCTTCCGTCCGTTATGCAAGAAACTTCAATGTCGGCAGTGCGCACATATATTTACCGATGTGACGACGTTTTGCTTTCGTTCTAGGAGGAACTAAAGTAAGTTTGTGTGCGCATGCGTGACATTTATATCTGTTTATCATCAGAAGGAATAATCGAAATAACGCGCGCGCGCGTGTGTGTGTGTGTCACTGTGATCATTTTAATTTATATTTTTTCTGTGAGAATTCTAGAATCCAAACAGGGATGTAGTCGAATGTGTGTATGGTAGTAATGGGGATGATGTTGAAGGAGATAAAAAAGAAAGTAATTGTTTGAATAAATCTGTTGGCTCTTTCCGTATACGTGTGTCAAGGACCTGCTTGGTGGTTGAGTTTGTTGCGCATTCGCCATCGTCTCCACTGATGTTATCGTTCGATATTACGTATATGGCTCGATGGCAAATGTTGATTTCCGTGACAGGTGAGTCCGTTCGCTATGGAAAATTGGCGCCACCCAATGCCCTACGGACTTCAATAACTAGCAATACCGTCCTTAAGCAAGTGCATGAAAAAAGTGTGTTAGTGCATGTTTGAAAATATCTATCTATCTTTCTCTTATCATTATCTATCTATCTATCTATCTATCTATCTATCTATCTATCTATCTATCTATCTATCTATCTATTCCAGTCTGTTCAATATCTATCTATCTATCTATCTATCTTAGTTTCTCCCTATTTATCTCTTCCTTTTTATTTCAGTGTCTTTTCTTCCCTCTTCCGCTTTATCATTTTCTGTCGCTATCTATATCGCACACACTCATACATATGCCTGCATACAAACATATGTTGAAACAATAACCGAGCGCTTTATGCTGAGACTGCAGTTATTGTCATTTTATTGTGTTGACTGTGACTTGAGTCAATTGCAAAGAGAACCACACAATGAAAGTTGTCAAATTGTTGAAAGACCAATCGAGGAATTGTTTTCGGTTTGCTGAATGACTCATGAATACTGCCACCGCTCTTATGCCATTTTAATCAAAACACAGATGACAATATCGGACCGTGGCGGAAATATTTATAATACACACGACAAATTAACTTGCAGGTTTTAAATATTAGTTAAAGTGTATCCCACGTTATTATATGTAAACACATGAAAATTAAAATAGATAGATAGACAGATAGATAGATAGATATTGAACAGGTTGAAATAGATAGATAGATGGATAAATAAATAGATATTGGACAAATTGGAATAGATAGATAGATAGATAGATAGATAGATAATGATAAGAGAAAGATAGATAGATATTTTCAGACATGCACTAACACACTTTTTTCATACACTTGCCTAAGGAATTCAATAAAAAAAAGAAATTATAAATCTAAGTGCATAGTCATATGCAAATGTTACAAAAACTCACAAGTTCCGTAGATGGAAATAATAGGACATTAGAATTTTTTAAAAGAATTAATCTTGAAAGTCACAGTGATTAACGACTACAAGTCATTCCTTTTTATTATAAAGCCCCAACATATCTGTTTCGCATTGAAGTTCAAAGGTTCCAATAGGAATTTACTTCGAGCTACGACTTAAGTAAGAGGTTAAGCTGTTTCTCTTGTGAATGTCTGCGTTATTCCAATGGAATACAAATTGTTTCGCTAATGGCAGTCGGCAAATAGAATAAAACTCTTTTCGAAAACTTCCGTGTAACGCAGCGTGCTTTGCATGTCTTCCATCATCACCAATTCAGCTTTATGGTTGACTGAAAAGTTCCTCACAACAGATATTCCGCCAAATGGACGTTTGGAAAACGTGCTCCTCTTTGCGAAGATCGTGTCAAATCGAATTACGAATGATCCGTTTTCAAAATTCACGGCATCGGTTTAGTTTTTGTATGCTGTTTTCATGTTCACAATAAGCTATTTTGGAAAATGTTTTTGTTTATTTTTTTTAAACAGTCTAAAAGAGAACAAAATACTGAATAAATGTGAGATAAATTTTTGTGCAATTTGAGAATTTTGATATTGAATGTGATAAATAGTATTAATAATAGAAATTAAAAAAAATTCTCATCTTTTTATTTCTTAAATTATTTTTTATTTCCTAAGAAAAACAGTTCTCATGACCTAATTTCAAATCTCGTATGATAACGTGATTTTGTTATTCTGGAAACGAATATATTTTTATAAATGTTGTCTAAAGTTTGCCACTATTTGAAGTGAGGATAATCGTCCGACTATCGTCAAGCTTTATTGTATCAACCAAAAAACAACTTATAGCATGCAAAATTACTGAACTTGTCACTTGAATCAGTGAAAAGGTGAAAGACATTTTTTAATTGAAGATTACTTTGTTGGTCGTACAACTAAAGAAATCGAAGAAACCACAATAGAGGGGGATACTAACTGTTTATTCTCTCGCATTTCTAGCTTTTGGAACCCTCATCCAGCATCTTGCTTTCCAGTCAACTTTGATCGTCAAAAATTTAAATCTAATGTCAATCGTTATCTTCTGTTTTCTTAATTCCTGTTCTTTTATTGTCCCCTCTCCTTAATAGTGTTTCTCCTTTTCCTTATTCTTTCACATTCAGCAAACCTTTGCGTCTTAGTGGCTTTATTGTCTTGATTGGGACGAAATGATAAAAAAAAGATAATCGTTCGAATATGTAAAGATTCGCTGGTAACGTAACGGTTATCAGCGCAGGAATTGGAACCATCAAGCCGAATTCAAATCACGGTCAAATCATCCTTTAATGCTTTTACAAAAAGAATCCGTCTTCCTTCAGCGATAGGTTAAGTAGCAGGGTAGACTGAGAGCACTTGCTTTGAATGGCAACCAGTCTAGGAGAAGGAAAAAAACAAACTTCAGAGTTTGTTTTTCAGAGAAGAGCTATGTTTAAGTACATGTAATATCCTTATATTTGAGATTATTTCGGAGTGGTTAAACTCCGTGATAATAAAACATGGAGAGAGAACTGTTTGGAGACTTCCACTATTTTTGTTTGTTATCACTTCCCCTGAAAAATGTGATTGGTTTTACAGGCACCTTCAACATTTTAATTTAATCATCTGTGTGAGTAGTCTAGTTTCTCAACTGAACTGTAGATCCTTCTTACACCGACATTGATAGTTTTCATTTTACACACACACACACACACACACACAAGTGCCAACAAGAACGACGTAAGTCCGAGTTAAAATACATCTTCAAAATTGAATCATATATTAAAGGTTTAAGCAAGAATTTAGACTTACTCAGAGAATACAGTTTCCACAGAGAGCCTTCTACACAGGGCCACACTCTCTACAACATGTCGATTTCCTAAGGACCACAAACCCTCGAAGGAAAATTGAGTGGAAGGAAGAGCAGCGCTTTTGAAAAATTATTAAAAATCAGGGAATTATCTAATTTAAATATTGTAAATTTCAGTGTATATTCATTATTTACTTTAATAATGAATACGGTCTTTTATTTTTTTTAAATCTAAGAAAATGTTATTCTTTTTGTAATAACTACCAATACTTTCATGATTAAATTTTACTAGAAAAAATTATTAAGTCCCAAATTTTTGCATTCCCATGAAAAGATTAATCGCCGACGCATCTACGCTGAACAAAAAAGTTTAACAAATATTCCAGCACAACAGAAACGGAATTGCCTTAAAAATTTGTTTTTAATGCAGTATTTCTGGTTTCTTGAAAATTTTTCATGTGTTGAAATCTTCAAAGATTTTTATTTTTTAATCATTTTCTCGGTTTTATCTTTCTAGAAATGTAAAAAATAGGGACTAGAAATGTTATTTTAATAACTAACCGTGAATTTCTGGTTAGTATTATTATTAGCCACCAAAAAAAGAAAAAAAATCAGAGTACCTCCTTAGTGGATGATCATGGAATAAAAAATGATTTACCGATATATATTACCCTCTTAATTGATTTAAAAGAACTGTTCAAAAAGAAAATTACAATTTAAAAAAATAAGTGTTACTGAAATTAGCATTTATACCCCCTTCCGCAGTAGGAATGCTGTCCCATGTAGTTGAGAGGTTCGGGTTAGTCGGCACCGGCCCAGTCGATTATTGTAGTCGATAATTGACAATATAACCTTGGTATAAAAAAGTAAAAAGTACAAAAAGCAAAAATAAATAAAAAGCTAGAGAAACTATCACTTTTGAGGCACCAACCACATCAGTGGTTCCTGTGTATAAGCACAGTACCGTCTATGCAGATACACGATGTATAATAATTGGTTGATGACGGACAATGTATCGTCAGTTTAAAAATAATAAAAAAAAAATGGCGGATGGACATAAACAATGCTGAAAAAATGATGGAGGTTTCGGGATTAAGATGCGCTGGCCGTGCTTCTATAAACCCTCCACAACGCTAACCGTGACAAAGTACTGGCTCAAAACTATCAAATTTCTTACAGTAATACAACACTGAGAAAAAAAAACCCAAAACAATAAAAAAAACAAAAAAAAAAACACTATCAACACCAACAAAAGAAACAATAACGAAATTGCCCGGAAGAATGAATCCCAATTCATTGTTTAAAACGGCCCCAATTCATCATACCTTCAAAATCTAAATTTTGATGGGATTTGAAGGTCTGATGAAATGGGGCCATTTTAACGACCCTAATGAAATAAATTATTACCTCATGAAGGTTTAGTGTTTGTGATTTTTATAAGAATAATTATTGTTCTGTTTCTAACATAGAGCTCTCCCTAGATTTATAACCCTTTGGAAATATCCACACTCATCACTAATATCGTCATCATATATATATATATATATATATATATATATATATATATATATATATATTGTTATGGGAACTTATCCCATAATAACATAATGGACTATTCCATACGTAATAAATACTGCGCCTCAAGAGGAAGCAGAGAGTTCCGTCTGAAGTCTGGAGTTCCGTTTGAAGTCTGGAGTTCCGTTTGAAGTCTGGAGGGAGGTCCGTCAGAAGTCCGCCAGTCAGTCAGAGCGAGCGAGTCAGTCAGTCGAGTCAGAGGCAGTCCGAACAGAGTCGTGTTCAGACAATTACTACTAAACCTGATTGTTCATACTAACACTTCTACTTCTCTGTATATATTCCTGTTTGTAATATATCTGCGTTATTCCATACCTGTGTTCGAGTTCTTCTTTATTGGTTCTACTTTGGATTATCACCATGGTACAAAGAACCGGACCATAACATATATAATAGATAATTTTGCGAGTTTTATTCAGTTTTTGTAGTGTGTCATCATAACATCAGTGTGTCCTTACAGTATGTCCTTACTGCCCATAGTGATTATTGTTCTAAACGCTTTCGACTAATCCATTCAGAGCTTTAGGAGTTTTTGGAAGGTAGCCCAACATAGGATTACCATTACTTTTATACAACACAGTTTTGAATACAAACATAAAAAATATACTAACAACGAAAGTCCTGAAAATAACTAAGTATTAGGTTGGTGCAAAAATAATGACGTAATAATGTCGTTTTTTGACGTATTTTTTAACCTCAAAAAACGACATTATTACGTCATTATTTTTGCACCAACCTAATAATTATCATGTTCTTTATCATTTTGTCAGATTTCGGGAAGTAGGGCGTGCCGATAATTTTTCAGCTTGTATATATATTTACATAGGTCCATTTAAGTGCGCATAACTATGCGGGCAGTTAGCCCTTTTGATGTTTCCAACTGTGCAATTCAACTGCTTTCGACACCTTTCTCCCCTTTTCCTTCCTTGCGATTGTTTGCAACACATCTATTTCATGCAACATTCCGTGATTGTTAACAATTCTTTTCTCTCTGGCAATTGTATCTAAGCAACTCCAAACAATCCGATCTGTTCGACTCTGTATTGATTGCATAAACACCAGAGAAGACTACGCTGTCGAAAGCTGACACTAGGTACAATGAAAAACAAACACTGAATCAAATCAGGGGCAATGACAACAACGCGTTGCATTCTCTGTTTTGTCTTGCTATTCACCAGTTGATGATTGTAAAACTGGACAGAAATAAAGAAGAGAAAATGTAATTGGTCGCAAAATATTTTCCACTTTTTCTCTTTCCAGTAGATCATCATAATCATCATCGTGGTCGTCGTCGTCGTCGTCGTCGTCACAACCCTCATCAACCACCACCACCACCATCATCATCAACATCGTCGTAGTCGTCATCACCACCATCATTAACCACCACCACCACCATCATCATCAACATCGTCGTCGTCGTCATCACCACCATCATTAACCACCACCACCACCATCATCATCAACATTGTCGTAGTCGTCATCACCACCATCATTAACCACCACCACCACCATCATCATCAACATCGTCGTCGTCGTCATCACCACCATCATCAACCACCACCACCACCATCATCATCAACATCGTCGTCGTCGTCATCACCACCATCATCAACCACCACCACCACCATCATCATCAACATCGTCGTAGTCGTCATCACCACCATCATTAACCACCGCCAACATCACATTATTTTACTTTTTCTTTTACTTTTTCTCTTTCTTTCTCTTTTAAAAATGTTTTCTCTTCCTTTTTTTATCCCATTTTTCTCTTCTTTTTTTTTTTTTTTTTTTTTTGTGTGTTTTTTGTTTTTTACTTTTTTTCTCTTCCTTTATCTGTCTTCTTACTGCAACGATTCCACGCCAGTTGTGTTTGGAGGTCAAGTGCCAGTGAGGCTCCTCAATATTCTTGCTACGGATGATTTCGGTTTTCCTCCTTTTCTTTTTTTAATTCTACCATTGATTTTCATTGTCGGAATAAAAAGTACAATCGCCGCTTTAATATCCACTCACCCAAATACCAGCTTTACACTGCCAACTACTGGAATTGTAGAATACATACACACACAGATAGATAGATAGATAGATAGATAGATAGATAGATAGATAGATAGATAGATAGATAGAAACAGAGTGACATAGATAGATAGAAAGAAGGTAAGAATATACAGTCTTCTCTTTCAGACAACAAGGCCTTTATTAAAACAAAAAAAAAAAGGGAAAACAGGGAAATATGGATCCAGGCCTTTTCCCACGACCAATTCAAAGTGAAGATAAATAGCTTCAGCTAAAATTTGTAATTTCATACTTCCCAAAATGTTCCACTACATCGCACCTTCATATTATTGATATTTACTCAGCTTAGTTTTGGATGGCACAAGGCCACATGTTTGAAACCCCATTAAAATTGACTCGCTTTGAGATATTTTCCTCTTCAACGTCTTCATGATTTCCTGTTTACGGCTTTCTTTTTGTTTCTCTTTTTCCATCGGCCATTACACATTTCTCGATTATGAAACGCGTTACGTCATTAATATTATTATTATTATTGTTTCATACTAATTCTACATACCGACTTTCACTGAAGATCAAGTGAAAGCAAGTTTCTGCAATAATCAAGCATTCCTTTTTATTATTTTTTGAAGATTTTAATAATGCTGTCTGAATGATTTCAATTTTGCTTCAATTTATCAATTATTCATTTCTTTTTTCTTTTTTTGCAACGCTCTTTAGAACGCTATTCTGAGAGTTTCAATGATTACGATTAAAATCAGCATTTTCACATTCAACGATTTTGCTTTAGTTTCCAGACAAAATCCAGATATTTATATTTATTTAGGTTTTGTTCAGTTTCACTAAGTCAGTTGGAATGAAGACAGATCCTTTATGACGATTTTTTAAGCGTAGCATAGATGGGGCACGAGACTGAATGTATGAGGCACCCAGTAAAGATCGAAATCACTACTCAGTCGTAATTTATCTAGCGAGATATGCTTGCTAACCATTACACCAAATCGAAGTGTTCCATCTTCTTTATGACAAATTTCTTTCTCTTTATTTACAGTAACTAGATTTTATCTCCAAGTTTTGATCGATTGATCCGTTTGACTTTAAAAATCTCATAGAATCTTGTTTTTTTCCCTTCTCCGGAACTCTCTCTTACCTGTGTTTATATAATTTGTCTTCAAGGCTTAATCGAGTCGTTTGCAAACCCCAGTAAATTATATTTAACTTTCCGCCATAAGTATCAAGGGTTTATCGTTTCCTACAATCTTCGTAATTTTTTTTAACCCTTTCTCCCTACAAGCAAAGCGACAATGCGACTAGAACACAAGTAGTTACAGGGAATGAAAAAGAATGAGAAGACTTTAGTGGGAGTGAATGAGGAAAGGACAAAAAAAGAACAGGGTTTAAGAAGATGGTAATTGATGGTGCATTTAAAAACAGATCCATGTTGCTATTTATAGATTCAGTTGCTTTTCTAATCTATTCTGTCTAAAATTATGGGGTAGTTATTTACATTATTTATATTGGGACTAATGTCCTCATCTTCATTGTTACTATCACAACGTTTCGGCAGTGGAACGTTCCGGCGTTTTTCAGCGAGTGCCTCTCCGAGTAACATTTAGAGAAGTTCGAGCTGAGCCCTATATTGAATCAATGGTAGTAGATTGCTTTCATGCCATTCTTCTCATCCCAACTATGAGTTAATTAGTAAGATTTGTATCACTAAACCATTATTATTAGTACAATCTACAAATATTTTCTGGCTTTAAATAACCCATAGAAAACGAATCTGTTAAAAAAAAGTATGTATACTGGATATTATAAACTAGCTTTAAAGCCGCCCTATCGAGTGTCATTTAAGCTAACTACTGCCGAGTGCTCTTGATTGGATCTTCGGTCTGTTCAGTCTGAGAGTCTCTAAGTCTTTGCATATTCTCAGCATTGGAATCTCTTCTGGTTGCCGTTTAATCTGGGTTTTCATTTTCACGGGAGTTTTTTTTCCTTGCTGATGATTTGGCTCTTTTTATTGCAATCTGATCCTCTGTTGGCAGAGATTTATTTCTGCTGTTATATGCAATAGGCAAACTACAGAAGAACTCAAAATTGATTGCTACATTTAAGTATTGCATTAATATTTATGCTTACCTTTTAAGAGTTTAACGATAATTCTTCTGCCGCCAATTAATTTGAAAACAATTTGATGTACGTAGATCCTTACTTTCCGTACAAACAATTATATTTTATTTCATGGGTGATTTTCGCTGGATTTCGCAATTAATTTCGATTATTTCCAAATTTATTTCCAAGTTATAAAAATTTTTATCGTTCAAAGAAAAAATTCGTCGCAAAAAATCACGTAAAAAACGCCGTAAACAATCGCAGCAAATAAAAACTTAGGAATCTAAAATTTCTGTAAAATGAGCTATTGAAAGTTAGAGGGTTGTGTCCCTTTAATTTAAAAAGTGCGATACACTGACATTAGCAATTATTATATAGATAACCATCGAAACATTTTATTAAAATTAAATCACAGATTCTTACTAATAAGACAATTATTTTTTCACTTTTTATTTTATATTTGAAGAGCATTTTTCTTTAACTCTCAGGACTATTCATATTATCATTGACTAATGATTTACTTGAAGCAATCCAATCACTCGATGTTAGATTATTTCGCTTTTTTCACTTAGAAGGTTTTTCTTGGAAATGGCTGCAATAGACTAGTAAGGTTATCAGAGAAAATGAAGAAACCTTATTTTAGGACCTTAATTTAAACAAGCATTCGTTCCTGTCCTTAAAGAACGGATACATGTTTATTAGAACTAATTTTACTTTCGGTCACTTCCTCTGTCTTTGATTCCTGTCAAAATTTTAGCGATATGAAATGGGAACTTTTAAAGCTTGTCCTAAGAATGTTAACATAAGAACCACAAGCAAATGTTTTGTGCTTTCTTCTCTGGTATCAACGCTGTCTGCCTGTGTACTTCTTCCATCTAAACGAGAACAGAACTAAAGTTACTCCTGGTATGTACAGAATGTTAATTTTATTCTATTTGTAATACGAAAAAGTCGACTGATACGTGAACGATTCCGTGCAGATTCTAGACACTAATAAATAATAATAATAATAATAATAATAATAATAATAATAATCCCTGCAGATTGTGATGTATCTTTGAATGTCTTCAAAAAAAAAACTATCAATGTATAAGGATCTTGAAATCGAAATCTCAAAAATGTGGCACATGAGGACATCAACAATTCCACTTGTAGTCGAAGCCCCCGGCTTGATTGGAAAAGGTTCCAATAGACTTATTGAAGGGATCCCTGGTAGCCATCACCTGCCTACCAACAATGTACAAGATCCCCACTTTTAGCATAACCGAGAGAACATACAACTTCTTTGAGAAAAAACAGAAGGGATGTAAAAGAGGAAGTTTCCGGTGCAAGGACCAACTAATTATCAATAAAACAATATTGGAAAAGGTGAAAAGAAAGAAAAGAAGCATATCGATATCATAAAGGCGTTCGACAGTGTATCACACTCATGGATAAAGAAGTGCCTAAAAATATACAGAGTATGCCCCACAACGGTCAAATATTAGGTTGGTGCAAAAATAATGTCGTTTTCTCACTATGTGAGAAAACGACATTATTTTTGCACCAACCTAATACATAACGGAGAGCATGAAAAACTGGAAGACTACACTAAATCTAAACCATACAAACGAATCGATGTTACATAGAGACCAATCAACATCAAAAGTGGGATCTTCCAAGGAGATTCATTGTCACCACTACTCTTCTGCCTTGCATTAACGCCACTCAGCTGCCTACTGAAAAACAGTAGCTCCAGATACAAATCACTGAATGGCAAACTGAATCGCCTATTCTATATTGATGATCTTAAAACCTTTAACAAGGATGACAATCAGAAGGAAAACCTATTTACCATTGTCAAAACCTTCAGCGAAGACATTAGAATGGAGCTCAGGATCGACAAATGTGCCAAAGCTACCTTCAAAGATGATGAACTAACGAAAACTACAGATTTAGACCTTGATATCAACAACAAAATAAAGGAACTACATCAAGATGGTACATACAAATACTTAGGAATTAATGAAGGAGTCGGAATACAACATTCAATTATGAAGAAAAAGATCCGAAAAGTATATGATAGGAGAGTGCGTTTGATATTAGAAAGCTAACTTAATGTGGCCAATAAAATGAAGGCTATCAACACCTTAGCTATAATCGTAGTAAGATACAGATCCAACATTATTAAATGGAAGTTGTACGACATTAAAAATTGAACGCCAAAACCAGAAAAATGTTTATTCAAATGATTCTGCACTACCCGAAATTAGATGTCGGACAGACATGTTCATTGGCCAGCTAAATTTCGCACATACATTAAATATTAATGCCCATTGACATAGCCATTAATCTAGGGAGAGGTATTGTAGACTCGTCCTTTTTCTTACCTATCAACCCTAGCAACAAAACAGTCTATATCTTACGCCTACGTACGGAAAACTCCAACCAATTAAAACTGTACTAGGCGAATCAACCAATCTCATTGGTTCATCACTGAAAGTTCACGTGCAAAACGAAATTGCGCCAAAACTCAAGTGAGCCAACTTCGGACTTTCAGGACTTATAAAAATAAACGCTGACCGCCCCAGGCAGTCAGTAACAAACACCCACAGAGAAATTGCCAACATACTCCACGTCACTCGAAATCACAATTTTACCGCGCAAAGATACATCATCACTGACTCACTCGCGATCAAAAAACTCAATCAACTCTGTGGACATCGATTCTCAAACATTGCTTATCTAAAGTGAATTATATTCGCTACCTATTAAGTAAACATCAATGTGCGAACGACCTTAAAAAAACATTAGATTCAAAGGTAGATCACTCCTTAAAAACTCCTACTAAAAAGACACTTAATATCGACAATTATTAATATCAATACAAGCTTTAAAAGACTGTAAATGAACGAACAATTACGAAGAGAGACATTCTAAAATCTAAAACATCTTGCACATTTTGCCAACATAACGTATAACAAATTATCCTGTTTGTATATTGTTTTGAATTGTATATAAATGTTATATTAGTTTCTAATTGAATATGTCTTATTCTTGATCGTATTTTAAATTTCGTTTATTTATTTGTTGTGGATGCAGAAAGTCACGCAACCTACGATTGCTTCTGATTCTTTCAAGCATAATTAATAAATTCTGCACGTCCCCAACAATATCACTGTTGCATAATCAAGGATGAAACTAACCCGAGATGCAGGGCCTACGGAAAATATGATGAAACTGTCGACCATATTATCTCAGGGTGTCCAGAAGTAGCAAAAAAATGAATATACCCAGAGACATAACAAGGTAGCGACACATGTGCACTGGAAGATATGCAAGAAGCACAAAATCGAAACCACTGAGAGATGGTATGAGCAACAACCAGACACAGTTACCCAAAATAACGATGTAACTATCCTCTGGGACATGTCAATTCAAACTGACAGGGAAATAAAAGCCAACAGACGAGATATTCTCATAAAAGACAAGAAATACATGAAGTGTATGCTTATTGACATAGCAGTAATATATGAGAGAAACACCTCCATGAAAATTATCGAGAAATTCTCCAAATACTGGCCCTCGTGAGAAAAGGAATGGGCAATTTTACTAACAGTGTCCCGAGTAACATCAACATACAAGTTACCCAGAAGATCTCCCTACTAAAAATATCCCATATACTAAGAAAAGTGCTATCAATTAAATGATAATTCTCCTATAGTGCCTAGAGACAATTGTTTGAACCCGGCTCTCCAGGATACAAAACAGGAAACATAACATGCACAGATAATAATAATAATAATAATAATAATAATAATAATAATAATAATAATAGAAACTGAAACACAGCAAACTAGAAATATGTTGAAAGATAATATAGGAAAAGAAATGTTAATTAATTATCCATCGAACCTTTTTGATATAATGATAAAGCAAAAAGAAGAGAATGTAATCAAGTATGACTCGTTGAAGTTTTAACTCCCAAGGCTGTGAAAGTTGAAGAAAGCCATAATTGTACCAGTTGTCATTGGTGCACCTGGTACAATGACTGACAGAATAGAAACATGGATAAAGAAAATTGTCATTGATTGCTCTGTGAAACTGTTGCAGAAAGGAAGCCTCTTGGAAAGGGCAAGAATAGTTCGCAAAGTAATGAACATTTAGAGTCAGAGGAAAATTGTATGATGCTTAAGACTGCTGGTTATGGCCTGCAAACCATACATTAATTACCAGACATTTAGATCTTTTATCAGAATAATACTAAACTACTACTGCTACTACTACCACCACCACCACTACTACTACTACTAATGATTAATCAATATAAATAATGGAATTTTCCAAGTGGACTATATCCTCCCTCTGATCCTTTCACTTCTGTATTGCTCCTCCAGGCTTTGTTTTCAACAACAGTGTCAATTGTTATAAGATAGGTAACACAGTCATCCCCGGCGTTTTGGGTAAGACGATAAACTACGTCCAACAGCAAGGCCTCTGATCAGGAGGTTTTGAGGAGCGTGGAACCACCTCTTAATTGCTGGTGTTCCCAGGCCCACCCTTATCCGGGGTGGTAGCAACTGTTAAGTTACCAGCTATGAGCAAGTAGTTAACTCCCAAACTGGGGTCGAAACACTATGAAAGTGTAAAAATAGGTTTTAATACCAGAAATACTTTGTAAAAAAAAACTTATTACCAGCAATACATTTTTGAAAAAAATGTTACCTGCAATAAAAATCTTGTTGGCATTAAATAACCCATTGAGGGTGATATGCCGTAAAATAAAACAACCCAAACCAAACAGTCATTCACCATTTATCCTACTTCGATGACCAGTAAACAATAAGCAGGACGATCTACTCACCATCGTTAAAGATTTTAGTGACGGAATCAAATGGAGTACAGTATTGACAAATGGGCCAAAGCCACTTTCAAAAGAGGCAAACCAGTAAAACCTGAAAACATTGATATTTACAGCATCTAAGATAACGAACAAGAATACACATACAAATCTGGTGTAATACAACAGGCAAATATGAAAGAGAAAAATCCGGAAAGAGTCCTACAGACAAATACGACTAGTGTTTGATTCAGAGCTGAATGCCATCAGAATAAATGCAACCCACACCTACGGCAGTCTCAGTTCTCACCTACAGATTCAACATCATCAAATGGAAAATGGAAGAAACTAAAGAAACCAAACCGTACAACAAGAAAGCTGCCGACAGCTGAAAAAGACTCCACCATAAAGCAGGCGGTAATAAGGTTTAGCCCATAAGAACATTAGGTTGAAATGATTTTATGCAAATCGAGAAAGACATGCAAAACAACCACCATCGATCTTGACACGTACTTGAACACAAAACAAGACAGTCCCTTTGTGATCGCTACAGACCATGAAAGAAGGTAAAAAAACATCATTGCACAATGGAGGTGCCAAATTCAAAAAGAGCTCCATAAACGAAAAATCAAAATAGTGAAAAACGAGTCGACCACCAACCACGCCCGAAGAACAAACCCGATGGCCAAACAGCTAAATAAATGGAAAGAAAATCTCTACACAGACAGGACCGAAATGAATCAATAATAAAGATTTGGATGAAGCGCCCAAACATACCGATGCTTAAGAACAACTGGCTTAAAATCTGAGACAAAGGTTTATTATTACTGCTCATGATCAATGCATTATGTGACTCTCACTGCTCTATCGTTACTTCCATGGAAAGTGCTCGGACGAACTCTATTCCTTAGTTCCGCTAGGTCTAACCTTCATGGCTTTGACCTGCTATGCCACTTACATTCTAATAAGCCACCCACATTCCTTCTGTATTCCATCGGGGAGAAGTAAGTTCCGCTCGAACAGATTCTTCTCGCGAACCGACTGTGAACCGACTTCCAAGAGGATGTTTTCCCCATCACTTCAATCTTAATCTGTTCAAGTCTAGAGTAAACCATTATCTTCCCCTCCTATCAGCATAAAATGTCTCGAGTGGCCCTTGGGTTTTGTACAGTGCGAACCTTGCTGTAAAAAAAAAAAAGAAAAAAACAAATTCTTACCTAAACAAAAACCCGAAAGACAATGGACCATGTCATCCATAGATGCTCAGAATTGGCCGAAACACAAAAATGTATTTTTATCATTCCATCACAAGCAAAGCAATAAAGCCACTACGACGCAAGGAGTTACTGAGCATAAGAAAATATGTGAAAAAATTATAAAGTCGAGAGAACAATAAAAGAAGAGGAATTAAGAAGACAAAAGATAACGATTGACATTGCATTGAAGATCCATCTTGCCTGGAAAGCAAGAAGCGCGAAGAGAGTTCCACAAGCCATAAATGCGAAAAAAGAAACTGTTAGCATAACTTACAGTTTCATCCAGCCATTTCAACTGTAAAATAATGAGACCTAGTTGTCAATCTAGTACTGCCCTTAAAGTCGAGTTACCATAAAGGAAAGTTCTTCAGAAAGATTATCATGAACATATTTATAGTAAAGACACAAGGAAGTTACGGTTAATATACGTTAGCTACAAAAGCATAAGAAAACGACAGCCTACCTCTACTTGGAAATCTGTAATCACTTTAACATTAATGTTAAATGGAACTTCTATGAACATAAACTATCAACTGTGTCAGAAAATGATGAAGCTACAATTCTGTGGAAATGATAAAGAAATGAAGGCAACAAAAGAGAAACATAACTGAATGACAGTAATCATCTGCTCATATGACATAATATGTTTTTACCGAAAAGAAATACCTCCTTGAAAAATAGAGAAAAACTCTCTGAATATAAAGATCTCGAAATATAAATATAGGAAAGGAAGACCACTATTGTACCAGTAACAATAGGTCTGATCAAGAAATGGATGGACAAATACACCAATAAAACCCAAGAACACAATAATTCCAACGGCAGTATGTGCTCTCGGTCTGGTCAAGAAATGGATGTAGAAATACATCAACAAAATCACTGGCAACATCAAGAAACTATAAATCCATGAGATCGTTCTGCTTGTAAATTGCTCATATATTAAAGAGAACACTATTCATCAAATAAATCCATCATACTCTCATGGTATCTGCAAGTCCAAGGAATGAACTCGACTATAAGAATGACCAAAGGAGAAAATTCAGAAAAAGAAACACCGACGGCGACGACAACAACTTTTACGGGAATTAAACTGCAAGAAACTGGGATGAACACCACCCAGACCCGGTTATGAAGATAGGAACTGTAACAATTTTATGGGACATTACAATACACACAGACAGAACAATCAAAACCAATCGCCCAGACATAGTGATCAAAGGCCACAAAAACAGAATAGGCTCTCTTACTAACATGACAGTCCCTGTGGTTTTAATATATCTTTGAAGATATTACAAAACTATCGAAATACAAGGATCTTGAAGTGGAAATCTAAAAAAAAAGAATGTGGTACACGAGGACATTGATAATTCCAGTTGTAGTTACACCCCTCGGATTTATTGGAAAAGATTCCGATAAACCCAGTGAAGGGATTGCCTAGTAGCCCATGCATTAAAGAAATACAGCAGAATTGTAGTGAAAAGTACAGGTCACATATTGCGAAAAGCTTTCTCGATGTAAAATGGGTGTGATCTTAGGTTTTGTTTATTTTTTTTACAAAAATGATCATTGGGAAATGCCATGAAACCAAATCTGACCTTAGGTCTCTGGCTAGGACCCGGAAGAAAATGACTATACAACAGAAATTGAAGAAAGAAAGAAAGAAAGAAGAAGAAGAAGAAGAAGAAGAAGAAGAAGAAGAAGAAGAAGAAGAAGAAGAAGAAGAAACAAGCAAACAAAAAAAACAAAAAAACACCATCACCACCAACAACAACAACAAAAAAAAAAAATTAGAACCCATCCGATAAAAAACAAAGTCTGAGAATAAATATTGACCTTTTTGTTATGTGCGGGTTGCTATATGGTCTTGACATTACTGAACGGTAATCTGCAAATGGAGCTTACCAGCAAAACGCAGAGGAAATATTTATAAGAAATAAACACAAACATTGTGACTCACAGAGTAAAATCTTCTTTTGTTTTGTTGTTTTTTTAAGTTTTGTTTTATGAGCAGATATCCAAAATGCAAGCGGATTAGTTGAACTGGAATTTCGATACGCAAGACTGGATTAACGTAGAATGTAAACTGATTGCAATATTCTAAATTCACTTGTGGTATTTACTTGGCTCAACCATGGGAAGTAACGATTTCCAGATCAGCTTAAGATTTGCGACCAGGCTCGTCATCAAAGTTGATACTGTCGTGCTCCCCCAACATTCATTTAACCCCACTTTGAAAATGATATATACTAATTTTAATGCACAGATGTTTACTTGCAACCCCCACCCCTTGACGTAAAGGCGGTTCCCACTCAAATATTCTGTGTCCAATCTGAACCTATCGGAAGTTTGATACCGACCGCTAGACGGCGATAGATGTATCTCCCAAGGCGATCCAGTTTAGAATATTTGACAAATGAATGTGGTGAGAAAGGAATGCAAGAACTCTAAGAAAGTTTTTTTTTTTTTTGTTACTTGATTCGTAGAAGCACCAATTATGGGATGCCTTACATAAAAAAATCGAAAGCTGCTTTGGCTCCGAAATTAACAACCAAATTTTGAAATCAGTCAACGGGCCGGTTTCAATTTGTAACTTCTTTCAAAAACTCTAAGATTTCAATATCATTTTCGAAAAAGAAAAAATGTGTTGAACTTGACAACCTTAAATAAATATAAACCTATTGGAAAATAGTAATAACTCTAAATAGAATAAATAAAATGAAGCTTTATTTGACACATTCAGCTTTAGCGCTGAAAAACGTTTATTTTATTGTGATGGATAAGCGAGAAGGAGAGATGGGATGTGCATATTTTATTACCACACCCACCATCGTTTTAAGAACGAATTACATTCATACGAAGAATTAAGAAAAAAATTAACTGTTTCTTTTCATGTTCATAAACATATTTTTAGAATTTAACTAAACCATTACTCCTTTTAAGGAGGCGGTGAAATTAACGTAATTTGAACGCGATTAAATTGCCAATACATAATACTCTGGTCATTAAAGTAATAAGAATGTAAAAGATTGTTCGTTTATACAAACATTAAGAAGGTTGCGCCCGGTTCTATGTACAATAGCATTAAAAATAATATAATGCTGACCTAGATTTCGTAGACTTGCACAGATTCGTGATTGCATTACGAAGAGAAATAGAATGAAATTAGTGATAAGAACGAATTAGCGTTTAAGCTGAGAAAACCTTTACAAGAAAAGAAACATCGTTGTACAAACGAAGCTGTTAGTTACAGAAAGAAGTAAAAGTTTTTCAAATTGTTAAATTTTAAAAGAGAGACTGTTGAAATGAGAAGGAATGGAAAAGAGAAATGAGAGAAAACAAAAACATAGCGGGCATGGAAAGGTGAGAAAAGAGGAAAGGCAACGTCGATTAGAGGATCAATATAGCATATGAAAATGTCAAAACGTAACGAGAGAAATCACGAATTACATTGAGAAATTAATTAAAAAGATTGAATAACGCTGAAGAGGATCATGAGGAGTACGGACTAAAATGATTAGAACAATTACGATAATAAAACAGAGCTACTGTTAATAATAATAATAATAATAATAATAATAATAATTATTATTATTATTATTATTATTATTATTATTATTATTATTATTATTATTATAGTAACAGATCATTCGCCCGTGCATTTAATACTATGCCATATCTGGTCTGGTGCTCCTGCTATTCATTTCGATGTTCTTGACAGAATCCAAAGAAAATGTTATCGATCCTGGCTTGACATTTCGACTTCAGTTACTTTTACACCGACGTGACGTGGCTTCCCTCTGTCTTTTCTCCAAATATTTTCAGGGCAACTGCTCTGACGAGCGTTTTCCCTGGTTTCCCGACTTCATAAATTTAAGTGTGCTGCTAGATTGGCATTTAGGTCCCACCCTTTTACTGTTGAAATAGTTCAATTTAACCGCCACTTCTACTCTAACTGTTTCTTTTCTCGCACTTCCCGCACGTGGAGTTCCCTTTCGTTTAATTGCTTCACTAACAATTACAATCTTCAAAATTTTAAATGCAACGTCAATTGCCATCTTCTATCTTCTTGAATCCCATTCATCTTTTATTCTTTCTTCAATCCTTCTTATAAACAGTCTTTTCTCTCACTTTAACTCTCTGTAACTTCCTGCTTATTAGTGGCATTCCCGTCTTCCTTGGGGTGAAATGATTAAAAAAGAAAACAACTAATCAACTAACGGAAAATTTTAAGATGAGCACGATCCCCCTCATCTTACTTATGTTTCAGTTGCATTCCATTCACGTTGAGTGTGTTTCATTCGTTTTGACGTGTTGATTACTAGTACAACCGTTTCCCCCAAGACAAGCTACATTTGTGCAAAGAATTAAGTTTTGTAGATTTTTTTATATTTTTATACTTGTATGCAATTTTTAAACATGACTTGAATAAAAACACATACTGTCGAAATATTGTTGAGCATTTATCAAACACCGTGTCTTTTCTTTTTCTTTTCATACATCGCGTTCTTCTCTAACTGTTAATAATAATAATAATAATAATAATAATAATAATAATTGGTATGAACTCTACACAGACCCTGTTTTGGAGTGGGACCTGTAAAAATTTTATGGGACTTCACAATACACACAGACAAAACAATCAAAACTAATCGCTCAGACATCGTTATTATAGACCGCAAACAAAAAAATGCCTCCTTATTGATATGGCTGTCCCTGCAGACTGCAATGTGTCTTTGAAGAGCTTCAAAAAGCTGTCAAAATACAAGGACCTTGAAATCGAAATCTTAAGAATGTGGCACATGAGAACATCAACAATTCTTGTAGTTGGAGCCCTCGAACTGATTGGAAAAGATTTCATTAGAATAACTGAAGCGATTCCTGGTAGCCTATGACTTAAACAAATACAAAAGGTTGTTCCCACAAGTACAGCCTACACCTTACGAAGGGCTTTATCAGTGTAAAATGTCTGTGTGTGTGTTTTAAATTGCTCAGTGGAAAATGTCATTATGTCATTTCTGACCTTAGGTCTTGTTTACAACTGGGTTCTATGACCATATGGGGTCTGCGCAACTCTAAAACCCTACAACAGACCCGAAACAACAGAAACAATGCGTAACTAATCAGAACACACTACGTGTTGACAGTACTCCATCATTAACTAACCTGTAATTGAATTGACGGTCACGATAATCAAATGGGTCATCTTTTATTCTTTCTTCAATCCTTCTTATAAACAGTCTTTTCTCTCACTTTAACTCTCTGTAACTTCCTGCTTATTAGTGGCATTCCCGTCTTCCTTGGGGTGAAATGATTAAAAAAGAAAACAACTAATCAACTAACGGAAAATTTTAAGATGAGCACGATCCCCCTCATGGGGATTCCAATTTTCTCACAATTTCGAAAATGGAATATCCCATCTGTCTGACAGTCACTACCATGTCCGCTTGAACCTCGGTAATTCACGTCACCTTGCTATAAGAAGTTTTGCCGGCGTTCTCGCTGACTAACAAGATGTCAATGGACAATCGATTGAGGTCTGGGCATTTCAATGGCGTTAAGATACGGTGCCATCTACCATTACTGAATGAAATCACGAATCTGTACAAGTCTACGAAATCTAGGTCACCATTATATCATTTTCATACTATTGTGCATAGAAGCGGACACCGACTTTTTAATGTCTGTACATGCGAACAAACCTCTAAATTCCTATCCTACTTCTAAAACATGACATTTGTCCCGTCAGTGTACAGTATAAAAGGAAACAAGAACAACAACAATACCTGTAGTAGCAACTGTCGAAAGATCTGATAAGAATAATAACAACGATTATAAACACACAATGTTGATTGCAGCAGGCACTTGAGATTTTTAGGTTCAAACAGATCGATATTCTGCGATGAGGTATCGTCTTAAGAGTCAATCAATAACAGGGAAAAACAACTCCTAATGAGTTAGTCAAAATGTTGCAAAAAAAAAAAAAAGAAGAAAAACCGAAAAAAACAAGATCAGTGGAATCTGAATTCTTACTCGCATCTCTAATTCTTCCAATCTATTTGTAAACAATTTTCTGGAGGTTTCCAGTGCTCCAATGATGAAAGCCATGTGTCATGCCTTCATACACCAAAGGATTTCTGAGCAAAGTTTTGAGGTTTTTAAACCATTTTTCATCTACCTTCAATTTTACCCAGTCAGCTACTTAAGCAACTATACGCACGATTTGCCAGATTTTTTTTGTTAAAATTCATTAGTATAGTTTAATAGATTATTGGAGTTTTAAAGATGTCATTTGATTTCCAGCGACAACCACCAGAAACCGTTTCGAAAAAGCTATAATAATAATATTAATGATAATAATAATCATAATTAGAAGAAGATGAGGAGGATGAAAAAGATAAAGAAGAGGAAGAAGAAGAGTATGTAGAAGAAGAAAAAAAAGATGAAGAGGAGGAGGAAGACGAAGAAGATGTAGAAAAAGAAGATGAAGGAGAGGAAAGAAAAAGATTTAAATGAAGAAGATGAAGAGGAGGAAGAAGAAAAAGAAGAAAAATAGTAATAATAAGAAGGGAAGGGTGATGGTGATGATGATGATGATGATGATGAAGAAGAAGAAGAAGAGGAGGAGGAGGAAGAAGAAGAAAAAGCAGAAGAGAAAGAAGTAGAAGATGTAGAGGACGAGAAAGATAAAGAATAAAATAATAATAATAATAATAATAATAATAAGAAGAAGAAGAAGAAGAAGAAGAAGAAGCGCAGGATGAAGAAGAAGAAGAGGAGGAGGAGGAGGAGGAGGAAAAAGAAAAATGCAGAAGAGAAAGAAGTAGAAGATGTAGAGGACGAGAAAGATAAAGAATAAAATAATAATAATAATATTAGGTTGGTGCAAAAATAATGTCGTTTTCTCACATAGTAACATATGTGAGAAAACGACATTATTTTTGCACCAACCTAATAATAATAAGAAGAAGAAGAAGAAAAATAAGAAGGGCAGGATGAAGGAGAAGAAGAAGAAGAAGAGGGGGGAGGGGGAGGAAGAAAATGCAGAAGAGAAAGCAGTAGAAGGTGTAGAGGAGGAAGAAGATAAAGAATAAAAATAATAAAAAGAAAATGAAGAGTAGGAAAAAGAAAAAGAATAAAATAATAAGAAGAAGAAGAAAGAAAGAAAGAAAGAAAGAAAGAAAGAAAGAAGATTTTCTAATCAAATCAGGTTAGATTAGATTAAGTTTGTAAAAGAAACAAAACAAAATGGTGGCCATTGACCATTTCGGCGGATCTCAGCGTGGAATTGAAGGATAACGAGAAAAGGCATTTTGAAAAAGCCGTGGAAGATAAAAATGGATGTACTGCAAGTAATTACTGTGCACGATCTCCAATACCATTGCAAAAAAAAAAGCTAGAAAAGTTAGAGATCTGCGGAAGATTTCAGACACTACTGTACGGCTAAAATCTACGAACATATTAATGACTCATGCTTGAGATTTGTGAAGACATACTGTTATGCGACCTCCAGCAACAACCATCAGAGACCTCTAACGGCTAAATACAAATTTATTTAAGATGCCATAGTTATTAGACTTCCACATAACGTTAAAGCAAAGACCAAACGCGACGATGAAAGAATTTATACATTTTTGTTCAGTTGTTATTCGACTGAATTCTAATCCGAGTCTAATCAAGATTTGAATGCCATTTATATATCAATTGGTACGTTAGAGATGGAAGACTGGCAATCTCAACCAATAGACCAAGGCCAGGTGCCTAGCAAACTCGAGGAAAATCATTGAGAGAACTGGTTACATTTCTGAAATCTTCTCGTTACAGTTGTTAAAACAAAGGCCGGAAGCAACAGCTAAAACGAAAAAAAATTCAAAAATTAATAATTACACACGTTTATTTTGTTTCTGTTATGGTAATTTACCCTCTCACGCAAGGACTCTCCCGGCTATAAATAGGAGCAGGCACTGTCTTTTGTAGAGGGAAATTTCCAGCAGTCATTTCTGACAGTCATTTGTATATGTTTGTATTACTGTTTCTGTTAATATATTTGTTTAACTCAATTCCTCTCTTTGTGTCTTTATTTCTGGCCCTAACAAGGCCACAACAGTTTCTTTTATGCATAACATTATATATATATATATATATATATATATATATATATATATATATATATATATATATATAGTAGGGGAAAGAAGTATAACTGTTGTGAGCAAGTAAATAGTTAAAGAAATAACAATACAGATATATATATTATACAGTAAGTACAACAGAAGAGTATTACACGACTAGTGAGTGTGTGTCGGTTGACCCAGCGTTCAATCTATTCGATTGTTCCCCCAAGGCCTTCCCTCCTACTAATCTTATAGTAAGCGGAAGAATCCAACATAGACTCTTTAGAGGGAGGACTCCACAACAATGAAAAAGTAAAAAAAGTTTTCGTGTGAAGTGTTTCGTCCTTTAGGACTTCATCAGACTAAGTTTATTTTATGTTGATGCAACTGCACATGTGAACGAACGAAAGAGAGACGCTGAGAATTTAAAATTTAAAATATATAAATGTGTAAATTTAGATATAAGAAACGGGAACACCGAGTGCGACTGTCTGTTTCATGCTTGAAAGCAATCTACAGGCCATTAACGTGTAGTAAAATTGATATTATATCTTTTACTAAATTCAGTATATTTAACTTTACCCTGATGTACGGATTTATGCTTGCGAAAATTTGAGTAGGAAGCTAAGTCATTGAATTTTTATTTATTTATCTATTAACTAGTAATGCTTTATTTCTTAATACTCAATACTTACAAAATTTGCTCATGATACCTTTGACTATAAAGGTGTTCCAATAACTTGTACCGATTTTAATGTGAATTAAGTTTAAGTGTCTAATGATTTTTTTTCTTTAGATTTGGCGGATATTTGGGCAATACTACTTTTCACACATAATTGCTGACTTAAATAACATGATCCAATAGAGAAATTAATAAATTTTCACCAAATACACTGATTTATTTAATGCTGTCTTTGATTCGTCTTAATGAAACACCCTTATATATAATCCGTCTTAATGAAACATCCTATATAAAAAAAATTAAAGACCAACAGAAAGCCTGCCACGTGACCAAAAGAAAACTCAATAAAAAGAAAATACTAACAACAAGCAATGCAAAAACAAACAACAAAAAAAAAAAAAGATACAAATAAAACAGGAAAGTGAAACCTAAATTAAGAAAAAAAATCTTCACAGCGTCACACAAAAGACACAAAATTCAGATCGCTTCTACGTTTCACGCCTTTGCGATCCTCAGCCGACCAGAACGCAAATGAAAGAAGCAAAGGGATATTTATACGAATGTAATACGGGAAAAAAGGGGAAAAAATGTGAACATTAGTCGTCAGAAGAAAATAAGCAAAGAAAAAAAAAACATGTTGCAGTCGATCGGGTTCAAATAAATCATTTGAACCCGGGCGACTGTAACTTAACCAAATAGGCTGGAGTGAGGAAACACGAGTCCGGCGACAGGTGGTACAATAGGTGTTTAATAGGTTACAGATGGTTGCAATAGGTGTTTAATTACACCTACTAATTAATTCCGACATTTTAGCTAACAATCTAATGTTGCTGCTTAGTTTTATTATAGATAACTTTTTTCTAGGCTCAGTTTACACCTGTCCCGACTATTTTTAAAGATTTCACATTTTCTATGAATTTTCTTAGTTATTTTAGGAGATCTACCTGTTTCCCTTTTTAATTGTCCAATAATAGACTGGAAGCGCTGTAGCATTTTCATGTTTTCTATGATTAAGACTCGGCCTATGATTATAGTATCTCTTTTTCCACTTATTTACAGTGGTTGCTATGTAGAACTGTTCCTTATTAATACAATTTCTATTTCCATTTTATTTTCACTCATACAATTTCCTTCAATATATATCTATCTATCTATATTTATATATATGTGAATAAAGTGAAAATAATTTAAAATATTAATATATATATATATATATATATATATATATATATATATATGTATGTATGTATGTATGTATGTATGTAAGCATCATCTACTCACTTTCGTTTACCAGACATTGAATTGTATCACCTCATTACCTCCATATTGCCTGACTTTTCAGTAAACACGATGAATATTCATGAGCACTCCTAATTCAAAATTAAAATAACATTTTTGCTCTTACATAAAAATAGTTGTCACGAAATAAAATCCTTACATTTGCCTTGATAAAATCCATCAGAGTTTTGTGTGTGTGTGTGTGTGTGTGTGTTTTAGGAATTTCTAGTCACTCTTTCAAAAATTGGTCAACTCTTAAGTGTTGTATCAGTTGGAGAGTTGACTCTTTCACTGGCGCTGCTCAAATACAAAGTGCGCCTGAGTTTGTCTTAGACAACAAACATAGAATTTAAAAACTTATTAAAATGCAATTTCTACGCCTAAGATGTGGAATACACTTTCTTTGAGTTTCATCCTTTATAATGCTGCACACGTTCATGTCTCATTTCACTGAAATTGGCTATTATGGGGTGTAAGTAACGACGGACTCCCAAGATTAATTCGCTTCAACCCCAGCTGTAGTACACCCACCTGACAGAATTTGGTGTGTGTGTGTGTGGCGGGGGTCTTTTACGTCACCACTAGTCATGAAAATCACAAATAACACGACCAAGACACATGAAGCAAATTGTTATGCAAAATAATCGCTGAATGTAATAAGTTGTCCCAGAAAGAGTACAAAAGAAGTCATGACAGGGTGGAAACGTTCAGATGCAAAACAATTTTGTGAAGTAATGGAAAGCAGCTCGGACTGTGGAATCAGGGAGCCGAGTTCGAATTCCAATAAAGTTCATTAAATTCACTTATGTGCTTATACATTCGCTTATGTGATAATACCTTTGATAAAGATATGAATCCGGTCAAGGAGAAGGAAAAACTCCGTCAAATAAAATCGCTGCTGCTGCTACTGCGGCTGCAGTACACGTGGTGTTACGGGTCTCGTGATCGTGAAAAAACTTGGATACAACCGCGTAGGCAAATGGTATCAGATCAAATCTGAGTCTGCTCAAAAAATGCTCTGTGATTTGGGAGCTTTGGATATACAGACTGACCATTTCATCTATGCAAGAAGATGAGCTGATAGTCGAGAATAAGGATGAAAAAAGAACCTGATAAATCGTAGACGTGAAATTGAACAAGAGACTGAAAAAATGCCAGCTTTTTGTCCGGAAGGTGAGAGAGAATGTGCAAAAATATTATAATGCAAAATTATTATGATAAAAATTAGATGTGTTAAAAATTAGGGGAAACGTTGAGACTGTGAAAACCACGGTGTTTCTTGAATACTGAGATAAGGACTATATATATATATATATATATATATATATATATATATAAAGGACTATATATATATATATATATATATATATATATATATATATATATATATATATATATATATATATATTGAACAATAAAAAATATTAAAAAATAAAAATCTTCTGACACACTGGGTTTTATATTAATATTCTTTCGTTTTTATTATTATTCCATTTAGATACCTCGACTAGTTTCCACCAACATGGCCATCATTAGGAGAAAAAAGTTCTGCTTGTTGGTAGCAGTGAACTACAGAAATGAATGTCTTGATGGAGAAAATGAACTTTTGTCTGTAGTTTCCATTTGTTTTTTTTTTATTTTTTTAACATGAATTTTGGTGATTCCTTATGTTGGTCAAACAGTCTCTTTTAAGTTGTTATTTAAGATAAGAGCTGGATGGATTCATGCTGCTCTGAATTCCCTTGGTCATTTTGACAGTTTTATTGGTTCCTGAAAAGGGAATGTGTCTCTGTTAAGTGTGTGTGTTATTTGGTTCTTAGGGAGTGAGTGAGTATGACGTGTGTAAGCGTGTATAATACTATGGGTGAGTGTTATCATTTGGCTCATTAGGGAGTGAGTGAGTATGATGTGTGTAAGTGTGTATATTCGTGTGGGTGTGTGTATAAGTGTGAGGCCTCAACACTTCCGTAAGCATGTCTGCCTTGTGTGGGTGAGTAATGTGGGTAGGTTCTGGTTTGTGGGGGTATATATTAACACTCTCTATATTGTTATATTTGTGATTGAACCCGTCTGGATAGTGCATTATTCAACGTTGCATTCACTTATTTTCATGGGACTCTCAAATCTTTCTAATGTTATCCGCTCTGAACTTTTCTATTTTCTCACTTATAGTGAATTTGGCATGATTTTTAAAATCGTGTTTGTGTAGAAGGAAATGTTGTTCTACAGGTAATAATCTTTCATGGGGAGTCGACTTAATTCGATTGCGATAATTATTAATTCTGTAGTGAAAGGGCCATTCAGATTTTCCTACATATTGTTTCTGGCATAGTGTGCATTCTAGGAGGTAAATTATGTTATGACTTCTACAGTTAGAGTCGTGGTAGATTTTGAAAGTAGATTTAGTGACTGAGCTCGTGAATAAATTCGTGTGTCTAATGTGGTTGCAGCATAAGCTTCTTTTGTTGTTACATGGTTGGGAAAATCCTGTTGTTTTTGTTGTTGGTTTATTATGGATTACATTGTCCGCTGAAATGTGGTTACTACCTATGATTTCTTTTAGGTTCTTAGGTCTAAGATATGCTAGAAGGCCGGGTTCGTTAAACAATTTTTTAGGTCTGGTTTGAGATGTAGTATTTCCCAGTGACTTTTGATTATTTGGGATAGTGGAGGCAGAGTGGGGTTGAAAGTGGTTACTAGAGGGGTGTGACTGGGTTTATTTTTAATCTTGTACATTAGGGTGTCTTCTCTAGGTGTAGAAATTGCTTTATTTATTTGTTCCCTGATTAGGTGTTGTTCATAGCTACGTGTTGTTAATTGATGCTCCAGATTTTGAATGTGTTTATTTAGTTCTTCATTGATGGAACATATCCTTCTGAGTCTAAGTGCTTGTGAATAGGGAAGGTTCTTTTTGAGGTGTTTAGGGTGGGAAGACTTTAAGTGTAGATAGTTGTGGATGTCGGTGATTTTAGTGTGTAGTGTCGTTTGTAGTTTCCTGTTTTCATCTATGTAAATGCGGGTGTCTAAAAATGTTGCCGATCTTGTGGATTTTTCTTAGTCAAACTTAATTGAGTCGTGCACTGAGTTTAGGGTCATGAAGAATTGGATAAATTTGTCGTCACTGCCCGTGTATACAAAGAATATATCATCGATATATCTTGCATAGAATACGCAGTCGCTACCGATGCGGGGATAGATATGGGTCTCTTCAAATTTTCCCATGAATATTGTAGCATATGATGGAGCTGCAATGGTCCGCATGGAACAGTATCTTACTTGCAGGTAGTGTGCTCCATTGAAGTTGAAAGTATTCAATGTAAGAATATGCTCCATGAGATTTATGATAACTTCTGGGGGGGTCTTGTTTTCTTCTTTTAGTAAGTGTTTCGATGTGTTTAATGTTTCAACAGAGTGATCTTACGTCCATAGTCACTAGAATAGCATTCTCTGGCACTGTTTGTATGTGATTAATTTTATTTAGTAGATCTGTTGTGTCTCTGATGTAGGATTTTACTTCCTTAGCTAGGAGTTGTATGTAATGGTTTACGTATTTGGAAATTTTGGTCGTGTGGCAGTTGAATGATGAAATGACCGGCCTTGTTCGGTTGTTGCTTTTGTGTATTTTAGGAAGGAGATAGAAGCGAGCAGGTGTGATATTTGTGAGTGTGAATGTTGTGCATGTTTCCTTGTCGATTAGATTGTTGCGAAGCATTATGTTTAGTGAGCTAGTTAATTGTTTTTGGTATTTGGGAAGAGGATCTGTAGGTAAGCTTTTATGGGTTTCTTTGTCGGCTAGCTGATTGTTGGCCTCTTTAATCACTGTGGCACCCCCTTTGTCAGCCTGTGTTAGGTCATCTCTATGTGTCAGCGTATCGAGGGCTGTACGTTCCCCTTCAGTAATATTGTCACGTGGCAGCTTACGTGCTATTGTTTTCTTTATGTCATTTGCACGGCTAGTTCAAATGTCTGTATAGTAATGTCTGTGTCTTGTGGGGTGTAGGTAGTGTCCTTCTCTTTTAATGTATCAAGTATGGAAGGTGTGTGAATATTGTCCCCGTAGTGGCCTTTTAGCCGTATTCTTCTGAAGAAGGATTTCAGGTCCTTTGCCAAGGTGACTTAATCAAACCTTGGGGGTCTAGGGTAAAAGCTTAGTCCTTTATTTAATAACCTGAATGTGTTGAGTGAAAATTTATTGTTACTTAAATTTATAACTCGTCCGTGTATATATATATATATATATATATATATATATATATATATATATATATATATATATATGTGTGTGTGTGTGTGTGTGTATATATATATATATATATGTCTGTGTGTGTATGTGTGTGTATATATATATATATATGTGTGTGTGTGTGTGTGTGTGTTGATATAATAGGAAAAAACTGTTAGATTGATGATCCTAAGTTCTTTAATATTTTTGTTATTATTTTTTTAAAAAAACAAAAAAGTGCTCGATACAGAAGTAGAGTCTAAATTATAATTATTTTTTTAAAAGATATGATTCCATCGCGACACAGAAATTACTGTTTCGAAACTGGTCACCCGTATTCAAGATTAATTTCAATATTAAACCTTAACTGTTGGATGACTGTTTCATCCTCAAGCGATGTTTGGAATATATATATATATTAGGTTGGTGCAAAAATAATGTCGTTTTTTCACACATGTTACTATGTGTGAAAACGACATTATTTTTGCACCAACCTAATATATATACATATATATATATATATATATATATATATATATATATATATATATATATATATATATATATATATATATATATATACTAATGGTTCACGCATTACGAGACCCAAGAACCACTCAAAGAAGAAGATTACTAAATAAGGTTGTTGTATTTAGGTAAGAGGAGCAGTTGAGAAATGCAGTTGATGAGGATATATAGGAAAAATATCGATTGAGAATTAAAGAGGATAAATTTGTAATGATCAAAGGAGTATCCTTTCGGGAGTCTGTTCCATAAATTAGCGGTTCTTATGAGGAAGCTGTCCGAATGGAACTTCCATTTTGCTAATGGAATACAAAGACCAAACTATACTGTCATTTGAAAACCATCTGTTGCTACTGGTGTGTGTAACAATACGATTTCTCATACATCTTTAGAAGGTAACTAGACAATTTTTTTTCTTTTAAGTCCACTTAGTAATCTGAGTTTCGTAGGAATTTTGAATCCAGTCTATCTTTGTTTAAACTTAAGTGTCAGTGGTTTTCAGGATTCATGTCTCCAGTCCGTCTTTGAATTATCAATGATTTTAGATAGTTAAAAGTAGTCTTTTGAAGAGTTGACCACCCATGTGGTTTTGGGGTGGTCTCAACACTTCCGGATGGGGAGATGACTCTAGGATTATCCCTATAAGCATAGAGAGAGAGGCAGGAAGTCGGGGGAAAAAGTGGTTCAGCTGTGAGAGAAGTAGCTAGGTAACCAGAGGAGTGAGAGCTGCCCAGCGACCAGTGACATAAGGACCGGTAGTGAGGAATCTGGAATCGCCGAGCCCAGAGGCCAGGGCGATAGCAGTTCATCCGAAGGAAAAGATATCCGGCTAAGTGAGAAATCGTATTGTTTTTGAACTCCCAACCAGTATCTTTAAAAACATTTGTCGTCACTAGTATTATTTGTTGAGAGCGATCATGGCCAAGGAGACGAATTTGTGCACATAGAGAGTTGGGTGTATATGCAAATAGACTCAACCTTGGATGCCATCATGGTTGCAGTGAACGATGGACAATCGAAGAACGTCGTCACAAAACTTGTCAGAATTGCTCCACGGATGGCGTGAAGACCCAAGTGTAAATAATAATAATAATAATAATAATAATAATAATAATAATAATAATAATAATAACTAGCAGTACCCGTCAAAAATTCGTAGATTTCCAAAGTTAATCTTCTGTTATATTCTAATATTTAATGAATAAATAAGCTCCTTGCGAGTTCCATGACCACCCGTGGAAACTACCCGATTGTATCGTTACATATTTAAGCTTAAATACTTTAACTAAATATTGCAATAACAATCATCAGTATAAATGCAGGTTATTGTTTAAAGAATTAAGAAGGTACAAATGAAAAGATTTCATTGAAGCAGACGTTAAACATATGTGAGCGTTATCGTCTCTTTCATTTTCCCTTCCTTCTTTCTTTCTTTCATTTTCTCACTGAAACCAAGTCGTGTCTCTGATATGTCTTTCCACTACTTCAGGACTCCACACACTAAGTGTATAGGGTTAAGGGATCTTATTACTAGTGTATATGACTGACATCAGGACTCCACACACTAAGCTTATAGACTTTAGGGATCTCATTATATGGGTCTACGACTGCCATTAAGACTCCACAGTCTAAGTAGATAGTCTGTAGGGATCTTCTCTATGCTCATATCTATCTATCTATCTATCTATCTATCTATCTATCTATCTATCTATATATATATATATATATATATATATATATATATATATATATCGGTCTGTTGCTTATGAAGTATGAATTTCTGCTTGTTTTTAGCTTGTAATAAAATGAATCATTTCAATCTCTCTCATTTCCCTGCGATGCAAATTACAAATATATATTCGCCTCCACCCACCCCAGACCCGCCATTTCTTTTTTTTTTATTAATTTCTCTTCTTCTATCATTTTCTCCCATTTTATCTCATTGCGCAAAAATAATTTTAGCCCAGCAATTTTACATTCTTGCTGTTATCGTCTCATCTTTTAGATTTTTGCTACATTTGTCATTTCTTCTTTTTTCATTTTTTTTTCTCTTTCTTTTTCCCACTGAAACCAAAAAGTGTCTCCGATATGTCTTTTCCGTCTTTCCTCGCGATCAAAACGAAGTGGCTCATTATTTATGTGGTATTGGCAAGGCGTAACGTACGTGCTAACTAATTAAGGAAGTAAGGAATAATAATAATAATAATAATAATAATAATAATAATAATAATAATAATAATAATAATAATAAGCATGTAATTATAACAGCTAGGAAGACTAAGCGGTAATCGTGATATTAAAAAAATGGCATAATTTATCATCTAGTTGTCAAATGAAATCAGAAGAGTTGACATTCAGAAACAATTCTGCAAATTTCTGCAAATTCTAATTGGAATAATTGGTGCTGCAATCACGGCATCTAACTACGCTCACAAAAAAATTACCAGGTCCTATTACGTTAGATAAATGCAAAATTGTGCACTTGTCTTGTGAGGGGTTACTTCGTCACAGAGCAGTTTAATGTTTACTCAAATCATAGAATTTCTAGTGTATATTTAAAAAAAAATAAAAAATTTAAAAAAATAATAAACCAAGCAAGTAATCAATTTTTTCTACTAAAATATGCATTATTTTAGATATTTTTAATATATTTTTATATATATATTATTCATACACAGAGGAATTGAACATTTTGAGAGAAAGAAGATGGAAGAGAAGTTAAGTCAAAAAAATATGATGCTGAATAGTAAACAAAGTGGAGAATTTTAAAACAGTGTACGAGAGAGAAGGCTGGAAACAAATCTATAGCAGACGACAATATAAAAGGACTAATTTCTTATGGTGATTGGGTGTTTTAAATTCTATTCGTTTGTTCTTACTTCCGCTCTAGACGATGTTTTCTGATTATTTGGAAGGAGTGTATGTGTGAAGGTATGTGTGTGTGTGTGTGTGCGTGTGCGAGTGCGTCCAGTACAGATGGGGAAAGACTAGGTAAGCTGAAAATGGAGTCTCGTATATGTTGCTAAAGTACAGTTGACTCAAATATAGGAATAAACCTACTTAATTGTGCGACTCTGGTGCTTAAACAGCGGGATGAAAGAACGGTCGAGTGGGAAAGAATGAGAGAACAAAGTATCTCATTAAAATGTCAAATAAGAATTTTACATATATATATATATATATATATATATATATATATATATATATATACACGCACACACACACACATATATATATATATATATATATATATATATATATTAGGTTGATGCAAAAATAATGTCGTTTTCTCACATATATTACTATGTGAGAAAACGACATTATTGTTGCACCAACCTAATATATATATACTTAGACACACTCCGTTAAACAAAAAGAAGGAAACAAAACAAAAAGAAGGAAACAAAACAAAAAGGAAATCTAGAAAATAATATATAAAAAGCTGTCTTGGAAATAAAATTTCAAACTAAAATTTATCTGTGGGAATCACAGATAAAGCACTACCAATGTAATTAATATCGCTCTTTAGATTATTTAATTGATGATAATAAAAAATAAACCATAAAATATGAGATATAAGTTTATCTGAGAACAGTGCCAGGAAAATTCGGAATTGTTCTCAAGTACGTGTCTACATTTTGAAGATGGCACATAATGAAAAATAGTAGGACGACTACATTTCATCACAGCAAAAATATTATAATTAATACAAATATTTGGATAAGACATATTTTTCTTTATTTAACAAATTAAAGGATTTGGATATCTAGTAAAAAAACTGGACACAGATTAATTTTATGCAACTTGTAGCAGAAATGAATCGTTGTACTGCAATTCCAAAAGTCCCTACACTAAGTCTGTAGAGAGCTGATGGCAGTCGTAGACATATGTGATGAAATCCTTAAAATCTACACACTTATTTTCTGAATTCATGATGGCAGCCATAGACCCATGTAATGAAATCTCTAAAGAATATACACTTTGTGTTTGGAGTCCTGATGTCAGTCGAAGAACCATGTACTGAGATCCCTAAAGCCTATGCACTTAGTCTGTGGAGTCACGATCGCAGTCGTAGAGCATGTAATGATATCCTTAAAGCCAATACAATAAGTCTGTGGATTCATGATGGCAGTGATAGACCCATGTGATAAGATCCCTAAAGCAAATACACTTAGTATGTGAAGTACTGATGGCAGTTGTAGACTCATGTAATGAGATCCTATACACTTAGATTGTGGAGTCCTGATTGTAGTCGTAGACCCAAGTTCTGAAATTTTTAAAGCCCATACACTTTGTGTGGTTAGTAATGATGGCAGTGATAGGCCCACGTAATGAGATTCCTAAAGCACTTAATATGTAAAGTCATGGTTGGCAGACGTAGACGCATGTACCGAGATCCCTAAAGCCATGAAATGAGATACTTAAATCCGATACACTAAGACTGTGGTGTCCTGATGAGAGTCATAGACCCATCTCATGCGAACATTAAAGCCTGTACACTTAATGTGTGGAGTCATGGCAGTGATAGACGCATGTAACGAGATACTATGCACTTAGTCCGTGGTGTCCTGATGACAGTCGTAGACACATATAATGAGATCCCTAAAGCCTATTCACATAATCTGTGGGGTCCTGATGTTAGTCGTACTTAGTCTGTGGAGTCATGGTCGCAATCGTAGACCTATGTAATGAGAACCTTAAAGCTGATCCAATAAGCCAATGGTGTCTTGATGGGAGTCGTATGCCCAATGTTATGAGAAAACAAAAGCCTATACACTTAGTATGGGGAGTCCTGATGTCAGTCGTAGACCCATGTAATGAGATCCCTAAAGCCTATACACTAAGTCTGTGGAGCCCTGATGGGAGTCGTAGATCTAAGTAATGAGATCAGTAAAGACTATACACTTACTGTGTGGAGTGATGATGGCAGTCGAAGACCCACTTACACGATGGAGACTAGATTGAAGTCGTAGATCCATATAATGAGATTCCAAAACCCTATACACTTAGTTTGTGTACTCATGGTGGCAGTGATAGACCCATGTAGTGGGAACTTTAAAGCATATACAGTTAACGTGTGAGTCATGATGGCAGTAGAAGACCCATGTAACAAGATACTATACACTGAGTCCGTGGAGTCCTGATGGCTGTCGTAGATCCATGTAATGAGATACCTCAAGACTATGCTCTTAGTCTGTAGTGTCATGATGGCAGTCGTACAACCATGTAATAAGATCCTTAAAGCCGATACAGTAAGCCCTGTGGTGTCCTGATGGAAGTTGTAGACCCATGTAATGAGAACATTAAAGCATATACACTTAGCGTGTGGAGTCACGATGGCAGTGGTAGACCCATGCACTGAGATCCCTAAAGCCTATGCACTTAGTCTGTGGAGTCCTGATGTCAGTCGTAGACCCATCTAATGAAATCCTTAAAGCCAATACACTAAGCCTGATGACAGTGATAGCCCGATGTAATGAGATTTCTAAGGCCCATACATTTTGTATGTGAAGTACTGATGGCAGACGTAGACCCATGTAATGTGATTATACACACTTAGTGTAAGAGTTCTTACGTTATGGGATCCCATATACTAAGCCTGATGGCAGTCGTTGACACATGCAAAGAAAACACTTTAACCTATACACTTAGTGTGTGGAGTCATGAGGATAGTTATAGACTTATGTTATGAGATTCCTAAAGCCCATACACTTAGTCTGTGAAGTACTGAAGGCTGTCGTAGACCCATGTAGCGAGATCCTATACACTTATCCTGAGGAGTCTTGATGATTGTTGTAGACTCATGTACTGAGATCCCTGAAGCCTATTCACTTTGTTTGTGGAGTCCTGATGTCGCGCATAAGCCCATGTAATGAGACCCTTAAAACCTATACACTAAGTCTGTGGAGTCCTGATGGGAGTCGTAGACCCATGAAATGAGACCCCTAACGTCTATACACTTAGTTTGCACAGTCATGTTGGTAATCGTAGACCCATGTAATGAGATCCCTACAGTCTATATACTTAGTTTGTGGAGTCATGATGGAAGTCGTAGACCCATGTAATGGGATGCCAAATATCTATACACTTAGTGTGTGGAGTTATGATGGCGGTCCTAGACCCATGTAATGAGATCCCTACAGTCTATAAACTTTGTGTGTGGAGTCATGGTGGCAGTGATAGACCAATGTTATGAAATTACTAAAACCAATACACTTAGTCTGTGAAGTCCCGATGACAGTAGTAGATCCATGTACTGAAATACCTAAAGCCTATTCACTTTCTCTGTGATGTCCTAATGTCATCGTAAACCCATGTAGTGAGATCTTTAAAGCCTATACACTAAGTCTGTGGAGTCCTGATGGGAGTCGTAGACCCATGTAATGATGTCCCTAAAGCGTAAATCTTAGTGTGACGAGTGTTGGTGGCTGTCGTAGACCCATGTAATGAGATCCTTAAAGCCTAAACACTTTGTGTAGAATCCTGATGTCCGTTGTATACCCGTATAATGAAATCCCTAAAGCCTACACACACACACACACACACGCCGCGCGCGCGCACACACACACACACACACACACACACGCAACACACACATATGTATGTGTGTTCGTGTGTGTGCGCGTATGTGTGCGTTTGTTATTTTTTGTCTGCGTATATGTGTGTGTTTGTGTATGCATGCGCCACCGTGCGTGCGAAAATTATTTAGGGTGGGGATCAAAAGTTCTTGCGCCGAACAAGAATCCCTTAAAAATTATGTTTGATCAGATTTTTGGAAATGAGTCATGCCGATAACTTTGCACTCGATCCTCGTGTGGTCAAGCTAAATTATTTATCAACACTGTGGATAATGCCAAACCCATTGATATCATTTTACAATCAGAAAATACAAAATCCACCGAAATCTGACGAAAGCAAGAATTGCCTTTTTTCTTTTTTTTTTTTTTTTTTTGCTCAGCGTGAATTCTCTACTGTTTCGCTTGCTTCATTCTGTCAGTCATGAATTCTATATACTGAGTCATTCAATGCTTCCATAAAACTGTCTCTGAAGAAAAAGCATACGCAAACAGAATAAAACTACTGTATCTGAAATGTATTTCTGCAGTGATCGGAGTTGAATATTTGATCCATCGGCAGTGCAGGTGTTATACAGATACACGTCCTTCTGAAGTAGAGCGAGGGGGAAAGATAGATAATAGTCGGGTGTTCTGTTGCCATGGAAACAAATCCGAGGTGAGTAACCTCCGTTCGAAGCTTAGACGTTGGTAGGAGTATTGGATTCATTACAGCTAATTTCTTAAGCAAGCCTCTCATCAACACCATTCTTATACTAACATCGTAGATATTTCGTCATAAAAGATGGATCTGTTCAGTGATTGAAGTAGTTGCATATTTCACACTGGTCATAGCCGTAAACGTTTGAATCCAATTGAAAGCTAGGATTTTGACTGGATTTCCTTCCCTACTCAAAAGTGCAACCAAATCTTAGCATCATTCGCCTTTTAAACTTAGGATTAGTAAAACCTGGGAGGTAAATGTTGTTAAAGGAGCATTTTAACTAAAATCATTATTAGTTTTTTTTAATATTTGTTACGATGTTATTGTACATTTTTCAGGTATCTAACAGACCAAATGAATTGAGCTAAATTTTTAATCAAATTTTCCTTATAATAATTTAAAGCCTTTCTTCTTTGTTGTGGAAAGATTACAAGTTACTTTCCTTAAATTAAAAAATAAAATATTTTAGGAATTATTATTATTATTATTATTATTATTATTATTATTATTATCATCATCATCATCATCATTCTTCTTTTTCTTCTTCTTCTTCTTCTTCTTCTTCTTCTTCTTTGTGCCGTGTCAGTTCAGGAGGTGGGCGACCAATGGTTCTCCCCTAATTCCTATCCTTTAAAACTCTTAGCAATGTTTGCCTTTCTACTATCCCTCCCACTACTTGTTCTGGCATCTATTTACTCAAGCTCATTAGATAAATTACACACTGTCTCTTTTGTCAACCAAATGTCTCACATTTTCAAAACTTTCTTTCCTCAATATATATATAAAAAACAGTTTAAATATTTGATATATATATATATATATCAAATATTTAAACTGTCTCTTTCTGATTCTAAGTATGTTTACTTTTTGTTTTTTGGGGGTTTTTTTTAGCAAGGCCGGTGTGCCACTAGCATGCAAGGTGTTACAGAGAGTGAGAGTAAGAGTAAAGAGGGGTGTTTGAGGAAAGGATAAAGAGAAGGACGGGGATCAAGATCTAGGTATCAGAAGATGTCGATTGACATTGCATTTGAATATTTGAAGATTATAGATATCAGGGATGCAAGTAAGAGGAAGGAAGTGCGAGAGAAGAAGCTGTTGGAGTAGAAGAGAGGGTTACATTGTTACAACAGTGAAAGGGTGGGACTGAGATGCCAACCTAGTAGCACGCTTAAATTCATGTAGTTGGGGTACCAGTGAAAGTAGTTCGTCAGAACAGTTGCCATAAAAAAAATATTTGTAGAAAAGACAAAGAGAAGCCAGATCACGTTTGTGAGAAAGTGACTGTAGTCGAGATGCCAGATCAGGACTTTACTATCGACATTAAAATGAATTTGTTGCTTTCATGCTCCACCCATAGTATTCTATTCTTGTAGAACCACATCTCTGTTGACTTCTGTACTTGCTTGATTTTGACATCTCCAAGATCTTCGAATCTTGGGCTGTTTCACTTGCTTATAACCATACATTCCGTCGTCTTGCTGTTGATGGTTAGTCTTTTCTTCCCGCTTGTCTTTACTGCTTCGTCTATATCCAGCAGTTTTCTTTCTGTGTATGCCATGAACACACTACCATCAGTATATATTACATTGCGAAGATTGGGCTAACCAATAATAAATTTTGGTTGAACTTCTAGTTCTCTTAAGATTTTCTCGTTGTAAAAGTAAAATAAATCCGGTGAGAAAACGTGTCCTTGTCTTTCGACACAAATAATCCTCTATTAATACGGCTGTCTAGCTAAAAGAAAAAAAATACAGTTTTGTTTAATTATTGTAAACACAAAGAAAATAGAAATATATCTAATCGGAGATGTAGATGCCCCAGCTGGCTAGAGCGTTTATATAGAAGATTTTGTAAGTGAAATGTTAAAAATAGACTAACACGTATCTCCGGGAATGAAGTAAATGTGAAAGCGAAAGACCGTCTCCAGAATCGTCATGTCATAATGACTCATGAAAGAAAGAAGACGGCAATGATTGAAAAACATTGTTGATATCATAACACTAACAATTAATATTATTAAGCATGCGAACGAAATTACCGCAGAACTCCATAGTTGACCATCTGATACAGGTGCTTTCAAAGAAATAATAATAATAATATTAATGCTTGCTAAATAAAATTATCAAACACACATACAGAAAAACTGTTAACCGGAAATACAGATTCTGTGTTAAATATCCAGAAACATCTCAGGTTGCATCCACTGAATATAAAACTCGACATGATAGAATGGGCCAATATCTGCACCGGGAAGGAAACTGTAAAAAACTGGTACGAACAAAACCCAGGCCCAGTTATAGAGATAAGACTTCTAACAATTTTATGGGACTTTACAATATATACAGACAGAACAATCAAAGCTAATCGCCCAAACATCTTCATCAAAGACCACAAGAACAGAGTGTACTCTCTTATTGACATAGCAGTCTCTACAGATTGTACTGTATCTTTGAAGATCTTTAAAAACTATCAAAATACGAGGACCTTGAAGTGAAAATCTAAAAAATGTTGCACATAAGATCATCAATAATTCTAGTTGTAGTTGGAGCCCACAGATTGATTGGAAAAGGTTCCGATAGACTCATTAAAGGGATTCCAGGTAGCCCATGCCTTAAAGAAATATAAAAAATCGTACTAATAAGTACAGCTCACACATTATAAAGAGGTTTATCTATGTAAAATGTGTGTGATCTTAGGTTGTCGTTTTTTTGTTTTTTTATAAAAGAGGATCAGTGGGAAATGTCATGATGCCATTTCTGACCTTAGGTCTCTGGTTGGGACTCGGAAGGAAATGTGTATACAACAAAAATCAAAGGAAATATAATAATAATAATGCATTGGAAATTATGCGTAGAACAGCGGTACAAGCATTCATGACCGTCAGTAGCCGAAAATGATCAAGTGTAAAGTTCATGTGGGATACGACCATCTTGACTGACAATCGCTTGCAGAGCAATGTTTTTTTCCAATCACTACAATTTTAACCACTTCAAGTCTAGGGTCAACCGTTATCTTTCCTGCATAACCACATGAACTTTATTTCTTGCCTTTCTTTACGCTCATATACACCACACAATAACGCTCTACCTTCAGTTATTCTTGGGCCTTGTATTAAGTGAAGATTAGTATTTTAAAAAATCGCCCTGACAACAAACACCCTTGTTCTCAAGAGCAGCCATGAATGGATCCTAATAGACCTTGCAGTACTTCGAGATAGGAACATCGCGAAGGCGAGGGAAAGATAAAATACGGAGGAGCCAAAACCTGACAGTGCAAATGGGAGAAATTAATCAAGCAGCAGTTTGTTGCTCCTATTGGAGTTGGCGCACTCGGACTATTCCCAGGAATCTTTCTGCTTTACGGGACGCCATGGGGATACCTGACATCACTGGGAGTGTGCATATGGCAGTACTGCTTGAAACAGCTCATGTACTGATGGAGATGTTGTGCCTATATACTACAGGTTGGAGCTGAGATTTGACCTTCATCACAGAGTGCACCAAATAATAATAATAATAATAATAATTGTGAATTCTGTTAAGTACCACGAACAGCTGCTTTGTGGAACATAACCCCAAGAGTATACTTCCCCGATCACTACACTCTTAACCTAGGGTTAACCGTTATCTTTTACAAATATCCCCATAAACTGTGGCTCTTACTCTGTAAACCTCTACGTCGAGTGGCTCTTTGGCCTTGTACAGCGTGAACATGATTATAAAAAATTCTACAGATTGCTTGATCTTAAACAGATGGGTGTGTTCCCTCAAAGCTGAAGCACTGTTCATAAGCAGGTGTTGTAGGGGTGAGCTCATCATTGCCAGATGTCAAGAGAGTTGTGTTTGAAGTTTGAAGTATGAGAAAGTCAAGATGACATCTTTGAAGATATTTAAAAAAAAAATCTATCAAAATACAAGGATAAGGATCTTGAAGTTGAAATCTAAAACATGTGGCAAATAAGGACATCAGTAATTCCAGTTGTATTTGGAGCCATCGGATTGATTGGAAAAGGTTCCGATAGAACAATTGAAGGGATTCCTGGCAGCCTATAAAGAAATATTTAAAAAAAATAGTAATTACAGTACAGATCACACATTACGAAGAGCTTTATCTATGTAAAATGTGCGATCTGGTTTTTGTTTTTTTTTTTTACAAAAATAATCAGTGGAAAATGTCATGGTGCCATTTCTGACCTTACGTCTCCGCTTGTGACCCGGAAGGAAATGTGTATACTACAGAAATAAAAGGAAACAACAACAACAACAACAACAATAATAATAATAATAATAATAGTAATGCTCTTGGTGTGAATTAGGTATAATGTAGAAGACTACATTATACTTAAGTTACGCTAAAGACACTCCTGCTTCCAATCCTTTCAATATCCGACAAAGAATTTTTCAAGGAAACGCCCTGTCGCCCATTCTAATTTGTCTGTCCCAAACCCACTTTCGAATGAACTACACAGTTATAACCATGAATATAGAATAAACAACAAATTATTTAATCACTTTTTCTACAGAGATGACCTCGAACTTTTTGTCAACAACAACAATGAGTTAAAGGTCACAATACTGTAAAATATTGACATCTCGAATAATTTGAGACATAACAGTTATCGTCCATCCAATTCCAGTTACGATAATACAACAGACCTTACTACCGATAATGTACCAAAACAGCGTGAAGACTGCGTTTAATCATGAAGCAGACTGTCGCTTCTGCGTGAAGACCCCAATGTTCATATATATATATATATATATATATATATATATATATATATATATATATATTTCATTAAAAACGACAGACAAGGTACTACAGTTAAGCTTTTTATTTAATTTTTCTTGTGTTCGAACAAGAGCTTTCTTTGCTGAACAAAGGGTGTGTAAGAACTGTCCAAATGTTTTATATTTCCGAGCGATTTCGGCTATACCTTTAGCCGTTATCAAGGATGATTCAATTTTTCAGCTTAATTGAGTTTGTGCGTTCTGTGTATGTTTTAGTGTGTCGTAGGGATGTTTTTAATTTCCGAATACGGTTAGCACATTGTGGCTTTGTTCGTAGTTAATATTGTTAAGATTTGGCTTTTTCTTTTTTTATTATTAAAGCTTCCATTGCTTTTAGTCTTTTTTTGCAGGTGGATCCAGTTAATATATTTGTGTTTTCTACTAATGGAGTCAGGTAAATTTGTGTGTGTGTTTAAATGGGTTCTAATGAAGCTGTGATCAGATAGGTGTAACGTAAAAGGAAACAACAACAACAACAACAACTGGATAAGCATGTGGTTGTGTAGCCGATGTAATTATTTATGAGTCCGGTTTGATCAGGAACACAGTTCCTTAAGGGGCATTTGAACTCATAGATAATATTCGTTCTTTGTCATTTTGACTTAGTTGGGGTGTTGTTATTTTTGAGGATAAGGTTGGCTATCTTAAATTTTTTATAATAGATAATAAATCTGATTTTTTTATTCGGATCAAAGGAAAAGGTTATAGTTGTTCCAACGAGAGAAAAATATATATTTTAAAAAAAGAGAGAAACCGCAAATATTTTTCGTTATAATGTGGATTTGTTTTAGTATATTATATTTTATTCATCAATTTTCTGCTAAACGTGTTTCTGTATGCTGATTCCTTATTATAAAACAGTATGTATATATGGCGAGAGAATTTACATATGCAGGTTAACAGGGATAGGAAGACATCTCTCATCAACACATCAATTATCACCAGCTCTCATGCCAAACCCAATGGTTTTTATTAACAATTAGGCAGAAATTCACTTTTACCAACAGTCCAGAAAGGAGTTCAAAGCTCACTAACAAATACAGAAAACGAACAATGAGACACATTAAAAAAACATAAGGAAAATTTATTCCTTATAATTTTATTTCTTTTATTTGCCCAAAGAAGTTGACGAAACCGGAAACACGTATAGCAAAAATATGAAGAATAAAATATACTATATATACTAAAACAAATCCACATTATAATCAAAAATGTTTTCGGTTTGTCTTTTTTTAATATACATATATATATATATATATATATATATATATATTGATGCACGTTTCATTAAATAATATAGAAAAGTTTTGTCTATTTAAGTAAGTTCCTTTCATATTGTCTGATAAGCTTAATAATATTATCATTGAAGGACGAAAGGAAATCACCATATTGATACATGTTTGAATCCAATCTCAGCTTTCAACTTACATAAGCCATTATTAAAGATGACAAGTTACTTTTCAATATATCAACCAATACACGGAACAATAATGATAGTCCATTTTTGTTGCATGAACAGTGAACTAAAGAATATAAAACAAATACTTATTAATAATAGCTTTCCAAACTATATAGTTGATGAACAAATAAAATGCTCTCTTAGAAGTCTTAATACTAAGCAAATAGAACATAATACTGCTTCATCTAATCCAAAACATATTAATCTCTTATATCGTAGTCAAATGCATACTAATTATAAACAAGATGAAAATATACTAAAAAATTAGTAAATATTAATATATCTACATCAGATCCTAGCAAAAAAATAGGTTAATCATATACTACACTAAATCTAGTATATCCAACTTAATTGTTTGCAATGATTCTTCCCCATTCCCCGTTTGCGATTTGTAAAAAACCAACATAGTTTACAAATTCAAGTGCCCTTTGGAAGATTGTATCTCCAATGGATTAAATAATATTTATGTTGGTCACAGCACAAACTCAATTTCACAACGCTTGACTCTACATTTGAATGATAACTGTAACATTTTTAGGCATGTAAAACAACATGTCTGGCCGCGTACACAATTCTGGAAAATCCTTGTTGAAAACACAACTATACTTAAACATGAAAACAATAAACAAAAACTAAACATTCTTGAAGCTATATATATAAAACAGTTGAAACCTAACCTGAACAAAATAAACTACGAAATCTCCACAAATATTCTTAAATGCCTATAATTGATAACAGAAGCCATTGCTTTATGCCAACGGCTCCCCATACTTAATACTTCTCGTTTTTACTCTCGCGTGGTCATGTGTGACGTCACGAGCTGCGACAATATGGAAGGAACTTACTTAAAATAAACAGACAAAACTTGTCTATATTATTTAATGAAACATGCATCAATGAAAAATTGCTGCCTAAATATACGCAATATATATATATATATATATATATATATATATATATATATATATGCGTGTGTGTGTGTGTGTGTGTGTGTGTGTGTGTGTGTGTGTGTGTATTTAGGCAGCAATCCTTCTTTCATGCACATTTCCTTGAATACGAAAGACAAGGTGGTTTGGTTTAGTTTTTTATACAATTTCTCATGCGATCTAATATTTTTTTTTTCTTTTCGGATGATAAATTATATAAAAACTGTCCGAATGTTCTTTTTATCCGAGCGCTTTCGGCTATACCTTTAGCCATTTTCAAGGATTAGATATTTTAACTGTTAAATAAGAAATAGTTTGTTGTATGCATATTTTATAAAAGTTTTCATTTTTCAAAACTCGGTCAAGATATAGGTCTCCATGAATATTTAAATGAGATCTAATTGAGCTATGGTCAGAAAGGTGTAGACAACACTAATATAATAGCATTATCTACATGCAAAAAAAAAAAGGCTAAAAATAATGGAAGCCTTATTAATAAAAAAAAAACCAAAACTTAATAATATTAACTTTGAACATGGACACAATATATATATATATATATATATATATATATATATATATATATATATATATATATATATATATATATATATATTCATTGGGCTTTTACTCACGTATGTAACTGAGTACAGAAATGGTGACTACAATACTGGAAACATTCTCCTCCACGTCTTGCAAATTTTAACACGCATACATATTCAAAACGCCGGAAGGCACCGTGGCCGAAACGCTGTTATAATATCAAATCACATGAGGCAAATAATAACATTCTCTCTGCTGAACAATCTCCTCACAGATGAATAATATACATACATGCATACATACATACATACATGCTATATATATATATATATATATATATATATATATATATATATATATATATATATATATATACATACATGCATATATATATATATATATATATATATATATATATATTATGTCAGGCTTAATGATGCAAGTCAGTACTTCCATCGTGAAATTAGTATTAACGAACAGATGTTAGTAAGGTTGTCGAATATACACTTAAATAAAAACGTATATTCTGAAATGTTTACCAACATCAATTGCTTAATACTAATTTCACTATAAGAGTGTCTGCTAATAATATTTATTCTTAGTTTATTATAAAAAAATATTATATTTATAATAACTTATTTTGAAGGAGACAGATTTTATCATGGAAGCAAACTCAGAGCAACTCATATCTTTATCTATGTTGCGTTCTGTGTCGTCTCTGGGTCTTCACGCTACTCCATAAAATGGTGTCGACGAAAAGGACCCTTTCCTTTTCTTATACATTTTATTAAGAGAGAGTGGTGGAAGATTGGATTCAAAGAGGCATTGGGAGGAATGATGTCACAGGAATGCATATCGAAAATTGGGTCAGTGTCCCTCCGCGGGCGGTCTTAGCCGGTCGCTAACCTGGGCGTGGGAGACGTATCGACGCTTCAGAATTCTTGCGGCCCTCTGCTGAATTCGCGCAGCTTTGGATTTATGAAAATCCAGACAAAGGCAATCCATCACTGTCAGAATACCACGCCCACATGGCACTCTGGCCAATCGCTGACCATTCTGGCTCTGGCCTTCGTATTCTGTAATATCTATAAATAAAACCGAAAGATATAAGGCATATAAATGTATATTTCATTAAAACCATATCATATATACCGAACTAACATAGTGTTTTATTTGCTAATATGTGCCGTTGATATGCTACTATTTTCATCTGTTTTTCAGCCATTAACTTTATTTTCACGTTACTTGTAATCGTTTTATTGCTTACCAGAGATCTCTGAATATTATTTTCAATTCTCTTCTTCTTCTATATACCATGTTCCTTCATTACGTAGTCGCTCATCGCTCTCTAGAACTCCATATTCTTTATAGCTTTTAGTAAGTTTTGTCTCTTCGCTATCCTCCTAATCTCTAGCCATCTATTTAAACATGATTAAGTAGGTTATTCGCTATTTCACTCTGTCAGTCTTACCTTCAGTATTCTTCAAGCAGTCTTTCCTCATTATATGGCCGATAAATTTCAGCTGATTCTAAGTATAAGTGTCCTTTTCGTTTCTATTTTCATCCTCGTTACTCATGTCCAGTTCATCGTTTTCTCAGTATCCTTCCGTAGAACCATGTCTCTTTTGCCTCAAGTCTGTGATTAATCTGTGAGGCGGTTGTTCAGCATTCATAGCCATATAGAGGGTTTGATATTACATAAACATATATATCGGTTTTAAATTAAAGACCAACAGTTTTCTATTGTATTAATATCTGAAAAGATTACAGCCATTCCATTAATGTTGCGTTGTGCAAAAGTTGTTTTTTTTTTTTTTTGGCAAGGTGAGCAGAATAAATATACTCTTTTGATTAAACTTCTTCGTTGTAACCTGTACAAATATAAAAAAAATATTAAGAAGTCACAATAATTCTCTACATTTATCTTGATACTGCCATCAACTTTAAATATATAGTTGTGTTGCCGACAATACTACTCCTGTCCAATTTTCTTTACCTCCCCACTGATATTTTCTAAGTCATTTAGTTGATTATTTCCGTGAAGGATCTATCTTCTAATTCTTCCCTCAGCTCCATCTAATGGAGCTCTACATTTATCAGTAAAAGTTACTGACAAAAAATCAGTTTCCTTGTACTTCCTTGCTTCTTTTTTTTTTTTTTTAAATGTAGTTTGTTTGCGTTATCCAATATTCTGAATCTTTTCTCTCTGTTTAGATCCGAAACATCAGCTTGAAATATTTTCTTGCTATTTAATCTGCTTTACGTGTTTAATACCCTTTTAATTTTTCTCAAATCTCTTTTTTTATCGCATGGTTTCTTGTTCTGAAATTGACAATGTTTTCAAATTATTTCTATTTGATTTTTTATATTTGTTAAACTTTCCTTTATTATAATTACTATTTTTTTTTTTTTGGCAATTTCCAAACTTTCGAAGTTATATCTTAAGACCCATGAAAATTCTATATATCTAAAATTAAAAGCTAAATTTTAATAATTCTATTATTATATATTCGTTTGTAATATGGTGAACAACAACACTCGAGTTGTTTAATCACATATCGCCAAATGAATTATTACAAATGTTTCTAACAAAAAACAGATATTAAAAGCTAAAATACAATTTCTATTACTCATATAAACATATGTACATCCTAAAAGTTTTCCCAACATCAGTTGATTAATAGTAATGTTATAAACATTAAATAATAAAATCAGACATAATTTAAAATGCTACACTGTTCAAGGGGAAAGTAAAATCCTGCTCATTTAAAAAAAAAAAACAACAACAAAAAAAAAACGGACCCGGTTTTATATGGAATCACACGAGGAACTTCGCCATAATGGTTAGTAATCTTTCGCCAAGTCAATTTACGTCTGAGTAGTGAGTTCGATCCTAACTGGCGCATGAGTTAATCTATTTGCCAATAAGGGCTTCCCGAGTGCTGTGAGTAGAGCTATGATTCTCTTCGAGGGGAGAAATTGTTCAGCCCCGGGGATGGTGTAATACCGATGTCAGCGTGACAGTGATCGCAAGGGGCAAAAATCAAGTTTTTGGCCCATATACCTAAGTATGTGTATAGAGTTCCCCGCGTTATAATGACCTTGTGTCACATCTGGCTTTGCTGGAGAGGCCTGGTAAATATACCTAACTGGATGCTATACTTACGGCCTTGTGCCACAACTAAGCTACGATTAGTAAATCATTATTCATTGGGGCGGAGATACTGAAATGTTTTTTAAAAAAGTGTTTGTTTTTTTATTTTTATGACTAATAAAGAACTATATTTCGAGGACAATTTTCAGTCTGTTCAACATTTATTTTCCTACGCCAACTGTTTTTTATTGTCTGTAACGTTTTGCTGCATTAAAGTTATCTCCCTTGCACAGACATCACTAATGCAACGGAGATAACTCAATGGAGAACTGTTCTAGGATTTTTATAAGACTGGCTCTTTGTAAAACTAGATAATAATTGGAAAAAATCGTATATAGCGTAATTTTTGATGACATTGTTCAACGAGGAGATAAAGAAATCAAATCGTGAACAGAGGATGCATAAATAAGAATTTCCCAGAGGTTCACCAGTATATCGACGTGTTTATTGGATGAGTTATAATGTGTCCCTAAATCATGATGGTCAGTTGGCGATAAGGTTCGAAATAGCGGAGCGAAAAGAAAGAATCATTAAGTGGATATTTCAGACGATAGATGCGCGCTACAGAGCAACAGATGCGAGTGTCAGACAAAAGATTATGTAGAAGACCAGAACAGTTTCAAAGGCGTCATGATGCATGTTTTAAAAGACGAAATGATGAGGCGTCTCTGATTGTTTAGCGAGAGATAAAATAATTGAGGCTTTCACTATAGCAGATGTACAATGGCTGAATTCAGCCAATAGAGAAGACGAATGAAGGAAATGCATCTCATAGAACAAAACAACTAACCGAGATCCAGTACATATATATATATATATATATATATATATATATACACACACACACACACACACATATATATATATATATATATATATATATATATATATATATATATATATGTTCGTGTCTGTGTGTAACATTGTTTGAAGTTTATTATGTGGTAAGGGTGATGAATATGGAGAATAAATCATTTGCAGTTATAATGGTGCATCATCATAAGATCTCTTAAAGTGGGAAACTGCCAGTCACTATGCTATGTTGAGTGCTATGTCGACTTTCTCTTCCTCTCTCTCTCTCCCATGCTCTCTCCCTCCCCCCCTCTCTCTCTCTCTATCTATCTATATATATATATATGTGTATGTGTTTGTGTGTGTATGTATGTATTATATATATATATATATATATATATATATATATATATATATATATATATATATATATATTATTAGATAATATTTATGAGATATCAGTTATTAAAGTAAGTATTGTAATAACAGTTTTTGCAAAGTTAGATCATCTTCTTTCATGAAATTTGAGACTATAAAGCAACGTTTCTCAACCGGCGTTCCCCGGAACCCTAAGGTTCCGCAAAAGGTCCCCAAGTGTTCCGCGAGAACAGGTGAGATAAGCTAATACACTTTTGATATTTTATTTAATTTCATATACGTAGTATTACACAAACAATAGATTTTTGGTTATTGTGATATAGAAATCATCCTCTGTAACCTATTATGTTATTAAAAATATAACAATCATTGAATTTTATTTAACATTACCAAATAAAATTGACAAAGAAGTATTAATTTTTCCTTAAACCAGTTATTCAAAAATATAATCTATGATATTTACGTGAACTACGATGAAAATAAAATATGCGATATAATTTTGTTTTGGCACAGGGGTTCCTTGAGGCATGTAATTTTTTTTAAGAGTTACGCAAGTGTAAAAAGGTTTAGAAACGTGAATAGTGAGTTCAAATCTAACCGGAAGTATTTCTTCATTCAACAAGAAAATTGAAAAAAAGAAACCTGGTATTCATATTTCATACATTATAACAATATTTTTTCACTGTTGTTCACTTAATACAAGGCTCAAGAGCTGCTAAAGGTAGACAGTTACTAAATAAAGTTGTTGAAAACAGATAACGACTGATTCGAGACGAAGAAGTTAAGTTTGTAGTGATAAGGGAAGCATCCTATCGGGAATCGCCTTTGAGAAGGTCTAAACTGGAAACCAATGAATACAACTCGTCAGGATATTTGCTATTGAAATTTGTGACAAAGTAGAGAGATGCTTGCGATGTTTCGTCTGTGGAACAGGGTTAGTAGGATGGAAAATAATTCATCACCCATAAGGTCACATAGACGCTTTTGAATTCCGTCAAGGCTGGCACGTAAGGATTGCACCGCCCCAGTCCAGACATGGCATCAATACTTCATTTTTGGTCTGATCTGAGTCTTGTAAAGATAGAGCAGGATAGGAGGAGTCAGGTACTTTCTGGAGGGGGCAAAGGAACCGACCATTTTTCCAGCCACTTTGGCGATGAATCGTCTAGATGAGTTCCCACGAGTTCTTTAGTACCAATAGACGTTCAAAACAAGGAGTTTTATTGGGAGTATATAGAGAGAGTATTATTTGATTTTTATTGAACGAATTTGCTATCCAAGCAAGAATTGAAGCTAATCAAGCTATAAAAAGGTAAAAGATTATCGTCCGGTCCACACTTCTCAAGAAATAATAGATTAAAATATATATAAAAATCCAGAAACAATTGACCATTTTGCATCAGGTTGCACGGTGCTAGCATCCACTGAATATAAAACTCGGAATGATAGAGTGGTACAATATCTGCGCTAGAAGATATGCAATATTTACAGGTAGGAAACTGCAAGAAAACTGGTATGAACATCACCCAGACCCTTAGCAATTTTAGGACTTTACAATACACACATAGAGAACAATCAAAGCTAATTGGCCAGACATCGTGATCAAAGATCACAAGAACAGAATATGTTTCCTTATTGACATGGCAGTCCCTGCAGATTGCAATCTATATTTGAAGGTCTTCAAAAAACTACCAAAATCCAGGAATCTTGAAATCTAAATCTGAAAAATGTGGTACATGAAGACATCAACAATTCCAGTTGTAGTTCGAGCACTCGGGTTGATTGGAAAAGATTGCGATAAACTCCCTGAAGGGATTTCTGGTAACCCATGCATTAAAGAAATACAAAAGTACTCACAAGTACAGCTGGCATATTACGAAGAGCTTTATCTATGTCAAATATGTGTGTTTTTAGGTTGTTTTTTTTTTTACAAAAATAATCAGTGGAAAATGGTGCCAGTTCTGACATTAGACCTCTTGTTGGCACCCGGAAAGAACTGTGTATGCAACAGAAATCAAAGGAAATAATAATAATAAAATAGATAACAATAAAGAGAAATTGAAGATATTTGTGAAAAAGAAACATGTTCTGAAACGAGGGAATAAAGAGATTCAAAATAAATTCAAGAAAAAGAACGTAAATTAACAGGAGAGAAAAGAAAGTATTGCATTGATAAATTTGAAAAAAAAATCAACAGAGCGTAGTAGAAGCAAATTTACATGGAATTGGTAGAAAAGTGTCTTTTGAAGAAGAAAACAGAAAGAACTAAAATTGCAGCTCAAGATCAGGATATTAGTACAAATAATACCAGGAAGCTTGTCCACAAAGAAGAGATATCGCCACTTTATACAATATGTGAACAATTCGATGTAACTATAAAACACATGAATGCCCAAGTGAAGCTCAGAATGGTTATAAATGGTGGAGGCGTAATTAAGTTGCTGAAATTAGTCATTGGAAGTTATCTGAGAAATGTCGTTTTCAGTGAGAAAAGAGACGGTACAAGATTAAACCGGAAAAAACCGGAATGAATCAGAAGTATGCGAGGTTTTATGGGATTTTTCAGTACAAACAGATAAGAAAAAGAAGCACAACAAGCCAATCATATTTGTATTTACTCACCGCCACCCCCACGAGGTCAGATTGTGACACAAAGTCGGTTTAATGTGGGGAGACCAAGCACAGTACACCCGGGCAAGGAACAAAAATTCCCTGAGCCCTCGAAACCGTCGGTTGCGCTACTCTTTAAGCGCACACCGATCCATCTCTCTAGTGCAATGAGAGGGCGCGGCCCCAGGCAGATGTTCCCCAGGGCCAGCATCTCTCAGTATAATTTTCCTCACTTGAGACTCTGTTCTTTGTCGGAATCGCCCCTGAGTGTACTCTGCCCAAAGACAAAGACACAAATGAGAGATGATAAATAGGGTGTTACAAACCACTGTAGACAGTGATTTACACGCATATTGGTAGAAGATAAAATAGAAAAAGAAAGTTTAATGGCCAGCTCCTTTTGATACAAGTATAGAGCAAAAGGAAGAATAGGAAGCAATCTATTATGACCCAATGGAGTTTGAACTCGCAAAGCTTTGAAAGCTGATATACCAGTTGCCATTGGTGCACTTGGCACGATGGTTGAGAGAATGAGAACATGGATAAAGAATATTGGCATGGATTGCTCAGTGAAACTGTTACAGAACGGAAACCTCTTAGAAACGGTAAGAATAATCCGGAAAGTGATAATTAGAGTCAGAGGAATATTGTGTCATATCCAAGGGTGCTATTTGTATCTCCCTCTCTATGCATCAATTACCAGTTATTAAGAGGTTATCTGTAAAAATACTAATAAATGAATGCTGAAGACTGTCCCTCCTAAAAACAAAGAAAAGACATAACAATGTGGTGATATTAGGAACAGTGAAAAAGAATCACGTAACGGAATGGTCTGCGGATAAGCCAAAGATTGTACTTTAAAAGAAAAAACAAAAAGCCGTCTATATCTTTCTAGAACCTTCTACAATTTCCTGGAACCTCTCTCTCTCTCTCTCTCTCTCTCTCTCTCTATATATATATATATATATATATATATATATATATATATATATATATATATATATATATCAACAGAACACTGATAGCACAGGAGTAAAATATCCGACGACTGATACCAAATTAGTCGGATCTCGATCCCGGCTTGAAGCAATTGGATATCTAGCCATATTGATGAACTGTAATACAGTCTGTCTGTGGATGGCATTATATATATATATATATATATATATATATATATATATATATATATATATCAGTTGAGTTCCACCACGGAATATGTGAGCAAGCGGCGCTATATTGAGTCTGATTTGCTACCTCTTCGTCACCGAGGCCCGTTGGAACAGTTGGTAGTGGATGCGCATTGCTAATGAGTCCAAAATATAGGATGAAATGGCCGTCCAGTGCTTTCTGCATTCTCTTAAGGTTTCTTTCAGACTCGATTAACTACTTAATTATAATTATCAAATCCTCCAAATAATTTCTATCACTTATATATATATATATATATATATATATATATATATATTAGGTTGGTGCAAAAATAATATCGTTTTTTGACGTTAAAAACTACGTCAAAAAACGATATTATTTTTGCACCAACCTAATATATATATATATATAAAAGCACATAGCTTAAATATATCTTAAAAGGTCAAACATGAAAAGAAATTGATAGCACCATGAAAAGAAATCCCCTTGAAAATGACTAAAGTAGTGGCCGAAAGCGCTTTGAGACAATGGATAATACAGACAATTTTTGCCCTCTCTTGCTACCACCAAACGGGAAAATGTAAGAATGTTGGAAAAATTAAATAAAAAAATTCATTTGACATCTAGACCAACCACCCGATACAAAACGGCGCACCGGAAGTGATAATAGTGAATTAGGAAACCTGAATTTGCCAAATCATGGTTTATGGCTGTGCTGCCGGATTACAAGAAAGAAAGAAAGTGAGGAAACACCAGCAACTTGCCCTGGAGCAGAGACAGATGTGGAATATAAATATTATAATCGAGACCATTATAGTAGGTGTACTTGGAAGTGTGTCAAAACACTAATTGAGATTAGTTGAAATTGAACGATGTTTGACAATGTATAAACCACACAATGTTGCTGTTTTCTGCAAGGATACTAAGTAAGGTACTGAAGATTTACTATCACTCAATCTCAGCGACCAAAACTCTAAGCAAATTCATACTTAATAATAATGATAATAATAATATGCCACGTATAGTTCTCTGGTTTTAATTGATTGAAGGTGTTAACATCTACATGTTTTGTCTTAGTAAATTAAGATAGGCCACAGTAAATACTACAGAACTGTTTGTCAGGTATAAAAACTTTAAACAGTTAAATCTTCTAGAAGCAGACGTTACATATACCTCGTGTGAAATTGCAAATAAATAATTATAATAATTACGATTACCTAGCTACAATATTAATAATAGCTGGCCACTCGTATTCGAGGTTACCCGTCTATTAAGGCGGCTAGCCAATCCCTTTTGCAGACGCTCGCTCAGTCACATTTGAAACCCACAGTGCCAACCTGTGGCTAATGCTGCAACTATGCTGAGCAGGCCGTAGTTACAGAGCGTGTTACCTAGTGTGATCAAGAATCTGAACGAGGCCACCACACTCAAACCCTCGGCCACGATGACTTGTGACTTCGTGCTAGCAAGGGTTTCGTCTACCCAGTTTCACTCACAAGGCTTGGGTTAATCTATGTTATGGTTTTCAGGCACTTTCCAAAGATGCCGCACGCTGGAATCGCCCCCACCCTCCAGACCGATAACGCAGGAAGGAGACTTCATCAACCGTGCCGAGATTCGAACCCGGGTCTCATTGTCAGAAAGCGAACGTTCTAACCACTCTTCTACGCGCCTATATTTATATTTATATTATTATTATTATTATAATAAATATATACATACATACATACAAACAATCAAAGCTGAATTAAAAAAAAAAAACAGAATACCAGCTATAAAGAACTTGGCTGTCCCTGTAGTACAATACTGTTTCAACATTCTTAACTAGACCATATCTGACATTAAGCGAAGGGATGCCAAAACGAGAAAGCTTAACCCCCGCCACCGCATGCATTATCCCAAGGCTGACGTTGATCGTCTGTATGTGTCCAGATCCGAAGGAATCAGAGGATTAGTTCAACTAGAACTGTCTTACAAAACGAATGGATGTCAATACGATAAAGTTTGTCACTTATTTTTCACCGCATGCATCATTCTAAGGTTGATGTGGATCGTCTATATGTGCCCAGATCCAAAGGAGGGAGAGGATTAGTTCAACTAGAACTGTCTTACAAAGCTACAACAATTGGCCATCAAAGGTACCTAGAAACTACAGAAGATCGGATGATGATCTGTGTCAAAGAACATGAAAGTAGTAAGCGACTTTAAACGTTAATAATGGAGTTTCAAGTGGGTGAAGAAATACAAGTAAATCATAATACACCGACTGCAGCTCCAAAATACTTAAAAAAAGATAACAAAGACAAATGCAACAGACCAGAACTCTGCCCGTACCAAACAAGAGGATAATGAAAAACCCCGTATCCATCAGTGGCTACATAGTGCAGGGTTAAAAGCTGAAACAGAGGTTTTATTCTTGTTGCACAGGACCAATGCTTACTAACTAGCACACATAGTGAAAAATTGTGTTAGTCCAAAATGCAGATTATGTGATAAATATCCAGAAACAACTGACCATCTTGTATCAGGTTTTGCGGTATTGGCACCCATTGAATATAAAACATGGCACGACAGAGTGGGCCAATATTTGCACTGGAAAATCTGCAACGCTTACGGAAAGGAAACTGCAAGAAATTGGTATGAACGCCACCCAGACACGGTTACGGAAATGGGACCTGTAACAATTTTATGGGATTTTACAATACACATAGACAGAACAATTAATCGCCCTGACATCGTGATTAGAAATCGAAAAGACAAAATGTGTCTCCTTATTGACATATCTGTCTCTACAAACTGCAATGTATTTTTAAAGATCTTCAAAAAAACTATTAAAATACAAGGACCTTGAAATCAAAATCTAAAAAATGTGGCGCATTATGATATTAACAAATTCAGCCTTCAGAATTGAAGCCTTAGGATTGACTGGAAAGGTTTCCAATAAACCCATTGAAGGAATATCTGGTAAACCATGCCTTAAAGAAATACAAAAAAAAATTCTACTCATAAGTACAGCCCACACCTTATGAAGGGCTTTATCTATGTAAAATATGTACGATATTTTTTCAAAACTGCTCAGTGGAAAATGTCATGATGCCATTTCTGACCTTAGGTCTCTGGTCGGGACCCGGAAAGAAATGAAAGGAAATAAAACAACAACAACAATAATAATAATAATAATAATAATAATAATAATAATAATAATAATCAAGTACACATACTGAAAAACTTTGTTAGCCTAAAATGCAGATTCTGTGAAAATTGACCATCTTGTATCAGGTTGCACGGTATTGGCACCCACTGAAAATAAAACACGGCATGACAGAGTGGATCAACATCTGCATCGGAAAATATGCAAGTCTTTCGGAAAGGAAACTGCAGGAAATTGATATGAATACTATCCAGAATCAGTTAAATAGATACCTGTAAGAATTTTATGGGACTTTGCAATACCCACAGACAAAACAATCAAAGCTAATCGCCCAGACAATGGGATCAGAGACCACAAAAACAGAATTTGCCTCCTAATTGACATGGCAGTCCCTGCAAACTGCAATGTATCTTTGAAGATCTTCAAAAAACTATCAAAATACAAGGATCTTGAAATCGATATCTGAAGAATGTAGTATATCAACAATTCCAGTTGTAGTTGGAGCCCTCAGTTTGATTGGAAAAGGTTCCGACAGACTCACAGAAGGGATACCTGGAAGCTAATGCCTTAAAAAAATACAAATAACTGTACTCACAAGTACAGCTCACACATTACGAAAAGTTTTATCGATGTAAAATGGGTATGATCATAGGTTGTCTTTTCTTTTTTTACAGAAATGCTCAGTGAAAAATGTCATGTAACCATTTCTGACCTTAGGTCTCTGGTTGGAATCCAGAAGGATATGTGTATACCAAGAAAATAATAATAATAATAATAATAATACTCTATTAGCATATATTATATAATAATCAGACTACAGTGTAAACAAGAAAATGTGTGGGAAATTGGAAAACATTAAATAACTTGCCCTCGAGATGGGCTTCATATATTTGTACACCTATAAGTTGTTGGTTTCCGGCTCAATCACTCAATAATAATAATAATAATAATAATAATAATAATAATAATAAAAAAAATAATAATAATAATAATAATAATAATAATGTTAGCAGCAGTAGCATTTAAAATTCAAAGAGACTTGTTTTTAGAATATCTGAATATACAACGGCCGTATTTTATTCAACGAATGAAACGGAGAGAAACAATATTTAGTGTCAGGAACAAAAATGCCGGAAAGAATAAACTGAAAACATTACAATTATTGATGAAACTAAAGAAAACCTCATCTCGGATCGGCCGACGCTTGGTTTACCAAGAGTCGCGACCTCGAATGCGAAACGAACCTGGGGTCGAAAAATATCCTGTACTGTTTCTCTAAATAATAAGATTGGTCACCATCAGCAGATGATTCTAAATGATGGTCCACCTAAGCCAACACCGGCTAATAACCAAAGGAAAGATAGAAAAAAAAAAAGACAAAACGGACGAAAGGAGAATATAAAAAAGTCATTCTAATGATGTTGGGCACGAACATTGAAAGTACAGTGTAAACAGTGAAACTTTGAATCCAATCTCTAATTAAATACTTTCATTTATTTTAGGTTATGTTAGTTTTCAAATGATAACTTGGTAAATGATTGTTTCAAAAATCATTAAAAATCCAATAATAATAGTAATGCTTATTGTCATAAATATTACTGTACGGTTGCAGCAATTGACAAAAGAAAGTAAAAGTTTTGATAAAACATTAAAAACAAAGTTGGTTGTTTTGGAAGACAACAAATATGAGGCAGAAGTCGGATATTAACAAGATTTTCTTTTTGTTTCATTTCATACATTTTTGCAAAAAAACAAAAAAAAACACATCACAAAATCACGTAAATTGCAACAGTTACCTTGCACTAGTAAATATGTCCCGATGTATAAAAAGCCAATATTGTTGGTAACCCGTTTGCCGTCCGGGGTCATTCATATTCCGACTACAGTACAATGATTTCCGCTAGTGGATGCAAAAGTGTCGGCAGGGTTAGGGAAACATTTGTTTTTTCACTTATTTGTCATTTTTTTTCTTTCTTTTTTGAATTTTTATTTTTTAATATTCTGTCATCATGAAATCAATGGCGTTCCTTTGGTTACGATTAATTATTTTTTCGGTATATATTACCGTTACCAGTACGATCATTGTAATCGTTCTTGGTTCATTGATCAGCATCAGTATTTAAAACACCATACCCCACCTTTAAAATTTTCTTTTGATTCTTCATAATTTTTTTTGGAAACTTTTTGGGAATAAAAATGAAAAAAAAAGAAAATAATATTCTTTTTGTGAGGGAAGAAAAAGCCTTTAATCCACTGAAATAGGCCTTTTCTCTTTGAAATTTTGTAAAGTTTATTCTTATAGACAGGCACTATACACACACGCAGGCACGCGCATGCACACACACATGTATATATATATATAAATTGTGTATTTGGGCAGCAATCCCTCTTTTATACAAATTTTATTGAGGACGACTGACAAGGTCCTGCGATTAAGCGTTTTATTAAATTTTTCAGTGATTTCTTTTCTGGACACAAAGTGTGTAAAAACTGTCCAAATTTTCTCTATATCTGAGCGCTTTCGGCTATTCTATTAGCCATTATCAAAGATTTTTTTTTTTTAACTGAATATGTAGATTTTATGTGTGTCTATAGTGATATGAACCTTTTTTATTTCCCATACACGGACAGTACATTATGGCCGTGTTCATAGTTGATTTTACTGAGTGTTCTTCTTCTTCTTCTTCTTCTTCTTCTTCTTATTATTATTATTATTATTATTATTGCTTCTATTATTTTTAGTCTTTTTTTTACACAATTTTTACGGAAGCGCTCGGACATATAGAACATTTGAATAGTTTTTACAGAATTTATGTCCAAAATAGAAAACATTTATGCGAGCAAAAGAAAAATTGAATATAAAGCTTAATCGCAGTACCTTGTCAGTCATATTTAATAAAGCTTTTATATATATATATATATATATATATATATATATATATATATATATAATTCACGATTACTTTCAGAACAAATTTTATTCCATTCTTTTCACAATCCGTTATTTTGGCATATTTTAAGTTTCTTTTTTTTCTAAAAATTAATAAGCATAACATTCTAATAGTTGCTTCATTTCATAATGACACCAACGTTTGCGGGTACATTTGAACTTGTTGACATATATATGTATGTGTGTGTGTGTGTTGTTTGTTTATATATGCGCATCAACCTATAAATACTCAGGTATTCATGAATGAACTGGTAGATTGTTACGTTTGATATTAGATGGGGTAGTTGTATTAGGTATAGGATTTTATTAAGTATAGGATAGATTAGGTTGTTAATTTTACAGATGTGACTGACCGTTAAATGCGAGGAACAAGACTTAAAAAATTCTGTTCGTCAAATTACTTCCTGCTTATAGCCATTTTAAACCGTATCTATTTCGTAGATATAAAAGATGACTATTAATTAAACAATGAAGGCATGTATTTTCAAAGTATTTCTTTAAACGTGTTTGTATACATATATATAATATATATATATATATATATATATATATATATATATATATATATATCCATATACGTGTGTGTGTGTATGTGCACGCGCGTGCTCTAGACCTATTTTAGTCGAGCAGAAAATAAATAAAAGGGAATAGAGATAGGGTGATTGTAGTGCGCCAGCCTTCAACGTCGAGGATGCGCGTCGGCTTTCCCGCCTCAGATTTAGCTTTCGAAATTCTAACTTTTACATGGTGAAAACGAAATAATATGAGCCAATATATATATATATATATATATATATATGTGTGTGTGTGTGTCGTGTGTTTGAAGTTGCCAGTTTTGTCAATTTTACGACCGCAATACAATGAAGGAACTTGCGCAGCGTCTTCCTTGCTCGATTTCCTCGTTTATGATTGTTACTTACCAATGTCATTGACATAGAGAGCAGTATATGCTGTTTAGTGCTATTTTCAAAGGATTTGGGGATTTGAGAGCAAGTAGTTAAAAACGACACCAATCATATTGTTGCTAACATCACACATACAGGCACACACACTCTCTCACACACACACATACACACACACACACACATATATATATATATATATATATATATATATATATATATATGTAAAAATTTCAGCTAGAGTATATTCGTTTTGTCTTTTTTCATATATATATTTCGGAATCGGCATGCTTTAGCCCGCTCGGCCACGGAGAGTATCTCAGCCCAGCGAGGCTCAATTTCCCCTTTAAGAAAACAATATCGTCGAGATATTCTCGAAAGCCCATATCTGCTGACATTTTATTTTTTATTTTTCGTATCCGAAATGCAACCAATGTAATTTCTAAGGAATTCATGCATTTTCGTCTACGAAAAAAAAATGTCCTTAGATATGGAAGGTTCGGACAAATCAGGGCTTTCGATAAGATCCTAGCGAGACGGTGTGCATTCTTTTAAATGTTGATTGAACCTTGCTGGTGAGTGACACACACACACACACACACACACACACACACACACACACATATATATATATATATATATATATATATATAACAAGTTTATATATGCATTTATATCTGTAAAATATTGTATGTGTTTGTATAAAGTGTCGTCAGTGTTTGGCTATTCTGGGAAGAGACGTGGAGAATTGGGTCTTATAAAACTTGAACCGTAACATTACATTTTTCCAGATTGGTTTTAAAATCGTTTGAAAGTGTTTACAAAGAACGCCACAACGAAGTCGGTATAAATAGTTTGAAGGTAATTGAATTTTTCAAGTGTATAATTGTACCGAATTGCAAAAAGTTTTGTTCATTAAAGAACTTTGATTTTCTTTTTTAATGAGTCGTTTTGTTCGCAAGGCTCGTAAAATAAATTCGTCTTCAGTTCGGGATTTTTTTTACCATTGGCCATAATAGGTATTTTACAAACACAAGATGTATTTACTTTAATAACTCGCTTTAAGTTTACATTAATTAATGGCTAGTTGAACATTCATAGAAGCCATGCATTATGGATTTTAAAAGGTATTAAAATGCACTAACTGCTCCGGATGTGTTAGGTTGGAACTAAAAAGCCGAATAAGTTGGGAAGGGCGATATAGGAATGTAGTAATGAGCGAGTATATGCATACACGTTTATTTGTTCTGTGTAAGGGTGGGCGAGACAATAGAAGAGTGAAAGCACCTGTTAGTTATTGTTACATATATCATCAATATTGATTTAGTGTGCATAGGGTCGGGGATTATGTTCGCGACACAGTTATTAAAGCTTCTTTTTCATTTTTCTTTTCTTATTTTTTTTAATAAAATAAACTTAAAAATCAAATCAAATTAAACAAATATTAACGAAACATCGACAGTAAGATAAACAAACATTTGAAATTAATCCTTTGTTGTATTCAACTGACGCCTGGATTAGCCACGTCGGGAAAGTAATCCGTTAAAAAATGAATTCCCGGGGGAAAATATAATTTTAGTGTTTAATTCCATTTTTTTTTTATAAATAATTCTGCGCCATTTTTTTTTAATTATATTTTAATCCCTTTTTTTTATTTTTCGCGATTATTTTTTTTTTTTTTTTTTTAAGATTTAAGAATAATAATCATCTTCATCGAATTCCGTTTCATCCTGGTCGTCTGATTTACTTATTTGCAGTAACCACTGTTTTATTCTCCTTTCCTGAAGAGCTTTACTACCGACCCGAGACCTAACAAGAGGCGAACGACAGGCCGGATCGTAGACTTCATCAAAGGGAGATCGTCTCTGGGGCCCAGGTAATAGAGGTGCTGGCTCCTCCAGTCGACATGGAGGTGGAAGAGGCAACGTCCGACTCGGCGACAGGGACAAATCTGTACTTTCGGCCTGTTTTTCAGAGTCGGTTTGTTCCCCTTCCATACTGCGTTCCATTTCTGCTTCAGGCAGGCTCTCCGGCTGACCGTCCTTCAGGTTTGACCAGGAGCGCGAGTTCCTCCTCATGCAGGAGGGCACTTCCTGTGTATGTTCCGGGTTGGAAAGATGGCGGCGGAGAGTGTGCGATCGCTGCCCAATCAGACCACCAAGATCACCTAATCGTTCAAGATAGGATGTCGTGTCGGATGAGTCGTTCGAAATAAGTCCAATGCTTCGGGCCGTGCAATCGCTGTTCAACGACACAGCGCTGCCGACTCGACTGCCTTCTCTCAGATAGTTCGAAGTGCCGAACGTCGAAAGCCAACAGTAATTAAGGTCCCCCGGGGATTCCCGTTGACTCAGTTCAAGGTTCATAGAACGACGGGTCATCCGCGGGGAGCAGTACAGTCCTAGCGCGTGGTCGGAATCTTCGCGCGAACCCCGTCTGTCCATTCGATCGTCATATGGATCATCTCCGCCATCAGGTTCAACCGATAGGTTCGGTAAACTGACCGCAGGAATGCCCAAGTCGGTCGGGGATTTGGAGCTGCCAATTGAGGTTGTGTCTTCGCTACGGTCCACAATGTTCAGCATGATTCGAGGGACAGTAGCTGCCCGCTCTGACATTGGGGTCCGCTGCGGTTTGAGTTGTGTCCGGTATAAATCTGCCGGGCCGTCTAAACTCTCACCGCCCGATTCCTGGCCATCGCTGGTGCTGGTACCGCTTTTTGCTTCGTTGGACATTAGTCTTTCTTATTTGGTTGTTGAAAGATCAGAATATGCAACCTTGGTTCAAGGGTTCGATCTCTGAGCGAGGCAGATTGATCGAACAACAATAATCACGATTATTTCAAGTAAAACTCCTATGTGAAACAGCAGTGTTCGACCGACGATTGAATAGAGAAAACAGAGAGGCGGAATGAGAGAGGGAGAGAGATAGAGACAGAGAGAGAGAAGGGAGCTGTGAAGATAGAGAGCGTAATAGGTTAGGTAGGGATTTCACAACATAAGAAAAATCTGATGACGGACTTCGTCCCGTGACACAGTGGCTTGCTTGAAACGAAAACCCAGGACTTAACCGAGTCGCATTATTCTGCTTGTAAACGATGAGTAGCAAGACGAAAACAGCTGTGAATGGATGCGGTTGGTGTCGAGGCAAATAAATAAGAGAAGAGTACAGCGGACTGCGACAGTAGCTGGGACCTTAAAGGAGTTAAAGATGACAACGGTGACTGGATTGAAGAGTCAGATGTCACAGTCATATTGACAAGCACTGGATTTATTTCTTGTTTTTGTTGTCACTGTGCTTGTTGTTATTGAAGTCGGCGGTTGTGGTAGTAGTGGTAGTAGTAATGTTGTGACTAGTTGTTAGTAGGAGGTTATATAGTTGTGGTTCTATTTATGATGGTGATGATGATAAATGTGTTGTTTTGGAAGGAGGAGGAGGAAGAGGAGGAGGAGGAGAAGAGAAGAGAAGCTGGAGGAGGCAGCATTAACAACAGTTAACTGACAGAAAAAAAAGGAAAGACAGTCGGAAAGAGGTACAAACAAATAAAAGACGGTGGATGTGAACTTGGTTTGAAACGTAAAGAAGAAGAAAAGAAAGAAAAGAAAAAAGTATTTAAAAAGAAGACGAAAAAAATAAAATGAAAAAAAGGAAGAGAAGGAGGAAAGAATCAACAACAAAAAATGAGTTAGTCACGTGAGGGAGGAATAAGAATTATTTTAAATAACGAAAAATGAAAAAAGAAATGGTTTCAAAATCATGTAGAAATTCCAGAGATCTCCTAATTTTTGTAGTTATCGTCTGCTGATTATCCACATCAACATCAAGTTTGTTTTTATTAATAATCCTTCGACTGCTGCTTGGAAAACGCTTGTCGTTCGACGTTTACCAAAAGCAAAAATAAAATAGTGGCCTTTGCATCGTCTCGGCAAATGTGACAAGAGAAAGAAAGAAGCAAACTAAAAGATCGAGGTAGATTACAGAACACACGTATAAACTAAAACAAGGTCCAGGAATAAAAAAATTGGTAGGTAAATCCAGTCCATTTGTCCGGTTATCTTTTATCGTCCGGGTTGATTTGTTTGACTGGAGCGAATCTTTTGTCAGAGGTGACGGCCCAGCCGTCGTACTGACAAACTGACGGACAGGCAGGCGAGCAGGCTGGCTGGTTGATTCCCTCGCTCGCACTCAACTTGGCTGGGTAGTTGTTTCGTCTACTTGGTTGGCTGACTGTTGAGTGAGTTGGTTCGCTCCTTGTCGCCGTGTTGTGTTTCGTGTTCTTCGAGATGTGTGGATCATGATCACTTCCAACAAATAGATGGGTTAAGTGTTAGCGTTGGTGTACAAGAAAATTAGTGATTGTTAGCAGCAGGATACAATTTTGCAAATTCGTCCAAGGAGAGATGATGTCTTGTAAGTGAGTGAGTAAGTGCGAGAGTGAGAGTGATACAGCCAAATAATGAGAGAGTTCAAAAGAGCGAAAAGATGAGAGAGAGAGAGAGTGAGAGAGAAAGAAAGAGAGATAGTGTGTGTATGTGTGTCTGTGTGCGCGCGCGCGTGTGCACGTGTATGTGTGTGTGCGCGCGTGTGCGTTTGTATGTATGGAGGATGGATGTGAAAAACAACAGATATGCACTGGATGATAAGACAGACAGTAGTCATATATATATATGTGTGTGTGTGTGTGTGCGTGCGTGTACGCGCGTGTATATATATATATATGTATATATATATATATATATATATATATATATATATATATATATATATATATAGGGAGAGAGAGAGAGAGAGAGAGAGAGAGATAGAGAGAGAGTAGAATATTGCAGCTGTTGTGCCGGTTGATTTTGCAAGCAGTTGCTCGTAAGATTCATAGATAGTGTTCCGATATTAAAACCTTGTACCAAACTAGAAATACAGAAATCGGTATGCATGCACAAAAACATATGTATTGTACGAACAAAATAAATCAGATATGTCCATATACGTACACAGGACCCCCCACCAACAACAACAACATCAACACATGCACACACACACACTAATCTCCAACAAGTTTGTTGCAGCACAAGGCCTGGGGCGCTTAGTGTAGAATAGTATAAAGAAAAGCAAAAGACCTGCGTTTGTAGTTTGCTAATCAACTCTGCATGGCAGGCCAGTCCATGTGGGCTATTTATTCAGCTTGATTAAGTTTGACACAATGCAGAAATAGTGAGACATGAGACAAAATCATGGGCAGAAACACTACACTAGACCGAATAGCCTGCAAACTATTGCTCCACGGAATAGATCTTGAATATATACATACATGTGTGTATATATATATATATATATATATATATTCGCTTGAAAATGAAACAGTGCTAGGGATTTTAATTTAATTCTATAAATAAATTTGAACTTTTTAGTTTCTGGTTTTGAAACATGGTAATTCCTGTGTAGCGATGGATCCATATTTGTAAATTTATAATATTATATATATATATATATATGTGTGTGTGTGTGTGTGTGTGTGTGTGTGTATGTATGTATGTATGTATGTATGTATGTATGTATGTATATATATATATGAATAAGGGGTAATTAGGGTAGTAAGTATTCATCCAAACAAGTTTTTTATTTTATTGGAAAAATACAATAAAAAATTAAACAGACAAACCTTGGTTCTTTTTAATCAGACTTGTTTATACATACATACATATATATATATATATATATATATATATATATATATATATATATATATATATATATGTGTGTGTGTGTGTGTGTGTGTGTGTGTGTGTGTGTGTGTGGATGAAGCAGCCTCCCGATTTAAAATTAGATGCATGTATGTAACCACACCACGCATTTTGGCTCATGAGAGGAAAACTGTGGATAGAGAAAGAGACGCGTGGTAGAGAGGTGTAAGAGATGAAGGAGAAATGAAAAAAAAGCTGATCGATTAACAGTATCATTTTTAACCTGTAGTTAAGAATTTCTTTTTACTGCTGTGCCTCTTTATCACACCGTTCTCATTTTCTCTCCTCTCTTTCTATCTTACTCTCTCTCTCTCTCTCTCTCTCTCTCTCTATATATATATATATATATATATATATATATATATATATATATATATATATATATATATATATATATATATATGTGTGTGTGTGTGTATATATATATATATAGTGAGATAAAGAGAAATAAATAGGTATAAACATTGTTGGCCTACAAATCAACGCTGCATTCTGACTCTCATTTTCTCACCTTGAACGATCATCAGATTCACTCACCATGCAGTGTTGTTTTTTATGTGCACAATATTTTTATATAGCTAATATATATATATATATAGAGAGAGAGAGATAGATAGATAGATAGATAGAGAGAGAGAGAGAGAGAGAGAGAGAGAGATAAAGAAAGAAAGAGATTGATAAAAAATCGATATTAATTGATCTCAATTTAGTTTGGTGTAACTTCTTCAAATAAGGTGAATATCAGCAAGTAGAAATGATTGTGCGGCGCCAATATTTGAAGTGGTGCCTGCCTACCTGTCTGTCAACCTGCTTTTAAAATCATCATTCTAAATCCTGACATTTATTTGGACTTGAACCACTACAGCTACCACCATAACGAAAAACGTAAATATCTCAGCCATCAGCCAGAATAGCCTTCTTTCTTTATCTCTCTATCTCACACACACATACAATATATATGTCTACATATGACGATCGCAAATAGCGTGAAACCCAGGGTCACAACCTCACACCAATCCAACTAAATATATTAGCTCTATCGCTGATATTGAGCGCTTTCCATTAAGTACCACGCATATATAATATATAAATAATATAAAAGCACACACACACACACACACACACACATATATATATATATATATATATATATATATATACATTATCTATATATCTATATATACATAAAGTTCTGGTCCAGACCCACTTCCCAGGATCGATACATTTATTTATTGAAATACTGATTTTCGGAAGTGAGTGGAGCCGAAAACATTTAAGTATTCCCTTGTACACCCCCCACACACATACACACACATACACACACACACACATATATATATATATATATATATATATATATATATATATATTTAAAGAGAGAGTGAGAAAAAAACTAGACAGTGATAGCGAGAGGAAAATAGATAATCGATATATTTTCCTCTCGCATAGATAGAGATAGATGTGAACAGACTGAGAAGGATAGATAGATAGATAGATAGATAGATAGATAGATAGATAGATAGATATGAATAAGCTGAGATAGGGATAGATAGATAGATAGATAGATAGATAGATAGATAGATAGATAGATAGATAGATAGGTATTTTTTTCTTTTGCTTTACTTCGTCTCCAATCCTCTCTCTCTCTCTCTCTCTCTCTCTCTCTCTCTCTCTCTCTCTCTCTCTCTCTCTCTCTCTCTCTCTCTCTCTCTTCTCTGTTACATTTATTTATCTTACTTTCAGTCTTCTTTTACTGTCCTTGTTGTTCTATCTCACTTTCTCTCCCTCCTTTTCTCTGTCATATCCCGTCCCTTTTTCATGTCTCCCTTAACACCCTACCTCCAAATCTTAGTTTTTTTCACATTTCTATTGTCTCAACTTTTTTCTCTTCCCTATCATATATCTTTATACAACACACACACACACTCACACACACACATACACACACATGCACATACACATTACTTAACTTATTGCTGCACAAGGCGATAATAATGAAGCGCTTAGTGAAGACTAGTTTACTTTACAATAACAATAACCTGCAATGTTAATTTAATAGTCATGGCTCTCTTGCAGACGACCTAAAGATATTTACTAATATTTATTAAGCTTTGTTTAATCTGGCGTTAAGTCTGCCGGTATGTAGGAGAACTCACACGATTTAGCAAATAGACTGGCAGTCGAGTTTAATCACACTAGAGCAGGCGGCTGTTACATATGTATCTCACTTCCTTCATCCTCGTTTATTACTATACTTTGTTGTCTATCTTTTTTTTTGTCTTTGATCAACCTTCTCTTCTCTATCTTTTTCCTTCTTTCTATCTCTCTATCTCAACCACTCTTTTTTAGTCTTTCCCACCACTGCGCAATTTCTTTTCCTTTCTATCACATCTCTTTTTCGCCCTTTTTCGATTACTCTCTCTCTCTCTCTCTCTCTCTCTCTCTCTCTCTCTCTCTCTCTCTCTCTCTCTTACTTTTCAATCTATAGCCCTCTATCTTTTTTCCTTTACCCTCTTTTCAAAACCTTTTTCTTTAGACTTCTTATTCCTTCGCGTTTCATTCTTTCCTCAGCTTTTCATTCATCCCAACCGTAGGCCTTGTCGGCTGCTGTGTGTTTACTGCCCTTTCCTACGCTGATTTCGACACGATCGCTTATCTTTATTTATTTATTTATTTATTTATTTTCTTCGTTTATTGCTTGTATCGCTAGTTTCTTTTCTTTTCTTTTTTAAAATCTTTTTAAAGTATTGCTGCGAGTGTCCTATCTCCTTAAACATTATCTACACTGCTGCTGGTTCCTGATCACTTCCAATAATGGTGGTAGCCTGTCTCGCAACCGCTGGCTACGTGACAACTGCCACTGCTGCCCCCGGAACGATCCTTTCCAGAAAATTGTGATTGTAGCAACAAAGGTCAACGTCGTTTTTATTGACTAAAAAAAGTGTCTAAGTAAAAGTATGGTAATTCTAATAAGCAATTAGTATGGTACAATAATAAGTAATCATAAGAGTAAGACTAACCACGACGAGTATTTATTCTTTGGTGAGATGGAATCGCAATTAAGCTGAAGAAATCGATAGAAATAGTGGGGGGAAGTGAAAGAAAGTTTGGGTTAGTCTTCCATGTAAGAAAAAGATTTGTCCACCTTGAAAATCAGCCTTAACATGTACTGCATTTACTTAGCACTGGACATCGAATTATGCTAACTGTAAAAGTCATTTTTTTTTTTTTTTTTTTACTATTTCCCTTCAGTTGGGATCGAACTCACTGCATCTACATTGGTGTCTGCGGTATCAATTGCTAAACATCGCTTAGGGACTTAAGTGTAGAAATTATTCGTTATATGGTAACTGTAGAGGAGGAGGAGGAAGAGGAGGAAGAAGAGGAGGAGGTTAAGAAGAAGAAGAAAAAGAAGATAAACGGTTTAAAAAGAAAGAGAGAAAAAATGAAAAGAAGATGAAAGAAAACAACGGAGATTTGAATAAACGGCAAAAAAATCCTAGTTGACACACGCAACAAATAACATCTACGAATGTAAAATATTTTTCCATAGTGTAAGGCTTGTAAAATCCCACCTTTCATATCTGGAGTCTAGCATGAAATAATTTTATTGAAAACAATATTTGAATGAAGAGATAGAAAATTTTGTTTTTCTTTCCACGATTTTTATTAAACCGATATTTTTTGCGCATGACTAAATAGCCATATTTCGATGTATTAAAATTCAACAGGTAACTGCCGTAAAGTAATGGTTACAGTAGTTTTCAGCCAATCTATAAATGTCTTAAAATAAAAAAAAAAATTACCTTCCCTCAGGTAAATTACGAAAATTTATATTTTTCGTGAAACAAAATTACGATGAAAAAATTTACAAATTGAAATGCTGATACAAAAGAGAAAAAACACAAAGGAAAGAAAGAAAGGGGAAAAGAGAAAAATTAAAAGAAAAAATAAACAAAACGAAAATGCCTAAGTCAATGTAAGAAAGAAAGAGAAATAAAAATAAAAGAGAAATAAAAACAAAAATGAAAAAAGAATGAAGGAAGGGAAGAAAAGTAAAAGGAAAGAATAAAGGAAAAAGATTAAGAAAAATAGAAAAAAAAAAAAGAAATGAAAAAGAAAAATGAAAGACGATTTTTCAAATATTATTTCAAATTAAAACAAAACTTTTCAATATATATAAAACGAAAAACCAACAAAAACCACTTGGCGAAATAATAATTAAAAAACACAGCACAAAAAAGAAAAAAAACTTGAAATGTGAGAAAAAGTTGAAGATGAAAAATATGAAAAAATCAGGAATGGGAAACGAAAATGTGTAGAAAAATGAAAGAGAGAAAACATGAGAAAAGGGAAGAACGAATAATTGGTATCTTGGGAGAATGAGTGATGAGGAAATGTTTCTGTTGTTAAGACGCGCAAATTAGTGTTACACAGGCATACACTAATACACGCATACACCCACCCACAGATAATCACATACACCTCATCATTATAGCTAGGCACATAGACACATATTTATAGATATTTGTATACAAAACTGTCTATGCACAGTACACACAAATATATGTGTTTACATCCTTTTAAGGTATATCGTATTAGATTTTGCAACTTCGGTTCAATTTTCATGGAGATAGATAGATAGATAGATAGATAGATAGATAGATAGATAGATAGATAGATTTTATTATGTAAATCAACGTTTACATAATAAAATTGTTTTTTTAACCAAACAATATTTGTAAACTTTTCACTTTTCAGGATATATTTATATGAAGAAATACAAAGGAATGACTTGACGTTTTATTTTTAAATATAACTTTATAACTTGTTTTGAAAGAAGTGTTACGTGTTATTATGTAAATAAATTCCATCATAATTCATTTATTTATAAACTCACAAAATTTTCTATTGGATTAAAAATCTGAAGAAGCTGGGAACGAGTCTGTTAATTTGGTGTCTTTGAAATTTCTCTTATTTCTTTCCAAGATTAGTAGTAATCAACTTTGCCGAGTATTGTTTTCCATAGAACAGACTCTTTAACTTACAGCTTCTTGGTTTTGACTTGTAATGCCGAAAAAGAAAACATCCACTAATTCTCTGCATTTATCTTGATATTAATTTTAAATGGATTTATAATTTATTGCCTACAATACTAACCCAAAACATCGCGCTGCCGCCACCCTGTTCTCTTCAAAGTTATGTCGGTTGACTATTTCCATGAAGTATCTTGCCCAAACCTGAGGTTCATCCAATGTAGCTCTATATTTATCATTAAAATTACAATTGAGATATTAGTTTTCATGCATTTCTTTGCCCATCTTACATGTTCCCGTTTGTGATGTTCACAGGTGGTAGTTTGATTCCTCTGCGTATTTACTCAATGTTCTTAATATTTCTCATATATGTCTGTAGTTAAGCAACTGGTTTTTAATTGAGTCGAAACTGATTCCATCAAACGTGGGAACGTCGGAAATAAAAAAAAAATCAATTGCTTCACTACATACAGAAAAATTTCTTGAAGATTAATGGAGTACCATTCGAAAGTACTTGGGAATAAAAAAAAATAATATAAAATAAAGATTAATATGAATTTTGATAAAACAAAACAACTTATTCAACGGGTTCCTCACGCCAAAACAGACAAGAGTTCATATGAAATATGGATAGGTAGCGGGGAACTGGTCCCCTGGCCTGCACGTTCCTCCGAGTTCAATCCTTTGGATTTTTATCTGTGGGACCATCCAAAACAATTGGTTTATATATATATATATTGGAAAAATATATGACTAAGGAGAAAAAGTTTTCGTCGGATGGGTTTAATGGTTTTACCGCTATTGAAAGTTTTTTGTTTATATTCATGTATTGTTTGGTATTTTCCCATGTCGACGTTTTGAGATAACGATATATAAATACCGGAAAGGAAAAAGGAAAAAGTTTTTTTTCACTTTTTCATACATTTTCCCCCTTTTGATATATATAAAATTATACATCGTTATCTCATACCGTCCACATAGGAAAATACCAAACAATACAAGAACATAAAAAATTCTCGATAATGGTAAAAACCATTAAATGCGTCATACGAAAACTTTTTTCTACTTTGTCATACATTCTTCCCCCAATTTTGTTCTCATGTAAAAATTTACATATCGTTATATATATATATATATATATATATATATATATATAACGATATGTAAATTTTATATATATATATATTAAAAAATTTTATATATATATATTTTTATATATATTTTATATATATATATTTTTATATATATATTTATTTTATATATATATATATATATATATATATATATATATATATATATATGTGTGTGTGTGTGTGTGTGTGTGTGTGTGTGTGTGTGTGCATGCTGGATGCGATGAATAAATTGCCATGTGAATTGCGTAAAAATGAAAATAACACTGACATCTCATTCTAAAAAATATATTTACCAAAATTACACAAAGATATCTTGAGATACTAAGGAGTAAACTAAAACAGAATCTCCATTAGCTTCAACCTCGCCTTCCATGGTGCTTTTTTTTTCTCACAGGGGGTATCCAACTGACCCTCATATACTGTGCAAAACAAAACAAAAACAAAACAAACAACGCGCATGCGCGAAATTAAAAAATAAAATGGCGCGAAATTAAAAAATAAAATGGTGACATTTTACCTCTCTCTCTCTCTCTCTCTCTCTCTCTCTATATATATATATATATATATATATATATATATATATATATATATATATATATATCATCCACAGACAGACTGTTTCGCTGTATCACAGCTCTTCAGTGTGGCTGGACGTCAGATTGCTTCATACCGGGATCGAAACTCGACCGATTTGAAACACACATACACACACACACACACACACACACATATATATATATGTACAGTGTGCGCGATGGGTAAATATTTGTCACCATTATATATATATATATATATATAGCTGCTGTTCAACTTATAATTACATGAATCATTCATACAAAAAACAAATATAGATGTTAATGGCGGGAATACATCTTCGCAATATTGTTTGCGAAGATGTATTCTCGCCATTTAAATCATTAACCTCTATATTTATTTTTTGTATGAATGATTCATGTAATATATATATATATATATATATTTAATTCGTTCAAAAATTGTTTAAAAGATCTTGCTCCGACCAAAGAAGTTCTTCCCCAACAGAATCTGATGTTTGATTATTTAGTCAGTTTTTGAGGAGCGGCGCCGCTCGATATTCTTTCTGCACACCTTCGTGATGCGAAGCAAAAATATTGATGTTTTAAAACAATGATCTCGAAGTTGTTTGTTTCTGTGGTGCACTTTACTTACTAACTTATTGAATTTGGATTACACCTTACATGCCGGCCTCTCTTATCGTTAATATTTGGTAATACCAGGTGTTGTAAGCTTGGATGTGCGAGTTGTGTTATTATATAATAGCTGTGAATTGTTAATCGGTGAGCCGGGTTCAAAATTGCCATTAGCTTCGTTATATTCAGTTACGCGCAAATACCATTGGGAAATGTATAAACCCTCCACTTCTTCCACCAGCTATGGATTAATTCGTCAAACTTGCATTATTAATCTCAAAAAAAATTCTTACAATTAAAAATATTATTTGGATTTAAATAACCTGAAATGGGTTAATAAACCGTAAAAAAAAAACGAATCGACCACTCTCTTCTCATTAAACAGCAACAAGTAGCCCAGTTCATTAAAAGAAGTGATAGCGAAAACTCTGCATCCAAAATTTCTAGATTAAACTGAAAGCTTTTAGAAGATGAATTCAACCATCTTTTTTTCTTTCTATGGCAGGATTTCTTTGGTAACAAAGAAAAGAATATTGAGCTGTTACGTGACATCTGTCCTTCTTTACGGCAGCGAATGTTGGACGATTTCCTCAAAGATGAAGAAGTGACTCGAAGCGAAGGAGATATGGTTCTACAGAAGGATGCTAAGGATATCATGGACCGAGCATGTGAGCAACGATGAGGTTTTGTAAACAAGGAGGGGGCTTATACTTAATATCAGAAAGAGGTAGCTGAATTTCCTGGAACACATAATGAGGAAGGAGGGTCTGGAGAATCTGATACTCACGGGCCGAATAGAGGGAAAGAGTGACAAGAGAAAACAACGCATGACATACCTAGCGGCTTTAAGCAAATGGATGACAGAACGTGGTCTGGGCGGAGGTGGCAGAGAGAAGGAACTTGTTGAGAGCTGCAAGGGATAGCGGGAGGTGGAGAGCTATGATTGCCTACGTCCTGAAGGGACACGGTATATAGAGAGAAAGAAGGACACCCCCAACAACTGCGACAAAGCTGTTCTATGCTGCTTTCTCCGTCAAAATGAGCTTCTTGTGGAATTCCTTGCACGCAATGATATTCATTTGTAGTCCGACGAAGATACCGGCTTTGACTTTTGTCACAGACAGCTTAGGGAAGAAGTCTTGAAGGTACCCGAAGCCTTCAGATCTAGAGCTGTGACAAATTATTTCATAAGGCCCATAAGTGATGTGGGGAAAACAATACTTTCCGGGGGTTCAACAGTGGCTCCCATTTGCCGTTGTTCCTTCACACTGAATTAGGTCCACTGTAATCAGCTCCGCCTATAGCATAGTGCCGCGATGTCCTTACTGTCCCTAAAGCAAAGATAACACGGAAACTTGATAAAGCAGACTTGAAGATCCACCAGAAAGGCCACCATTTTGAATATCTTCGTATTTCAAGACATCTAGCAAGATCTTGACACTGCTGTATTCCTTTTTCAGCTGCACCGAATGAACCAGATGGATACATATACTCGTTATGAAGTAGCACGGCTTTGAGGCCCCTGGATGAGCTGTCGATGGAGAGGGGCCACTCGCTAGGATTACAGGATATCCTAACTGCCTCGAACAGACCGGTCACATTGTGGCAGAAGCAAAGCCCCTCTCGTCGGATGAAAAAGCTTGAAAAATACTGATGACGCTTTCTCTGAACTGCGGCTTGCACAATCTAACAAATTTCACTGTTTGAGTCTCGACATCAAAAGCTCAGCATTGGGCTTTATGAGACCAAGATCTCTCCTCAGCTGCGCCTCTGTAATCTGAATCAATGGCTTAATCTTCTGAATTACTATTATCTTCTGAAGACGACTGCTCCCTCTTGGGAGGAGTGGATATGGGGAACTCAGAGCAGTATGGCAAAGTTTCAAAGGAATAATAATAATAATAATTCCTTTTGCTTTCTACACAGAAGCATTTAAGAAATAACATCAAAGACAAAAAGTCAATATTTTTCTTACAGTGTTATAGAATAGATTCAATATCTTCTAGTAGAAGATAAGATATAACAATTCATAGTAGGCGATTAAGGCGAAAATATATTGAAAGTACACTAATTTCGGAATCTTTGATAGGAAATTTACATCCAGCATCATGTCTTCTTTCCTGACAAAACCATTGCTGATACAATGTAGGAATTTAGATACATTGGCGGAAAAAAAATCAAAAGATTAAATCTACCCGCATTATATAACGTTTTTGAAGTAAAAAAAATAGGACCGGCGTCTGTTACATTTCTTCATCACGCTCTAAGACTTATTCCATCGATAAAACCATTATCAGTCTGAAGAAGTTCCTTCTCGGGACAAAATGCGCTACTCAGGAGGGATTTTTTTCTTTCATAACTTGTCTAAGAAGAAAAAGACTAAAACACAAAGGCATATATACTTATATGTGAATGTGAAAACACGTACACACATGCACATAAACATACACATATGCACATATATAAGTATACATTCACACATACGTATATATCTGCATACTCACATAGTAACGTGAACATACATACACGGAAATACATACAGGGACAAACTACAAACTTCCGCTTGTACATACTTATATACACGTAATATTACGGGCGTTGATGTACACGCATATACGTACACATAATCACAAATATTCATACGTTTAGATATAACTTTAAAAAAATATAAATAAAAAAATATCTTTTCCAAAATGGCCTTTTTTCCTGAATGGTTTTATAAAATATTTTTTCGAGCGGCCTCGTTGATTCCAGTTAGCAGTTACTTCATGCGTATTTCCAACCTAAAAAGGTTGAGAAAAAATGTCAGAGAGTGCAAAGAAGACAGGAAGAGAGAGTAGACTATGACTTCCGTTTAGCCTCCACAGCATCATGAAGCCGATGTGGCTCCTAAGTGTTAGAGCTGACAAATATGGCGTCTGAAAAAAAGAAGTCAAGCTTCTCTATAAAATAGATCTTTACATATTGGAAATGCTTACGTCAATAGCCTCCAGTTGATAATACTAAAAAATAAACTCTATAAATCACAATATCAACTTGCTTATTCGCATATATATATATATATATATATATATATATATATAGAGAGAGAGAGAGAGAGAGAGAGAAGGAGAGAAAGAGAAAGAAAGAAAGAGAGAAGAATGGACAATGAGGTGAACACCAAATGCCAACAGTTTGTTTTCGCTTGAACCAATCTCCATCTCATTTGAGCATACTTTCTATCTCTGTGATACGATTTGGTAGCAATAAAATAGTGTTTAATTAATGTATGTACACTTTTAGGCCTAATGATGTTACACACTCAGTAAACTACAGTATAAACATACCTTTATATGCACTGGAAAACCAAAGAATTCATTCGATTGCTTTATCGTGATACTGACTTTATTGTGGTGACCTGGAACCAAATATGCATCAATCCCCGAGGCATGACTGCATTTAACGGAGTTTTAACACAAGAACATATTTTTCAGCAAAAGGTCATGTTTCTCAACAAAAGGCCATGTTCTTGGTAAAACAAAATCGTAGCGCTTTTTCCTTACAGCCTATTTTCAAGTTATATTTACTCACACGTAAGCTTTAATGATAGCTGTAGATTTCTTAGCGTCGAAATTATTGGGACTAATATTTTCACCTTTCTAGGTTTTATCACTTGTGCTTCGGCCAATGTGTATTACTGAATAGCTCGCGAATTCATGATAATGGATTTTCTAACAGTTCTAGACAATGACGAAATACATCAGTTCAAAAGTAATGAGAAAATCCCCGCCAAGTTTATTCGAAAGGATAACAATGATAATAACAATTCATTTTAGTAATGATAATAAGGAAATTGACCATTTCTATACAGGAAACATTCGGGCCTTCATTGATCGAACTTCATTGAGTGCTACTGTAGGCTAAAATTTATAAAATCTTTCTCTTAAAACAGTTTTTCAAGAAATTAGATTTCACTGTTAGTTCTCCTTCCTGTGCTGATGGGAGTTTCCTTCCTAACCTTTTGTTTAAGGTAGTGTGGAAAGTAAAGATCGTAACCATATTATTATTTTCTCTTCTAGTTATTACATAATACATAATATTATACATATATATAATACATGATTCAAACAACACTTGTGCTTTTCATAAATGATCAAAAAATTTACTTCCCATGAATAAGCGAATCATATTACTCCCAATGTGAATAGGGGATATATAAGTGATATTTACTAAGTTTAGCTTTGGTACAAGGCAAAAATGTGGAGCTTTCCAATAAGAATCAAACTCACAACATTAGTAAGAGTATAGTTTTCTACTCATTGAAAAACCTTTCAAAATTCAATCAACACATATTTTTTTACCTCCCAGCAATGCAACTTAGATTGTTCTTAACCAGGTGCAGGATGCCTAAAATGAGTACTTATTACAGTAGGATTGTCCTACAGCAAAACAACTAGTGAAGTTACTCGATTGATTTGTTTGTTTAACGGCATATCAACTCCTTGTGGGTTATTTAATTCCAAAACTTAAATTTCTTGAAAGCTTAGAAGTAATAAAATATGATATATTTTATTCTGCTTTCACAATTGATTACATGGTAGGTGATACTCAGCTTTTGTGCATATACGTGTTTCTGTGGACATTATTACTAGAAGCGGCGATGTGTTTTATGTTGTAGTTTTGTTAAAGTTATATTTTGAAATACAGTTTGATTTCTTTAAGGATATTATATAGACTAATATCATAAAAGAGTTCTTTCATGTTGATTGGTTGATTTAGTTTAGTGCTATTTCAACCTCTATGAGTTATTTAACGCCGAAATCTAAATAATTTGAATACAATTACATGGCTTCAACTAAATATATTTTGTATATAATTTTATACTTTCAAAGTAAAAGTATGTTTTTAGATATATATTTTGTAGATCATAAAATATATTGTTGGTAATTTTACTATATAAACGTCAAGTTGATTTTTTGTTTGGAGACTCACTATTTGACGATAGCTGGGATCCTGACAGGTATTACCAACCGGGTCAGTGTGGACCTGGGAGCAACAGCAATTAAGAGGTGGTTCCATGCCCCTCAAAACCTTCAATCCCTGATCAGAAACCTTTTTTCCAGATGTAGTTTATAGTTATACCCAGGATGCAGCTCGTGAAGTAAAACATTTAACGCATAAGTAAAGAAATTCGTGACAAATGTTTGATAATTTGGTACAGTGTAACCCGGATATAAGAGAGTTCTCTGGACCGGAGAAGAAATCTCTTATATCCGGGTTTCTCTTATATCCGTGTTTGGTCTATTTTGTTTAGGTAAGTATGGCTCTAATTTGGGACCAGAGAAAAGCTCTCTTATATCCGTGTTTCTCTTATATCAGGGTCTCTTATATCTGGGTTACACTGTAATAACCTTGTGCTTCTAATTAATTGTTATCAATATGTACATTCATTAACATAGAAGAGATTATTATTATTATTATTAAGGATTGTCACTAGAACGCAAGGGAGATACAAGGTGTAAAAGTGAATGAGAATGAGAAGATTGAAAATGGAGAGGATTGAAGAAAGGGCAAAAACGGAACAAGATTCAACATGACAGAAGATAGCAACTGACGTTGAATTTAAATTTTTGAAGTATGAAGTTATCAGGAAGCAGGAAATCAGAAGGGATTTCCCCAGATGGAGAGTGCGATGAAAATAATAGAAATGACGGTTGTATGTCGCTAGTTCAACAATAAAACGATGAGACCTATTTGCCAATCTAGTAGAACGCTTAAATTCATATAGTCGGGACACCAGCAGCAGTTGCTACAAAGTTGCAAATATTTGTAAGATAGAAAGAGGGAAGCCACATCACGTCGGTGAGAAAGTGACTGGTCAGGAAGGATTATACTGCAGACCCTTCCAATCACCTGAAGAAGGCCGGAGCGTACAACGGCCGAAATGTCGTGAATATGACAATAAAGATGAGGACAATAGTCCGAACAAGGTAAATAATGTAAATAATTACAATACCTCATCTCAGAAATATAGATACCTTCTTTGGATTTTGTCAAGAATCTCGAGATGCAAAGTGGACGCACCAGACCAGATATGGCATCAACCAATATTTGTTGTATCTGTATGATAAAATAGAGACGTGTCATTTAAAGGTTCTTTAATCTGAATGTCAGCAGGGTCGAATATTTTGTTCACATCAAAGAGAAAAAATGTTTTATTTACAATGTATAACAAGTGCTTTGCCCGTTCAATATGAAAACAATCATGGATCTCCACCGTCTTTAATTTTTGAAAACTGGTCATTGTCGTGGTTGTTCGTGGGAAATATAGCAGGACGGTTTAACGTTGCTTTTCTCTGCTGCTTTGAATTCAGAATTATCATTCTCTTAGACGGGTTGCCAACCAAGCCTAGATAACCCCGTCTGTTGTGTTTGAATTCGACTCTAAATTAGTCAACCTTACAATTGCTGTGTATCAATTTCCTTGACGCTTGCTTCCAAACGCAAGTTAAATCCTCTTCAGGCATCTGATGATAGCAAAAGTAAATTTTTTCTTTAATATTATACCGTGATAGTAAAAAATAAATAGAAATTAAGGTTGATTGATAATAGAAAATTTTGGTTCATTCTTTATCAAAATATATCACGAAATGGACCGAACGGTTTGTAACCCGGATGTGCAACCAGTTTTCTTGGTTGTTTTACTTCTATTCATTTGATGAAATCGCTTTGTAAACGGCTTTCGATTTTTCTAAAGCTGAGCTTCGTCTGGTGAATGATAAACTCATAAATGGATTCTATTATCTACAAATCTCAACAATAAACACTACTAATAAAACTGGCGAATTTTATTGGTCGTAATTCGGGGAGGAATTTTGCGCTGACTTATTCAATAATGCAGCCAAAGCGATTTAATTGCGGCCAATTACCTCGTCTCACTTCCAACGGAACCACAGAAGTTCGACGACATTACGTCCGTCTTATCGCATACAGAATATGATAACACATCATTACACAGACCTTGTTTATACACTGAGAAGAGGAGACATTCGTGGGTCAACAATAAAATTTCCTACACCCTTCCCAAACTTACCGCGATATGTGCAAGGAAAGTATAACGAATGTAGGATAATGAACGGGATATTTACTGTAGCATATCTTAATTCATTAAAACAAAACATGTTAACACCGCCAATCAATTAAGATCAGAAGCCACGAGAGCCATACCTAGTTTAATATCAGGACATTTATTATTATTATTATTATTATTATTATTATTATTATTATTATTATTATTTTATTTCCTTTGATTTCTGGTGTGTACTCATTTCTTGCCGGGTCCCGACCAGAGACCTAAGATCAGAAATGGCATCATGACATTTTCCACTGAGCAATTTAAAAAAAATATAACATATTTTACATAGATAAAGCCCTTCGTAAGGTGTGGGCTGTACTCGTGTGAACAATCTTTTGTATTTCTTTTATTATTATTATTATTATTATTATTATTATTATTATTATTATTGACTGAGAGCTGCAGAGCAAAAATAAAGCTGATGTACAAATATATTAAGACCTAATAAGGGTACACTAAGCACATGCATCACAGCCAAATGTGTACAATAGAGTGATAAGTTGTGATAAAAGCAGCGTACAACATTGCAAGTGGGTCCCAGTTAGAAATACCGTCAAGTCGGGTAACCCTAGTCCTCTCAGACAGTCTCTTGTTCGTTAGCAATTGAATGACAAAGTGGAAAATGTTATTTGTATTTATTGGTTTTACACCAGTAGAAACTAGTACTGAACTCTTATGCAATATCAGTCCTCCTATATGGCAGTGAATGCTGGACAATCTCCTCACAGACTTAGGTAACAGCAATATGGCTCTACAGAAGGATGCTCGTAATAGCGCGAACTCTTGAGGTTAACAATTAGGAAACTTGAAGGAAAAATGAAATAAAAACAACGCTTATAATTAGAATCAGAAAGATAGAGTCGAAATTTCTAGGACACATAATGAAGAAAAGGGACTTGGAGAAGTTGACGCTACCATGATTTAATGAAGTCAAAAGGGATAGAAGGAATTAGCATGTAGCCAATCTAACAATCTTGTGTAAATGGATGGCAAAACAGGGAGTGGGAGGGATAATAAAAAGAAACAAACATTGCTAAGAGTTGCAAGGACAGAAGTTTTGAAGCGCCATGTTCGCTCTCCTCCCTCTCATGAAAGGACTCGGCACAAGTACTTTAGTAGTGTAGCTGATTTTAGTAATGCTGCCACCTGTATGATTTTGATTCGATTCATTTCGGTTCTATGATTTTAAAAGACTCATCGGAACTATTCGGAGTATGCCGGTAATGATGAGCACAGCTGTTACCGTCATGTTCCATAATATGTTTCTGTTCGCTCGCGAGATCTAAATTTTTTTCGGCTTTTTTTTTTTTTTTTTTTTTGCATTTGGTCGTTTGCTGACGTAATGATATCAACGATTTGTCAAATTGTCTCTTTTTTTGTGATGATTACATATGATCTTCTGAGTTGGATTTAAATAAAAAAAAACAGGATTAAATTTATTTCTTATTCCTTTGGACTAGCGAAAGAAACCAATGGCTAAAGAAAGTATTAAGAAACAGATTTTCTTTAGAAACAGTAAAGATTGCTAAACTGCTATGTAATATAAATCCTGCAATATGACAGTGAATAATGGATAATTTCGTCAAAGATGAAAAACAGAAATATGGTTCTGCAGAAGGATGCTGAGAATATCATAGACAGAGAATGTAAGCAACGAGAACGTTTTAAGGAAAATGGAAACAAAAAGGTCAAAGGAATCAAAAAGAGATATTTAAATTTTTCTAGAATACATGAGGAAAGAAGGGTTATAAAATTTGGTACTCATATTGAAAGCAAATGACATATTGAAAGCAAAAGAAAGAGAAAGAAATGGTGAGTAAGCTATTGAACTTTGTGTAAATGGATGTCAGAACAAGAATCAGTAGGGATGGTGATATCCAAATTTTTTAAAAGCCAAGATCGCCTTGAAGTGATGCAATACATAAAAGAAGACACCCTTGGACAGATTTGTGATGGCAGCATGATTTCCAGAGTCAAATTATAATCATTTCTATTTTATACTTTCATTAATATCATTATTGGTTTCCCAAGTTTTCGGATTGGCAGTGACTGGTATAATTCGATGACGAATAAGTGACAGCAATTCTCCTCAGTATTCTAGGGTAGTGGATGACTATCTGGACATTGCCAGAAAAATAAAAAGTGGTGTAATAGGAAAAGAACGATTGTATCCATCAGTATTGCACTCTCGAAGATTCTGGCAAGAAGATAGAAAAACTTAGCAATTAAAGGAAGAATTGAAACTATTCGGACAATTGATTTATTGAAACAGAAAAAAGAACAGTAACTAGTACCGGATTATTGAGGAGACCTGATGCTATTTGATTGCTAAAGAGGCGCCAGAAAATACTGGTGTCAAAACTCATACTATAATAAAATATATTATTCGAAATTTTCTTTAGACAAATCGCTTTTTTGAGTGCATTTTGTCAGCGTAACTTCCTCGTTGATTATCTATCATCCGGCGTACAATCCATGAAAAAAGAGTAAAATCTTTTTTTTTCTGTCTAGAAAAATGGTAGCCAATTTTTTCCTAAAGGAAAATTATTCTTCTCTTTTCTAACGGACTCTTCACCTGACGAGTGTTCAAAAAATGGAAGCGCAGAAATGTCTGACATTTTGTGTTGACAATTTTACGTATAAAAGTAGGTTTTCATTCTCTCCTCAAAATTTGGAATGTTAATCCTTCTTCTCAAAATTATAGACATTATGATTATTATTATTGCGCTTGGTATCATCTTTCCAGAGAGTCATTTTAAGTACATAATTGCCAAGTCCTTTCTAGTGTCTATGAGTAAAATGGGCACTATAGGAGAGATATCTATGCACATTTGAGACATTTCGTTTAGATGGAGAGGGTTTTTCGGATGATACGTGCAGTTCTACGAAAAGTAATCTTTTGTAACTCTGAGATGTTGATGTGTTCAGAAATTATACTCACATTATTTTCGGTACCTTTATTTATCATAGCCAATGCCTCTAATATAACAAGGATAATTGTAGTTTTAAGTTATTGAACTCACACCCTTGCCATGTGTCCTTGAGGACACATAGCGCAGTAGATAAAGACGTTAGTTAGATCCAGTGACAGGACCCAAAAAGTGTGAGTTCAACACCTGGTTAAGGCAGTGGAGAACTTGAAGAGGGGAATTAGCAGGAGATAACTGATAATTGACATCCATTAAACATGGCATGTGGAACTAGAACAGTCTACCCCAGTGAGTGAAATAAAGGGTTCAGTTCGACATTCCAGCCACCTGAAGAAGGCCGGAGCGTACAACGGCCGAAACGTTGTAATAAATATGGCGACAAAGATGAGGACAATAGTCCGAATAATATAAATAATGTACATAACATCTCATCTCAGAAATATAGACAGATACTGAAAGGCCGAAACGTTGTGATAAATATGGCGACAAAGATGAGGATAATAGTCTGAATAATGTAAATAGTGTACATAATACCATCTCAGAAATATAGACAGATACTAGAGTCTCTAATTAACTCTGAATTGGGTAAGCATCACACCTCGCAAGGTCTTATTTCATATAAGCAATATGGCTATTTCTTCTCTTGGTCTAATGCCGATATATTAACGATTATTGCTGAATGAGTCTATCCATTTTTAGATAAGAATGGTGTAGCTCGAGCTGTTGCTTTGGATATCCCGATATAATAGGATTTGGCAAACTGGTCTTCTTCACAAGTTGAAAAGTTATTTTATTTCTGTACGATTTTTTTATCTGATTCAGTTTTTCTTATCAAATAACGAAATGCATGTTGTATTGAATGGACACTATTCTAGATCTTTTTGCATTAATCTAGGTGACCTTTAGTGCTCTATTCTTGGACATACTTTTTTCCCAATTTTCATCAACGCCCTTTCCGATATCATCAGTTCTCAACACAGTATTTATGCTGATGATATAACTATTTACTCCTGTCTTAATAGTAAGTCTGATCGTTTCGATAAGCTCAAATTGGCAGCTGATCTAAAAAATGACCTACAATCGGTTGTCAACTGAGGCAAGGAATGTCTTGTTAATTTTAAAGCCAGATGAAACTGTTCTCTTTTAATCATTTGAGAGAACTCCTTTATATTTCCATCAGCATGGATGATGCTAATCTCCAGGAGGATGTATCATTGCATATTAACGTTTTCCACTGGCATGAAGTGGAAAAATTATATTGAATTAATTGCTAGTTCTGCTGCGAGGAAAGTTAGTTCACTCTGTCGTGCAAGGCTATCTTTCTCATCTTAATCTATCTTACATATTTATAAGTTTACTATTCGTCTTTACTTTGGATAAGTTAACTTTTACTCGTTCCCACCCAGCTGCATGCAAAGTTTAATTTTAGTTTAATCAATTTGTTTTTTTGCTTTTTTGTTTTCGTGATAGTTGGTCATTTTCTTTAATTTTTTACACGTCTATCTACTTTTATAATTTTTCTTTTGTAGTATTCATTTCATAATTTGTTTATTTTACTGGTTTTAATTTTTAGAAAGGGAAAACTTTTTGATTAATTGCGATGTTTCAGTAAATTTAATCTTTTTATTTTTCAGGTGAAACTTTTTCTTTTTTCGCCCGTCTTTTTGTCCTCATTTTTCATTTTCAAATTTGTTTTCCTTTTCGAGATGGGCCTTGTTTTAATTTGTTTAACTTTTTTTTTTACATCAAAACCCTTTGTTAAACCCGCTGGGGTCGGTCTTTTCATTTCATTGTCATTGTAATTGTGTTTTTCAATGTTTTCCTTGAAAAACGGAAAAAAATAAAAGCAATTTAAAGTCAAGAAAAAATGGCTGATAAACATCGGCCAGTTAAAAATGACCTGTTCGGGGCGAAAAAGAAAGACCCTCCCGATAAAAATACTCAATCAACAGTGACAACTGAAAAAAAAAATGTAGCCATTGCCAAAAAAGTGACGACTAAATAGATTCAAAGGCAAGTATGGAAGCCAAGAATAGCCAAAATCAAGAAAAGGTGTTGCCAACTGACTCCAGTAACATCAACAACAAAAGTAATGTCGAAAATGTAGAGGCCGGGGATCCGCTCTCTTGCTGGAAATCCCCACTGAAGTGCATAATCAACATGACGGAGTTCCTGGATAAAAGCCAATACTTACGAACATCTTTTCAAAGAAGATGGGGTCTTGGTAAACATTCAGTAATTACAAAAAATTGAAAAAAAGAATTGTGTTAGTGTTCGCGCAAAATTAGTCACTCGACGAAAGACACCGTTATCAAATCCCTGATGTCCCTGGGGTGAAACCCCAAAGAATCATAAAAGGAAGGGATATTTCATGTGGGACGTAATATTACCCACGCCAGCGGACTGTAGGGACGCTTCCAGTCGAAACCTTATCACAAAAGACTTCTTGTTAGCTAGTTTGAATGCCCGGGGCCTGAGTTTGGAGTATCGCAGGGCGAGGCTCACTCGCGATCTTCAGCGTCTAGGATTGATCTGTGTTCTATACAGGAGACCCAATTCAACTCGCGACTACGAATGCATCCTGTCTCCGGGGTTTGTCCTCTATTCAGCATATTTTGATGGACGCTCGAGAGATGTTTCCTGGCTAGTGAGCAAATCTTTGAATCTGGCGGGTGTTCTTGTCTTTGCAGATCCGGTGGACAGGTTTTGCGTGCTGGATGTTACTATAAAGGATAATTGGCCATGAGAAACCGCCTGATTTGTTTCAGCGGATCGAGCCGTTTTTGACGACATCTCGTCGGGTAGCTTTAGCGGGCGATTGACATGCCGTCTTTGGTCCCGATATAGATTGTAGAGGGGGAAATATTGGGTACTAACAACCTGAATGTGAAGTCATTTCGGGACTTTATCAACAATGTGGACTTTGATTAAAAGGGGCAACTCGGCTTAGGTGGTGCGTTATAGCTCCCTCGATCGAGTTCTAGTTAAGAGAGTCTACGTAGGGCTCTTACGTTGTCCAAGTTTCCATTATATACTCGGATAATAGGCTCGTCCGGGTTCGTGTAAACTTAGATAAGCCTAAGGTTAGGATGGCTGGTTACTGAAAATTGAACGCATCATTATTTGATGAGCAAGATTTCCAGGACCAGTTACTATTAATGCCACAGCGGAAATTGACGGGGGCTATAGTTGAGAATAAGTGGTGGGATTCATTAAAATCCAAAGTTAGTTCGGTTGCTTCTAATTATAGTCGCCGACTCAATATAGCTAAATTAGTAATACAAACGACATGTGAAATAAAAGCTGATCAGGTGATTAAGTCCCGTGATAGTGTGAAAATAGCTTTAGCTAGGGTGGAGCTGGCCCCCTTGCTAATCAAGAAGGATCAAGCTTTAGTAGTTAAGGTTAGATTAAAATGAATGTCTTCCGAGACAACGAACATGGCAACCCTGCCCAAAATAAGGTAGTCTAGGCTTCTTTTTTTTTTTTTACGTCAAGTTCTCTTAGCTAGGGGATGATGTATACTGATTATTTATTTTTGTTTCCACTTTCTTTAGTTTAATTCCCCATTCTCTTCGCCGTTAGCTGACCAGAAACTTCAGTTGTCCGGTGGATGTGTACACTTTCCATTTTTTAGGGTGTGTTCTTTCGCCATTGTTATCGTTTCTGAATGACTGTGTAGCTGTGTGTGTTTGGTTGGTCGAAACATTGTTTTTTTTTTTAATGCATGCAAGTCCCGCATTAATTTTGTCGTTAACTGATATTTCTGCCACAATTAAAGATTGAGTATTTTTTTTATTCGGTCAGTTATGTGCCATGATTGATACACGCTTACGCGATCATGTATCTTTCGATACATGACTGACGAGGCAGATTTTGTTCCCGCAGTAGGTTGCCATTTCTTTCTGCGGTAGAATAGTTGCCATCCAAGGCTATAGAACTGGGTCTGTCCTTTTATTTATCCATATCTGGGGGGAGAAAGGCATTAGCACGTAAATGAATGTAATAGATTTGACTGGAATTCGAACTCTGCTCTCCTATTCCTCCGAGCCTCCATCCATTACTTCACCGTTACTAAGAGCATTTTGTTTAGTTTCTTGCATATATAGTATTATGCATATTGTAAATATTCATTGGGCTTTTCATCTTTAAGTTTGTTATTCTATTCACCCTCCCAGCCAATTTGTACATATAGAGATTAGTAATTCATAGAGACTTTGATGTTTTATGGAAGTTATAGTAAGAATGGTAAGGATGTAATATTTTGGTGCAAGGAATATTGTATAGTGTGTTTGGGTCAGTGATCGTGACTAGCTAAGTTTAGGATAAGACAGTTGATGACCACCCTTACCCATCCCCACTTTCTGCCTTGTGCTACATTTTTTTTTTTTTTTGTATTTTTACAAAAATAAATATTAATCTCTCGGAGTCATTCGGAGAGAATTCTCGTGACGTCACGGCGAGTGCTTAAGCGAGACATAATATTATAGCCGCTAGGAACGAGATAGATAGATAGATAGATAGATAGATAGATAGATAGATAGATAGATAGATAGATAGATAGATAGATAGATAGATTAACATAACGAGATAGATAGATAGATAGATAGATAGATAGATAGATAGATAGATAGATAGATAGATAGATACATGAACATAACGAGATAGATAGATAGATAGATAGATAGATAGATAGATAGATAGATAGATAGATGAACATAACGAGATAGATAGATAGATAGATAGATAGATAGATAGATAGATAATGAACTGAGACAGATAAATGATTACACTCTGAGTTAAAGGCAGTGGAATTTTCTAATATCTGTAATATATATATATATATATATATATATATATATATATATAAAGAGAGAGAGAGAGATTAAAACAGTAATATTGCATAGGCGGGGGAGGAGAAGGAGCAGTCAATAATAATGACATTGTTGACATCACTATTCGTTAATCACACTACCTTCACTGTTTTCCTCGACCTGATCGTAAGCAGGATTGTGCATTTATTTACTCTCTTCTGTAACGTTTCAAATTTCTTTTAAAAACAAATTTCTCCAAAGTTTCGTAATAATGAGACCCAAAATGCGTCTCTGGTGATGCGAATCAAGTCAAGAAGTACAAATCGGTTTTGCTCTTTGCATTTTAGTCTTTTACAGACTTTTCGTCGACAACACCAAATAGATGCAATGATTAATGAATTCTAGAAAATTTCTTTGAAGAGCAAAATCATGGATACTGCAATAATAATATTAATATTAATAACAGGAATAATAACTAGAAAAATAACGATATTTACAAGAACTGAAAACATCATTGTGAATGATATTGACTTTGTCCTACACTACAAAATGTCTATCGTGTTTTTGTGAAACGAAGGAAAACATGGTACATCTCGAAATGTAGAAAACATCATCATCAACAAAATAACAATCAATATATGTAGCAAAATGAGTTATTATTATTATTATTATTATTATTATTATTATTATTATTATTATTCCTTCATATTTGATTTGCACCGGGTCACTCTTTACTTTCTCAGTGGATTTTCTACTGAATGCAGTCGACCTCTCATGTTGGAAGTTTATGGAAGCGTATGTCTCTCAACATAACAACACACGATGGGTCCTCGTAAAAACTATATATATATATATATATATATATATATATATATATATAGTGTGTGTGTGTGTGTGTGTGTGTGTGTGTGTGTGTGTGTGTGTGTGTGTGTGTGTGTACCTGAGATAGTTAACCGGGTTGGCAAGAATAAATTTGCTAGATTTTACGACCGGGAAATAGAAACGTTAAGTCTTTTTTTCAGTCTTTACTACATGAACAGGACGGCCATCAAGAAAATATTTCTTGAGTCGTTTTATTCAAATGCATGTTTTCATTTCTTCTGACTCCTAATTTAGTTAGGGGACCCATCCTATTTTACTTTAAATAAAAACCTTTTAATTTTTTCGCAGGCGCTTAATTGATCAGCTGGAATGGCAATTTGTTCTTCGCGTGTTTATATATTCATTTCGTCATTTCCTGGCTTGGTCCTGAAATCTAAACGACCTAACAAGAAAATGTGACACGTGCAAAATACGGATAAGATTGGTTAAATAAACGTATTTTTTTACAGTAGGTTCATCGTGTACAAGGCCCGGAACCACTCGAGGTAGAGGGTTACGTTAGGGGTAGTTTATAGGAGGATAAGATAACGGTTGACTCTTGACTTGAAAAGGTTAAGATTGTAGTGAACGGGGAAACATCCTCTTGGGAGTCGGTTCCATAGAGTAGTGATTCGCGGAAAGAAGCTGTTTGAATGGAACTTCTCGCCAATGGAATACGGAGGGAATGTTGATGGTTTGTTACTATGTAAGTGGCATGGCGGATATTATCCGTGAAGCCAGTCCTGGTGGAACCAGGAGACGCTGTTCGTTCGATCCCTTTCCATGGTAGTAGGGATATAGCAGTGATAAAGAGAGGTTGGAGTGTGAAAAATAAGTCATCTCCAACAAGGACTCTGAGACGCTTTTGAATTCTATCAAGACTGGAAAGTGAGGTCTGGGCAGCTCCTGTCCAAATATGTCACCAGTACTCCATTTTTGGCCTGATCTGACTTTTATAAAGGCAGTGGATAGTCATGTACTTTCTGTAGCGGTACAGGGAGCCGATCACTTTACCTACATCTTTAGCGATGAATCCTATATAGGAATTCCACTTGAGGCTCTGTGTGAGTTTGGAGACCAGTATCATCTCAAGACTCGGTGCCTCCTCGAGGGGACATCCGTTCATCGTGACTGGCGATAGTTCGGGGTCTGATCGGCGGTGATTGAATGTATGCAGTTTGGTTTTAGAGGCATTGAATGTAACCAACCAGTTCCCTCCACCCTGGGAAGTTAGTGTTGGATCGAAAGAGAGGTTAGCTGTCAATCTCTGATTGTCAAGACTTTTAAAGATGTGCCCGTATATCGTCGTTCCATCGGCATAGAAGTTTTACGAATGATCAGAGTATATTCTTCGGTAGTTCATTTATGTAAATCGGAAAGAGGGTTGGTCCGAGAAGTGACCACTGGAGAACGCCTCGTTCACCGCCAGGGTTTCGGAGAATTGTCCGTTAATAATTACCTTCAGGGATCTACCTGTTAGGAAGGATTTTATGATAGAGAAAACCCTTGTGCAGCAAACCTTTGTGCCACACCTTGTCGAAGGCCTTCGAGATATCTAACGCTACTGTTCTTGCGGTATGAGTGTCGCCAAGGGTCTCACTAATTCTGCGTGTAATGGTATTTAGGACGTCAGCAGTGAATCGGGCTGTTCGAAACCCATACTGCTCGTCGCACAAGATGATGTTCCTATCCAGGTGCTCGAGAACCCTCTTGTTGATTAAGGCTTCAAAAAGCTTACTGATGATACTGAGGAGACTAATGGGTCTATACTGAGGGAGGGAGAAGATCGGTTGCCCGCGTTTTTGAAGACCGGGCATACGCTTGCCATTTTTCACATGCTTGGGAAAGAGTTCTCCTTCAAGCAGTGGCTAAATAACTATGGTAGATATTCTGGGTTGATATTCTTAAGGACTGATATATGAGTATATTACTGAGATTATTCTCAGTGAGACGGGGGAAGTTGGGGAGGAGGTGGCCTTTGTCATCTAGCATTGAGTTTGGGGCAAAGATCAAGGCAAAGAGCTTATCCTTGTCTGTTGAGGAGAACATGACCTCGGGATCATTTATGATAGTGCGCACAGCAGCTTTGCCTCTGTTCATAATTTGGTTGGTGAGCTTCCAAAATTTGCGAAATCTAATTTGTTTATTTTCAAACTTAGCCTGGACAGATCACGCGTAGCTGCACTTTGCGTTTTCCAGGACTCTCTTACAAAGATTTCAAGCTGTTCTGAATGAAGTAATGGTCAAACTACAACGCTCTTTACGATAGATTTTGAAGTAGTGGTTCCGGTATCACATGCATAATTTTATCCTAATTATTATTGCAATGGTGACTTGAATTGGAAGAACATTATCAGAACGTTATAATTTTATTAGACGACTTGCTTTAATTATTGTATGCCGTTTTATTCGGACTAATCCCCGCATATATCTACATTATTGACGTGTTGGTAGTTAGAAAAGCAATGAACGAGAGACCCCACGGGCTTGGTAACGCGTACAAAGCTTGAGGAGCTCGTTAGCACCAAGAACCGGACATTATATGTGCGGAGACAAATTATTCTCTGGCAAGATGATGCCACACACAATAATAATAATAATTATTATTAAGCATGGTTGTCATGGCTTCTGATCTTAATAGATTGAAGGAGTTAACATATTTTCTCTTGGTGAATTAAAGTTACAGTAAATATCCCATTTGGTACCACAGAACAATTTGTCATTTGTCTAACTTTAAACAGTTGGACATTTCTACCAGAGGTTGACTTACAGTACGTCTTTGTTTACGAGTGGCAGGAATGGAAGAGTGTCATGGCTGGGTGTCGGGAAGGTTGCCTTTAAGTTTAAAAGTTGAGGTAGCCAACGAGATTTGGGAGTCATATCTAGATATTTGGACACATCCTTAACCGGAAACCATTTGATCGAATTTGGTTAAACGACCTGAAGGCATTTCTAACTAGGGCTCAATCTGCATGTTTATGGGCTGCTTTTATCAAAACCTGTCATCACATCATGTAGATTTGGCTGTGATGCATGTGCCTGTTATACTCTTATCGAATTGTGTGTTATAATAGCGTATATTGGATTTCCTATATTTCAAACTCAGCGTCACTATGTTAGTGTTCTGCTCTCTCACCCAACAACAATAATAATAATGATAAACCCAGAATAGCGCAATTTCCATAAAAAGAAAAAGAAATACTTAATAAATAACAATGTTTAACAATATTTCGACATTATGTCTGCCTTCTTCAAGTTATATATAAAACAAGAACTCATACATTCTTGTTTTATGATTAAAAAATCCTATTCGAAATATTGTTGAACATAGTTAAACAATGTGTCTTTTCTTTTTCATTTCCAGAAATCGTTCTCTTCTGGAAAATATTGGAAGAGTTACGGCAATCATTTGGATTAATGCTATTATAATTATGCTTTTCCGGCCTTTCGTTAGTTCGTGCGACCTTTATACTCTTCCAATCCCTCATAAATAATGGACTATTGCTATAACAACAAAAATGAGGACAATAGTTTACTTGTAAATAGTGTAAATAGTTTCAACTCTTTCCCTGATTATTAGTTCCTCTAGTATTTTTCATTGGCTTTTCGCTACTATTCCCAGTACTTCGATAACGATTAGCACGACTGACAAGGTTGAGTTACTTATCAGTTTCTTCCTGTCTATGGTTGACTGAAACAGTGAAATTTTTTCTTCGTTTTGTTTATTATTACCAGATCTGGCCTTCTGCCCTGGACTGGGGGGTCCGGTTGAATTTCAAAGACCTACGAGATTTTAATTACTATTAGTTATCATGCAGCTACTAATAAAACTTTCGATAACTTTTTTACTTTTTTCTTATGTAAAATAATATTATATTACCTCCCTTATTCTCACATCTGCAACTCTAAATCATCTATTATTATTATTATTATTATTATTATTATTATTATTATTATTATTATTATTATTATTATTATTATCATCATCATCATCATCTTAGATAATATCCTGTAAACAAGATACATTTGAACATGATCTTCATTTTTATATACCAGGGAGCAATAATTGAAAGGCTGCCCATTCTGTGGCAACCATTTATATCAATATTAAAGGTTAAAAAGAAAATAAATCTAGAAAATAGAATTGGCATTAGAAATTAGCAATAATAATAATAATAATAATAATAATAATAATAATATAATATTAATAATATGTTAATAGAAAAAAAGAGAAAAAGGCTGAAAGATGACAAAAGAAGAAAAAAGAAGCGGTCAAATCAGAATGAAAAGGGAAAAGAAATGAAAGAAACAAGGAGAAAGACAAGAATGTAAATTGAAAGAGACGTATAAAGAAAAATGACCATTAAACCAGGCTATGGGACAAAAGAAAAAGAAAGTCAAAAAATAAAAGAAAGAAAATGAGTGAGAGAGAATTAAGAAGGAAAAAGAGGAAATAAAGAAATCTTTAAAAAAAAACAAAAAACATTATAATGGTTTGATATATTTTTTATGGAAAAACGGTGGGTCTTCTTTATGTACCGTGCCCCCCACCCCAACCAGGACTTAGGCAATCATGGCTCTCCACAATTTCCTGTCCTTTGTAGCTCTTAATAAATTTTGTCTTTTTGTTATTTCTCCTAAACCGTGTTGCCATCCATACTAAGCATGTTATGCGTTGTTTTCCTCTGTCCCTCTTACCTTCAATCTGTCCAAGTCCTCTTTCTTCATTTTGTGCCCTAGAAATATAGCTGTCTCTTCCTAATGTTATATAATTTTCCTTTTTCTTTTCATTTTCTTTAAAACTTCGTCGTTGTTCACATATTCAGCACCCTTCTGTAGAACCACATTTCTATTACTTCAAGTCTCTTCTTCATCTTTGAGGAGATTGTCCACCATTTAATGCTATATTTGAGGACAGACATCACGTAACAGTTCAGTACGATTTTCTTTGTTTCTTAATACTTCGCTTATCTTTTGAAATGCATCTTTGCATGAAGTTAAAATTTGTTCTTTAAGGCTAAATATGTCCTTACTGGATATTTTAGAAGTTACCAAGTTCGGCTGTTGTGTCTAAATCTGATATTTTACTAAGCTTAATTTAGAAAAGGCTCAAAAGGAGAGAAAATGGAGATATAGAAAGACAATATTGCGTCAGCTAGGGACTTCTATGAAGATCAGTATTTAGATATCTGTTTTTAACTAGACTCAAATATTGATAATTTCGTCGGAAAGTCGGAAATCATAACCATTAGAGACGTGGTGTAATGGTTAACAAGCTCGTCCCGCAAGAACAATTATGACCGAGTGTCCTCCTTTACGGCAGCGAATGTTGGACGGTCTCCACAAAGATGAAGAAAAGATTCGTGGTAACGAATATATGGTTCTACAGAAGGATGCTGAGGATATTATGGACCGAGGATATTATGGACCGAGCTTGTGAGGTTTGGAGAGGATGCAAACAAAGAGGAGGCTTATACTTAACATCAGGAAGAGGCAGGTGAAGTTTCTGGGACATGTAATGAGGAAGGAGTGCCTGGAGAATCTGATACTCACAGGTCGAATAGAGAGACAAGGGATTGACATACCTGGCGGGCTTAAGCAAGTGGATGACAGAATGTGGTTTGGGACAGGTGGCAGAGGGACGAAACTTATTGAGACCTACAAGGGATAGAGGGAAGTGGAGAGCTATGATCGCCAACGTCCTGAAAGGACACGGCAAATATAAAGAAAAAGAGGGAGTTCGATTCTGGTGCCGCATCTAAGTTGTGCCTAGAAAATCGCCATAACCCCTAGGGAGTGTGGTAATAAAATGAGCATACCTCATCTTCCTCCTCGCTTGTAACTATATATTGCGGTAAATATAACGTTTCTCTGCGCTAAAGCTAAGTCTAATAAAGCTTTATAAGTTTCTACTTGTTGTTGTTATTACTTTATTACAGAGGGCCTTATTGAAGACTTTAGCTGGAGTAAAGAACTACTTTGAAGAAGGGGGTGTGTGGAGGAGGAGGAGAGAAATGCAGGAGGAGAAGGGTTGTAAATGAAGGAGTAGGAGAAAGAAGGAGAAGGAAGAATGAAGAATAAGAATAAGAGAAGAAGTATTATTTTAATCATCGACGATGAAACTGGAGCTTAAATTTAATTCTTTTATATTTCCTTATTTTATCCCTGTTTTCTGTCTTCCATTTTTTTTTCTTTTCTTTCTTATTCGCATTCCCTAATCATTTTTCTTTTCTTCACTCATTTCATTTTTTTCCATGTGGTACCAAACAGTCACTAATCGTTTATTTATAGAAAGTGGTAGACAGTTTGTGACAAGGTCGTGTGTACAGATTCGATTTGAAAACCCAGTCTTATTTGAAACATAGAATTCTTCATTTTCCCATTACAGACAAAAGCCACTTAGTTCGTTCACAACACGAAATTAAAAAAAAGCACTTTTCTTTTCTAGTGGTCAATAAATTACACTTGAAGCAAAGAAGCAACTCGCTGATTCAAATCAGACACAAAATTGTTATCGAACCAATCAATCCTTTAAAGAATTTTACTGAACAACGAAATAGTTACAAAATATTTCATGTGAATCTTTCGCAAAACTGCCTGACGGAAAATTAAAAGATCGTATCAGATGATGAAATAAATCAATTTTATAGCACTAATTAAACTAATTGTAACTGGATTTCGGATATGAGAATCCTAATTGTTAACAAAACCTATCATGAATTTTATTTATTCAATTCGTCGCGATGAGTAAATGCTTAACGCAAATTCTTATTCCACCATCCATTCTCTAAGGAAAGTGAATTCTAGGGAAAGGGGGGAAAGATGTAATTGTAGGTTGCAAATTGTGGATTAAGTTTAAACCTTGCTCATGGTTACACTTTTATTCCATTTTAAATTGTTTGCTGCGTTTATCGGTCGTATACATTTATTATTATAACTAGCATCGGACCCATAATAATGGTGGGGTGATTTGCGTATAGATTGGTACTTTTTCCTAGGATGAGAGTGTAGTATCTGTAAAGCAAAAGGAAAACAATTTCAATTCTCAGTGAGGTTATCGATTGTTTATTCCCGACATGGTGCTATTTTCTCTCAGTCGTAGATGCACAACTTTAGTAAAGTTGTGATTAAAAATAACGAAAAAACTAAGATGAAAGAATATATTTTTGTCAAAATTATTATTATTTTCTTTTGGGTTTCTGTTCAGTACAATCGCTTATTGGCTTATTTACACGAAACCCGCCCCGGGTTTCGTGTAAATAAGTCGTAAAATTTCGGTCGTAAATGTATGCATTCTGCTTGAACACATTCTGATGTTATTTGCTACCCGTTCCGTGTACCAACTGTTTGATCGTTACCCTCAGGTTAACGTTTTAGTTCTGTTAGTTCTAGGACAAAGCATTTGAGGGGTAGCTTTTAGCCTTGGACCCGGCGTAAAATGAATACGACCGCACGCTTGGGTCTTGTGTAAAATGAACGCTGACGCACGCTGACAATTTTCAAAGTATTTTAAACGTTATTACTTTTCTTCTTTCGATAATGTATATGCTCTTATTTTTATCTGTGTCGTGTGTTTGGCCGTTTGTGTGTGTATGTGTGTGTGTCTGTGTGTGTTGGTGTAATTAGGAACCACTGTCCAATTTCATTGTTCATTGCCCAATGACAAGAATAAATAAACACCTGACATATAAATGACTAATATTTCTTTACATTATACTCTCCTGAATAGATGGGCAGTTCCACTCTATAGTTGTTTGCATCTCTTCTAAAGAGGAGCTGTCAGGGACTTTATTAAAGTTTGTTGCGTCCAGTGTGCTTCAACTCTCTCCTTCAAAGCCATTTTATAGATTGCATCAACGAAAGACGGTTTGTTTATTTATTTTTTATTTTATTTTATTTTTTTTACATTCGCTTTGTTATACGAGAGGGGCATACGTGATAGAATCGATTTTAGCAGGTAAAGGAAGGAAGATCTTCAGGAGAACGTATGCCCACTCGTTGAATAAGGATTTCGTTACGTGCGGCCTAAGATATCTAAGGAATCTGGGTGCGAGCAGCGTATCGACTCTTTAAAATCTGCGACGTCTGGGTAATATAACTTGTAACTTAAACATTCTGTAATAATAAGTTCTTGTCTGTACCAAGTGTCCGAATTATTAAGTACAGCGGTTGTTTTAATGTGCCGTATTTTTTCAATTTGAATTTCAAGGCCTTTATACTGTCATATTCTTTAACAGATATATCTTTATCTGATGTCACTGGCATGTACAGACATGTTAGTGAAATCAGATAAAGATATACCTGATAAAGAATATGAAAAAATAAGTAAGTATAAGCATCCTGAAATTGAGAAGGCATCTTTTTCTTCGTGGTCTTTATGCCTTCACAATTATTATTATTATTATTATTATCATTATTATTATTATTATTATTATTATTTCTTTTGATTTCTGTTGTATATACATTTTCTTCCGGGTCCCAACCAGAGACCTAAGGTCAGAAATGGCGTCATGTCATCTTTCATTGATCATTTTTGTAAAAAAAACACACATTTTGTATAGATAAAGGTGTTAGCTGTACTTGTGAGTACAATTGTTTGTATTTCTTTAAGACTTGGGTTACCAAGAATCTCTTCAATGACTCTATCGGAACCTTTTCCAATCAATCCGAAGGTTCCAACTGCAACTGGAATTATTGATATGCAGGTGTGCACATTTTTGAGATTTCCACTTCAAGATCCTTGTAGTTTTCTGACGATCTTCAAAGATACATTATAATCTGCAGGGACTGACATGTCAATTACTATTATTATTATTATTATTATTATTGACTGAGCAGACCAAAAAATGAGACACAAATATACGAAGCCCAATATATCTATCATGACGCACAGTCTAATAAGTGCATACCAAACACATGCATCACAGTATAATGCAGAATATAATGACAGGTTTTGATAAAAAAAAAACAGCATACAGCAGACTTTGCAAGCGGAATCCAGTTAGAATACTTTCAGCTGGGGTAAACTTAGTCCGCTCAGACGGTCTTTGATTGGGTCTGTTCCCAAGTATCTTGATGTAACTCCCAAATCACCTGGGCTGCCTCATCTTTCAAATTAAAAAAAAAACCATCTCGGCACTCGGTCATGATCCCCCACCCAGCTACTCTCGCTCCTAAACAGAGATGCGTAGTGCGTCAGTATCTGGTTCTGAACGAGATGTTTACTGTAGCTCACACTGATTAATCAAGGCAATATATATATATATATATATATATATATATATATATATATATATATATATATATATATATATATATATACAAAGAAATAATCACACATAGAATCAATCAGAAATATTAATGCGATTAATGGTGACATCCGTCACTAGAAACATAATATATGCATTAAAATACTGTTAATCCATAGAGTGAAGTGATCCTCGTCGAAACCATTGATGTCTGTAGTTTTCAGTTTATTTGATGTTAAAATGCTAGTACTTACGAATAGTCTTCTATTCATCATCAGGCATGTGTTTTTTTTCCTTATAAAATCAAAAACTTGAAGACGAAATACTTGTTTGTCGACCGAAAGATGTTTTTTTTGAATATCTGCTATTAATGACGGTTATTAACAATTTCGGGACGTGCAAAGACGCAACGCTAAGTTTTTCAAAATTTTAAGTGAGAATTTTATTTAAATATTTCTTGTGATGTGTTAAATCCACGAATTCTATTTTACAAGTGTATTCAGTTTATATGTCATGAACTAAGCATATAGTTCAACAAGGCAGTGTAATGTCTTAGTAGTAGTTTTTTTTTTAAAGGAATTTTCTTGTACTGCGGATCAATAGTTTTTTATAAACATAAAACATTAGGCAGCATATAATTTACATACAATTATTTCTTTGTATGTAAATTATATGCTGCCTAATGTTTTATGTGTATATATATATATATATATATATATATATATACATTAGCACTTCCTATTAATCAGAAGCCATGAGAGCCATGACTTGTGCACCACCAGGTTATGTCTTCTACTTCTTATTCTTCTTCTGATTATTATTATTATTATTATTATTATTATTGTTGTTGTTGTTGTTGTTGTATTCTACTTTTGCCTTGTATAGTATGAGTTGCCACCAAGTCTGAACCAGAGACTTCAAGAGATGAGGTGTCATGTAATCAGTAAAAAAAAAAAATCTAACTGCGGAGAGAAATTAACGCATTATGTGAGAACTACAATATGTGTATGATTTTCGGTAATTCGCATATTTTAGGGTTGCCATGAATTTGATCCACATGTACTGTTTGTTCTTCCTCACATCTTGCATAGAGAAATCTACGTAAGGTGTGAAAAGTACCCAGGAGTGATTTGCAATTCACATATTTTAGGGCTGCCATAAATTTGATCCACATGTTTATTATTAGTAGTAGTAATAGTAGTAGTGGTGGTGATAGTAGTAGTAGTAGTAGTATTACGCCATTATGCTCTCTTCCAATATTTTCTTTAGTTGTCTCTTTGGCAAACTTTTTTCCAACTGATAATTCTTCAGAGCCTTTGCAGTTAGTTTGACCAATGACAGCGTGATACGCGCTGGCAAAATATTACTGTTTAATTAAACATTTGTGAAAAGAACTCGTCAATGCATTTACAGAATTTGCTTATTTTCATTCTTGTCGAGGTTTTAGAATCACAAATGGCAACAGAAATGACTGAACGAGGGAAACTTAGAACAAAAGAAGATAGAATAAAGACAAAAGGTTTAGAAGATTACTTTGTGATGAGGTCATTTAGAACAGATGTAATAAAATATTCTTTAAAAAAAATGCGACTGTCTCGGATTTTATTTTCGTTGATAACTCATCTTTTCGAATCACGTGCTTTCTCGTGATTATGAAGATTTATTTTTTTCACTTTCCTCAAGGTTACTATTGACCGATTTGCCACAAATTTGAATCGGTGAAGATGTACACATTGACATCGATGACGATATCTCATTTAAACAATACATCAAAAGTAATTTGTGTTATGATGATATTCTAAATTGAATTATTAATCTAATCTGCGAAAACACCGCGAAGTGATTTTTTTGTTGTTTTTAAACTAAAAACAAGAATTTATAAAACATTCTTCCGATAAAATCTGTATTTTACTTTCTTTTTTTTTTTACTTTCAAAGTTTCAAGTCTTTCTTTGTATGGTTTTAAAATGTATCTGATAACATTCATTTAAACAACGTAAAGATATGATTTTATACTCCGGAAGCACCCAGCTATTCCATATCGACAAAAAAATATAACTTTCCTAGACTAATGTCACGTTAGTCTCCTTCAAAGTATTCCCCTTTGGACCTCAGATACTTATCCAGGCGTCTTTCAAAAACAATCTTGCTGAGTCCTCTTTCAGGATTACTATCATCTGCCTCGTCGCGTTCTCCTTAATCTCATCCATGTCATTTCAACGGCAATTTTAGAAAAAAATTGGAGTATACCTTCTCTGGGCTGCAACAGGATCGACAGAAGAGCAGAGATATTGACCAATTTTATTGTTTCAAATTAGTTAAATTCCCAGTTCGAGGTTTTTATTTGTCATACTTTAAATATACTCGTCAAAGATTCGTCAGTTTTATAAAATCCTTTATGATATGATTTTTAAAAAAATACAAGATAATCGGATTAATAAAATTAAATCAAATGAAACAAACGACTTAAAATGCCTCTGTATTCATATCCATATGCTTGATCAGTTAAATAACATTTGCTGTAATATTATAAATGTACACACAAAACGCCTAGTAAAATAAGATGGCCAGTCTAAGTCCTGCTAACTAGAGTGACAACGGCGATTTCTGCCAATAATCTATGTTACAGAATGATTAGGCTAGCCCAGAATAGCAAACTACTGGTCAAGAGATTCCTTGAGCGTGGATTGCCTTTGCTTAAGTTTTGATATAAAGCCAAAAAGCTGCTAAGAATCAGAGACTGCTGCGTGAATTAGGAAGCTCAATACGCCTCGACGTCCCAAGATTCCTGAATGAAACAAGACAGTACGTTGCGATATTTTAACCAACCAGTTGACATGCGTTCTCATTCTCCCTTTTTCTTCTGGTTTTATGATTTATGTCCCTTATAAAATAAAACGAGATACAAAGATAATTATCCCCCGTTGATGTAGACTATGTTATAGCATTGTGATCTAAAAAAATTGAATCCAGGGACAACACGAAAGACAACATACATTTTAATCAAAATTTTCTTTAAGTAAATTTACAAATCTCCATAATATAGTATTTTTGATGCAAGCTGTTAATTATGAAAAGAGTAGCGTTAAACATTTGCTTTTAAATAAAAATTATTGTGAGGGGAAGTTAGCAAGCCAATTTGAGGATATTGTATTGATACTTAAACCAATTGATTGACTAAATTATAAAACAAGGAATTTATTACTGACATTCGAACTCAGTCAGTTATGAGCCATGCGTAATACAGCTTCGGCGATCTATCTGACTGACGAGGCAGATATATTTCCCGCAGTAGGTTGTCATTTCTTTCTGCGGTAGACCAGTTGCCATCCAGTCTGTCCTGCTATTTACTCATAGCTGGGGGTAGAAGAAGATGATTCATAACTTCCCCAAGGGTATTAGCATATAAGTGAATGTAATGGGTATAAATGGAATTCGAACTCGGTTCTCCGATTCCTCAATCCGAGCTGCTATCCATTACTTCACCGTGCCTCCTTTGACATTCAAACTAATGTCCTTATTTTAATCTTCATTATCACAATATTTCGACTGTTGTTCCATCCTGTCTTCTTCAGGTAATCCGGATGATCTCCAACGAATTTCGAATTGAATCCTTTATTTTAATCTATGTTGCTTTGGTAATTTAGTGATATAGTAATTGTGAGTTCAATCTCTGTGCCTAGTAGCACAGACTGAGACTCAATCGAAAGTGTGTGGGCGATAACTGGGTGGAACAGAACATGATATGCCAAGACATAGACAGCGGAATGAGAACAATATGCCCCCAGTAGATTAAAGAAAGTGCTCACTTCGAATGGTTTTCCTGGTTGACAGACACCCAAAGGCAGTCGAAGGGCACAGCAGTTGAAACAACATAATGAGGACATTAATTAGAATGGAAATAATGATAATACCTCATCGCAGAAATTCAGAAATATGGCGATCAGGTAATAACAACAGCAAAGATGAGGGCAATAATCTGAATGTAAATAGTGTAGATAATGATAGCTCCGCATCCCAGAAATTCAGACAGAAAGCGATCGGATGATGACAATAACAAAGATGAGGGCAATAGTCCGAATGTAAATAATGTAGATAATGCTAACTCTTTATTCTAGAAATTCAGACAGAAATTAAACGAGGATTCCTCAATATATCTGGATGACTGAGAGACGAATTGATCAACTGACCACCAGTGCAATTCTGTTTATTTAAGGTTGAAAAAAAGAAAGAAACCAAGAAACAAAATCCAGTTTTAATGAGAAATTTAGATTTTAGGTAAATTTTATTTTGCGAATCGCTGCCTTCTGATTGAGATATTTACGAATTCTCCACAAGTTGTTGTTCGAGTTTATATAAAAACCAAGATTTTGATGTTGATTTTTAAAACAAGTACCCTATCCTCCTTTGGAAACTTGTTGCAACACATTTTTTTTAATCTTGTTTTCCTTTGTTTTGTGCCATAAGCTTAGCTTAGTAAATATGAAGTATAAAGCAAGCCAAAACTCTGTTTAAGTCATCAAAAAGAGTTTTCTGTTCATGCACCACAGTCAAGATTGAGAGGCAGAGACTACAGTCGGGTTCGTTTGGATTTAGTCTCCTCGGCACAGAGGCGTAACGAAAAACACCAACTTCACACTTAGGAAATGCATGAATCCACTTCTCCCTGTGTTGCCGCTGAATTTCTTGACACTATCTCCTGTTACTGATATGCCACAGAGAAGAGAATTGGACAGTACTTGAGAAAGCTATTCTCTAATTCCCATCCAGGCAATGGCATAAAATGCACTTACTTTCATTGTCAACCTTGACGAGGGTCAATAAAGTCATGTTCAGCGCTGCTTTAAGAAAATGTAAATCCTATTATTGTTAATTGTGTCAGGCGTTAAATAGCGTCAATTGCAATCTTGACAGTAAACGCCTGCTGATGAGTGATGGTTAAAAAATAAATCTGGTAGATAGAAGACAACTACATAGATAGATACTTCTACTGATCTCCTAATTTTTAAAGTTAAAAGCTTTACATGTTATTATTATTTTTTTCACACGTTTATTAAGCACTTTTTAATACTACTGCTTCCTGGTCTGATTCAACTCTGACCTTTTATACCTATTATGTACTATAGATAGATACATAGACATTTTTATGTTTATACATTCTTTTTTATAGATACAAATATTTAAGTAAATGCTCTGTTTATAATAAACAGTATTAACAATAAAAAAAATGCGTCCTCCCACAGGAATCGAAACTGTATCCTATATGGAACCGTCATATAGCCTGACGATTTCGCCACAAAAGAGCGTTTCGTTTAGCAAGGTCGATTTTAATATTTTTAAACTACAATTTTCCACGATTTTCTCGCGTACATTCATATCTGCTTGATGCGTATCTAAATGTAAACAAATGACGTCACACATTATGAAATTATCTAGTTTAAATTCGCCAGGTCTGTTTGCTCAACACCCGCTATGCATAAATAAATAGCTCCCTCGCTTTCAGCCATGATATATGAAGTGAACTGGTCGAGTGTTCAGCGGCCCTACGACCAAATTGTTGTTGTTGTTGATGATGATGATGATGATTGTTCCAATCAGACAGAGTACTCGTAATGAAAATTCGGATATGCTAAATAGAAATCTTAATGTGAATCCTTTAAGACAAAAACTGAGTTTCTGAGTAAGTAAGTAAAGAAAAAAATTGTATACTGAGATTGTAAAAACAACGGAAAAAAAATAAAAAGCAGTTGTCTTAAAGAGATTTTAAATGTTCTCTGATTTTGGCTCCAGATAAAGGCTCCAATAATACCCTACCCGCACACACACAACTGAGGTCTAAGCGATTTCAGTTTGAAGCGACAGAACTCTAACTTTCTATGCCTCTATTTTCTCATCTTTTGAACTTGATCTCTATTAAGCTTTGTAAAATATCAGCTTTAGACACGATAGTTAAGCTGGGTAACTTCTAACAAACCCAGTAAACACATGTTTAGTCGTAGAAGAACACATTTTAACTTCTTACACCATCTTACACCTCAATATACATTTCTGCCAAATATAATGTCGTTTCCTTCATTTTTTTTAAAGGATTTCTTTCATTGTTTTCCTTCTTAGTTCCTCTTGTTCATTTTCTTCTTTTTTCTTTCTTTCCTTCTTTTTCTTAGGTGTTCTTATCTCTCGTTTTACTGGCTTTTTCTTTATTCTTCTCTTTCAAAATCTTTCCCTCCTTTCTCCTTGTTCTTCAATTTCATTTGATCCCTCTTCATTTTGATAGGACACCTCTTTCTCTTTCTCTCGTTTTAGTCTTATTCTCTTCTTTCTATTTTATTCTTTTTCCATTTCTTCTTCTTCTGGCATTTCCATAATAATCATCATCCATTATTTTTAAGTTTACGCTACACTTTTTATTCTTTATATTTCATTCAGAATTCTGGCATTTTAATTTTCTTTCTTTCTTTCTTTCTTTCTTTCTTTCTTTCTTTTAATACACTTTCTCCCTTTCTCTGCTCTATTTTTTCTTTCACTCCTTAATCTTCTTTTCTTCTTACTTTCAGTCCCTATTATTCCTTATTTCCCCTCTCCTCTTTTTATTCTTTTTTGCTCCCTTATACTTGGGAATTTAGGGCAGACATGTGCCGCTTCAGAATAAAAATACTTCGTTTCCAGTAACTGTTAAGGTGTAACCCTATCCTTTACCTCGTCACCCACGCGAACACAACTTCAACAAAAAATAAATGAATAAATAAATGACAATAAAAATACATAAGGAATTCTGAGTCCCTCTTAAGGGATAACGTCAACACGTATACACGGCATTGTAATCATCTGCGCGTGTGAAGGTATTAATACCTGCCCTCCCACCAGGCAACCAGCCTCTCATGTTATTTTTTCTACGTGGTTATCAAAAATAATTCTCTCACTAAAATTGAAATTATTTATTCATATATATATGTTTGTGTGTTTGTGAGCGCGAGTGTATATATATATATATATATATATATATATATATATATATATATATATATATATATATATATATATATATATATATACACACCAGTTGATAATATCTGACGAATTAATATTTACGAACTTTACTAAAAACGTAGAAAATGATATTATCGGTCTGGATGGGGTCGATCCCAGCGTGAAAGTGACTGAAAAAACTGCCATTATTATCTTAGGTCAGGAATTAAGGTAAGCATATATATATATATATATATATATATATATATATATATATATATATATATATATATATATATATATATTTATATGCACGGTGCTTAGTGGAAAGCGCTCAATATCAGTGATAGAGCTAACATAATAGTGTTGTATGTATATTGCATGGTGAGTGCTTTACGCCTGATAATCGCTTGAGATGTGAAACTAACAGTTACCATGTAGTGTTGATTCCTCTGTCCACACTGTTTATATCTACAAACATTCTATTCCATATACTGAACACTTTCTCCCCATAATATATATCATTTTAAACAATGTGTATATATATATATATATATATATATATATATATATATACGTATATTTTAGCAACATATTTTCATTGAGATATGTTTCGTTGAATAATTTAGACATGTTCTGGCTATTTATTCTCAGTTGGATCCTATCATAATCATGGGTAAGCTTTTTGGTGTTGTTATTGAAGGACGAGAGAAAATCGCCGCGTTGATACATATTTCTTTTATTCCGAGTACTTTCGTCATAGCACAATGTCATCATCAGAGTATTGTTTATTACAAGACAAATATTGTAGTGTTAATTATTTTCGAAGACAAAATTGTTGTGAGAATAGGTAGACAGAACATGTCTAAACTATTCAATGAAACATGTCTCCATATATATATATATATATATATATATATGACAAGACAGTGAGACCAATTTTAAAAAATGCTTTACCCTACCCTTAATACGATGTAATTTTATTATATCTTGATGTGGCTATTATCAGCGCCGAATGTGTTTTTCATCGCACTATAATTATATATTTCTGAAAAACTAGGCTCATCCAATTTTATTTAAGTTTATCCAAATATAAACAAATAATAATAATTTGGTTAATAAATTTTCCTCATGAGAAACCTCCATTCAATTAAATAAAATAAGCAAAAAAAAAAAAAAAAATTGTATAAAGTAAAAAAGAATAAATTATTGTTCCGTCGCTGACAGATTTATTGCTCAACGTACCAAAGCCCCAAATTATTTTAATGGAATTGCTAAACAGGAAGCATATACATACCGTTGCGTGAATCGAAAAGGAAATGTAAATAATATAATATAAGAGGACCCATCAGAAATCATTTAAAAAATAAATAGAACGCCTGAAAGTCAAGAAATTCGAAAAACAAAATCAATAAACCAAGTTTGAGTCCGTATCTTTTTTGTGCGGATATCAGAGAAATGAATGTGCGATTAGTTTAACGGATATCGGCACGAAAATATAATCGGTGAATCAAGTTCAAATTCTGGACTGGTGTGTTGCGTACACTTTCGCACAAATGCCACAAATGGTAATATTAACCGTTTCCTTATAAGGAAGCATTAGGAAATCATTGACCGAGCAGCCGGTGCTACTTTTGCATGAAATGTATATATTTTCTCACTTCAGCGACGATTTAAATAATAGCGTAGACTGTGCTTGCTAGTCTTGGGTGGGAATCAATCTAAAGAATAAAAAAAAAACTCTGAATTCCAAATCAAGGAGAAGACCACTGCCAATAAGTCATTGCAATTCACAGATAATAAAGAAAAGGTGGAGTGTCTCACCTGCGATCTTAAGATAAAGAAAAGGATCAGAGACAACATTAGTTTAACTGTCGGTAGTCGGCTTAAGCATAGTCTTGTTGACATTAGTACACTATGATGAGAAACGGTTGAATGAGGGAGAGATTGGTTGGGTTAGTAGCAATGCAGTTATCGATACTGAATGTGGGTCCAGCATACAGAATTCAAATTCTGTCCGAGATTGCTGCATGCACTTTCGTAAAAAATACCCTTGGGGAAAAGTATAAAACTATTTTCCACATGCCCCACGACGAGTAATGAACAAACTAGCCAATCAGATCATTGCTGCTATAACGAGTTCGAATCTCACCATCAGTCCCACACTTGTACCCTTGTACCGTACTCTGACAGGGATTAGTAACTACCAACTTCTGGATGTCTACGTTTCAAACAAATTCACTTATTCACATTCAACCGTGGATGGTGTCATGGCTACAAGAAAGCAGTTTTTTAATCACCGTTTCATAAATTTTGACTATGGGGATTTACTTTTAGCTTTTAAATTTAAGTTCAGTGGTTAATTTAGTCGAAAAGTACGAACACTGAGAAAAAAAGGCCGAAAGGTGCACAGCGAACGACCAAATAATAACCAATATTTGGTTTCAAGAACACCAAACGCGATTATGAACATGGAAAAACACAAGAGGAAACACAAAGAACCAGTTTGACTATATAACAATAAAAAAAGATTAAGGTATTCACTTATGCACAGTAAAATTTATTCAAGTTCGATTGTATGAGAGAACATATTCCATTATTAAGCAAAATTATACTAAGGCTACGACAAAACTCTAATACGGCAGATTCCAAGACAATTCAACTTGCTAACAGGTGTGTACTGTCAAAATTCAACAGTAAATTTAAGAGCAAAGATGAGAAGAAATTAAATATGGAAACGCATTAAGAGAAGATCTAGTGACATCACCAAATGAGCTCCAGGAAAGAAAGTCAAGAAAAAAAAGTAGTGGTTGAAAGGCGAAATTCTTGACAATATAAAAAAGGGACTGCAAACAATGCAAGTAATTGTACAGAATACAGAATATTAAACACAAACGTTAGGAATAAATGCAAGCAAGCCAAAAATGCATGAGTCAACGAAAAGTGTGCATCCTGCATACGACAGGAATAAAAGAATAAAGAAATAACAGTTCAAAAATATTCTCCTTGATAGGATACATCAAATCTAAAAGGAAGAGGGTTGTTCAAATTCAACCTACAGAGCTCATACAAACAATATATTCTTAGTTCTAAAACACTATTTATGTTTACCGGCAAAATAGCGTTATGTCTATTTTACCGGGACCGACAAAATAGTGTATTCGAATCTAGAAAGAGAATACTCATAATAGAGAAATAAAAATGATTGAAAGATCGAACGAATATATGGGATAATTTGTCCAAGATGAACAAGAACAAGACATCAGAATCAGATGGGATTGTAAAAGAGACACTGTCAACCTTAGACGATTTGGGAGTCAACGAGATTATGGAAATAAATGAAAATATACGACAGTGGTGACATACCGGAAGTGGTGACATACCGGAAAGACCTTATTAGATTTCTCTTCATAATGATAAGAAGTTAGACACAAATGAATGCGACCTCCATCGGAGTATCTGCTTAATGCCATATTCCTCCACTTAGTATCTGGATTCGGATGAACATAGCGTAGAAGAATTAGACCAGAAATGGGGCAGGAAATGTTTGACTTCGTTAAAGACACTGTAAGTAGAAATGTGACCTTAATGATCACAATGGCATCAGATCAAGTAATAACAATGCAAAAGGGCATATACCAATGCTTCATAGACTACACAAAAGCATTTGACAAGATAAGGCCCAAGAAGCTACCGTAATTTCTCGAAAATAATACGCACCAATAAATAATACGCACCCCAACAAATGATACAAAAATCAAGAAATATATCTATCCCTGTGTATAATACGCATCTATAAATTTTGTCAAAAAAAAAATAATAATAATTACGAAGACATTTTGTCGACCTCACATTATAAAATCGAAACTAAGCGACTAAAATAATGTTGAAAATTACCATGCGTTTTCCCCGATAAATATAACATTTTATTTTACCGGCCAAAATGTCGTCAAAATGTGCGAGTTATAGCGCAAATTTTAAACAAAAATTAATAGAATTAGCAGAAAGAATAGGAAACAGATCTGCAGCTAGAGAATATGAGTTAAATGAGGCTAGCATACGTTCATGGAGAAAGAATAAAACTAAACTAAACAAGTATAAATCAAGTGCTAAAGCTATAGGTAGAAGAAGAAAAGCTCAATATCCAAATATGGAATACAGTTTAGTTGAATTTGTGAAAGAAAGACGATCAAGTGGATATTCCATAAGTACTGCGGAAATAAGGATGAAGGCAAAAGCACTTATGAAAACCACGTATCCTGGAAGCACATTTAAAGCTTCAGCAAACTGGTGTTTTTCTTTTATTAAGAGGTTTGATATATCTCTTAGGAGAAGAACAGCCATAGCCAGCGTTTGCCTGATGACTACGAAGATAAGCTTTTGAATTTTCAGCGTTTTGTTATTCAGCTAAGAAAAAAAACACAACTATCCTTTAGGCTGTATTAGAAATGCTGACCAAAAACCCTTGAATTTTGATGTGCCTTGTTTTCAAACTCTGGAATTCAAAGGGGTGAAGTCTGTTGGATTTAAAATGAAAATTAGGATAACATCTTTCTTATTTTAGTACAAGTACGTATTTATTATTATAAATCAATAACGAAAAAATATTTTTGTTTAAACCTATTTATAATACGCACCCCCTACTATCACCTGTAATTTACAGTAAAAAAATGCGTATTATTTTCGAGAAATTACGATACTGTTAGGAAAAAATGTTTTATTCGAGAAAAATATTAGGATAATCCAGAATATTTAACTAGGAATGAGCAACCTGCATGTGGATAGAAAATGAATTCAGTAAATATACAAAAATTGAAAGGGGCGGAAGCCAAGGATGGTTTTTTTGCCGGATTTATTCAACCTAGGAAAATAAATGGAAGTTCTACCAGGATTTATTAGTAACAGTAGGCACAATCTTAACAACATAATATACGTAGATGACACTGTGGTGATGACAGAGAAAAAGAACCGAAGTTACTTCGAAAGAAGGTAGTAAAGGAAAGAGAGAATAAAGGACTAAGCATCAATTATAAGAAACAGAATATAGCATCATTAACAAGAGGAACATTCCCAAAATACAAGTTACAAATTGGAGACATCAAAATAATGCAATTACAGTAATTTAACTATTTGGGAAATATTATCAAAAACTATGGAAAATGTGAGACCGAAATCCGAAGCACTTTGGAATAGCAAAAATGCCTTCCAAAAACTAAGCCAGATATTAAGAAACAGGGAAATTTCGGTGGAAACAAAGATAAGAATTCTCAGCTGTTATATTATATCAATCCTCCTAAAGATATATGGCAGTAAATACTGTACAATCTTTCACAGGTTAAAAAAACAAACACTTGAGGTAATGGAAGAGTGGTTCTATAGAATAATGCTGAAAATAACAGGGACTGAACATGTGAGTAATTTTAAGGAAAATAGGGACAAAAGGGATGCTTTTGCTTAGAATCAGAAGGGGACGATTGAGATTTCTGGGACAAATAACGAGGGAAGAGGGCTTGGAAAATCTAACTCACAGTACGAGTAAGAGGGTTTAAAGGAAAAATAACGAATAAAATACCTCACCAGCTTGTGTAAATGGATGGCAGGACAGGAACAGTGAGGAATAGTAAGCGTCAAAAATGATTTAGTCCTACAGCGGATAGAAATTCGTTGAGAGCTATTATTTCTCACATCCTGAAAGGACACGGAACAAAGATGAAAAAGACATTAATTTACCGATTGCTTAAATATTGAAATGCAATTAGTTTCAGGAAACTTCTTTTTTTTTATATTCTGAATTGAATTATTATTCGATTGTACAGCCTAGTTCAATGGCTTACTTCTGGGCTTAGGTAATCCTTTCCGGTGACACATAATTTGGACCAATTTTAAATGTGAATTTAGTTTAAGATGTCTAATGATTTTTTCTTTTTTTTTTTTTTCAGATTTCGCGGACATTTGGGCGATTTTTTTTTCACACATAATTGCCATGACTTAAATAACATGATCCAATATATAAATAAATAAATTTTCACCAATAACACTGATTTATTTACTGCTGACTTTGATCCGTCTTAATGAAACACCATGATATATAATCCGTCTTAATGAAACACCCTTTACAAAGTAAAGATTTCGAAAGCTGATTATCAATACAAGTAGACTCGCCCCACTTAGAGAATTGGTGCAACGCAATCTTACTAAATTAATCACGCCTATTTGTATCAAACAAAATCGAAGCTTATTAAATATATATAAGGCACTTTGATGATGTTCTTGGAACCATGACATCTTACACAACAGGTGACTTTTTCTTGATTTCATGGTCGTAATAAAATAAACCCGATAATACCTAAAAGCGCCATTGCAACTTATACGCAAAAATAAATAAATAAAAAATATTTTTAAGTCGTGAAAAACTTACGTAAATATTACTTCTTGGAGTTTTTTTTTTTTTTAAGCATTTCACCCCAAGCAAGGCGGGAAGCCACTAGGACGCAAGGGGTTACAGAAAATTTAGAGCAAGATCAGATAGGAGTGATAGAAGAAAGGATGAAGAGGAGGGTAGTGGATAGATCAAGGCAACTGGAGATGTCGATTGACATTACACTTGAGATTATAGCTCTCAGGGAAACAGGAATAGGGAAGGGATTTCCACAGGCGAGATGTGCGAGACATGAAGCTATTGGAGTAGAAGAGACGGCTACATTTAGGAGTTTCGACAGTGATGGGGTGAGAGCGGGATGCCAGCCTCGTAAGGCGCTTGAACTCATGACGACTGGGAACCAGCGAATGCAGCTCCTCGGAGCAATTTCCATGAAAGTATTTGTAGAACAGACAATGGTAGGCGACGGCGAGAAAGTGACTGTGAGAAAGTGACTGTAGATGAAATGCCAGAGCAGAGCCAACTACATTGCATATCCGCCTCTGGAGCCTATCAAGAACCCCGAGGCAAACAAAATGGGCACCAGACCATATATGGCAGCAATTTATAATATATATTTTGATTATAATAATATCGACTGATTTTATTCCGGGGTTTGAGGATTTTACATGAGTATTGCTGTTTTTATTATTATTATCATAAATATGACAGGTTCTTTTAGCGCGTACGCAAGCTATGATTCTTCATACTTTTAATACAATTCTGTAAGTTTTTTATTTCATTTTTGGCAGTATTTTTCCAGACACGTAATCCTTTCATCTTCGTCAGCTTTCTTTTAATGCCAAAAGTAGCCCGCGAAACACGGAGAAGACATCAGATTAAGATATGAAGCGAATTTTTAATCAAATATCTTTGAAAGAACATAAAAAATATAAAAGAATGCTAAAAGATTGCGTCTTTGTGTTTGTATGCGATCGAGTGAACAAAGTTTGGTCTTGTTCGCATATGTCATTTTGAATTTCTCAGATATTCTTTTAAGTAGGTACAGATTCGCTAAAAAGAGGGATCCTTCTTTTATGTGCCGTGTCCCTTCAGGACGTAGGCGATCATGACTCTCTTCATCTTCCTGTCCCTTGCAGTTATTAATAAGTTTTGTCTTTTTTTTATTTCTCCTAAACCCTGTTCTACCATCCATTTACTCAAGCCCATCAAGTATTTTGCACACTGCTTTCCTCTGTGCTGCTTTCCTTCGATCTGAGTATCAGATTTTCCAAGCCCTTCTTCCTCATTATATACCCCAGATATTTCAAATGCCCCTTCCTGATATTAAGTATACGTTTCCTTTTTGTTTCCATTTTCTCCAAAGCCTCGTTGTTGCTCACATGTTCATCAGCATCTTTCTGTAGAACAACATTTCTGTTACTTCAAGTCTCTTTTTCATCTTTGAGGAAATAGTCCAGCATTGTTGTCATATAGGAGGACAGGTGGAGAGAAATACATGATGAAAAAATGCTAAAGAAATTGTCATTATTTAGAGGAATGATCAAAGGTTCTTTTATGCAAAAATTATTTGGAAATTTTGGGCTAAAAATCTGAATGGTTAATGGTTACATGAGATGTTGACATTTAAATTAATAAGTGTCACTTTGTTCTCAACGTTTCGATGTAAAATGTAATATGTGTTGTTCGTATTTGTCTCCCCGGCGTTTCCCCTTTGTATTAGGTTGGTGCAAAAATAATGACGTAATAATGTCATTTTTTGACGTATTTTTTAACGTCAAAAAACGACATTATTACGTCATTATTTTTTAACCAACCTAATAGTATAATAAAAATGAGTTATCTACCCTTGACTCAGACATCTAATTTGTGCAATTTTTAAAGAGTAAGAAACGCCTTTCATGACAGTCTGGCAAGAGGGTCAAAAATTAAGGCCCCTGGCCAGTTGAAGCCAATTCATCGGAAGGACGACATATGTATTCCAGTTTAGCATTTGAACTTGCCTAATATGACCGAATCTAAATTACTAACACAATGACGACCATATTAATTTGTCATTAGTTTTCCCTTCCCCTCTTTCTCTATATATGTGTGTGTATATGTGTGTGCGTATGTGTGTGTATGTTTATATATAAAGAGAATAACGACGGAGAGAAGATACACATAAAAAAGAGGAACAGAGTAGAAAATACTAAACTGTTTTTTGTCTATTGGCATCGATTATTCGATATCACAAAGAACAATGTATGTGTGCGTGTGGTCAAATTTCACCTATTACTTTTGTTATTGAATTTCTGTGTTAGACTAAGCTAAACTTAATAAATTCCTCCCTGTACATATATATATATATATATATATATATATATATATATAAACTTACATCTGCTCGATCCCTGATATTGAGAGCTTTAACCAATAAATATAGAATAACTTAAAATTTATTTTTATCACACTTTATATATATACATATATATATATATATATATATATATATATATATATATATATATAGATAGATAGATAGATAGATCGATAGATAGATAGATAGACAAATGAAAAATATACATTTTGTTTTTCACTGTTACACAACTCTGTTTTCATGCATAATGCAATCATAAGGTGCAGATTGAAAACTTAATCTGCACCTGACGATTACATCATGCATGAAACTCAGAATTGTGCATACAGTGAGGAACAAAATGCATATTTATTTATTATTTTAAAGTTCCCCTCTGTTTTATTATCACCAGTATTCACTGTGCACTACTTTATATATATATATATATATATAAATATATATATATATATATATATATATAGTGAAATAAATGTATTAGCAAACGTGTAATAGGTACAATACATATATATATATATATATGAAGAAATATACTCTTAAGGTGTGCTATATTTATGGGATAAAGTGCTTAATATCAGAGATAGAGCGTGCGTAAATATAAAAGTGAACATTGAAGTCAACACTTAGAGGCGACAGGCTGTTTCATGCTAGACGATTGCTTCTAGCATGAAACAGCCTGTCGCCTCTAAGCGTTTACTTCAATGTTCACATATATATATATATATATATATATACAGCCAGAGAGTGAGATAAATTTATCAGCGGATGTGTAATATGTACAATATATACATGTGTGTCTGTGTAAGTGTGTGTATTGTGCATATTACACACAAATATTTCGCGCCGAAAAACAATAACCGCTCACACGTAAAAACGAAAGACGCACAGCAAAGTTTTTTGGGGAAAATACCGCTCACACTCCTGTGTGTTAAAAAAGAAAAAGAAACGGTCTGTTTAAAATTTTTAATTTTCAAATTTGAATTAATTCACATATCGCATGAATGTGCTGTTGGTGTAACGGTTAGAAATTCGGAAAGTCAAATCGATTGTATGAACTTATTGACATTCACTTTCGTACAAAATACTCTTTGGGAAAGACATCAATCCATCCCTTCTTCTCCCCAACCAGATGGGCTGACTGGAATAGCGTGTCTTGTGGTACTATGATTACTGTATATGTGGTGACCTTACCACTCGATGGATTACGGAATTTGAGACGCGACAGCATATCACACGGTTCTCTTTGTAGACCTATTAGAAAGCCAACCACGCGACAGCCAAAAGAATGTTTTCAAGTAGGAGAAAACAGAAATTGAAAATCAAGATTTATGATCCTGCCAAAAGATATAAAAAGGCAAGTAATTTATAACTTAGTTTTTAATCATACCGTTGGCTAACCAAATCTACGTGGAGGTATTTTCCTGTAATGAATTACCAAGACTTTTAACAAATTCCCGAGTCCTTCTGACAGGAAATAGAAATTGCAAACTTACTTGAATCTATTGCCAAACAGTCAAGAAATTTCTTACACTCTGAAAACGCACATTCACGTTATAATTAAGAATACATTGTCTTTCAACATACTTGTACATATGTTTCTAGGTCTTATATGTAGAATAATAAACCATTAAATTTTCCCACAAGTCCATACGGGACATTCATCTGCACTCATATAAGCACAACGGTTGTAAATATGTTTTAGTGATTAGCTACTTCAATAATTAAATGAATACGTTTTCTTACGGGAACATTTTATAATACCGTGTAACCCGGACAGTTGTCGGGACATTTTTGTTTAGGTAAGTATGGCTCTAATTTGGGACCAGAGAAAATCTCTCTTATATCCGGGTTTCTCTTATATCAGGGTCTCTTATATCCGGGTTACACTGTACATGAAATTGTGAAGAAGAGTACATGTACAAAATAACTTACCAATTGATTTTCAATGCAAAGATAACATTTATTAAAACAAAATTAACAAAAGGTACGTTTAAATTGTATACACAACGAAATGTTCATTAATATATTATAATGGTAACTTACTTTGTTGGTGTGTATTATGTGAAGCATTCGCAGCTCTTTTAGTTTCAGCGTGGAATGTTCATGTCAGCAGTTCCAAAGAGGGAAAACCCACAAAGTTATTTTAGGGTTTTTATATTCGAGAGCTGCTACTGCTATAAGGTTTATTTAGAGCGACTGTTGATAGATTTATTTTAGATTTGCTACTGCTATTATCTTTAATGTCACTACAATATCAATGAATTCTCTATATTTCTGAGATGAAGGATTGTAACTGTTTACGCTATTTATATCGTTCGGACTGTTGTCCTCATCTTTGTCATATTCGACCGTTGTACGCTTCAGCGTACATCACCTGAAGAAGGCCAGAGCATTGTGAATATGGCAATAAAGCTGAAGACAACAGTCCCAACGCTGTAAGTAGTGTAAATAGTCAATAAATACGTTTCTTGGTTTTGCACATAAGTAAAAGTTTTATTATTTATTTCGATATTTTACATTGTTTATCACTGGCTTTTACCAACTAAAGTACAAATTTGAAATATATGTTCAGTATGGCGGATAATTATTCTAAATCCTTAAAGCCAACGTAATGCCAACCCAATGTTTGCTTATTCTCCTCAACAGTAAAAAAAAAAATGCTTTCCCTCTACAGACATATACGAGTCAGAAATATGGAATATTTGTTGTTTACAAATAACATATATTTATCGTTTAACTTCATTTAAAATAGGTTTGTTTACTCTGAACAATATATCAGTCCAATATATGGAAATAGTCTGTCATTTTCACCCTGACAATTGCAATTTATTTAATCATTTACATATGAATATTCTCATGATCACCTACAACATTTATCAGAAATCCAGAAAGACCTTGCACGCATGAAACTTTAGAAAAGAATGGTTTAGAGAGAAGAGGATAACTGTTTGTTCTTGATTGACCTGCAAATAGGACAAGGGCAAATCCAATAGAAAATCTATGGGGGAATTATCAAATGAAGAAAATGATATCCATCAAATCTTGAAGAACTGAATAGATTCATTACTGAAGTGTGGGAATCGGTAACACCGGAGGATCGTCGTAGGTTAATCTGTTCGTTATCACAAGGAATGAAAGAAACAGTAAATGCAAAAGATGCCCCAACAAAATATTAATATTTTAATACAATTCTTCAAAATTGTATTCATTAATAAACACTGTTTTATCAAAAGACAGTTTTTTGGGTCGTTTTGTTACTAACAATCTTTAACTTTCAAAATGTTCAGATTTCCAAGAAAAGCTAGTTTGTCAGTGAAATACTACTACTGGCCAATTTTAAAGAAATTCGATTTAGAAATATGAAAGTAACTGGCAATAAACTGGAACATTCCAATTTTCTGAATGTTCGTACAATTTTACAAGTTCTATATTATCTTTCAATGATATCTTTTAGGAAATTTTCGAGTCGCTGGTGATCAAATTCTTCTCGACCTTGCGTTTGAAAGCATTCATTATCAACAACTGGCTCTCGTCCACATCTGGACTTTATTTCAATGGACAAGTAAACCACCCTGATAAAAAAATTCAAACCATTTTGGTCATTTTTGCTTCATTTCCTTCCATTTTACAATTTCTGAGAGAAGTTTCGCCGTCTTTAAGACCAAGTTTAAAATAATGGCACAAAATTTCCCCAATCCGAATAATTTTATCCTGCATTACAAAAGCGAAAACAAAAGGTACAGCTAAATCATTGCCGTATTAACAACAGAAAAATTTTGTGGCCACCGTAATTTTTGTGGGCCCGAGGTAAATGATTGCAAGCTATCAATTCAATATATTTTTTCATTCCGACATATGATATTATATATATATATGTGTGTGTGTGTGTGTGCGCGTGTTGTGTGTGCGTGTTCAACATAATAAGAAAAAGCTGTGGGCACCGTCATTTTTGTGGCTCCGAGGTAAATAAATGATTGCAAGGTTTCAATTCAATATATTTTTCATTCCGACATGTAATGTTATATATATATATATATATATATATATATATATATATATATATATATATATATATATATATATATATATATATATATATACGTGTGTGTGTGTGCGTGCGCGCGCCCGTGCGTTCGCGTATGTGTTGTGTCTTCGTGTTCAACATAGTAAGAAAAATTCTGTGGGCACCGTAATTTTTGTTAGCTCGAGGTAAATGATTGCAGGTTATCAATTCAATATATTTTTCCTTCCAACATGTGATGTTATATATATATATATATATATATATATATATATATATATATATATATATATATATATATATGTGGGTGTGTGTGTGGGTGTGTGTGTGTGTGTGTGTGTGTGCCTGTTCAACATAATGAGAAAAATTCTTATTAAGAAAAGTGTCTTATCTGGTTAGATGTCACTTGAACTTTTGAATATTATAGTTCTAGCTATTTAAATACTTGTTTCCTAGCACAATCGCCTGATTCTTCAACGGCCACAGAAACAACCTTACTTACAGTGTCACCAAGCGACCGCCTAATCTGGTATGATAACAAAATTCCAAATGCGCTCACAGCCTCCAACACGATAACTATAACTTTATGCAAGCAACGACCGCTTCCGAACAGATTCATCAACCAATTTTCACGCATAGGGCTTGAGTTAACCGTGGGTTGATTTTTATAAACATCCCAACTGTGCCGCATGTTGGGATCGTCTCCCGCAAGCCGATAACATCAAGAAGTCATCATCCTGACAAATCGATCATAGTGAGATTCAAACCCGGTTATTGAAATTTAACATTTTTTTTTTTTGTCATTATTGACAGTTTGCTGTCTGCGTTATTAAAACACTAGGAAACTTATCAAAAGTTTAATGATTTATTTGGATTCCTTCATCAGCTACAGTCTTTGACATCTGAAGGTATTGTAATGACGTCATCGAATCTCATCGAATCCTACCCGGATATCTGGAAGAAAGATCCTGGTAAAGAATTTGGGCAGCTTTGCTGAACTACTTAAAATTGATCTTCCTTCTCGTATGGGTGCTAGAAGAGGCATTGTAGGCTGACAGTTTTTCTTGAAGTAAACATCTCCAGTATTATTAACCAATTTAAAAAATGTAACTTTTAAATGAGAACTTGTCAGAGTATATTCATATAGTGCTAGGTAAAGATTACCGTATATAACCGTGTGTAAGCCAACTTCATGTATAATACGAACCCTGAATTTTTTGCATGAATTTTAACACATCCAGAAATAAACGTACTGATGTATAGTACAACCGGTCACCGAAAATGCATGATTTTAACCGCTTCAAAAATTAACTTAGCATAATCCGACTCAATTTTTTGGTACAAAAAAAAAACTGGTCATAAACATATACTATACTTGAGTATATACGATATTGGAATTTGCAAACACATTGGGAATTCTTTTTAAAAAGTAAATAGCTATTCTTTATATGATTTTTTGCTAAAACCTTTTCCTTGTGGTGATTGTTTTTTTTTAAATCTCGCAATGTTATTCCCTATTTTTTTTAAATAAATTTGTTTTTTGTTTATGCTATTTTAATTCGCTTTTGCAAAATTGATGTTTTATTTCATTATAATAAACCCTGCAAGATAAAATAAATATTATTACATTTGAATATTTTTTTATCAAACTTGGGAAAGCTATTAATACATTTTTCTACCCCCAGCTATAGGTTAAATAGCAATGTAAACTGGATTATCTTGCCGTGGTTGGTAATCAGTCTAAGAGAAGGACGAGACTGAGTTCAGAGCCCATGGCTAGATGACAAGACATGGGCTGCAGATACTCTGTCTGTAAAACAAGAACATGATAGAACTCAACAACTATGAATGATTTCACTAGAGACGTAAGATCCAGAATGTTGCTGACACTAACGGGCATTGGGTCCAAGGAAGGAAGTAGGGATGGGAGTATGGATGGATGGATGGATGGATGGAATGTTTTGTTTTTAACAAATGACGTCATTACCGAGCCTCGATCATTAGTTATTTTTGTTTACTATTAGGTTGGTGCAAAAATAATGACGTAATAATGCCGTTTTTTGACGTATTTTTTAACATTATTACGTCATTATTTTTGCACCAACCTAATATAATAAATATTAAGCTCAGATTTGTTTTATATCGAAATAATAAAGAAATGCATTTCTTTTAGGGGAGGGCTTAATTTTTTTTTCTATGTTTAGTTACGCTTAGAGTATAAGTAAAAACAAGTTTATAATATTAGTACCTACTACAGTACGAGGGTCGGCTGAAAAATTTACAAGTTGACCAAAATACTCTCATGTAGCCTGACCAAATGAGGTTTATTTTTCAACGGAGTTTCCCTTGCCGTTCACACGCTTCTCGCATTGCAGTGCTTGGATCCCATTGGTGAAGAAGCTTTCATCTTGTTGGTCAGAAAATTTCAACAACGGCAGATATGAATTCATCATCACTGTGATGATGATTTTGGGTTCTTAGTTTTTAATTGATAACTTGAAATAAGTTTTGAAAGAAAAGTCTATAAAAAATGGAAATATTACACCTTAATATTTATAAATGCATTTGTTCATCTATATTTCCCTTTTCATGGATGCCTGTTCTAGTTTAAGTGTTCGTTATCTGATATTACAGCTCCTGACTTCGATCTTCTCTCACCATTGTCGTTCTCAGCAAATAATTTTCAATTATCGAGAAAAATCAAATTTCTGAGAATTATTTGATTGATATCTTCCAATACAATTCTACAAGATATAACTGACTATCGTCATCGCTTTTTACAAAGAGTGGTGAAGATAGCGAGTTTCCATGAGCAGGACTCCTTTTTAAATTGAGCTAAAGATACTCGTTTTGAAATGGTAATGTCAGCTTTCATGGGAAGTGTTAAGAAAAAATTGTTGGTACATCAGATGTTACTGGTATATCATTTCTGTTCCATATTTAACTCAGATTGTATATGTACTGCAGGTATCCGAAATTCTAAAATTCTCTGGAAATTGTAATAGTAATATTAGCCTTTTCCTTATTAGGAAACTTTTTATATTTATTGATCGAGAAGCCCGTACTATAGTCAGTTGAAAGTTATTAAATCTTTCTCTTAAAACAATTTTTTCAAAAAGTCCAATAGCTGTTATCGCTCTTTCCATTATTGATAAAGGTTTTCTTCCTAACCGTTTGTTAGAAGTACTTTATCATTGTTTTCTTTTTTAGTTATATGTGTTATCCATTTTCGCTGTTGCTGCTGTGGAAAGTTCTCAAATAATGTGGTTTCTGTTATTTGGTACAGTTCTTTGGGAATCTGTAGCGCCAGTTCACAAGGTTGGAAGAAGGATGTTTTGTGAATGCTATATGCCATAAAATACAATGTCTCACGGGAGTATTTATAGTCAAGAGAGCTTCTTCTTTTTTTAAATTTTCAGGATATTTTACCACAAATCATGTGTACCTTTGCTTTCTTATTCTGCATTATTTTTTTCTCATGTAGGTTAAAATTAATCGGTTTCCTCAATTTTAACAAGACAACATCCCGAGGAATTTTGTTTATAAACAAATTTCCTCAGGAGGTTGTCCTGTTATCAATATTACAAGATAAAACCTGAGAGTTTATAATGTTGGTGTACTGTCTTCTTGTGGTTTCTGATCAATGGGATGCCAAATTAAAAGCGACTAAAAGATAAGTGAACACTATTTGATAAACCCTACCCAGAGAGACCGAGAAGGAATGAAGTTCCCTTGCACAGGAACAAAGCTGTATCCATTGGAGGCTTTTAATCTACAGATCTTCTTGTTCGCCCCAGTATAATGCTCTCTCTCTCTCTCGTACACACACACACATTATCGCTCTTACACACACAAATTCTCTCTTTCCATCTCTCTCTCTCTCTCACACACATCTCTCTCTCTCTCTCTCTCTCTCTCTCTCTCTCTCTCTCTCTCTCTCTCTCTCTCTCAACACATCATAAATGATAGATTTTTTGTCTCGGGAGAAGCATAAAACGGTTTACATCCAGAATTATACAACATTCTCTGTTGTTTTTCTTCCGTGGACCTTTTTCAGTTGTGCTTCAGTTATCGTTTCATTTTCTTTGGCATTTTTGTTGTTCTGAATGTCCTTTTGTTGCAGAAATCAAATTTCTTCACTGACTAACTTTACCACTGATACATTTTTCATAACTGTTTTCCATTATGCCTTTGAACGTGTTGAAATTTCCTCTAGTGAATATTATATCTTTATTGCTAATTTGTCTGTATTCGTGAATTCGAGATAAGCAAGCCGACCTCTTTTCAAAATCTCTCTCTTTTCATAGCTTGGTCATCATATCTCCAGACTCTTTACTAAAAGTTCCTTTCTTACTCTTTTCTTCTTGTCTATTTTAAAGAAGTTAATTTTCATGTAAATATAAAAACAACAATATTCTCTTTTCTGCTTCGGTTTTACTTACTTTAAACACCAATTCCTTTATGTCTTCCATCAAGAGAATCATCATGATGGCCGGATGTGGTGTTAGGAATGCTGAGCATCAGAACAGTTCGCTCCACATCTCTTTGTTAAAAGCCGGAGATGTAGTCATTCCTTCACAGGATGTCTTGGCCAATTAGACCTGGCGAGGCCTATCCTCCCTAGATTAAACCAAAGCCACGGAGAAGCGGCCGTTGATATTATCGGTGGAAAAGCCCCGTCCTGGCCGTTTGGCTTCACTATAGAAATTCTTCCACTCAGCGATGGTATGTCATCGCGACACTGGCTGCATCCAGAGCAATGGAGCCAAGTCTACCTCATTGCGCAAGATGGTCGTTGGCCCTACAGGAAGTTTCATTTGATAGGTTTTGTTTTTAATCCTGCTGGGTGTCTGAGTGACTCCTGACCAGAAATGACTGGTGGGTGAACCGGTTTAGTTGCTGATGACACGACTAAGTGGCAGATTGTACTGATTTACCTGGTAACAGCATCATTTTTAGAATGAGATGATATAAATCAATGAAGTATCTTCTCCCCCAAAAGAAAAAGCCAACAGTTGTAGGATTGTCATCATTGTCATCATCATCATTGTTATGTCCAGTATCTGAATGTTTCAACTGGGGATCAGCGTTGAAGATGGACAGCAAATCTCATCAATCTCTAGCATCCTTGACATCATCCTCGCAGACCTTAGTACTTGTCTGTACGGCTTCAGCTTTTGCAAGGATTTTCAATTAATTCAATCTCTATTCTATTATTATTATTTCCTCCTACAATTCCTTTTTCCTTCTTTCCTCACTTCCATCGATCATCCCTCCATCCATCCTTCCTTCCTTCTTTCTTCTATCCATCCATCCATTCATCCACCCAGCCTCTCTACCTCCTTCATAACTTACATCCAACCTTTCTTTGTACCTTCCTTTCAACCATCAATCATTCCTTCTTTTCTTCATTCCATCCATCAATCCTTCCGTCCTTGATTTCGTCCATTCATCCTTCCTTCCTTCCATCCATTCATTCTTCCTTCCTTTCTTTATTCCATCCAACACTCCTTCCATCCATCCATCCATCCATCTTTCCTTCCTTCATTCCCTCGATCAATCATTCCTTCTTTCAATCATTCCTTCCATCCATCTATTAATCTTTCATTCCTTCATTCCCTCGATCAATCATTCCTTCCTTCGAACATTCCTTCCATCCATCCATTCATCTTTCCTTCCATCATTCCCTCGATCAATCATTCCTTCCTTCGAACATTCCTTCCATCCATCCATTCATCTTTCCTTCCATCATTCCCTCGATCAATCATTCCTTCCTTCGAACATTCCTTCCATCCATCCATCCATTCATCTTTGCTTCCTTCATTCCCTCGATCAATCATTCCTTCCTTCGATCATTCCTTCCTTCTATCCATTCATCTTTCATTCCTTCATTCCCTCGATCAATCATTCCATCCTTCGATCATTCCATCCATCCATTCATCTCTCCTTCCTTCATTCACTCGATCAATCATTCCTTCCTTCGATCATTCCTTCAATCCATCCATTCATCTTTCCTTCCTTCATTCCCTCGATCAATCATTCCTTCCTTCGATCATTCCTTCCATCCATCCATTAATCTTCCATCATTCCCTCGATCAATCATTCCTTCCTTCGATCATTCCTTCCATCCATTCATCCATCCTTCCTTCTTTCTATTCATCCGCCCATTCTTCTTTTATTCATTTCATCCATCAATCCCTCCTTTTATCCATGCATCCATCCTCCCTTTTTCTAATCATCCATCCTTCCTTCCTTCTTTCTTTCCTTCCGTCCATCCTTTCTTCATTCCATCCATAAATCATTTCATCCTTTCTTCCTTCCTTCATTCCCCCCACCAATCCTTCCATACATCTTTCCATCCATCCATCCATCCATCCATCTATCCTTCCTTCTTTGCTTGCTTCCTACTTCTATATTATTATTATTATTTCTTTTTCGCTCCATGTATTAGGTTGGTGCAAAAATAATGACGTAATAATGTCGTTTTGTGACGTATTTTTAACGTCAAAAAACGACATTATTACGTCATTATTTTTGCACCAACCTAATACGTAACTTACTGAAACTATTGCAGCTACTAATACAACCCTTTTATCATTGTTTAAAAAAAAAGGCGTTTTGTTCATATTAATCTTTATTTTCCACCTTTCAGCTTTTAGACGATGAACATAGCGAAAAGTCACGTAACAAAATTAATCTGTCAGATTAATCAGGCATTATCCAATATCTTGCATTTGTCAAATATTCCGTAATTTTCTGTAACTGTAATTGTGACAAACTGCGCTTTTTATTTAATATTATTCTGTCATATTGTCAGCCATAACTATCATTTGCAGGGAATGACTTAATAAACGACCGTCTGTTATTGTCAACTGTGTGGGCGGTTCTCCATGTTTCATCTTGTCGCTCATAACTGGTCTTTGTTCATTTCATTAATTTTTGCTATTTTTATCTTATTTAATAACGATTTGACATTAGACGCCTCCATTCATACTGTTCAATACAGTTTCTTCTATCTTCTTATTTCCTCTTCTTTTATTGTTCTCTCTCCTTAATAATCTTTTCTTTTTCTCAAATTCTTTCACACTCAGTAAACGCTTACGGGCTTTATTGACTGGCTTTAAAAATGATTTGAACAAACAATTATTAATTAATTTTTTAATACTTTCATAGTCGTCAAGCTAATATAACTTACCTACAAGGATGATGTTGTAATGGAATGTCCCACACTCCCTATCGCCTATGTGAACTGGCAATATCAGTAGCTATAAATAGTGAGCACAGGATATACCTGGGGACTTTCTTCGGCACTTATTTGGAGATTCAGTTTTAACCCGACATTAAAAACGGCCTTGCACCACATTCTGCCTCACGGGGGGGAGGTGAGGTAAATAACCTTGCTTCGGCAATTAGTTGGAGATTCGTCTCCAGCTGTACTAGTCAAACTCTCTGCCTTCGGGCAGAGAGAAACCAAGACGAGGCTATGCCAAAAGGAGGGACCCGTCTGGGGAGGTAGACAGCTACCCGACCACGTTTTTTACGGGGTGTACGGGGAATTTTTACCCGAGCCTACAGACTCGAATACCCCACGTTAAATTCGACCTAGTGCCATATCTGACCGCGTGGGGTGGTTGGCAAATTTCCTTGCTTCGGCAATTAGTTGGAGATTCGTCTCCAGCAAAGTGAGACGAACTCTCTGCCCAGACAATGCTCTGCCGGAGGGCAGAGTAGACAGCTACCGTAGACAGCTACCGTAGACAGCTACCCGACCACGTTTTTTACGGGTTCTACGGGGAATTTTTGTCAGAGCCCACGGGCTCGGTTTTTTCCCCGCATTAAAAATGGCCTTGTGCCACATCCTGCCTCGAGGGGAGGTGAGGTAAATAACCTTACTTCGCTAATTAGTTGGAGATTCGTCTCTAGCCAAGCTAGTCGAACTCTCTGCCTGAAGGCTGAAAGGTACCCAAACGAGGCTATGCCGAAGGGCAGAGTCTCGTCCGGGGAGGTAGCCAGCTATCCGACCACGTTTTTTACGGGGTCTACAGGGAATTTTTGCCCGTGCCCACGGACTCGGTTTTAAAACGGCCTTGCACCACATTCTGCCTCACGGAGAGGTGAGGTAAATAACCTTGCTTCGGGAATAACCAGCCTCCCACCCGATTCCTTGTTTTCCAGCAGTGTATTCTCGTTTACAACAAAACTCTCTTTCATCTGTTCCTTCACTCGAGTACCACTTTGCCTGTTTGTAGCCTCTTTAAGGATACAACAGATGATTTTCGGAGTCACTTTCATCTTTTCATTCACTCTCTCGTTGTTCATTCTTTTCCTTCTTTCTTTATAATGTACAAAAGATCTTCTTCCCTGTGCCGTGTACTCTCACAACCTTGGCGATCATGGCTATCCACAACTTCCTGTCTTTTGTAGTTCTAAGTAAGACATGTCTTTTTGCTCTCCCCTAATCCCTGTCCTGCTAATCAGTTCCACGAGCTCGTGGGGTAGGTTATTCGCTCTTTTCCTCTGTCCCTTTTGTATTCAGTATGTGTTGTAACCTAGAAGGTGTTACTGAATGAGGAATAACCAAAACGCTGGTTGGAAATGAAATGGCAATCTTTATAACATCAACAAAATACAATACTCGCCAGCGTCGTGAAGTAGGTAAACCACTGCTAGCGTTGAACTACTTAGCAGATTATCCCCACTTACAATAGTATCCAACGTATTCATGAGGATTGTGACATACTCATTAGTGTTCATAGGTACGGTATATAACTATGTCATATGCGTGTCACATTCTCCAAGCCCTCATTCCTCATTATGCGCCCGAGAAATTTTAATTGTATAAGTGTCCTTTTTGTTTTAATTCTCCTTGCACTTTCCTCATTACTCACACTCCATGGAATTCTCAACATCCTTCTGTAGAACAACACTTCTGTTGTCTCAAGTCTCTTCTTCATATCTGAGGAGATTGTTCGGCATTCACTTCCATATCGAAGGAACGTTATTACATGACACTTCAGCAAGATTTTCGTTGTTTCTAACGAAATTTTCCTATTTCTTAATACTTTACTTTGCTTTTGGAAGGCATTATTTCCAATGCGACTTCAGATTTCGGTGTTACATTTTCCGTCCTCTATTAAAATAATTCTCAAATATTTATATATTCGTACTTGCTTGACTTTCGTATTTCTAATTCGGAGTTTTTGTATCTTGAATTTTTATCTTATGTATTTATAAATAGTGACAACTCTTCACTTATTATTGTTACTAAAATATCGCGTACCTACATGTTTACGCGGCCTATTATTTTCCACCTTGCAATCTCTTTCCCACACACGACACAGTACTAGCCTCTTGCTACTCTGTAGCTATTTTCCTGACTAATGTTCAGACCATCTCCATTCTTTAGTTTCACCAGTTCAGACCTTCACATCTACGACCCACCAAGCTACGTACATGCTGGTCAAATCAACCTCACTCACTTCGTATTTTTTTGGTTAGGAAGAAGTTTCGCTTAGACACCTTCTTCCCTAGAATTGCTACTTTGGCGAATAGACTCACAAGAGGATGCTTCCCCCATGACTACGATCATTTTCTCTTCAAGTCTAGAGCCAACCTTTATCTATCACACACATCTCCATAATATACTTTTCTTCTTTCCTTCCTTTAAGTCCCTACAACCTTATTCAGAAACACTCTACTTTGAATAACTCTTTGGCCTTGTATTGGTTGAACAATAGTATTAGGTTGGTGCATAATTATTGGGCGTTTTTTAAACAATATTTATTATAAAAAAAAGAAACATAATAATTCAACAATAACATTTTTAAATGATTATTCCGGAGTGCATGATTATCGACACGCATTTTTATAACCTGAAAATAAAATGATATTTTTATTAAAAAAAAAATTAACATAACAGCAATTTTATTAACAAATAAGTCGCGTACAAAAACGCCTTATAATTATGTACCAGCCAAATATATATATATAAAAAGAATACTCGTATGAATTTACTATACAGACGGCGAATTTCATCCTACAATATATTATCTTATAGCCCTTGCTAGTATTAACGCAATACATCAAGTGTTCCCGCCATTTCCCGTACATGTTCAATTGACGCGATTCTGGCGATCGTGCTGGTCAGGAAATTATATTGATCATCTTGTAGAGCAATTTGAGAAGCATGATCATTATTATCCTGCTGTAACAACGTCTTGTCATCTTGTTTCAGTAATGGCAACAGATGGGCTAAACAATGTTTGAAATGCCCATGATGTCATTCAACATTCCATCCACAAACATCAAATACGAGTGAGAATTGTAACACATAATACCCGTACCATGATGCCAAGTGTTGAACCTGTGTGCTGTGAGTGAATGCAATCGAGAGGATAATGCTCCTAGTATTACACGGTGCACGAAAAGACCATCCCCTAGCATGAGAACAGAACAGATTCTCATCCCTGAACACTATAGCGCGTTATTCAATGTCCCATGCGAAACTCGGGATTCCAAATATTTACTACACAAAACATATAAAAGGTTATTTTCTGGAAGAAAAGTAGAAGCAGAACATCAGTTGAAATAACATTTATATATTCTTTTCAGAAATATACAATAGCAATAAAATGTTCACTTTCAGTAAAATTTGTGTTATAAAATAATTAAGTATTCTTAGCGGTGTGAAATGTGTGGACAGACTTCATGACAGTTAGTCTAATGTGTTTATGAGTTCATAGACAAAGGTTTAGTCGGCGGTTGCTGATTTATCCCTTCTATTGTGTGCGTGGACAAGGCCCGAGTCGGCGACTGCTGGCTCACTCACTCTCTTTCTCTTTCTCTCTCTCTTTCTCTCTCTCCCCTATTGTGTTGGTGCTCGTGTGTGTGTGTGTTTGTACGTGTAGTTCAAACTGGCCTCCGAAATTGTTGTGAGCCTCGAATAGAAGTATGCTTCTATTAGGTCGGTGCAAAAAATAATGTCGTTTTCTCACATATTAACATATGTGAGAAGACGACATTATTTTTGCACCAACCTAATATTTTTTATATCCGTAATGGAATTCAAAATCTAATTTCCCATAGAAGTGAGAACTTCTTGAATACAAGATATTCATTTGTTAGAAAATAATTTCATACTGGCTCGCGAAAATCTTTTTCTCGAATTTGCCAGAGTGTTGAAGGAATTATTATTGTTATTTTCTAAATGGTTAAAAATAACACATGGTAGGACTACAACTACGCCGGCAAGTATTTTGGAAGTATTTGCCCTTGCAATGATTGTTTATCAAACAAACTTTCTGTTGTGATTTTATTGATTGAAAAATATATATAGGATTTAATTCATATAATATATATATATAGGATTTTACATTTTGGGTCGCCCTGTCAGCACAATAGCAAGTAACGTATGCATAAACTTTAAGTAGTTGTCGGCGGAAGGAAAAGCATTTTTTACAAATAAATTATATATATAATAGCTGGCTATTCGTTTCCGAGTACACTGTCTAGCAAATCCCTATTAGAGACGCCCGCACAACCAATAAAGTCACCCTATGATTTATATGTAACTATGCTGAAGAGAACTTAGTTACAGTTTCTGTGAATGAATGCATAATCTGGTGTGATTATTGATGTTTTGAATTGGAGTAGCATGATCAAATTTTCGGTCACAATGACTTGTGATTTCACTCACAAGGCTCGAGTCAACCAGTGGTATGGTTTCCAGGCACTTCCCAAAGATGACGCGAGTTGATATTATCAAGAGGACACCTCCAGTGGCGAGACTCGAACTCGGATCTCATGGCCATACGGTAAATGTTCTAACTACTCATACTACAAACACACGCACATGCACACACACGCATATATATATATATATATATATATATATATATATATATATATATATATATATATATATATATAGCTCTTACTGCTATTAAGCATTACTCTTCAAGTAAATTGAATTGAGTTCTCCGAGCCGCTGGCGTATTCCGCATAGAGAAAAACGTTAAAAACTTTCCTTTCCGCCGTGCGACGATGTCCTAGAGGTAAGATATCTGACTGATGTCAAATCAGTCGGGTTTTGATCCCGGCTTGAAGCAATCGAACGTCCAGCCACACTGAGGAGCTGCGAAATAGTTTGTTTGTGGATATATATATATATATATATATATATATATATATATATATATAGAGAGAGAGAGAGAGAGAGAGAGAATAAGTGAGTGAGTGAGAGAGAGAGATCGTGTTTTGTGTAGCAACTAAAGTACAAAATGGAAAATAGGAGTAAATAAGATTGAGAATCCTCTCTTCTTGCTTTGAAAAGCAGCATTTGTAATTGTTGCCGCCTTTACTTGGACTCGATTGCAAACTTTCGCCGATGGTGAATACGCATCCATCTCAATTGTCCATCGTTCAGAATAGTCTATTAATATAGATAAGTAGAATTGGTCTGCGTGTCTTGCCTTGTGCTTCAGGTAGATACAGATTTTCAACGGGAGTTAGTCTCCAGTGTCCCAAATACATATATAAATAAATAAAATTTGGTTCCGAAAGCTGATTGTCATAGCAAACAACTTCCTTCTAACGAGGAAGATTGACGCAATCAAAATTTCCTCTCCCTTATTTGGCTTTATGCCAAACTGAACTAACCTTAATAAATATCAAATATGGTGGATGTGTCTTCGACTTTTCAAACTTTCTGACGATTATTGCAATGTCTTTAAGCTCCACTTGAATCCTCAAAGTACTCACACATTTGCATTTAGTACTTATGCGTACTTGGATATACTCACCCTTTCACGAAAGTAAGTAGACATAAGAAACTTTAGAAATCTAAAATCAGAAATAGCTCAAACATGCTCATCTCCACCCATGTGGTTGTACTTATCAATCTGCGCATGCGTGTGTATTAATATTACTCTTAGAGCGCTTTCCTGTCTGAGTCTCTTTGACTTGAAGTACCTCTGCTTCACGATACTTGAAGAGAATATTTGACGTTACGAGTATCTTCGTTCGAACGAGAACTAATATTTCTAGCGATTTTTTTCTTATTATTTCAGAGACAAACTGGACACAGGTTGCGTGTACAAGGTTCATAAAACATTGATTCGTGCAGCAGCGAATCAAACGCTAATTTAAGGTAAGATTTTCCATCGTGGTCCGCTGTTGCCAAAATTCCCGACACTCAATTAGCCTAATTATTTTCCCAGGACACGCATGCAAACACACACAGACATACACACACGCACAGATAGATAGATAGATAGATAGATAGATAGATAGATAGATAGATAGATAGATAGATAGATAGATAGTGAGAGAGAGAACTCGTTCAGATATATCTAAATTATCAGCTGTATACTTTCTCAGATGGATGGTTAAAAATGGCTTCGTGCGAGTGAAGCATGTCGGCAAGAACCATCCTTTTTCGAACCTCGTGGACTTGTGCTACAGAATCACAATGAAGAGAAACTAGATAACAGAATCCACTTAACTTGCGGTCCTTCAACAGTAGCAACAGCTCAAATGGGTTGCACATGTAACTCAAAGTGAAAATAATGACATAATCTTGTTGTTGACATTCCACGCTACTCCAAAGAACATTATTAAGGAAGCAACCATAACGTTTACTGGACTTGGTAAATCTATTTTCTCAAAAAATTGTTTCAGTCGAAAGATTTTATAAATTTTAAACAACCGTAGTACTAGCTACTCGGCCAATGAATGCTGGATGTTTCCTTATAAGGAGACGGCTAATATTATCATTACTATATATAATAGCAATGGGATCGTATTGGATGATAGTCTATTTCTTTGAAATAGTTTGATAGGATTAAAACTTTGGATCGTCGTTAGGATCTCATCTGTTTGATCGCCCTCAAAACTTCTAACCGATTCCCTCAAAAGAACACTTCTAACCGCTTCCCTTGAACGAACACTTCAAACCGCTTCTTTCAAATGAACACTTCTAACCGCTTCTCTCAAACGAACACTTCAAACCGCTTCTCTCAAACGAACACTTCAAACCGCTTCCCTTAAACGAACACTTCAAACCGCTTCCCTAAAACGAACACTTCAAACCGCTTCCCTAAAACGAACACTTCTAACAGCTTCCTTCAAACGAACACTTCAAACCGCTTCTCTCAAACGAACACTTCAAACCGCTTCCCTAAAACGAACACTTCAAACCGCTTTCCTAAAACGAACACTTCAAACCGCTTCCTTAAAACGAACACTTCAAACCGCTTCCCTAAAACGAACACTTCTAACAGCTTCCTTCAAACGAACACTTCAAACCGCTTCTCTCAAACGAACACTTCAAACCGCTTCCCTAAAACGAACACTTCTAACAGCTTCCTTCAAACGAACACTTCAAACCGCTTCTCTCAAACGAACACTTCAAACCGCTTCCCTAAAACGAACACTTCTAACAGCTTCCTTCAAACGAACACTTCAAACCGCTTCTCTCAAACGAACACTTCAAACCGCTTCCCTAAAACGAACACTTCTAACAGCTTCCTTTAAACGAACACTTCAAACCGCTTCTCTCAAACGAACACTTCAAACCGCTTCCCTAAAACGAACACTTCTAACAGCTTCCTTCAAACGAACACTTCAAACTGCTCCCCTTAAACGAACACTTCAAACCGCTTCCTTCCAACTATTCCTGTTAGCCATAACTCGACCCTTTTCTTCGTTTTTGATTCTGGTGTCAACTTTGAGTTGATTGCTGAAGGTTCTTCTTGCTAGTCTACCGCTTGATCTTTTTTTATATAATTTGGTTTCTATATCAGAAGTTGATGTACAAATTCTATTTTACTTCTCAAGAAACGGTCACTAAAACCTGATCACCTTTCACAGATTGCGTTCGTAATCTTCAAATGTTATCATTTCTATTATTTTGTTAGATTTGATTTTCTACGCGTATTTTTGAAAAATGTCAACATTGCTTACTTCCCTTTAATCTCAAGCTTTGATCAAAATGCTAAGATGGTTACCAGTTTCAATGGCTTTATTTCAATTACTAAAGAATTTAATAATAAAAGCTATCCGCAAAACAATTGTAAATTTATAAAATTCAGGAAAGATTGAAAATGAATTTTAAAAGTTTTTTTTATTTCATTTTTAAACTTAAATATGCAAATTATGCATTATTTTAAAGAAATGCATAATTGGATAAGTTGTAAGACATATGCTAGTAGTTTATCTAATAAACAGATTTTATTTGTATTTATACTATTTACATCGTTCGGACTGTTGTCCTCATCTTTATTGCCATATTAACGACATTTCGGTCGCTGTACGCTCCGGCCTTCTTCAGATGATATACGTTGAAATTTCGAACCGAAACCTTTTATTTAGTCCACGGGGGTAGATTATTCGGATTCCATGTGCCATGCTTTTATTCGATGTTACAATTTTAAGTAAATTCCAAGGTTTTAAGCAGATACACGCACAGATTGATTGGCCACTTAGTTTGTTTTATTTAATTATTTATTTATTGGTTTTCTTCAGTGTCTTATTTTATTATGCAGGCCTACGATGTCAAAGGTGGATGTTGGTAGAACGGCACTAGAGGTTGAACATTCCAATCAATAACCTTTTTTTCATCATACAGATAGCAACTGAACAACATTCTGACAAAATGTCGTCAAATACGAAACCATCTAAATTATCCATTGTCAAGAAAGGCATGAAATTACGCACGAAGCAGAAGTGAATCCGTAAATTCGGAAACAATCCTGCCATTGATATTCAACAATGTTTGCGGATTTCATTTGTTTTTTATGGTTTATCGACACTTTGTAGGTTATTAAAGCTGAAACATTTTTTAATTGTAAAAATACAGTGTAACCCGGATATAAGAGAGTTGTCGGGGCCGGAGAAGAAGTCTCTTATATCCGGGTTTGGTCTATTATATATACATTAACACAGGCTCTAATTTGGGACCAGATAAAATCTCTCTTATATCCGGGTTTCTCTTATATCAGGGTATCTTATATCCGGGTTACACTGTAAATCTTTTCTCGGCAAATTAAAAATCGCTTCTCCGATTTCTCCTTCCAAGCCGCTATCGATTACACCACCCTGACATCCACTCTACGTTTGCTAAACGTTTATGGAAATCAAACAGTGGACCGGAACAGAGGTGGTGGGTAATGTGTTTTAGCAGTGGGAACAAATTATTATGAGCACGGCTAGCGAAGATGCACATCCAATGATGGAGATTATGTAGAAAAATAGTTTTGTAAAATATGTTTTATCCAACGGTGATATTTTAATTTCCGCATTTATTGCACGTTTTCTTGGAAATAGATACGTAGCATTACTTTCGGAGCATCCCATCAATTGTGAAGTTAATTTTAGAGAGATGATGTATCTTAAAAACCTGTGTCCTTAAATAGTTACTGATTAGAAAGTCTTCTTTATGAAGATTGTATTATGAACACTGCTGCTATTTAAATACGTATAGCTTTTGACATTTGAGAGTCGAAGAAATGGCGTAAGAATAGTGAACACGTACAGAAATAAAGCTAACGGACAAATAGCCGCTTAACACTAATATTTATCCTTACACTTGCGAAGAAAGAAGTGCAAGAAAAGTTCCTCTAAAAAGATTCTCATTGAATCTGAAGTAAATCCAAGCAGTGCATGTTGGTTACTTTTAATCTAATAAAATTTGATCTTCTGCTAAAATATCATTCAGTTAAAATGCTATTCGATGTCGACACCATAATAAGAATTTGGAACTGAATATCTTCAGTCTAAAGCAGCGTTTCTCAATCTTTTTACCCTTGCGTAACCCTTAAAATAAATTACATGTCTCAAGGAACCCCTGCACAAAAACAAAATTATATAACATATTTTTCTCATTTTATTTTCATTGTAGTTCACGTGGTAAATATTAGGTTGGTGCAAAAATAATGACGTAATAATGTCGTTTTTTGACGTATTTTTTAACGTCAAAAAACGACATTATTACGTCATTATTATTGCACCAACCTAATATCATATTATATATTTTTGAATAACTGGTTTAAGGAAAAATTAATACTTCTTTGTCAAATTTTTCGGTAATGCTAAATAAAATTCATATTGTTTGTTTATAATACTTCATCAGGGAGTTTTCATTCACACAAAAAATATTCTACACTCAAACGTAAAAAATAACCAGTATCATATACCTATAATATAAATGTAAACAGAACAAAAACAGATAATTGCTGCATCTGTTTTTTGTTTTAGTTTTTTTTATCCTTTACTGGCAATGTTGAAAAGACATAAGGTAAATCAAGGCAAAATGTCCTGTGAACCAATAAATGAACTAAGGCAATGTTACTTTCAGCGCCATTTGATCAAGTGAAACATGCTTCTCTAATGTGAAGCCTGTACCTGTCTTTTGCTACACAAATACTTAATTCGAGGTTGAAATTTAGATAAACATACACAATTGATCAATTGAGAGGAGACGATTTCTGTCTTTGCTCTTGATACTTGTTAAATAAGAAAAGGTTTGCTCACACATGTAAGACGTTGAAAAGTGCAACAATATATTAAATGAAATTAAATAAAAAATCAAAAGTGCATTAGCTTATCTCACCTGTTCTCGCGGAACCCTTGCGGACCTTTTGCGGAATCTTAGGGTTCCGGGGAGCCCCAGAGAGAAACGCTGGCCTAAAACTTTCCCAAACAAGCAATTTGGGCTAAAAACAAGTAATGTGCTAATTATTTGGTTGGTGCAAAAATAATGACGGTTTTTGACGTTAAAAAAATACGTCAAAAACCGTCATTATTTTTGTACCAACCTAATACATTAAAACTGTTTAAAGAAATATTACACAATCTTCATGTAGAAATCCAGAAATGATCCGGGAACCTTTAAATCTTGATTTTAATACACTCTTAATTAAGGAGTTAAATAGCAGGTTGACTGTTACCCTCCTTTCTGCATTCACAGCAGACATCAAGATACTCTTTAAATTCATTTTTTAATGCAATCTGAAAGTGCTGCTTGATGAATTTTGCGATTTTAATCTAGTCTTTCAAACATTCAGACTTGAAAAATTCTTGCAGTACCTCGGTAATAACCGTAGACATTGGTACAATGTCTACGTGTCCTGTATAAATAAAATAGTTGCTAGGCACTTTAGAGAAATCAAACTGGTTATTTCAACTCATCCGGTTCTAACGACCCAAAACAAACAAGCGCGTGATATTAGGTTGGTGCCAAAATAATGACGTAATAATGTCGTTTTTTGACGTATTTTTTAACGTCAAAAAATGACATTATTACGTCATTATTTTGGCACCAACCTAATATATCGGTTTTGACTATAAACCCAATGAAACAATCAGTCAGTTGTTAAGGCACATGATTTTGACAGGCTGCAGGGTAATCACGATTTTAAACCGAGATATAAGATTTCAACATCAAAAAGCGAAAGTAAAAAGATTAATATTCCTAAGCCTAGAATTATTAACTTGGGCTAAAATACTGCAAGATAGCCACAAGGGAGATAACCTTTAATCACTTAACGGAACTCAGTCGGTTATCCTAAAGGGCGGCCTTTGAAATACAAACATCGACTGAAGTCTTTTTCACTTGTATTTTTAAAGGATTCCAACCCATTCGTTTCAGCTGCTATTTACCCTTGTATTCGTGAGTTAACCTAATGACCATCAGTCAGGTTGTCCCTACACGCTGAGCGGATTTCTTATAAGCAAAAACATACTTTGTTAAAACACATAGTATTTGTTAAATGCCATTAAATCCAAGTGAACTAGATAAATATACCATTCCAAAGGTTTAGTACCAGTTGACTGTTGACTAACTGAATTAATAAAAGAATACAGTGGTAAAAAACGTTTATGTCTTTTATCAGTTTGTTATATTTTTAAAAAAAGTATCTTTTTTTGAATAATTCGTCTTTCTTATTAGTTATTTTTATTTTTTTATTCATTATAAGGTTACCTCTCTTTTGCATCGTTTAGTATATTTTATTTCTATGCACGATCATGTAGTCATATAGAAAGACCCCGTGGATGGCCTAGTGGTTTGTACACAGGAGAGCGATGCATAAAGAACAGGGTTATTTTGTAAAAAGTACGAAAAATGAAAATGATATGTCTCATTCTTACCAACCTATCTCCCTCACCTTTCTCTCTCTCTCTCTCTCTCTCTCTCTCTCTCCAATTTATTTTCTCAGCTCTCTTTCATCATCCCCCCCTCTCTCTCTCTCTCTGTATATCTCTCGTACACTGACTCCAAGTCCTATCTCTCTCCCTCTCTCCCTCTCTCGTATACTCTCAATCCAATTCCTCTTTCTCTCTCTCTCTCTCTCTCTCTCTCTCGTATACTCTCAATCCAATTCCTCTTTCTCTTTCTCTCTCTCTCTCTCTCTCTCTGCACACACTGCACATTAAAGGAACTTATATTTCAAGAGAGATTGGACTATAGACAAGATATTTGTACATAGAAAAATATGAAATGTGCCGAAAATGTTTGCAAATTTGAAAAGTAATCACACATGCACATACACACCCCATACGGGCATGTATGTGTGTGTGTGTGTGTGTATGTGTGTGTGTGTGTGTGTGTATTAATGTAAGTGTGCATGAGTATGCAGGATATGTCCGAAAATTATCCAGCAAATTTTAAGTTTTCAACAACCGGTGACATGCCACTTGACAGTTAACCAAAAGGAACCTTATTGAGCATGAACTGATGGGTGCTCATATGTCAGGTAACTTAGCAATGCATCAACATTGATTGAGCTTGAGTATTGTGTGACTTTTGCAAATGGGTGTATGAGAAAATACTTGAATGATTAGGAAGACTTTCTAGAATGATTCGGTGAGCAGAGCCAAGATAAAACTTTCGTAGCGACTCTTCGAATTTTGCCGGGAATCCGTTGAGGTGGGGTTACAGACTGTCTACAAAGTATTCAGCCATTTTGAATGTCTCCATTGAACGTCTCGTGCGGGACCTTTTAGCATGACATCGTAACACCCTGATCTATCAGCACCTCCCCTAATGTGGTGAAAAACTAAAATTATCATTTCAAAGAGATGGGATTAAGAGAAATGCGACGAAACAGCTGATGGCGATCTCGAAATTGTTTTTTTTTTAATTTGCTTGAAATGTCGAACAGACACTGGGATAAGTGTGTTAGGTCCGAAAAATTGTTTAAAAATTATTATATTCAACTAAGGGAGAGTGCAGAATATCGGAGATAGATCGTTTATATATATGGTGTGGTCATATAAATAAAATTAAATGGCCGATGTCTGTTAGTTTTATGTTTCAATGCGATTATACTTCCATGCGATCTTCAGATTCTCCAAGAACACGAATGGGATACCTGTAACTCCCACTGTAGAGAAAAGCGTTTAAAAGGGACGGAAGCATCTATTATAATAAATTAGAAACCAACCCTTAATAATACTAATGAACACAGCTACATTGTAGCAGACGTATTTGAAAATTAACAATATGCCTGCTTTCAGAAAGTCGTACGTGCACACGATTTACTATAATACTATAACAAAAAATAATCCTCGAAATTGGCTAACCGTTTAACCGAAAGCGCTCGGAACCAGTAAACTCTTGAACAATATTTACAGCCAATAAAAGAAAACACTTGTACATATACAAGAAACAGATTAAGAAATAATTGTATTAAAGATAGATGGATGTCCCCCGCCCATATATATATATATATATATATATATATATATATATATATATATATATGTAGAGAGAGAGAGAGAGAGAAAGAGAGAGAGTGACAGAAAGACAGAGAGAGAGAGTGGTATGGTGGAGTAGTAGATAGCGGCTCGGAGAGATTCCAGTCGAATCCATTACATTCTCTT
>OZ010590.1:46815459-46917959 GCA_963932145.1 Acanthosepion lycidas | reverse complement strand
GATAACTGTATGAGAACCGTTGCTTCGACGTTATATGGTCGTAACCACATGTGTGTGTGTGTATGTGTGTCTGTGTGTGTATCTGTATGTGTCTGTGTCTGTGTGTGTATCTGTATGTGTCTGTGTCTGTGTTTCTTTTGTATTGATTTAGTTTTCAAAGAGTTAAACAATTGCATCTTCGGCTTTTAAATCTAGAGCACTACGTGGTTTCAAGTCTTTACGGATCCCTCAGTATTTAACTACCTCGCTGGCCACTCTCATTGTGTGAACGGCTCTCTATTCATTTAAATCTCGGAGTTTTATGCTAATTATTGTATTTTACACAACAAGCAGACTGGATCCTTGAATACAAGTTGTTCTAATGTGAGATATTGAATAAACTAACTTAAATTGGGTCCAAGCTCTAAAAAGAAAGAAATGCTTACGGTTGTATTTTTTCTTGTACCAATCTTCTAATTAAGAGCAACCTTGACTATCGACATTTGAAAACCTGAACTTTAAATCTGTCTACTTGCTACGTTTGGAAAAAAGTTAATCTCAGATACCAAGAAGATGCAGATTGGCAATCTAACATCTAAAGGGCCAAAAGTCATATAAAAATCTATTAAATCAACCAATTTATCAGTCTTTGAATTTGTTTATATGTAATTTTAAACTGTAAAACTTTAGACATCTTTGAAATCTAGTTTATAAGAAAAATTAAAATTTCCAAAAGCATATTCAGGGGATTTTAATTTTACGGAAAGCACAGTTTTTTTTAAACCATATTTGACAGTATGACGAACTGTTTGACATAACTTGACCTTTTCGAGTCAAGGTCAAAAATCATTTACTTCCTTGTCCTCATAATCTTCATTTCCTGCCACTTTCTCTGTTTATAAGAAAAATCTAATTCAACATTACCATTCTGACTGTGTCCCTTTATTTTGAATGAGACTTGAGATTTCTATTGGGTGAAATTTAGTATAGAAACAATTTAATCTTAACAGCAACTCCTGATTTTCCTTTTATTGGTACACTTTTTTTGTTGCATCTTTGTCTTAAAAGCAATAACAAAACATTACCATCTGCGTTTTAGTACTCGTCTCCTTGATCATTAATATGTTTTTAAGTTCGATCGTCGCTTCATGCTCCACATCTGTAGCCTTGTGTCAGACAAAGATAAACTTATTGTCTTAAAATAAGATGCTTTACTGTAGAGTAATTTCCAGCTAATCTCGCAGATCATTACTACTTGAGTAACTTGGCTCTTCTAAAGAATGGCACTCTGGTCTTGACTGGCTTGAGTTTAGTAAATACCTATACTAATTCTGTTTATGGATAGTGTCTGTATTAGATCCGTTCAATGAAATGTTGCTTTTCTTGTCATTTGATATGATCTTGATAGCGGGTTGAGACTTTTCAAAATTGAAGCTTCAAGATAAAATTTTATTCAAGAAAATAATCAGGTCGGATAACTGTTACAGAAAGCGAAAGCCAGGACCAGAATGGTCAGCGATTGGCATCGTGGGTGGGGTATTTTGACAGTGATGGATTGCCTTTGTCTGGGTTTTAAATGTTCAAAATGGCGCGAATTCAACAGAGGGTTTCAAGAATTCTGAAGCGTCGATACGCCTCTCACACTTAGGTTAGCGACCGGCTAAGTCCACCCACGGAGGGACGCTGAGCCAACATGCGACATACGTTCCTGTGACGTCACTCCTCCTACTGCCTCTTAGAATCCAAACTCTATCCTAATAAAAACAAATAATAAGAAGAAATGGTCCTTTTCTTTTTCACAGAAACATAATTGTAACATAATTGTTGATGTCGATTTCTGGCTCGGTCATCTGAGCTGTGTTATTGTCATAAGAAGAAAGGAAAGTCGATTTGATCTCGTGGTAAAAAATAACTGTGCATACCTTCACCGGAAATATTTAACAGTCCGTATATGCTATCTGTAGGGATGCGTCGATTTTTTAAAAAGTTTTCTACAATGATAAATTTGGTGATATTTATAGAAAATAGCAGAAGCAATAATCCTCTTAAATAACAATTTGAAACAGCGAAAATCTTTCAAGGCCAAGTTCAACCGCAGTATTATCAAACAATATAGTCAGCCGATCTTGGTCAGATGTGTGTGACTCAGTTTCAGTGCATAATAAAGGTCACGTCTCTCTTCCCGGCTTTATTATGGACGCTAGCATGTCGGACGAATCATTGAAGTAGTGTTCTTTCATGCCTGTATCTGGCAGATTTATTATTACCTTCAAAAGAAAACAACAAAAAATGATTGTAGTATTTTATTTTCGAAATGCAACCATACAGGCATATGAAAGACAAGAGAAACGAATGTCAGTTGTATTTCAGATTTGAATAATCTGCAGTTTGGACGTTGTTCTTTTTGTCTTTTATACAGAGATAACTTTGAACCCAAACATATATAACTTACAACAGAGCCTTAATAAAGGTTGACAAAAGGTGGTACAACCTGTTATTGCCATTGATTTGATTTGTCAAGTGATGATGATAAGGGTTCGCTAAAGTATTCTCCCATCCAATCTGTATTCAGTAAGTCATGGCGGTATGCCAGTAACGAGATATTTTTCAATTTAATAGGATAGTGAGCAAGTAGAGATATGCCCATGTCTTTCTCAGGGGTGTGGAATAGTGCGAAAGGAATACTAACAGCGTCGACAGAAATTCGAAAACGCTTCACTTATTCTGTTTTCCATATTGATAATTGTTGCTTTACAAGTGCTGAGATAGATAGATAGATAGATAGATAGATAGATAGATAGATAGATAGATAGATAGATATTCATATTATATATGACAATTATAGACTGAAGTGAGCTTCAGTAATTGCAAACCGAAAGGATGAAAGCTACTTAATGACTGCCTCTAACTTTTCTGTCAGTGATGAAAATGTTTTGGAAAGCACTGTGGTCCCATGTTTATCATTGCACCACGATGTCGGCCATTTTCGAATGCATCCGAAATTAACAGATGATGTTAAAGTGAAATCAATTGATTAATTAATCAAGATAAAACGAGATAAGAGATCGATAATAGCTGCATACTAATTTCTTTTATTCGAGAGAATCGTTTTCTCTAGACTAGAACAATTATTGTTCTTACGATTTCTGAATTTGGTTCACTCTGGGAAGAATAACGTCTATTGAATCTTTGCGGCTCATTGTGCAACAAACGAAAAGGTTAGGAGTTTTTCTCTCTAGAACATGATCAATGACATTCGTTACTACATATTCATTGCACCAGACAAGAGGTTTATTTACAAGACAAACCAAAAGAAATACAACTCGGTATGTATTGTCTGAACAATATCGTTGAATTTTGTTTAAGGTCCCCTCAATAAACATAGTTTTATTTTTTGTTCCTGTTTCTTTTACTTGCGGGCAAACCTGGTTATCAGGCACACAAAAAGAAGCGTCTTAATTGTGAAATCGAACTTTTTTTGGTCGAACAGCCATTTTCAATCAGAAGCTTGTGATGGTGGTTTTCATTTAAATTTGGACGTTTAAGACTGGCGCGTTACAGTGACGTCGATGTGCTAGATAACAAGCTACTGGGACGCTAATTCCTGAGCGCATGTCTTTATTTTAAAAGAGATTTAAACACTCGCCGTCTTCACTCATAAATTGTCGTTCTTTGTATATATATATACATAGTATATATTTCCGGTCAAGATGCATCGCAATCTTTCTTTATGTCTTTCTGTCTGTCTGTCTGTCTGACTGTCTGTCTATATCTCTCTCTCTCTTTATATATATATATATATATATATATATATATATATATATATATATATATATATATATATTGAATCTGCTGCCCCAATACACTATATATATATATATATATATATATATATATATATATTTAAACATATATTGTTAAATATAACACACAACGAATGTCTATTATCTTTTATCATGAGCCGTACTAAACTTTGTATAGTGTCTTTAATTTCAGGAAAAAATGTGTGTGTGTGTATGCGTGTAAAGATTTCAGATAGAGTATATCTGTAAAAAGCCAATATGAATAAAGACAAAAGGAAAACTTATCCGACGTGTTTCGTCCACGTTTGCCTTGATAAAGCCCACAGAGGACGAAAGGCGCCGCCTAAGATAAGTTTTCCTTTTGCCTTTCTTCACGATAATTCTTTTCAGAAGACCATGTCTTCACTTGGTAGCTTTTTTATGTTTTTCATTCAGAACTTTATTATTTCCATAATTTATACCTGAGCTAACGCCCTGCAATGCGCGCGTAACTGATTCTTAAGGCCACGTTCAATTTTAAAGCCTCTCTTACGCACATGGCAAACATAAAATTTTTCTGTGTTATCTTTGTTGGAAACTTGCCTGTCCCTGAGTACAATCATGTGACGTTTGAGTCCCGCAACAGATTACAAACCTTGTTACAAAACTTGCGCAAGTCACCTGCAGGTCTTTCTGGTAGGGTGGCATTCACGAGAGTTGGCACCTGATATCTCTGGTGTGATATCACGTGACCGGTTAGATATTTTTCTTCCATCACTCTTGGTTTTATTGGATTGTTAAAAAGTTCCCGTTTTTTGTTTTTGTTTTTGTTTTTTTGATCACCCTGTATATATAGTTTCGGCCTTCTTTTTGCTCATATCTCCTCGTGTCGATCAGAAACACCGTTCATATTTTGTCCACATTAAACGATACAACTTATATATAGCTATGTTGTTACCAAAAACATTACAAATTGTAGCAATAATTACAGAAGATTCTTTTAAATAATCATTTTAATGTGTATTGAAATAATTTAAATAATGGAAGTTTAAATTTTTGTATTCATCGCAAAAAATAATATAAATCGTTTTTTTTTAAATGAAAAAAAACTTTTGTGTATTTAAAGATTTTAGACTTTTGAATGTCAATGTTTGTCATTTTAAATTAAATTTTCCATGACTGATGTTTTCCGACAAAAAATTCAATTCTATAATTAAAAATCTTTTTTTAAAAACGTAGCCGTTATAGAAATACAGAATTTTACGAAAATTAATTGATTTTATGATTACATAACCGCATTTAGAATAATATCACTATTACTTTACTTAACAACTTAATCCAAAAGCTAAATGGCCATTAATTCAGCTTTCCTGTTCATATGAGACGGAAATCCGCTTAGATTTACGATTTTATAATGGAATAGCTGAAGTATCTCGTTTACAGTCACTTTTTCACAGACGTGATGTGGCTTCCCTCTGTCTTTTCTACAAATATTTTCATGGCAACTGCTAAGACGAGTTACTTTCTCTGGTACCCCAACTGCATGAATTTAAGCGTGCTACTAGGTTGGCATCTCTGTCCCACCCTTTCACTGTCAAAACAGTTAAATGCCAGCGCCTCTTCTACTCCAACAGCTTCTTCTCTCGCATTTCCCGACAGTGGAATTCCCTTCGTCTTACTTGCTTCCCTGATAGCTATAATCCTCAAATATTCAAATGTAATGTCAATCGACATCTTCTGATGCCTTGATCCTGATCCCCGTTCTTCTCTTTATTCTTTCCTCAAACACCCCTTTTTACTCTTAGTCTCACTCTCTGTAACCCCTCGCGCGCTAGTGGCACTCTCGCCTTGCTTAGGGTGAAATGCTTAAAAAATTTAGGATAAAACCTGATATCACGCACAATGCCAAAAGTATATTCTCAGCATTAAAACATTGCCATATAGGCAACACTCTATGATAACATGATATTAGATTTAGGATTTATTAGACTAATACGTCGATAATTTACTTTGATACCTATACTACTCGAAATTAATTTTATTTACCAAAACATCATGGAAAAATATATAAAAACATGATTTTCGATTCCCTGGACGGCCGTCTACATTTATATGACGACAGTTAAGCAGATCGACAAAAGAGAGAAGAAGGGAGTTTGCTATTTGCTACATCATAACAGGCGCTACTTACTGAATCGACCAAAACAGACGACAGCAAATGGGACAAAATTGCTGTAAAAGACTCAGATAATATATAAATGCGCAGTCAGATTTGACCCAATATAAACAAACCTGTCTGTTATTCTCTTTCATTTCGACAGAGATTTAGATTAAGAGGATTGGATTATCAACGGAGATGCAGATTATCACTGATTTAAATTTTACACATTTACTATTGTTTGTGTTACTTGTTTTTTTTTCTCTCTCAAGACCTCTCCCTAAATCTCGTCTGAGTCAATCGTTTTATTTTTTTCTCACGATATCAGTGACTTTAATCACTATAATTTTACGCATTGTATAGAAATGTTTAGTTAGCTGTAATTATTCGTAAAAAATTCCGTGCTAATTTATCTAATTAGATATCTATATACGTAGACACTTCTTTTAAATAATACGTGGATAAATAGTTAAACACCCCGTTGTGGAGAAATACTCAGCGAGCTAGTCTCGCAAGTGATAGCATCTATGGTGAGTTGAATTGTTACACTATGGTGTATTTGTGTCAGACTAAGGTGATTTTTGTAAATAATTAAAATACTTCGAATAAACTGTAAGCGGAGGAAGCAGAAGAAAATTTGTCAAACTGTATCTATTGCTGCGACAACGGATGCACTATCTGAAACTGAAAAAGAGCGAGAACAGGAGGGATAGAAATACTTTACCACAGAACTGAAGAAAAAGAAGAATAAAAATAATTAATGGAGAATTTGGCATATTCTCAAAGACCCTTACTGGCAAATTGTAGGATTTAGAGATTTAAAAAGATCAGTTATTCCGACTATAGAGAATTCTAAAGTAAGCGATGAAAAATCAATTATTCAGATTATAGAAAATTCTAAGAAACGCGATGAAAATTCGTGGAGACTTACTACCACTTAATCTATAATGAAAGTCCTCCGATAGAATGAATATCGTAATGACATGTGCATATGAAATGAAGGAGAAAAGGAAGTGTAATTATTAAAAGAAGAGTTTTTTTTTTCCATTTGGCTATCAAAAAAAAAAAAAAAATTAAAAAAACCTTGAGGCTAAATTAAAGGATAGATTATGAAATGGAAAATTTTCAGTACAACTGAAAAGCAGGAAAATGTGTTTTTTATCATTTCATCCCAAGCAAGATAACAAATCAACTGAGACGCAGGGGTTACTGAGTGTGAAAGAATATAAGAAAAAGAAAACATTATTATGGAGCGAGAACAATAAAAGAACATAAATTAAGAAGACAGAAGATTACGATTTACATTTTTAAAGATCAAACTTGACTAGAAAACAAAGAACCGGAAGAGAGATCCACAAGTGCGATAAAAGAAACTGCTAGCGTAGAATTTATGGTTACATCTAGCCATTTCAACTATAAAATGATGAGACCATTCATAGAATTTAAGTACTGTAGCGGAAAGTTAATCAGAACAATTACCATGAAAGTATTTATAGAAAAGGCACAGGAAAGCTATATTACGGCGGTGGGAAAGAGACTGAAGACGAGATGGTAGGTCAGGATCATTTAAATTGCAGATTCTTCGTTGGACTTTATAAACGATCTCTAAATATATAGCAGGAATACTAGACCACATGTGGCAGAAATATTCTAAGAATGGACGAATAGTAGACTTGTAAATTAGTAAGATAGCCTCTGGCGAGAATTGTCTAACGCGACAGAGTGAACCAACATTCCTAGCAGTACACCAAGCAACTGATTCAATATAATCTTTCCACTTCATATCAACGGAAAAGCTTAGCCCGAAAAGGCGCAATGAGTCACTCTCCTGGAGGTTGGCACTAGTCATATTGATGAAAGATAAAAAGGCTTCTTTCAGACGATTAATAGAGATCAGTTTCGTTTTGGGGGCATTAAACTTAACAAGCCATTCCTTGCCCCGTTTAAAAACAGAAGTTAGGTCATTTTTTTTTAGATCCGATGCTAATTTGACCTTACCGCTCAGGCTTACCATTAAGACAGGATTAAATAGTTGTCTCATCAGCATAGATACCAAGTTGAGAACTGATGCACAAAAAAGCAAACATGATTGGGTAAGAATGATTATCTACTCGGAATTGATCAAGCGAATAACATTTAACCATACAAACCAGGAAATATCACAGAAAAAAAAATAAAAGTCAAATTTTATGCGACTTTCGTCAAGAAGGAAAATAAAATTTATCAGTGTATGCTGCCGTTCTGGTAGAAGAGAAATTAAAATTGAATGAATAGTTTAACAGGAGCTTGACAGAGGAGTAGAGGAATTATGAAATATGGCGGTGACAGTCATTTCCATCATTAATGTAGCACAAGGAACACCTATTTTACATGGATGATATCAAACTCTTTGCCAAAGACGACAATGAGTAGAAGGATATCCTCAATACTGTAAAATGTTTCAGTGATGACATCCGTGTTGGTTTCAGATTAGATAAATATGCAAAAGTAACATTCAAGAAAGGAAGAATTACAGAAACACACTCAATAGATAAAGATTTTGTCACAAAGATTAGGGAACTGAAACAAGAAGAAGCCTATAAATACCTAGGAGTCAGCGAAACAGATGGAATAAAGTATACCCAAAATGAAGGAGAAAGTAAAAAAAGAATGTTACTTGTGTTGAATACCGACGTGAATTCACAAAACTGAATACCCACCACAGAGAACCCTCTCTGCCTCCCATTAGAATGTCTGATGCTCAATTCCACAAGAGAACCTCTTTGCGACTGCTTGGTCTCACACTGTCCTGTGACCTGAGATGGAACAATTACATTGAATCAATAGCTTAATCTACCGCAAGGAAAGTTGGGTTTTTTATGTCGCGCCAGAAAGTTTTTCTCGCCCAAGCCCATCCTTGAAATCTATGAATCAACCATTCGCTCTTGCATTGAATATTGTTGCCACATATGGTCTGGAACCCCCGCTGTTCGTTTTAGGGTCGTCGGCAAAATCCAGAGACGGATATGCAATATGGTTGGCTCTGATCTGGCATCTCGTTTACAGTCGCTTTCTCACAGACATGCCATCGTCTCCTTCTGTTTTTTCTACAAATACTTTCACGGTAACTGCTCCAACGAGCTATTTTCGCTAGTTCCCATACTACATGAATTTAAAGGTGCCAATAGGTCGACATCTCAGTCCTACCCTTTCAATGAAGAAACAATTAAATGTAGCCGTCTCTTCTACTCCAACAGTTTCATGTCTCGTACTTCCCGTCTGTGGAACTCCCTTCCCCTTACTTGCTTCCATGAGAGCCATAATTTTCAACTATTCAAATATTTTGTGAATTCACGTCGGTATTCAACAAAAGTCAATCGAGATCTCCAGACGCCTTGATCTATTCCCAGTCCTTCTCATAATCCTTTCCCCTTTCATACCTCATTACTCTTGCTCCCTTTCTCTGTAACCACTTATGTGCTAGTGGCACTCCCGCCTTGCTTGGGGTGAAAAGCTTATCAAAAAATCATAAACACTTTAGCTGTTCCTATGTTGCAATACAGCCTCAGCATCCATAATTGGACAATAACTGATATTAAGAGAATGGATGTCAATACGATAAAGTTTGTCACTTATTTTTCACCGCATGCATCATTCTAAGGCTGATGTGGATCGTCTGTATGTGCCCAGACCCAAAGGAGGGAGAGGATTAGTTCAACTAGAACTGTCTTACAAAACCACAGCAATCGGTCACCAAAGATATCTGGAAACTACAGAAGATTGGATGATGATCTGTGTCAAAGAACATGAAAGATATAAGAAACTTTATTCAGTCATAAAAGAAAGCAAAAAATGCAAAAGGTATTCTCAAGAGGGTGAAGAAATGCAAATAAACCATAATACACCTACTGAAGCAGCAAAGAACCTAAAAAAGAAAGCAAACGGAAATGCATTGTACCAAATGAGATGGCAAGATAAGTTTCTTCGTGGTTAAAACTCTAAAGCTAATGGAGACAACCTAGTACTTATCAGTGGTTGCGTACTGCAGGGTTAAAAGCTGAAACCGAAGGTTTTATCCTTGCTGCACAGGAACAATGTTGGAAATTACTAAGACCACATACTAAAAATTGTGTTAAACCAAAATGCAGATTCTGTGATGAATATCCAGAAACAATTGACCATCTCGTATCATGTTGCAAATTGTTAGCACCCACTGAATATAAAAGTCGGCATGATAGAGTGGGCTAATATCTGCACTCGAAATATGCAACTTTTACGGACAGGAAACTGCAAGAAACTGGTATGAACACTACACAGGACCAGTTGCAGAGATAGAACCTGCAACAATTTCATGGGACTTTGCAATACATACAGACGGGACAATCAAAGCTAATCGCCCAGACATCGTGACCACAAAAACAAAATATGCGTTCTTCTTGACATGACAGTCCCTGCAGACCGGAATCTATCTTTGAAGATCTTGAAGACATGAATAATTCCAGTCGTAGTTGGAGTCCTCGGATTGATTAGAAAAGGTTTCTAGAGACTTATTGAAGGGATTCCTGGCAGCCCAAGCCTTAAAGATATACAAAATATTGTACTCACAAGTACAGCTTACAACTTGTGAAGTACAGCTTACAACTTCTATGTAAAATGAGTGTGATGTTAGTTTTTTTTTCCAAAAAAATGCTTAGTGGAAAATGTCATGATGCCATTTCTGGCTTTAGGTGTCTGGTTGGTATACAGAAAGAAATGAGTATACACCAGAAATCAAAGAAGAAGAAGAAGAAGAAGAAATAATGATGATGATGATGCGTGTAATGAAAAGAAAAAGAACGGAAGTTTCATGAGACAAACAAAGGAGTTACTGATTTCGATGGCATAGAATTGCGATTGCGAAGAGGACATTTGAGAAGAGAATCCCTCATAATGGTGTTCAAGAAGAATTCCATACGAAAAAAAGAACAAATAGACAAGGTAGAAAAAAACAACATATGTCTATTTTGAAAAATGGGAATAATTTAACAATCGAATTCAGAGTGGGAGGAAAAAAAATATTTATTGATAATTGTGCAAATGAGTGAAATATAATTGGGTAAAGCAATGATATATATATATATATATATATATATATATATATATATATATATATATATATATATATATATATATATACAAAGCAGAAACAGCCGTAGAAAATAAAAACATGAATCAGTATATGGAGTTAATAAATAAATCAACCAAGTCCAGGTAAGAAAAACAGATTTAGTCAACATAAAACAAGATGAGGCAATTGTTTTCAAATAGTAGACTTCTTTTCTAACAGACCATGACGATAAAGTGAAAGAAAGTGAAAAGCTGGAAAAATCCTGGAACCAGAAGATGATAATTAAAGACAGCACTTTTTGGAGCTTTTATCAAAAGTGATCAGGGGGAAAAGTTTTAAACAAAAACGCAGTAGATAAAATCATCTTCGTGGTAAGGTTTTCAAAAATAAAAATTGAGCTTTTGTGAATAATTTAACACATTAGTATTAAGTATAGAAAACCTTTATTTTTGATAACATTCCGACGTCATATATCACATATTTCACACAGATCCGGTGTAGTTTTACTCATTCATCTTTTACTTTAAAAATCTTCAGTTTTGTTCCCTAACTTTGATTTCGATAATATTTCAAATGTTCTCAGTGGGATTTAAGCTGGGACTTTATGTTGACTAATATTCCCTTAAAAAAAAATTCCACTTTTAGTAACCCCTTGCCTCTTATTGGCTTTATTTCATTTCTTGTGGTGAAATACTTCTTGCCGCTTCCGTTCTTGAAGAACCCATTTTGAATTCCTACAGTAAACAGCGCCCGATATAGGTTTGATCTCATCTCATTTTTAAAGGTCTAAAATGATACAGAATTTCCCCTTGGATATTAAATAATCTGTAATGAAACATTAAAACGTAAAAATTAGTGAGCGTACGTATTGAAAATCATGTAAAAGATACAAGTTTTACTTTTCAACCAAATATGAGTTGGGGTTAAAAATAGATTCAATATGGATTGGAATCCGACAAATTGATATGATAAGGAACAAATAGGAAACGCTTATAGTTCTGACATTTTTCACATTTATTAACGCTTCCGCGGATAATGAAAGATGGCCAAAAAAAGAAACAAAATTTTGCCATTTTTCAATTTATGTGTTGTTTGCTTTTCATTGGTTAAGCAGTTAGGCGCGCGTAAGATATTAACCAATGAAAAATAAACAACACAAAAATTAAAGATTGCAAATTTGCATTCTTTTTCTCCATCATCTTTCATTATCTGAGAAAGTTTTATTAAAACGAAACATGTTAAATTTATAAACTTTTCCTATTTGTCCAATAATAATAATAATAGCTGGCCACTCGTATTCGAGGGTACCCGTCTACTAGGGCGGCTAGCCAATCCCTATTGCAGACACTCGCTCAGGCATATTTGTGTTTGCTCAGTACCCACAGAACCCACCTGTGGTTTATACTGCAACTATGCTGAGCAGACCTTAGTTACAGTTTCTGGGTAAGTGCGTGTTATCTAACGTGATCAACAGTTTGAACGCTCAAGCCTTCGGCCACAATGACTTGTGGTTTCGTGCTAGCACAGCTATCGACGGCCCACAATTCCACTCACAAAGCTTGGGTCAACTAGTGGTAAGGTTTTCAGGCACTTTCCAATGGTGCCGCTCGCTGGGATTGACCTCGATCCAGTCTGATAACATCAGGAAGTCTCCTTCCTGACAAATCGACCATATATATATATATATATATATATATATATATATATATATATATATATTTAAAATATGTTTTTTTTCGCTACACAGTTCAAACCATGTTTCAAAATTGGAAGCTAAAAGCTACGAATTTAATTTTGTAATTAAATTAAAAACATTAGTTCCATTTCATCCTCAAGCGAATTTTGGAGTAACTTTTTAAAATTACTTAAAGACACAACTAAAATCATAATTCACGTTTCCAAGGTTACAGATAAATCTACTTCAACTAGACAAGGGGTGTCTGGGTGTTCATTATGTCTGTAATTTGATGTATCCGTTATCAGTTACGTTTTGGTAGGGGGTAGGGATGTATGAAAAAATTTTACTGCTCTATAAATTTACATTGAGCACTATTTTGTAAAAATAAAAATATCTATAAGAACACCGGATTATATATCTTACTGTTCTTTCTGTCCATATATATATATATATATATATATATTGGAATCAATCATTATATAGCACTTTATATGAAAAAAATATTGTTTAAATATTATTATTAGATTGGTGCAAAAATAATGACGTAGTAAAGTCGTTTTTTGACGTATTTTTTAACGTCAAAAACGACATTATTACGTCATTATTTTTGCACTAACCTAATACTTTATATAATGGTAAATTATTGAAATATCATTTGCTATAAAAACCATTAAGATAACATTAATTTGAAACAAAAGTTTTTTAAAGATTTTTCTTTAAAACAACTGCCTCCTGCCATTGCAAGAGCAGTCAATTTTATTCACCAGCTTGCAGGCATAAATGCATCGGTCATAATGCTCCTGTGCATTCGTTCATTTATTAAGGTTGACGTACTATTATTGACAGAACCTAAACAACACACTACCTTGGCGAAATGTTCTGCGAGATGAGTTTGCAAACCATGACACAGCGGTTGGCCCCTATTTAGATAAAATTCGGTTTAGCAAGGCACAAGTACGCAAGTATATAATGCCCAGGGAGAATCACATTCAATATAGTATAATGGTCTCTGAGACAAACTTTCCAAACCTTCGTCCATAGCAAGATGCCCACCTGATGAAACATAAATGTCTGATGTAATATGACAATGTGACCGAAAAGCTGGTCACAATAATTCAACGAACGAAAGACAGGGGGAGTAAAATGGACAAAAGCTAAAAAACAAGGGGGTAAAGAACAAGAAGGAAAGAGTAAAGAAGGAATTAAGAGAAATAATAGAAAGAAAACAACAAAAAAAGAGGAGGGGGTAAAGAAGTAACAGGAGAAGGAAGAGAAAAGAAAGAAAAAAGAAAATGGCGGAAAATAAGAAATAGAGAGAAAAGGTTGGAGGAGAGAAGAAGGCAGGTAAGAAGAGAAATAAAGAAAATAATTGAATAATGAAATGCAGGAAAGAAAAAGAAAAAAAGTACGGGAAACCGAGAAAGAAAAAGAGAAAAAAACGTGTGAGACAGAAAGACGCCATCAATTGTGGTGGCGAAGAAGAATTAACGAAGAAAACCAAAAAGAAAACCAAAAGGCGTAGTAATAGAGTGGAATTAAACGGGGGGAAACGAAAGACTAACAAAAGGCAGTGATTTAAAATAACTTCATCTAATCATTGGCTGAACTAAAGATGTCTTCTCATTTTTCTAACAAATGTAAAATTCAACAACAACGATTTTTTTCATCATTAAAATAATAATAATAATAATAACAATAACAACAACAACAATAATAATAATAATAATAATAATAATAATAATAACTGCAAGGTCCCTATGAATCTAATGGAAATTGGAGAATAAAGGCAGTTCTGACGTCATGCTACTGTTACGAGAGATGACATGAAGTATAATTTTGTTCGTTATCACTTGACTGAAGTTGGACACGACTTCGTTAGGAAAGCGACGTAGGTTTCACACATACGTACAAACACACAACACACACACATACACACTGGAGTGGAGGTGGGCATCGATGTGGAGGCGTGCACACTTGAATACAGACATTCACGCAGACATACACACATACAGAACAATGACAGTATCCCTCACGCGCCATATTACTACCCATGTAGAGCCCGAACACAATGCATAAGTCACATACAACCTGAAATAAAATATTTCATTTTCATCTTTAAATTCTTTGTTTAGAACTTAAATCTGGTCATTACTGAAGTTGTTATTTTTGCTTCTTTACAGGAAAAAACAAGCATATATATATATATATATATATATATATATATATATATATATATATATATATATATATATATATATATATATGAATTCAAACGTTATTTTCAGGGGATAACTGTGTCTAAAACAGACCCCGTTTTTTAATTTTTATACAGTATGCATTATGTCTATCGTCATGCACACTCCAGAAAACTTTTTTTTTTAAAATGTGCTTTTTGGTAGTTTTCGAACTTGATATATATATATATAGTTAGCGATTTGCAAAAGAACCAACATAGTTTACAAATTCAAGTGCCCTCTGGGAGATTGTATCTCCAAAGGATTAAATAATATTTATGTTGGTCACACCACAAACTCGCTTTCACGACGCTTGACTCTACATTTTAATGATAATTCTAACATTTTTAGGCATTTAAAGCAACATACCTGGACGCATACAGAATTCCGGAAAATGCTTGTTGAAAACACAACTATATATAAACATGAAAACAATAAACAAAAACTAAAAATTCTTGAGGCTATATACATAATACAGTTGAAAACTAACCTGAACAAAATAAAGTATGAAAAATCCACATAGAATTGGATAGGATTAAAAAAAAAAAAACATGTATCAAGATGGTGATTTTCTTTCGTCTTTCAATGATAATCTTATTAAGCTTATAAATGCCTATAATTTATAACAGAAGCTATTGGTTTATACCAACGGCTTCCCATACTTAGCACTTCCCGTTTTCACTCTCGCGTGGTCATGTGTGATGCCCTGGGTCGCGGTGCGATTTTCGCTTCCAGCGTCTCGTATGTACGAATTTGTCGTTACTTGGAAATCTTCCATGCAAACAAAACAGACTATCATTGTTGCTATGTCCGTGTATTGTTCAAGTTATTGTAATGTATTAGGTTGGTGCAAAAATAACGACGTAATAATGTCGTTTTTTGACGTATTTTTTAACGTCAAAAACGACATTATTACGTCATTATTTTTGCACCAACCTAATACTTGTCAACTCTGATGATGGCTGATGTAAACCGAAAGCTTGGATAGGATTTTAAAAAAACATGTATCAATATGGTGATTTTCTTTCGTCTTTCAATGATAATGTTATTAAGTTTATCAGACGATATGAAAGGAATTTGCTTAAAATAGACAAAACTTGTGTACATTATTTAACGAAACATGCATTAATGAAAAAATGCTTGCCTAAATACACACACAATATATATATATATATATATATATATATATATATATATATATATAATATCGCAAATTGAATAATGGCGGTAATAAAATAGTGCTCATTATATAATAACAGAGAGATTATTTATATTAATAATAAATATATAATTTTTACTTACTGGTACTATAACTTTGAGTTTCATGCACAAGGCAATCAATCAAGACCTGGCGATTGCATTTTGCATGAAAATGGGCCTTGGCAACTAGTGAGGAAAATGTATATTTATATTAATACATGCAGATATATATATGTGCGTGCGTGTGTGTCAGAGCATATAAATAAAGGAAAACTTGACTGGAAGCGACTTTATCAAGACAAATGTAACGATTCATTTTGAAAAACCAATAATATTTTAATTCTTTTGCATAAACACTTGTCACAAAATAAATTCCTTACCTTTCCCTTGATAAAGTCCCTAAGATGCATTTTCTTTTGGTCTTTATTTATATATATATATAGAGAGAGAGAGAGATGGTACGATGTGTAAATTGTCGCTATTTTATTTTTTTAATTTTGCTCATGCGCATTTTTTGTTTTTCATTTTGTCAACTGCACTGGGACAGTTGGGCGCCATCTGTGAGCAAAAAAGAGCACCCTGAGTCAATTCACTCCGCCAGAAATTTGGAAACGTAATGCTGTACTGCATTCGCGCCGGAAGCTCCAAAAACGAACATTTCAGGTTGTTTGGGTATCAATCTGAGGACAGCGCAGAAGATTCGGAAAGAGTTGGATGGGTTTCATGTTCATTACCAATGTACGGCAGCTCGGAAAAATCACTCTGGTTGTTCTAATAAGAAAAGAACTCCCGAATTTCTTGTCGAGGGACTCAGACTCAACATGTAGGCCTACATCAAATGCCTTGAGGAGGTAGTGCTGGCCTGGGTCAAGAGGGTGGCTACTGAAAGACACTATGTCTGGCAACTGGACTCTGCACCAAGTCATACAAGCAGGAGCACCCAATCATGGCTGTCAGACAATTTCTGCGACCGCATCATTCCTTAAATCTGGCCACCTAACTTCCAAGGCTTTAAACACCTTGATTATTATTTGTGGAACGCAGTTGAACGAGAGACCAACAAAACCCCTTGTAACACGAAACATGAACTAAAGGCAAGGATTATGGTAGCATTCACCAACTTAAACAAGTAGAACATCTAGAAGAGTTACAGGAGACGCGTGGTTGAAGCCAATGAGGATTTTATTGAATACATTTATTCTTTACTATTTATATTTATTCTTTCAAGATCTTGATAAATATAACTGTTAAAATGAGATGTCAATGTTATTTTCTTTTTTGCATGATTTAAACGACAACTTATCCATCGCACCATATAAGTTAGAAAGAGAAACGCAGAGAAAATAACAATGGAAACACGTAGGTAAAAGAAAAATGCATAAGGGAATAAAGAAAGACTAATTGAAATAACTGAGATAGATAGATAGATAGATAGATAGATAGATAGATAGATAGATAGATAGATAGATAGATAGATAAATAAATAAATAAATAAAGACAGAATTCGATTGATAAAGCCTGAAAGAAAGGTTGAAATACAGAAGTATTTACAATGATAAAAATCAACGAAAAAACAGTGTATAAGGAAAACAGTAAAACTGTTTTTCAATATGGCCGCTGTTAGCAAACATGGAGGCAAACTGTTCGTAAGAAAAAGCTCATTAGTTCGCATGGATGGACAATAGCTATTCCATCTCTGGACAAATATTTTCCTCCCACACGGGATTTATTTGGCTTTGTTTCAGCAGTGAAAAAAGAAAAGTTTTTTTTTTTCAATTTTCAGACATAATTGCAGTAACAGACATAAAGCTATGAGGACAACAGGCAGATGGCAGTCACAAGCGAAGCTTTATTCTGTTCGTCATGAAAACCAACATTCTCTGACCGCCAAACTCCTTCTTGCTCTTCCATCGATTTTACATGATAATATGTGCGTATATGCATGCGTGCCAGTATATGCATTTTACATGCATATACAGGCACGCATGAATATACGCACATTGAAAACTCATATTCATGTAAATAAATATGCATATTCTCTGTTGCATGGTCAAACTAATGTACACATATAAATGTAAACGTTTGTACACCCATAAGTCAAAAGTATTAGGTTGGTGCAAAAATAATGACGCAATAATGTCGTTTTTTGACGTTAAAAAATAGTCAAAAAACGACATTATTACGTCATTATTTTTGCACCAACCTAATATAAAGATGCAGAAAGCATATTTATTTTCTGCATAATCTCCTTCTTTGTCAAAACACTTAATTCAGTGATAAATATTAATCACATAAAAGAAATATTCCACTTAATATCTACGTTGTCAAGTTCAGGACTTATTTACTCCTCTTAGTCTATCTTTCTCTCTCTCTCTCTCTCTCTATATATATATATATATATCAAAGGCTGACTGGCAAATGAGGTAGTTACGCATTTCACATTTGTGTCCGTACCCAGTGTTCAATTACAAATAAAAGCAGTTTTTCAAACGCTGGTTTTCAAGGCAAACAGACTCGTGCTTCTAATAAGATTGGCCCAATATAAATACTCACCCACAAACTATCCACCTTGTGCCACAACAGTCTGAGATTAGTAAATATCTATACACATTGACACTTGAAATTATACGCACGCCCACAAACATACACACACATAAACAAACACATACACACACACATAAACAAACACATACACACACTTGTGTACATATATGAGTCAACACTGGAATCAGTGCCGAGTGGCGATAGTCTGTTCCACGTTTAATGCAATCTTTAGGACTAAAGATTGCGTTCAAGCATGAAACAGACAGTTGCTACTCGGTATTGACTACAGTGCCCACTGTTATATATATATATATATATATATATATATATATATATATATATATATATATATATATATACACGCTCTATCCCAGGTATTGAGCACTTTTACCCTCAAATATGTCATAACGTAAAGCTATATTTTATCATATATACACATTGAGAGAAAACAGACAAAAAGACAGAAACACTGGCATTTTCAATTATGTTTGGGTCAATTCTCATTGTTCAGATACGTGTCACATGTATTAAAACCATAGATAATTCTATTTGTCTGTAGGTTTGTGAAGATTCTTGTATGTCTAAATGGCCATCGTATAGTAATGAGTATTTGTAATTGTGTGTGTGGGTCTGTCTAGTGAGAGTTATGCTATCATCACCTTTATGAGGTCGGCCTAGCAGCGGGTGTCACATGGTTATATATATCAAAGAGATGGATTTTTATTTAATAATCGGATTTTTTTTTTTTTTTACTTAAACGTTATTTTTTAGTGGATACTCATATTTGAGTAGACGTTCCGTTTATTTATTAAACAGTATATTTATTCTATTTATTTTCGTCTACCGGTCTGAGTGTTCGAGAAACCTTATTAAAGATAAATATGCGCTCTCCGGCAGGATTCGAAACTGCAATCAAATGACTTTTCTCCGAGGGGAACACAGGTTCGAATCATACTAGAGAGCGCATATTCAGTTCTGTAGACAAAGATAAATAAATATACTGGTTAATGAATAAACGGAGCGTCTACTCAAATACGCGTATCCACTAAAAATAACATTTAAGTAATATATATAAATATATATATATATATATATATATATATATATGTATAAGAAAAAAAAGAAGACATAGTTTTAAGTTGAGCTATATTTATGGGTTAAAGTGTTCAATATCTGAGATAGAGCGTATGTAAAAATAAAAGTGAACATTGAAGTCAACACTCAGAGGCGACAAGGCTGCTTCATGCTAGACGTAATCGTCAGGCCTGATTATTGCCTCTGACATGAAACAGCCTGTCGCCTCTGAGTGTTCAATGTACACACATATATATATATATATATATATATATATATATATATATATATATATATATATATATATATACATATATATATATATATATATATATATAAAATTGAGAATTACAGTAATCAGAGAAATGATTTACTTTCAAAGCGTCATTGGTGCGACATTAAAAAATAATATATTTGAAATAATCGAAGAACAAATAATTTATGATCATTTTACTTGTTTCAGCCATGAGTCAAGTAATAGTGCTCTCTCTCTTTCTCTCTCGATCTGTATATATATATATATATATATATATATATATATATATATATATATATATATATATATATATATATATATATATATATATATCATTATCACTATGGTTGTCCTTCTGGTCCGAGAGGACGTTGCTTTGCAATTCGTCAGTGGATCTAGATACATTTTCAAAACAGACCTGTACAATGAATAATTTATAGTGGGGATATTGTAGCACTGGGATAATCCCATTCTGTTGGCCTAGGGAGTTTTTTATCCGATGGCACAAGGAATCGTTACAACCGAAGACTTGCAAGATTTCTACGCGTCACAACCCTGCTATGATGCTCTTAACAGCACTCGTTGGCACTGCCTTCATGTCTGTTGGATCTGTAGACCCCATCGTCCGACTCCGCCGAAATAGGGTTGACACATCCGAAATTATTGAGGGTTTGAACCCGTCGTCTACCCTCATCTAAATTGCCCGCGAGTCGCAATGGTAAAAAGGGAAAAAATCGAAAAAGTATAAGCAGTAAATTGCTGATACCCACTGAATTGGGGACGGACAGATCCGCCTATGAAACTCCGGAGTAAGGATGGTGAAGGTAACATCAATCAGTTAAGTGAGAAAATTTGATACATATTAATCCTATCTATCTATCTATCTATCTATATATATATATATATATATATATATATATATATATAATTCCATTATGAGTGTCTACCATAGAGTAACCGTTATTAAATTTGTTTTACAGAGCGCTCGTTTTTGCAGAGAATATGATCCTCACTAAGTGTATAACGATTTACTAAGCATAACTGAGATGTAGCACATCGCCGAAAATATGAAGCCGCCTGTGAGGATTGAACTCACGACTCAGTCGTAATTGGTCTAGCGAGATAGGGTTTGTAGCCATTACACTCACTGATTGTATAATTAAGCGCCATACACAAATTTAAATAAATATTTTCCAAGGGTTCTGATAAAAATGATTCGCTTAATCTTAAAGGCCATTTCTAAGGTGTATGGTCTTCACTCAACTCTTGTCCTGTAGTCTTGTACCAGTTTTATAGCTAATATCTAATTTGACTATTCCTTACCTTTCCCTTGATAAAGTCCCTAAGATAACGATGTTAGAAAACGAAATTATTTTTGCACCAACCTAATAGTTTTCCTATATGGCAGTGAATTCTGGACAATCTCCTCACAGATGAAGAATAAATTTGAGGCAACAGAAATGTGACTCCACAGAAAGATTCTGAGAATCCAATGGATTAAACATGTGAGTAACGAGAAAGTTTTAAGGAAGTTGATCAAATTCAATTAATTCGAGTCGTTGTTTAAATAAGCAAGTACAAGAATTTAAATACCTAGAAAGTGTTTCAACAAAGGATGAAAAATGTGAAACGGAAATCCGAAGGTGCATTGGAATAGGAAATGAAGCCTTTCAAAAAGTAAGCAAACTTCACTGAAACACACATTTTATGCCCCAGTGCCAGACTGATCCAACTTTAGTAAATAATTATATAAATTCAATGTTAGCGTAGATTATTAAATTTAATCAAATATAATCAATATAATATGGTATAATATAGTCTAATTCATATATCAATAAAGTTATCCTGGGTATGACGATAAAGTACATCCGGCAGCAAAGCCTCTGATCGGGACATTTTGAGGAGTATGGAACCACCTCTTAATTGCTGTTGTTCCCATGCCCGCCCTGATCCAGGGTGGTAATACCTGTTAGGGTCTCAGCTGTGGGCAAATAGTTAAAAGTATAAAATAGATTTTTATACTAAAAATACTAGTAATACATTTTTTTTAAATATTACCAGCAATACATTTGACTACAAAAATACGTCAATGAAACCTGGTCCACAAACTGATTTCGTACAAAGAATACATATTCTATTTATGTAAACTTATCCCTAAAAATCTTGTCGACATTAAATAACCCACTGATGTTGATATGCCGTAAAACAAAATAAATCAGACCTATATTAAGAAATAATAATATAGCCCCACCTGTATATGAATGAAAAATTAGTTGGCGTCAAGTTAACATAGATATTTAAACTAGTTGGGTACAATACACCCAGAGGATATTTAGTCGAAATATTGTGTAGCTAATCACTCTTAAGAAAACCCCAACTTATCCTAAAGAAGCCTTCAGAATATTTATATTGACCTGTGTTTGTATGTGTTATAATTATATATCTCGATGTATAGGGGGGATAAATTTTCTAATCTCATAAAGCGTTAAGAGTTCCATCATCATTATCATCATCATCAAGTGCTCAAGATATATGTCCTTGTGCTGAAGTTGATCAAATTCAATTAATTCGAGTCGTTGTTTAAATAAGCAAGTACAAGAATTTAAATACCTAGAAAGTGTTTCAACAAAGGATGAAAAATGTGAAACGGAAATCCGAAGGTGCATTGGAATAGGAAATGAAGCCTTTCAAAAAGTAAGCAAAGTATTAAGCAACAGGAAAATTTTGTTATAAACAAAGAAAAGGGTGCTGAACTGTTATATAATATGATTAGGTTGGTGCAAAAATAATTTCGTTTTCTCACACAGTAACATATGTTAGAAAACGAAATTATTTTTGCACCAACCTAATAGTTTTCCTATATGGCAGTGAATTCTGGACAATCTCCTCACAGATGAAGAATAAATTTGAGGCAACAGAAATGTGACTCCACAGAAAGATTCTGAGAATCCAATGGATTAAACATGTGAGTAACGAGAAAGTTTTAAGGAAAATGGAAATAAAAGGGGCACTTATATTTAGAATCAAGAAGAAAGACATGAAATTTCTAGGAAACATGAGGAAAGAAGGCTTAGAGAATTTTACACTCACATGGCATAATGAAGGCAAGAGAGACATAGGAAAGCAGTAATTAACCTAATTAACCAGCTTGTGTAAATGGATGACAAAAATGTGTAGTATAAATAAGGAAAGTGGACTTAGAGAATTTGAGACGCACAAGACATATTGAAGGCAACAGGGGAAATAAGTTATTAACATAGTGAACGAGGTTGTGCAAATGAATGACAAAACAGGGAAGAGTGGGTAATAAGGAAAGGGGGTTTGGAGAATTTGACACTCACAGGACATACTGAAGTCAAGATGAACAAGAGAAAGCAGTAATTAACCTAATTAATGTGCTTGTGTAAATGGAAAACAAAACAGGGATTAGGAGAGATAGCAAAACTACAAATATTACTAAGACCTACAAAGGACAGGACATTGTGGAGAGACATGATTGCCCACATCCTGAAGGGACGCACAAAATAATAATGCTTCTCTGCTAATCAATAAGAATTGCACTTTCCTAACACGTCGCATGTTTTATGAGTTGTCATTTTTTCCTCTCCATATATTTCGCCTCCATTATCTAAAATTTCTTGTTTGTTCATTTCTAGGTTACCATTTTTCTTACTTTCATTCGTCAGTAGTCAAAAGAATTTTCTTTCTGACAACGCACAAATTTACCCACTGACAAAATACTTCAAATGAATTATTTATGCCAGAAGCCACATTCCCGCGGCTAGGGAATCGGCAGGTGATAAAATTTGATCAAATATTTAGAATGGATCTTGCGAAAACTCGTGAGAATTATAATTGTCAGCTTTTTGTTTCTTGCCTTTGGGACAACGCGCCAATTAGAAGAGAGAAATCAGATATCACGGTTAGCATTGGGATAATCGGTGACGTAAGTGAAATGTTTCCCTACAAATACTCTCCCTTCCTGTCTTTAATACATTTCTAACCCTCAACAATTATCTGTCTACCCCGACGTCTCTGTCTCTCACTTTCTCCGTCTTTCTTTCTCTCTCTGAATCCCCTCTCTCTTTCTCTCTTTCGCTTTCGCGGCACACACACACACACACACACACACACACACACACACACACATATATATATATATATATATATATATATATATATATATATATATACAAACACTGACGTTCCAAAAGTTATGGGATTTGTAAAGGTAACGGTAAGTGAAATCACTGTACCTTGGACATTTCCATATGTCCAGCTGTGCCCTGTTATCTAATGAGCCCTTAATAATTGCGACAGAAGCAGGTAACAAACTCATATCCAATCGGTTCATCTTTAACTCCCGTGAGAAATGAGAGCAGAAGGCCCACCAAGGTGCTCCTGTTAACCCCATGACATCGGACACGACACCTCTCCTGGGCTTGTGCCATCACTAACTGGACTCTAGGGGACTGACAACGTGTGATAAGTTACGATTCCTGTTGTTTTCGTACAGATTTTATGAAAAATTATCAACAATGTGCGGTCGAGGCTGGTAGCGGTTCCGTAATAATGTGGTGTGTGTGTTTAGGCGGCATGAGTTGAGTTGGCTGGTCCGCCTAAACATACCATTGATCAGTGACTGCTACGTTGCACTGCTTTGGGACGATTTGCATTTGTTCAGGAACTCCATGTACCCCGACAACAATGGGTTATTTCAGAAGGCTAATACACACTGTTATCGGTTACTCAAGTTGGCCAGAATTGATTTAAGAAGCAGTTTGTATACTTTCAACAAATGGTGTCGTTTGCCTGATATGAAAACATTGACAAAATGAGAGCAAAAAATGACTTTAAAAATGCCACAAATATAATTTTGGTAACGGCGAGAGAGAAAATGAGATTAACCAGCTTAAAATTATTTAATGAAAGTTATGAATGGAAACAGAGAGAAATAACATTGACTCAACTACGCCAGACTTCATATCTATTTCCACACCCGATAGAAATTGACAGAGATTAAGTGGGATGTCCTATCACAACTGTCGTACTCACGTGAACTTGCATCATCGGATTACCACTTATTGTGATCAATACAAATTACTCTTAATGGGAATAAAAACTGGGATCCTGTAAAAACCACTTAAATCAATTCATCGCTCAGAAAAATGCCAAGTTTTAGTAGGATGGAATTATGGATCTGACTCAAATGGAACAAAATGGCAAGTCTGTGGCTGAATAAATCTATGTGAAATTATATATTTGAATTACGAATTTCGTTATGACCCAATATAACAGTCAGTTGGTTAAGTGTCATACGTGATACACGACTGGCCGATCATGTTCCTTTCGATTCAAGACTAACTAGGCGGAGATTTCCCCGGAATAGGTTGCTGTTTTTTGTGCGGTAAAAAGGTTATAGGACCCAGTCGTTCCTGCTATTCAACCTATAGCTGGGGGTAGAAGAGATGGATTCTTACCCAAGAGTATTTGCGCGTAATGAATATAATGAGCCCGACATCCAATATATGTATACATACATAAAAATATTTTTCCGAGTACTTTCGACCATCGTTGATCGTGTTCAAGAAAATAAAACGTCCAAGTAGGGTAGCGTTTATGTTATTAACGCTACAAAGTTAGAAATGAACGTGAAATCACATGCCTTTACTGAGGAATAGATTTTAGTTTCATGTGCTTAACATGGCATTAGACGATTTAAACCAAATAAAAAATAACTTATTTAGCTTATAAACAGATGTACTCCCGTTGTATAACAGATGAAAAAGCAATAAAAATATAATCCATATATAACTCCTGCAGACGGTAAAAAATTGCCCTTCATAATACATTACAAAACATTCAAAACTATTAACAGTTCTCCACTACTTTACAAAAGACTAATATGGTATACCAATTCTCTTGTCTCTTGAAAGATTGTGTCTCTGTCAATAATAAGGAAAATATGCATATATTGGGCATTGCAAAAAGTCTTCTCCGAACGATCGACCTGTTATCTCTGGGGAAAGTGTAATATGGAAATATGTAACACAAATCCAAGGCAACCTTTTCAATTCCCGTCAAATTCGGGCTGATAATATCAATAGTACTCTGCCACTCTAAGACGATTAAAAATCCTGCGAGGCCTTTCTAACAAAGGACAGCAACTTACTATCAATAAATTTTGTTTCAACGTGTTAAAAGAATAACAATAACACACATTTCTCATAGCATTTTTCGGATTACAACCTTGTTTTCGTTTGTCCACTTATTACTGAGAGTATAAACAAGAACACAATCTATTTCATACCTGAGGATGTCTGTAGGAACAGACGAAAGCTTGTAAAATAAAAAGATCTAATGCAACGGAAATTTATAAAACAGAATATATTTGTAGACTACTATTAAGGGTAGGATAAAGTTCTTTTTTAATTGGTCTCCCCTGTCTCCTCATATATATATATATATATATATGTGTATATATAGATATAGATATATAGATGTATATATATCTATATATCTATATCTATATATATATATGAGGAGACAGGGAGACCTATATGTCGGGAAACCTATTATACAAACTATCCTCTTAAATATTTTACTAAGCTAAAGCTGGCACAAGACTAAAAATTTAGACAGCGTCTAATGGTGTGAATATTAAGCTTGTTAGCCATCACTTTACTGCAATTCGATCTATTTATCTGGCAATTAACCCGTGGATATAATTTTAAAAAGTCTATATTCGTATTAGTTGAAAATGACACAATTATATTTTGTTTCTGCAATTTGCAGACTTTGCTTGTACATAGATAATATCAAAAACCACAAGGAAGGAATTGTCAAAAAAAAAAAACAAGTGCGAAACTCTTGTCTTTGCCTTGGAGCAGAACAAAAACAGTTATTCGAAACTCGAGGCAATGGTATTCAATACACGGTCTCTGCCTAAGTCTGGACATCCTAATAAAATTGATGTCAAGAACAAAACAAATTTAATTCGTGTTGCCGCTGCCAATCTCGTATCTGTAATTCTGAAAGAACTATAGAGTGCCTGAGCACCGATTAAAACGGATTTAATCAACAAAAGTGTTATTCTTCTCTCTCTCTCTCTCTCTGTCTTTGTCTCTCTCTCTGTCTCTCTGTCTCTCTCTCTCTCTCTCTCTCTCTCTCTCTCTCTCTTCTTTTGCTTTCTTTTTGTCCCCAATTTCATCTTTGCTTTCATCTCACTTTCTTTCTTCCCTTGACTCATCTTTGAATTTTCTATTACTTTTTCTCTTCCTCTTTGTATCCTCAAAAGCTCCATTTCGTTTGTTCTGGATATTTATCATCGATTGATAATTAGGAAATTCAGATTAAAAGATGGCGTCGTTTGAATCGCTTTGAAAAAAAAATTGTGCTTTGCTTTGATTTTGTTAAATTTTGTCGTGCATCTAAAAACAACAAGGAATTATCCCGGATTAACATTTTTGGAATTTTTTCCCCTTTTGTCTTTTGTCTTTTTTTTTTTTTTCAATTTTAGCTTTTCTTTCCCCTCCCGCTCCCATTCATTCCTTCTCCTTGGTTTCCTCTCTACATCTATCCCCCTTTTTTTTTCAATTTTGGCTTTTCATTTCACACCGTCTCTCCTTCCGTCATTTTCTATCGTCTCTCCACGACATTTATCCTCCTCACTTCCTTTTTTCAATTATAGCTCTTCATTTCCTCCCCACTCTCCTTCTATCTTTCTCTTTCACTTCCTCTCTACATCTATCCGCTTCTCTTCTTTTTTCAAATTTTATCTCTTCTTTTCTTTCCCTCTCTACTTTCTTCTTTCTTCGCTTCCTTTCTACATCTATGCTCCTCCATACTTTTTAAAATTTATCTTTCTTTTTCACTCCCATTCGCCTTCCTTCTTTCTCTTTCGCTTCCTCTCTACATCTATCCTCCTCTCTTTTTTTCAATTTTTAGCTCTTCTTTTCTCTCCCTCTCTTCTTCTTGCGTTCTGCTTCTTTTCCTTTCTACATCTATCCTCCTCCCATTTTTAAAATTATCTCTTCTTTTCTTTTCCTCTCTTCTTTCTTCTTTCTCGGTCGTTTCCTCTCTACATCTATCCTCCTCTCTTCCTTTTATCAATTATAGCTCTTCTTTTCTCAACTCTCGCTTTACATCTTTCTCCTTCACTTTCTCTCTATATGTATCCTCTTTTTTTTTCAAATTCTATCTCTTCTTTTCTTTCCCTCTCTACTTCCTTTTTTTTCTTGTCCGCTTCCGCTCTACATCTATCCTTCTCCATTTTTTTTTTTTCAAACTTAGTTTTTCTTTCCTCTTTCACTCTTCTTCCTTATTTCTCCTTCGTTTCCTTTCTACATCTATCCTTTTTTGACAATGGATGCAACATAATAATGATTTCTCTAGTTCATATTTGTATGTAGTCAAAAACCAGTTTTTTCCATTTAGTATAAAGTCGCTGACTTGCTAGTAGCGAATGCACCAAAGTCATCTGTCATTCCCTCATAGAATGCTCTTCAGATTCCTATTTGATTAAATGTCATTAAGAAAGAATGAAAAGTTCGGACTTAATTAAATGTTGTGTTGATCAGCAGACGTGCAAACATAAAAGAATATAAACTAAATAAACACACGCCTTTAAATAATTCACTATGAAAATCTTTTGTTGCAGAAATCATTTTTATATATGGAACAACATAATGGAAGTATTTGTACGTTTGAAGAGAAAAAAGATGAAGTATTAAATTTTGGGCTTTATATCAAAGAGTTAGAAATATCCAAATGCTAAAAGAAAAACCTACAACTATCGAGATAAAACACGGACACGGAAAATGATGATACGGTGGAGTAATGGATAGCGGCTCGGATTAAGAAATCAGAGTCGAATTCCAGTCGAAACCATTACATTCGCTTACATGCTAATACCCTTGGGAAAGGTATGAATCCTCTTCTCCCACCCCCAACTATGGGTAAATAGCAAGACAGACTGAGTTCTATAGCCTTGGATGGTACTGGTCTACCGCAGAAAGAAATGGCAACCTACTGCGGGAAAAATCTTTGTCGGTCATTTATCGAAAGATACATGATCGTCTAAGCGTGTATCACGCATTGCACATAACTGACTGAGTGATTCGGTTTACAAAAATGATTTTGATTAACTGCCAAATAATGATTTTTTTTTTACTATAATAATTATATGTATATCTCCCTAACCCCAGAAAAAATATCTTTTGAAAGTCACGAGCATAATCACGAGTCCCTTAACTCATCAAAGTCATAGAGACACCACATGTGCTGCAGCTGCAGTAGAAGTGGTGTGTCTTGGGTAAGACCAACCCTTTCCAGGCTGGTTTGAATTCAGAGTTTTCCTTCTCCTAGACCGGTTACGACCCAAGGCTGTGTTGCTATTTACCCATAGCTGGGGAGTAGAAGAGGTGGATTCATACCTTTCCCAAGGGTATTAAGCACGTCAATGAATGTAATGAATTCGGCTGGAATTCGAACTTGGCTCTTCGGTTTCTCAATACCAATCGAGGCGCAATACCAATTGTTAATTAAAGATAACAAAAATGTTTTTGTTTTGTTTTCTTTCTTCTTTTAGCATACGACTGTTGAGATAGATTTGCTCCGCCACTTAAAAAATACTTTGTGTGTAAAAAACACACTGGATTTAAATAGAAGGAAAATGGACGGTGCGATAAACTCATTAATATAAAACATATTGGATCTAAAGAATAGTGCTAAAGATTCTTCTTCTATGTGCTATGGCTCTCCACGACTTCTTGTTCGTTGCAGCTGTTAATAAGCTTTATTTTTCACCATCCCCCCTGGTCTCTATTCCGACATCCAAGTTTGTTCAGTATATTACTTGCTGTTTCTTTTATGTCCCTCCTGCCTTCCATATGTCCTGTAAGTGTTAAATTCTTCAAACCTTCTTTCTTTATATACCACGGAACTGTCAACTGTCTCTTTCTGAATCATAGGATAAGCGTCCTTTTTTTTCTATTGCTTTTCTCCCTCTCCTCCTCTCTCTATCTTTCTTTCTTTTTCTCTGTGTTTCTCTCTCTGCCTCTGTCTGATTCTCTCTCTTTCTGTGTGCTTCTCTCGATTTATGTGTGCTTCTCTCTGTTTGTGCTTCTCTCGCTTTCAGTATTTCTCTCACTCTCTGTGTTTCTTTCTCTGTTCATCATTTTGTATCTGTGTGTATGTGCTTCTCTCTCTCTCTCTCTCTCTCTCTGTCTCTCTATGTCCCTCTCTCTCTCTCTCTCTCTGTGTCTCTCTCTGTCTGAGTACGCTTTTCACTCTCTCTCTCTCTCTCTCTCTCTCTCTCTCTCTCTCTTTGTGCTTAGGTCATTCTTCTTCGCTCCTTCTCCTTCTGCTTCTGTTCATGTGTGTGCGTTTCTGTCCACTCGTTTGTGTTTTATCAGTAATTATCTGAATGCGTGTGCCTTTTTCGCACGTGTATATGCTTGTAAATTGCAACATTTCATGTCATCTTTTGGCCCTCCAAAATCTAAGTAGAGTATTAAGAAAAGGTAAAAATTTAATTACAAAGTTAAGAATATTGAACTGTTATGTAATATCAATCATCCTATATGGCCGTGAATGCTGAACACTCTCATTCCAGATAAAGAAAAGACTTGACGCAACAGAAATCTGGTTCTGCAGAAGGAGGCTGAGAATAACATGGGCTAAGCATGCGAGTAGCGACAAAGTTCTTAGGAAAATAGAAACTTTAATTAAATTTTCCTTTTTCTTAATACTTTGCTTCGCTTTTCGAAGTCCGACATTTAGTGTAACAATATAAAAACAAATAATGTTTGCAAAAGTTGATTAAACACGATTACGTTCCCTTAAAACAGCAAGCAACTGATCGCGTAGCAGGGAACAAATTAATTGTTTTTGGCCTTTGAGAAGAGATGCGTTCAACTGTCTGAATAAAACTGTTGCTCCTAAACTAAGAAACAGATTTTTTTTTCCTTCATCGTTACAAACCTTAACTAATGACAGAACGGAGCTTAATTGATGCGGATTGAGGCAGACTGTTTTCCGTTAATATTTCATGGAAAGATGTTATGATTGATTTGAATGTTAACATTTCAGATTTTGTCTTTTACCTGTGCTCGAACCTTGATCCCTGACACTGATCGAAAGCACACAACTATATCCATGAAAGGTCGAGTATTCGTTTCCCTTTACAAGAAAAGGGTTCGAAATTCCGATCAGCTGAAGAAGGCTGAAGAATCCAACAGCCGAAACTTTGTGAATATGGCAATGAAGACGAGGATAACAGCCAGAATAATGTAAGTAATCATCAAAACATATTATATTTTAAAACTTCCTCGGTGGGTCAAGCATAGAAATGAGCATTATATGGGAGTTACGGTCCAAGGCTGTGTTGCTATTACCCATAGCTGGGGAGTAGAAGAGGTGGATTCATACCTTTCCCAAGGGTATTAAGTACGTCAGTGAATGTAAAGAATTCGACTGGAATTCGAACTTGGCTCTTCGGTTTCTCAATACCAATCGAGGCGCAATACCAATTGTTAATTAAAGTAAGCAAACAAAACATTAGACATGGCACTTGGAACTAGAACAGTCTTTTTTGTCAGGAAGGAACACCACTGAACGAACTCAGAACTATCACCAATCACGATGAACGGATGTTCTCTCGGGAAGACTTCGTATTTTGAACGGCTATTGGGACTGCAACCCAGTCCTCGTGTAGCTCGTACATTCATTGGTAAAGATGCTTGAAAAATGGTTGGTTCCCTGTAAGTACCTGAAGCCTCCTGCTATCCTCTACCTTTACAAGAGTCAGATCAGGCCGAAAAAGGAGTACTCTTGTCCTGTATGGACAGGAGCTTCCCAGTCTTCATTTTCCAGTCTCGACAGAGTCCAAAAGCCTCCCCATGTCCTTGTAGGTGACAAATTATTTTCCAACCTACAAACCCTTTCTCACAGACAAAACCTCGCTATTTCGATAGAAATTGATCAGAGGAACTATATACCTTAGTTTTAACTTTCACAGCTAAGACTCAGCACGCCACACACATTGTAGCGAACCACCCTCATTTCCTTCGGATTCCATCGCAGCTTCTTCCTACGAACCGCTGCTTTGTGGAACCGACTCCTAAGAGAATGCGTTTCAGATCACAATCTTAACGGGTTCATGTCTAGGGTTAACCGTTATCTTCCCCTATAACGGTGCTACTTACACTACTTCGAGTGGCTCCCAAGCCTTGCACAGGGTGAACATCATTGTAAAATAAAATAAAAAAAAAAACATATTATGTTTAAAGCTCCAAAATTTCTTTATATTGAAATTTACTCCAAGATAATCTTTTTGTCAATTCCTCCTTTCTGACTTTTTAATCACTTGGAATCATTCATGCTGAAGAAAATATCTCGTCAGCCATTCCAATAAAATCCTATATTTCCCTACCGTCATTAGCACATAAGAATCGTCTTGAATCATTATCCGATTCACTGACAGAATCCGGAATGTGGAAAAATGATTGTCCACAAGAAATATTATATGCACTCAGTACTAAGAACACTTCTTTTTCTTCTTTGTCTTTTCTGGCCCATTAATGTAACTGTTTCTCTCGATTTCAAATACAAATGTGTTTCATTCTCTTTCTTGTAATCTCTCTCTTTCTCTCTCCCTATCTCAATAATTAATAAAAACATTTTCTGTTTTTTTCTCTCTCGCTTTCACTCGAAATTACTGAAATGCAAAACGTTTTGTTCTCTCATTCTTCGTCACCAATAAACCCTCTCTCTTTTCTCCTTCGTTTTCTTTATTACTCTCTTTCTTTGATATGTGCTCACTTGTCATATACACGCACGTACATTCTCACTTTGTCTCTCTCCTAATTCATGAAAACTTACTCTCGTTTTCTCTATTCTCTCTGACACACACGCTTTCACACACTCTTTTGCACATACCACACGCACACACACACGCACACACTTTCTATCTCTCCCCCCTCTCTCTCTCCCTCCCCCTCTCTCTCTCCCTCCCTCCCTCTCTCTCTCTCTCTCTCTCTCTCTCTCTCTCTCTCTCTCTCTCTCTCAAACACATTTCCCCGTTTTTCTCGCTCAGTTCTTTGTTTTTTTCTTTTATTTCTCTTTGGTTAAATCCGTTTCATTTTCATACGCATCTCCCTACTCCTCACGTCACACACCAAATATACTCTCTTTTTATTCATGTCGCTTTTCATATATTTAAATAATTGAAACGTTTTACAGCTACACTGACATTTTTTTTTCTGTCCCCCGGGGGAAATTCAAATTAGTTCATTTTTTCAATTTCAATCACGCTCGAGCGCCAGACAGGCGGATAGATTTGGCCGAAATGTTCAATGATGGCGCGTTTAATAGATCATTAAACAAAAAGAATGACATTAACGAGATAAAAAGAAAAAAAAATACACAGTCAAATCCAGCTCCGTCAACCATCTTCCTGTCTTTAAATAGATGAAAGCTCTGTCACTATTAAATATCGCTTAACATTTTTTTTCTTTGACATTAGTTATCTTCCCTTAGGGATATCTTAGAAGTTAGAGAACTGAATGAGATGTCATGAGGGATAAGCTTCTTCTTTTTTACCAGGCATTGTCATAGTATTTATAAACAAAAACTTGATACTTGGTAACCTTAGTTTAGTACGGTACGAGGACAAAAGAGAGGGTAGATCAAAGAAGTGAGGAGCTTGAGCGTCTACAAAAATGGTGCCTATCTGCAGGGAAAAATCAGTATTGGAAATCTTGATTTATATTAATCTGGTTTCAAACACAACATTCTAATTCCAACGGGAAATACCTTAGCCACCAAATAGATGAAATTATGTCCAAACGGTAGAAACTACGTCATAATCAAAATAGTTTTGAACTCATCATCGAGTCGAGATTATAGCGTCTATATTCATAATTCGTTTTCTACAGCTTACCAGCCCTTTGCAGGTTGCTTAAATTTATAAAAAAAATAGATTATAAGAATTTTCTTTTTTGTGGGGTGAAGGCAGTAATAAAAGTTTAGTGATACAAATCTTATTACTTTAACTTTGGCTAGAGAAGAGCTGGATTCATACCTATCCCAAGGGTATTTGCGCGCGTGTGAATATAACGACCCAACGGAAATTGGAACTCAGCTCTCCGATTAACAATTCCAAGCCATTATCTATTACACCAACCGCACTTCCAAGCTTACAGTACCCGGTATTCACAAGCGGTCACCCATCTAGGTACTGACCTGGCATGACATTGATTAACTTCGGTGATCGCACGAGAACCGGTGTTTCGATGTGATGCGACCGTAAGCCTAATCATCCACCGAGTTATCTGTAAACGCCATAATCTTTTCATGGCTGAAAATAGTATGTTTCGCAAGGGTTATATACGGTTTCGAATTCAAAGTTATTTTTCTCTCTTACCAACCACGGCTGGAGAGACCAGTCCCTCCTTCTTTGTAACACATACACGGAAGAAAAAGAGATGAATCCATATTTTCCCAAGTGCATTAGTACAAAAATGAATGTAACAAACCCAACCAGAATTCGAACTCGGCTCATTGATTTCTCGAACGGAGCCATTAATCTACCAACACACCCATAAGCAATGACGAATAATGCCTGACTTTCGCAGAATAATTGTATAGAATTTCGTATTGTTTAGGATTTACATTCACTTTCTAATTGATTTCTATTCCATCCATTTCTTATAAGTGAAAGTTTTTCATTACTTCATATTGCTTCAGTATCTGTCTATATTTCTGAGATGAGGTATTATGTACATTATTTACATTATTTGGACTATTGCACTCATCTTTGTCGCCATATTTATTAAAACAGCATATTTGCATATTCGGATTTTTGTTTTTCCATATTTTTTTTCATACTGTCGGATCTATATCCACATATTTGCTTACATATATGTATATATATATACATATATGTATATATATGTTCCTGAAAAAAAAATATATATATATAAAATATGTGGTGTAGTTCAATTTATATTACATGAATCATTCATACAAAAAACAGATTAGTAAAGTTAATGATATAAATGGCGAGAATACATCTCGCAAACAAATTTATTAAAATTACATTAACCCACGAACCTCTAGATGAATAGGGATCATAACATTCATCTAGAGGTTCGTGGGTTAATGTAATTTTAATAAATTTGTTTGCGAAGATGTATTCTCACCATTTATATCATTAACTTCACTAATCTGTTTTTGTATGAATGATTCATGTAATATATATATATATACATATATATATACATATATATATATATATATATATATATATATATATATATATATATATATATATATATATTCAGGAGCAACAATAAACTACAGTACAACTCAAAATTCATTGCTGCATTTAGGTATTGCATTAATATTTAATCTTATCCTCTGTCACCACTTAATTTAAAGACAGTTTGATGCACGTAGGTCCTTACTTTCCCTACAAACAATTATTTTTTTAATTTGTGGGTGACATTCGCTGGATTTCGCAATTAATCTCGATTATTCCCAATTTTATTTCCAAGTTCTAAAAATTGTTATCGTACCAAAAATTAGTCACAAAAAATAACGCCGAAAACAATCGCAGTAATGAAAACTTTGGAATAAAAAATTTCAGCATTGCGACCAGGAATGTTTTAATTTGCTCAGTGAGTCCACCTGACTGCAAAATATGCGGCCTCTAAGTTGAAAAAGTGTGACACAGTGATATTTGCATTTATTATATATATATATATATATATATATATATATTAGGTTGGTGCAAAAATAATGACGTAATAATGTCGTTTTTTGACGTATTTTTAACGTCAAAAAACGACATTATTACGTCATTATTTTGCACCAACCTAATATATATATATACTCAGTCAGATATATATATATATATATATATATATATATATTCAGTCAGATATATAAATCGTGTTAAATAATCAAAGCTTTAATGACAAAATCTCATTTCCAAATCTCTCGCAACCATAAACTTATTTTGAATTGTTTTAAGAAATTGAGATTAAAAAATAATTGATTTTGGTTCGTGATTTCCCCAAAATGAATGCGATTTATTTTACATTAAGTAGCCCGCTATTGTACAGAAGAATAATTGTAAAAACGAATTAGTAGATGAAGTCTTTTATTTATTTATTTTCGTATTCTTTGGAAGCATACACCGGAAGTGATGTCATTCAGGTATTTTTAATTATATTTATTTAAAAAAATATATTTTGCAAAACTGAGCCTTACTCGACGATGTCAAGAATATTTATTAACGGCAATAGCATTTAACACGCCAAAAAAAAAAAAAAAAAATTAAAAAAATAGATAATGAGAAGACATCTCATTTATCGCTTTCTCGCCGAAGTAGGATTTTAAATCGGTGCACTAATACAAATTAATACAATGGTGCTTTGCCGGAAATCAAAAGTCTATTGTATGGTGTACAGAGAAAAATCGAGTAAGCTGAGAACATGCATAAAACATGCCCGATAGTTCAACTGATCGAAACTTATTTGTTTGATAAAATTGAAAACCATTTCTTCTTTATTTTATTATGCTTTACACTCTTTCTTCCTTTCTTTTTTTTTTTTTTTTTTTGTCTATTCTTTCGTCTTTTTCGAGAAAAAAAAAGTGAACACTTGGTTTGTTCATTCTTTGCAAAAGAAAATCGTTACCTGCTGTATGTACAGAATAACTATTTTTGTAAGAGACTAACAAAAAAGTTTTCTTTTTTTTTTTTTGTTCTTTCTTTGATTTCGTTTTCTGTTGATCATTATTATTATTATTATTAGTAGTAGTAGTAGTATTTCTCGTATAATGTTCTTAATCTCTGGTAATTAATACATGGATAGCAGGTTACAACGAGCAGGCTTAAGTATAATGCAATATTCCTCTGACTCTAAGTGGTCATCACTTTTTCGGATTATTATTACCGTTCCAAAGAGGCTTCATTTCTGCAATAGTTCCACTGGGCAATCAATGCCAATTTTCTTTATCCACGTTTCCATTCTGTCATTTAGGTTTTCGCTACCGGTTTTTGAAATCAATGATTAAAAATCGATCCAAGTCAATGAAAATTGTGGGTCGTGAAGAGGACTGCTCTCGTCAAATCTCGTAGACTGGAGCTACAGAATCACAAAAAAATTACCAAATAACAGGAAGCACATCACTTGAGAACTTCCAGTAGCAGCAACAATTAAATTGGATAGCACATGCAAATCGAAGAGAAAATGACGACAGAATCAAGACGTTGACTTTCTACACGACCTTAAACAAAAGGTTAGATAGGAAATTTCTACCAATATTAGGAAGAACTATAGCAGTGAACTTCCAAAATCTATTTTCCTGAAAAACTGCAACGCTATATCTGTTCGGTCAATGAATGCCGAATCTTTCCTTATAAGCGAACGGCTATTCTCGCCATTATCATTATCATTACGGGGTCATGTCTATGCCGATTGATATACCAAACCATTGATGATTTTAGGGCAGCTGCACACTGGACATTTGTGCCTTGGACAATTGCGTACCAGACAATTCTGTATCTGGACATTTGCGTCCCAAGACAAATCCGTCCCTGAATAACTGTGTATCTCTGATGATTTTTTAAGCTTTTAAAAGAAATTACCATAAATTTTGAAAAAGCACACGTAGTAACCATAATCTTTTTAAAAAGGAATAAAATAAAGTAATTAAAAGTTTATTTTTGTTGAGTGAATCATTCACTGTATGAATTCTTGCTTTACAAGATCGCTCTACATAAAGTATGTTTTTGTTTCATCGGCGTTTTTCTTACGATAGTGCTAGCTTTAATCTTCCTCGTCCACAAATATTTTTTCACCAGTGTTTGATTTTCGGAACTTAGCCATATGTTCCAAATAAAAATATAATCTATAAAATCCAGAATCTATTAGATGTTTGTGGTACGCACTGCTGGAGTGAACTGAAACTGTAAGTTTAATTTTCTCTTGCTTTTAAAAAGAAATGTTTCTTTTTTATATTTATGGTAACTATCTTTCTGCTTGTTTAGTGTAATTAAAGGTATTGGTGTGCAAATTTCTATATTAAACAACTATTTAAATTTTTTTCTTTCAAAATTTATGTTAACTACCTTTTTGCTTGTTTAAGATAATTTAAAGTTGGTTTGCAATTAGCAACAAGAAAAGAAAGTATGGTAACTTCAAAAAATTATCAGAGGTACGCAATTATCCAGGGACGTATTTGTCTAGGGACGCAAATATCCAGGGAGGCAACTGTTTGGTATGCAGTTGTCCTGGACGTAAATGTTCAGTTTGAAACTGACCGTCCGCCACAATTGCTCTGTCTTCTGAAGTATCTAAAAAATTGCTTTTCCACTCAGTCTGCCGGCATTTTTATTTCTTTTTTCTGTTGTTTATGTTTTCATTTATTTGTTGACATTAATCGCTTCTTTTATTTTTTTTCTTTCTTTCTTTCTTTCTTTCTTTCTTTCTGTCTCTTTATTTCCACTCTCTTTCTATTTCCTTTCCTCATTCCCTCTCTTTCTCTTTCGTTCTTTCTTTCTTGCTTGCTTCCACCTTTTTCTCGTTATTCCTCCCAAGCGTCTTGTCTTCCTATTCATTCTTTTTTTATTACGCTTTCTTTCTTTCTTTCTTTCAATTTTCGTCTTTGTTCATTTCATTCTATTTTAATTCCAACTTTTTTCTTCCATATTTTAGGTCTCTTTTTCATTCATTTTTCTTTTTCCTTCTTCTAGTCTATAATTATTTCATTCGTTTTCTCCCTTTTTCTTTCCTTCACGATTCCAATATTTCTCTTTCATTCTACTTTACTTCTGCTTTCTTTCTTTCATTCTTCTAAGAATTCTTTATTACTGAATATTTTATGCCTTAATTTATGTGCATTTCTGTCTTCATTTAACAAAAGCCAGCCAAGACTTGCTCGCGACTAAATATAGTTGCGCTTTGAATAATCGTTGCCTTGTGCGCATGACCGGAAACGTCTCTTATGTCTTTTGCACCACACGAATATGTTCCTTGTGCAACAATCCCATTTAATCAGCCATTACTTGGAATAATCGACAAAAAATTCTGCACAAAGACGGAGACGCATGCAACCTGCAATTCCTGTATGACAAATTGCCATATGTCCAAAATATCTTGCTAGAATATTCGGGTTGTATTATAAAATGCTTGCCTCAAATTAAAACTATGCAAAAATGGAGCATGAAGGTGACTACATGTGATGAGATTTTCTATAAGAAGAAATAATAACGATTTAAGTCTTTGAGATGCCTGACAACTTTTCTTTTTCAGGAAATGCTGTCGGCCAAATGCAGCTACATTACTTGATTTCCATACCTTCTCGTAAGGTTTTGAATTTCTGCAGATGCCAACAAAAGGGAGTGTGAATATATTTTTTTTAATTGAAACGAAATTGTACAAGACATGAACTACTCTTATATATATATGGAGAGAGCATTAAGGCCTGTCACGGATCGTTTGGTTGATTGTGTTTAGCGACATACCAACACCCCTATGGGTTATTCAATATCGAAATAAAAATATTTTGAACAATTTTATGACTTCAACTAAATATACTTTGAACTCAATTGAATGTCTTCAACTACAGATAAAATGTATTGTTGGTAATTTTTTATATAAAAATGAATTACTTATATTTTTATAATTTCAGTTTTTTCTTTCTGTTTGTGGTTTACTATTTGCACATAGTCGGGAGCCTAACTGATGCTACCACTCGGGATCAGTGTGGACCTGTTAACAACAGTACCTAAGAGGTGGTTCCACGCTCCTCAAAAGCTCCAATTTCCCGATCAGAGGCCTTGCTGCCCGATGTAGTTTATTGTCATACCCAGGACTAGCGTATCACGGACAGACCCGTGAAATGCTGATTTCTATAGCTACACTGTCTATATCTATAAACGCTCTATCACTGATATTGAGCACAAAATATAAAATTTTCTATATTTATAATGGGAAAGCCATCATAAATATAGCAAATTTTGATCAAATATTTGCGTAATTTAGATGATAATTTATCCATCAAGCTCTCTCTCTCTCTCTCTCTCTCTCTCTCTCTCTCTCTCGCTATATATATATATATATATATATATATATATATATATATATATATATGTGTGTGTGTGTGTGTGTGTGTGTGTTTGTGTGTGTGTGTGCGTATTTAGTTAGCAATCCTTCTTTCATGCACATTTCATTGAATACGACAAACAAGGTGCTTTTATTTAGGTTTTTATACAATTTCTCATAGGATCTAATATTTTTTTTCTTTTCGGATGAAAAATTATATACAAACTGCCCAATTGTTCTTTTTATCCGAGCGCTTTCGGCTATACATTTAGCCATTTTCTAGCTTGAAATATATAACTGTTAACAAGAAATAGATTGTTCTATGTATGTATTTATATAATTTTCAAAATACGGTCAAGATATTTTGTCCGTTTTCATAGTTGATATTATATTGAGTATAGTTTTTTATTTTTATTCATAAAGTTTTCTTTATTTTTAGCCTTTTTGGTATATAAATGATGCAATTATATTTGTGCTGTTAACAAGTACGTTACGAATACGGTATATATATATATATATATATGTGTGTGTGGGTGTGTGTGTGTGTGTGTGTAAAATAGATAGGTTAGTTAATAAAACAAGGACAAACGAAAGGGTACCAATATAATCAGTACGATAAACATTTATTAAATAGTGATTATTTATCATATGACATAAATGATGCACAGAAAGTAAGGTTTGAAGTATATATATATATATATATATATATATATATATATATATATATATATATATATATTGTGTGTATTTAGGCAGCATTTTTTCATTCATACATGTTTCATTAAATAATATAGACAAGTGTTGTCTATTTATTTTATGTAAATTCTTTTCATAACGTCTGATATGCTTAATAACATTATCATTAAACAAAGAAAGAAAATTACGGATTAAGCAATATACGGACAAGACAGTGATGATAGTCTGTTATTGTTTACATCACTGTCTTGTCCGTATATTGCTTAATATATTGTACAGTAAGTGTCATCTTTGATAATGGCTTATGTAAACCGAAAGCTTAGATTGGATTAAAAAATAGGGATCAATATTGTAATTTTCTTTCTTGTTTATTACAAAAATGTACGTTGTTTCGTTCTTATGTATGTTGGTTATATTTTCCTCTAAAAAAACATAGGAAATTGACCGACAACAAAATTGACCGACAAGGGAAGCAACTATTGAATATCTCAGAAATTAAAAAATGCAGGCGTAAGATAATAAATAGAAGTATATTATGTTCAAAATAAATATTTGTTGTGGAAAATAATTGTATTTCATTTTATTAAAGTTACCAGATACGAGGCCTAAGAGCCAATCAAGGTAGAGGGTTACTGAATGAGGTGGTGTAATATGGATGTAAGAGGAGGTAGGAGGTGAAGATTATGATGGATAGATAACGCTTGAAAGAGAACTTCCTATTGTAGTGTTCGTAGAGACGCCCATGAGAGATTCTAATCAACAAAGTAATGGTTCTTAAGAAGAGGTTTTTCTGACTGGAACATCCTTCTTACCAAAGGAATACGTAGAGAATGATATTAATTGAACCCTGTTGACGTAGAAAGTCTGGTCTTGGCCTTAAAGGTCTTTTCTAGTGACCATAAAAGTTGATCTTGTCTGAATATTAGCCATAGAAGTAGCGATAGGTTAGTGAGGTTTCGGCTGTGGAAAATAGGTTGTAGAGCGGATATTGATTTATCTTAGAATTGTAACCGATTTTTTCTAATTTTAACATTATCACCCACTTTTTTGTCAGCCATTTTTCATTTTTTAGTAATTTTCAATTTTTCTCTTAACTTTTTCTCTCTTTTTTCTTTCTTTCTCGCTTTTTCTTTTTCTAGATCAACTTTTATGGTCACTAGAAAAGACCTTTAAGGCCAAGACCCAGACTTTCTACGTCAGCCAGTGTTCAATTATTTCAATTTTCTCTACGTATTCCTTTCTTAAGAAGGATGTTCCAGTCAGAAAAACCTCTTCTTCAGAATCATTACCTTCTTTCTTCCTTTTCTTTCTTTCTTTCTTTCTTCACGGTGAATCATCACCCCTTTCTTTCTTTCGTTCATCACTGTAAATCATCATTTCTTTCTTTCTTTTTTCTTTCTTTCTTTCTTTCTTTCTTTCTTTGCCAGTCTTCATCTTCATAATTTTTTCTGGCGCTGTTTCTCTCTCGGTCTTCTTTTTTTCCATCCTTTCCTTCGTTTTTACTTTTTTATGATTTTCTTTGTTTCCTTCTCCATTTTTATTATTTGTCCTTCCTTCATGAATTATAATATTTCCGCTGTCTAACCAGATAACAGAAATCTGGTTCTGCTGAGGATACCATGAACCAAACATGTGAGCAATTCGAAGTTTTAGAGAAAATGGAAATAAAAAGTACATATACTTAACATTAGGTAGAGACAGTTTCTAGGGAACATAATTTGGAAAGAGGGCTTGGAAAATTTGATACTCACAGGACAGATTGACAGGACAGAGGTAAACAACGCCTAACCAACCTGGATGGTGGAACAAGTTTTAGAAGAGATAAAAAAAGTTACTAAGAGCTACAAAGGACAGGAAATTTTGGAGAGCCATGTTTGTAAACGCCTTGAATGGACACGACAAATTGAAGAACTAGGCATAGATTTTCCTGTATTCTTCAAAAATGTTTAGAAAATAGTCATTGATTCTTTTTTTTAAATTCCTTTACTTGTCGATTTAGTAATTTAATTCATTTTTTTTTTTTTTTTTTGTAAATGACAATCATTTCTTTCAAACTGTATTCTAATACCTGAGATTTTTAATGATTTGTACAAACAGATATTATTTTTAGTCGTCATGTGTAGGTTTTAATTATTGGAACGATTTCAACAGAAAATTGCACGAATATACGATTATACCTGGGATTCCCAAAGCGGAAAAATCCAAAGGACACTGAGGGGAAAAAAGGGACTGTAGGGGGTGGCAAGAGTGCATTAGAACCAAGTAATAAATTCTTCATATATATATATGACAAAGTCTATTTTACACTTAAGGAACAGTTATGTTTTACAAAGAATAAAATTAACATAAAAGTTATACACTAACACATGGTGTTATTTTATTTTGTTGTCCACAATTAAAAGTCCGAACTTAGCTATCTTTTGGTGTCATCTGGACAGGGACCACTACACAACAGTCAAATCAGACGTCAGTCCGGCTCAGTACTCTAGGTTTGTACGTGTAGCGATAGAGCCAAAGATGTTCGTTTGGCGGTGTCTTATTTTTTAAAAAAAGCCAGAATGCATGCTTGCGGTTTTTAGATGAGTTCTTTTGAAGTTGCAGTTGCAGTATATATGTATTTAGAAAGAAAGAAATCTCATCATTATGGGATGTCTACTAGGAATGCGAACTGAAGTCCAAGAGGTCAGCGGTTAGAAAAAAATTTGGGAACCACTGGTTCAAATAAATAATTCAGGAAAACAGGATTAACCCCAAAGACAAAGATTCTGGAAATCAGCAATTTTCATTTATCTTACTTGCAGGCATCATGGAATAAGGCATATCTTTTGCGAAGTCTTCAGACTGTAGAAAATTTTGAAAGATGCTTATCTGCTATGTAAAGGAATATGATACAAGGCAGAGCTTAAATTGGAGGTTCAAAATATTTTACTACCTTCGATACTTCTTTTAGAGACGTTTCAGGCAAATACCCTAGCTCCTTCTCAGGTAAGAAGTATTGCCTGGGTATATGGCTTCCTCTAGGAATGAAATTTGGGTTAATTATGGATGGCAAAAAGGCTGAGAAACGATGCAGTCAATTTTGAATTCCCGTGTAAATTATTGACCAATATTTTCTTTCCTTCTCTTTCAGACATTATTCCTTTTCGTCACATTTTTTACGTTATTTACTGTATCCTTCTACCTTTCTTTCTCCGCCCTGGGTATGACGATAAACTACATCCACGTCCTGGGTAAGACGATAAACTACGCACGACAGCAAGGCCTCTGATCAGGAGGTTTTGAGGAGCGTGGAACCGCCTCTTAATTGCTGGTGTTTCCAGGTCCACCCTGACCCGGGATGGTAGCAGCTGTTAGTGTCCCAGCTATGGGTAAATAGCTAACCCCCAAACTGGGGTCAACACAATGAAAGCATAAAAATAGGTTTAAATATCAGAAATACTTTGTAAAATATTATTACCAACAATAAATTTTTGAAGAAGAATTATTACCAGCAATGCATTATTACCAGCAATAAATTTTTGAAGAAGAATTATTACCAGCAATGCATTATTACCAGCAATACATTTTTGAAGAAGAATTATTACCAGTAATGCATTATTACCAGCAATACATTTTTGAAGAAGAATTATTACCAGCAATGCATTATTACCAACAATAAATTGTTGAAGAAGAATTATTACCAGCAATGCATTATTACCAGCAATAAATTTTTGAAGAAGAATTATTACCAGCAATGCATTATTACCAGCAATAAATTTTTGAAGAAGAATTATTACCAGCAATGCATTATTACCAGCAATACATTTTTGAAGAAGAATTATTACCAGTAATGCATTATTACCAGCAATACATTTTTGAAGAAGAATTATTACCAGCAATGCATTATTACCAACAATAAATTTTTGAAGAAGAATTATTACCAGCAATGCATTATTACCAGCAATACATTGTTGAAGAAGAATTATTACCAGCAATGCATTATTACCAGCAATACATCTTTGAAGAAGAATTATTACCAGCAATGCATTATTACCAGCAATACATTTTTGAAGAAGAATTATTACCAGCAATGCATTATTACCAGCAATAAATTTTTGAAGAAGAATTATTACCAGCAATGCATTATTACCAGCAATAAATCTTTGAAGAAGAATTATTACCAGCAATGCATTATTACCAGCAATACATTTTTGAAGAAGAATTATTACCAGCAATGCATTATTACCAACAATACATTTTTGAAGAAGAATTATTACCAGCAATGCATTATTACCAGCAATACATTTTTGAAGAAGAATTATTACCAGCAATGCATTATTACCAGCAATAAATTTTTGAAGAAGAATTATTACCAGCAATGCATTATTACCAACAATAAATTTTTGAAGAAGAATTATTACCAGCAATGCATTATTACCAACAATAAGTTTTTGAAGAAGAATTATTACCAGCAATGCATTATTACCAGCAATAAATTTTTGAAGAAGAATTATTACCAGCAATGCATTATTACCAACAATAAATTTTTGAAGAAGAATTATTACCAGCAATGCATTATTACCAACAATAAATTTTTGAAGAAGAATTATTACCAGCAATGCATTATTACCAACAATAAGTTTTTGAAGAAGAATTATTACCAGCAATGCATTATTACCAGCAATAAATTTTTGAAGAAGAATTATTACCAGCAATGCATTATTACCAACAATAAATTTTTGAAGAAGAATTATTACCAGCAATGCATTATTACCAGCAATAAATTTTTGAAGAAGAATTATTACCAGCAATGCATTATTACCAACAATACATTTTTGAAGAAGAATTATTACCAGCAATGCATTATTACCAACAATACATTTTTGAAGAAGAATTATTACCAGCAATGCATTATTACCAGCAATACATTTTTGAAGAAGAATTATTACCAGCAATGCATTATTACCAACAATAAATTTTTGAAGAAGAATTATTACCAGCAATGCATTATTACCAGCAATACATTTTTGAAGAAGAATTATTACCAGCAATACATTTAAAAAATATATTATCAGCAATAAAATCTTGTCGGCATTAAATAACCCATTGAGGTTGATATGCTGTAAAGCAAACCAAACCAAACCTTTCTTTCTCATACACTGTTTTTCCTTCTTTTCTTCTAACAACCTGCATTAATTCTTTGTTTTTACCTCTCTTATTCTCTCCTTTTTTTCTTTTAGCTTCCCCCTCTTTACTTACATTTCTTCTCCCTTTTAATTTCTTAAACCTTCCTTTCATTTCCCATCTTCCTTTGTTCTCATTTTTCATTCTTCTCCTCTCTCCCTCACGCACACACACACACACACACACACACACACTGTCTCTCTCCCTCTCTCTTCCCTTTCAGTTAGGCTTCCTTCTTTCACGAGGAAATCTTCTTGCACCTGTTTAACTAATCACCTCCGATTGCGAAGTGACGGTAAATTTAAACTTCCATATGCAAAGCTATAGCTTCATATCGCGTTTTATCTATTGCACAAGGATGTTCCAAGTCCGAAAAAAAATGATTATACCGTAAATTCTTCTGTCTTCAAGCCCAGTGAAAAGAAAAGAAAAAATATACTCAGGAAATCTCTCTTTACTAAAATAACTGCACTCGTCAGTTAAAATTTTGAAGAGAAAAATTCCAGTGAAGCAATTGTCTTGCTAGGAAACACTAAGAAAACGGAATAATACCAGCGCCAAATTCTACACCTCCCACCCCAACCATCAAGTGCCTGGATAATATTCGTTTGCTTGGTGACTGAAACAGTTGCGTATTTCTTCTCTGTTCCATTCGTTGTTTTCCAAGAAGTGGTGCCTATCAGGATCCTAAATACTGATTTTCAATATCTGTCTATATTTCTGAGATGAGGTGGTGTAATTATTTACACTATTTACAATGTTCGGACCGTTGACAATTTCTGGCTACAGCAGAGGTGAACCAAAACTTGCAGAGTTAAGTTAAAAGGAAATAACTGATACTGAGATATCCGGAAGAGGCATGGCACGTGAAACTAGAAGAATCTATCCCGGTGGACGAAATAAATAAAGAGTTCGGTTTGAAATTCCAATCACCTGGAGAATGTCGAAACGTAAAACGGCCGAAACGTCGTGCATATGGCAACAAAGATGAGGATAGCAGTCCTAACATTGTAAATAGTGTAAATAACTGATTTTCAAGGTAGGCAAACTCACTCATTTTAAAATTTTATGTTATATAGGAATAAAGTGTCGTTACTGACACTTGAGTTTGAACACAGATCGCCAGTGAGCAAACACAGGCGAACCCATTATTGAATAAATAGACCACGTGACCATAGAGGAAATGCATATATTGGAGGTAGTGTGTGTCTAATTGATCTACATTTCTATTCTATCCTCTATTACTATTCGGATCGCTATTTCTAGTCTATCTTCTATTACTATACTGACCGCTATTCTATTCACTATACTATTTATCTATTTGAATTACTATACGGATTACTATTCGAGCAAGTATTATCGAGAAAGTACTATTAGTGCGAGTGATATTCGAATGCGTCTGACACCAGTATTGTTCAATGGCGTACTATAGTTGTATCTGCGATTACAAGTTCTCTACTACAACGAGCATTACGAAAGTGACAACGAATATTCGTTGGCATCACGAAAGTGGCAATGAGTGTTCGTTTACATCACAAAAATTTATTTAGTTATTTATTATTAATTCAGCAACCATTAGTCCAACATGAATGAATAAAGGGTATTAAAAAAAACACCGACAACATGCAGAAACAGTTTTAATCGAAATGTTGAATTAGAAAAGACAGTGGAAGAGGCACATTGTGCACAAATACAGTTACTTTCTGCCAATTCAATCCAAATGTATTTTGATCTTTTTCGAAGACATCTTTTAAGTCTGTCTATGTAAGGTATATTTTTAATTTCTGGAATCTTTTTTTTCTTTACTAGCTGTTGTATATCACACTGAGGGTAAGGTGACCACACACAAGAAGTATAGTAATTTATTAAGAATAGCATAGAGATCAAACTCACTACTCAGTCGTAATTGATCGAGCGAGGCAAGTTTACTATTACATCAAGGTGAAGTGCCTAACACAGCAAGTATAGATATTTTTTCGGTGCGCTTACACCGCTACCGTATGAGACACAAGGCCAGTTTAAAGCGGGTTTAAAGGTAATACCGTGGAAAAACTGCTCAAGCCGGTTCGGCACTTCCTCTTTTGCGGAAATGTCAAACGCCGGGTAATAACCCCAGTCCTCTCTCGAAGGTACTGTCTGAGAGGAAGGGATCCTGTGGCTTGAGCTTAATATTATTTTGAAACTACCCCAGCTGAAGCCAGAGAAGCATATAAATGATTTTCTAAACGTCGTTTAGATATGGCACAAGGCCGAAAGTGTGGAGCATCCAATGAGAATCGTACTCACTACTCAGTTGTAATTGATCGAGCGAGACAAGCTTGCTAACCATTACAAGTGCTCAACACAAGAAGTTTAGACTAAAATAGAAATAACAATGTTATATTTCCTTATGGAATTAAATTCGCGCGTATTTCTTATCGGTACCAATGGACGTTGTTTAAAGTAAGGACCTAGAAGCAACAAAACCTTGAATTTTCCTCCGTTCGTTTTCCATATTTGGTTATATGTTAGCATAGATTAATAAATAAATAAAGAAGTCATTGTAGGCAAGAAGAAAAAAACAAAAATTCACCGAAAAGTGGACAAAATCAAAAGGAACATAGATAGATAGATAGATAGATAGATAGATAGATAGATAGATAGATAGATAGATGAGAGAGAGAGGGAGAAGGAAGGGAGAAAGACAGAGAGAGAGAGTATTATGGTAACATAAATCAGCCACCAAAAAGAATCAGAAAAACTAAAACTAAAAACATTTCGCATCAAGCAAGATCATGACGAGAGAATTGAAGCTTAGGAAAGAAAGGGAAATAAACGGAACGTAATTGAAGCAGACGATAATCAAAATGTTAAAAAGAATAAAAATAACCAAAATTTATGTCACATAATCAAAGAAAAGAAAAGAAAAGAAGCATAATAGAAATGACAGCCAAAAGCCGGTTCTAGAGCTGAGAAAGGCAGGAAAATTACCGCCTAAAGTTTTGATGGTCTTGTCACACTGAAGTCGACAAGCCGCCATTTTGTTTTGACAGAAACGTTGTAAAGCCGGCTGACATGTTAACACTTGCAATGACACAACATAGAACAAGAAATGTGAAGCTCTGCTGTCAGATTAAAAACTGAAAGAAAGAAACGTGATAATTTTCAATGATAATTGGAAAAAAATGAACAAATAAAAATCAAGGTTTGCTAGTTAATCATCAATAATTTTTCTTTAGATGATTGGAAAATGAATTTTCATCTTTTCTATACAATGCTCATTGTAGATGTGGGTGATCACAGCCTCCACAGCTTCCTGTCTTTCGTTGTCTTAAGTAACTTTTGACACTTTAACATCCATCTTTGACCTTGGGCACTACGACGTGGTGTAATGACTAGCGAGCTTGTCTCGTTAGATCAATTACAACTGAATAGTGAGTTCGATCCTCAAATGGAGCAGCATACTTTGTGCCTTATGCCACATCTAAGATACGCATAGTAAATCACCATCTCTGGCCTTGCCCTACAATCTATTCACTTAGCCCTGTCAAATAGCTTGTCGTTTCCCCTACATCTCTTGTCTTTAGCTTACGGGGGTTTTATCATTTCACCCCAAGCAAGGCAATAAATCCACTAAGGTGCAAGGGGTTACTGAGTGTTAGAAAGTATGAGAAAAATACGTTTAAGGAGAGAGAACAATAAAAGAACAAGAATTAAGAAAACAGAAAAAAAATTCAAGATGGGTGACGACCAGGTACTGTAAACTTAGGTGTTGTATTGGATAACGGCTCAGAATTTAAAATCATAGTCGAGTTCTAATTGCAGTCGGCTTCATTATATTATGTCACATGCAAATATCCTTGGGCATAGTCTGAATCCACCTACTTCACCCCAAGCTATAAGGTAATTAGTAGGACTTGTATCAGTAAATTATTATTATGTCTCAGAATTCGTAAAATCTAAAAATATTTTCTGGCTTTAAATAACCTGAAAAAGCTTGATAAACCGTAAAAAACAATCAATCTTTTGTCTTCAATATGTTCTGTGAATGTTAAATTATCCAAGCTTCTTTCCTTATTATGAAACGTCATCTTTCTTTGCAGTTCCTATTCTGGTTAAAAAAAAAACTTCGTCGTTGCTCATCTGTTCTGTCCATGGTATTCTAAGCATCTGTCGTTAGAATCCCGTTTCTGTAGCTTAACAAATATACAGAAATTGAGATATTACATAGCAGTTCCGAACTTTTTTCTTTCTTTCCAAGTACTTTTCCTATCTCTTAATACTTTGCTTAGGTTCTAAATTATATCTTCCCTATTTCTATGCCTTCTGCTTACTGTGCCACACGTTCCGTCGTCTCTTACTACATCACTCAGAAAATCGAATTTACCTGCTTGGTTTTGACGTTCTCAATCCTCAATATATATCGCATTCCCTGAGGTGTTTCTCTTTTGCTGACAACGTCACATTTCTCTTAATAAACTTTCAAAATCGAGTGCATTTTCATCGACCAACAGGAAGACGAAAGCTGCCCATTCAATTTGTAAACAGCATTGCATTAACGATACTTTCCTGCTTCCTTGTGCGTGGTTATGCGCATGCATGACAAATTCAGTGGACCTAGAAAAAGGAGGTTCCACAATCAACTCTAAATTAGCGTTCTCACGAAATAACATCGACGCCCAGAACTAAGATTGAACATTGATATTTTAAATCTAACACGCCCAACAAAGCTATTTAGACTGATGACAAGCTGCTACGAATTCTATATGTGTATATGACATGCGAGGAGTTACGGTGGAGTAATGTATAGCGGCTTGGATTGAGGAGTCAGACAGCAGAGTTCGAAATCCAGTCGAATTCATTACATCCACTTACGTGCTAATACACTTGGGAAAGGTCTGAATCCTCCTCTCTCCCCCCCCCAGCTATGAGTAAATAGCTGGGTTCTATAGCCTTGGATGGCAACTGGTCTACAGAAAGAAATGGCAACCTACTGCGAGAAAAAAATCTGCCTCGTCAGTCATGTATCGAAAGCGGGTATCACGCATGGCACATAACTGACTGATTTGATATGTGTATTTTTATTTTCTTAAACCATGTAAACGAAACGAGCGTTTAGTTTTCACTAGTTTCGTGCAAAATGGTCGTTTTTCATTGTATTACGATAACTGTCAGATCAGCATGCATCTTTTTCTTTTTAAATTGTCTAAATTGGCATATTTTTGTTTCTTCGCTCTAAAACTGAAGATGAAGAAAGCAATATTTTCGGTGTGCTATGCGTTTATATATTTCAAAAATCTAATGAAATTCCCGTGACTCCCGCATTTTATTTACCTGCCATGTGATCTCTCAATTCTGTTGAAATTATTTTCCTTGCGTTTGACAACAATAATTCTTTGTAAAATAAATACACGATTCAGAACAAGTTAACGATGCCATACGATCAGCAAACATTATAGGTCGGGGACTAGATTATACACTAGCAATAAAACATTTTTACACATTTATTAAATATTTGACATGGGTTGATGGAAATTTAAACAAAGAGTAAATGTGAATAAAAGATTTGAAGCAAATTTGCGTTGGATTAAAAGTACGCTATCCGATAGGCGGGCGGACATTTCAACTGATACAAAAGTCATGAGTATAGTCAGCATTATATTCATCTTCTATGTACTATATTCATCTTCTATGTACTATATTCATCTTCTATGTACTGTATTCATCTTCTATGTACTATATTCATCTTCTATGTACTATATTCATCTTCTATGTACTGTATTCATCTTCTATGTACTATATTCATCTTCTATGTACTATATTCCTTCCAGCTCTCCGCAGTTTCCTGTCCTTTAGCCCTTAATAAATTTTATCTTTTTTATATCTCTCCTTAACCTCAATCCACCATCCATTTACTTAAGCTCACTTGGTAGGTTATACGTTATTTTCCTCTGTTCCTCTTGCTTTCAATTTGTCCTGTGAGCGTGAAATTCGTCAAACCCTCTTTCCAATAAATTTTATTTCTCTCTTTCTGATTCTGAGTACAAATGTCCTTTTTGTTTCCATTTTCCTTACAACTTCCTCTTTGTTCACATATACCGTCCATGGTATTCCTCAGCATCTTTCTGTAGACCCACATTTCTGTTGCTTTAAGTCCGTACTATATCTGCACGGTGGAGTAATGGATAGCGGCTCAGATTGAGGAATCGGAGAGTCGAGTACGATTCCAGTCGAATACATTACATTCACTTGCGTGCTAATACCTTTGGGAAAGGTATGAATCCTCTTATTCTTCCCCCAGCTAAATAGCAGGACAGACCGAGTTCTGTATCCTTGGATGGCAACTGGCCTACCGCAGAAAGAAATGGCAACCTACCGCGGGAAAAATCTGCCTTGTCAGTCATGTATCGAAAGATACATGATCGCCTAAGCGTGTATCACGCATGGTATATAACTGACATGTCAGTGAGGAGATTGTTCAGCATCCACAGCCATATAGGAAGACATATATTACATAACATTTCAGTTCTCTCTTCTTTATTTCTAGCGATCAGTATGAACTAAAAGCAGGGTTTAGCTGTTGGAAAAACTGGACAGTATTTTTTTTTTTTTTTTTGTCTATTGTTTTCAACGTTTTTTTTATTTCGAAGCCTAATTAAATGGACATTAACATTCGATAAGAAAATACTTGGTTTCCCAGTCATTGTGTCTTTATAGAAAGTTTTTATCAAGCTGTCACCAGGCTTCGAACTGTCATTACTGAAACGATTATCAATTGGATGTCTCCGTACGAGTTTGTCACAGAGATTCCCAGAGAGCGAAACAATTTGCCTTAATTTAACGGAACGTTCAATTTTATCGCAGACTAAAGTAGGACAAATAAAAGAGTCAAGGATGAAGCTGACAATGAGTATGCATCCTCATTTCTTTCGAGAAAGCCGTAACTGGAATTGTCCGGCAGAGAGACAGTCCATTAAAAACTGTGCGTCCAAGCGGAAATTGACCACGTGACTATATTGTCACTCCCACGGAGAGAACTGTGATTGGAATTGTCCAGCAGAGTCAATTAAAGTCTCTTTCAATCTTCTTCATAGATTTTTCCTGTTATCATCACATTCTGGATGAGGGAAATGTTTAGTCAGTCTTAACTGGTGTTGCAATTTTGACTTTAAAAACACAATACAGAAAAAATTTATAATAACCCCATCTTATCCACAGGGGATAGGTTCTAAACCACCTCCTCTGGATGTAGTAAAACTACGAATAGTTTTGATCACTTCTTCCTTAGCTATGAGGAATGTGTTCCTAGAACACAAAAAAAAAACAGATTCCTAAAATTATGTATAGTAACGAAATCTATATGTAGTATTTCTGCTATACATAACACTGATAAATTGTAATTTTTAATTAGTGACAATGAGAGATTAATAACAATATGTAACCATAAAATGAAATAACAAATTTCTGTATGTACTTGGACTCAATGGAAACAGGATGATTAATAACTGAGCAGTATTAAAAGTAAGTAATAGACAAGATATCCTTTGACATGGGCAGGGAAATGAGAACAACCCACCTCCGGAGATTGAATAAAGGGTTCAGTTCGGAATTTTCTAAAGGTTACCCGGATCGGCGGATGAAGGCGAGAAGGCACAACGATCGAAACGTTGTAATGTCAAGATATATGGGGACAACAGCCCGCATGTGACTAGTGTCAGTAATATATAACAATAAACTGCAATAAAGATTATGTGTTTGAAAGATGATTCGTAGATCTTAATAAGCGCAGCAGCATACGATCTTTTTCTTTCCCCTATTAGGTTCCACATTTTTTTACTTAAAGGAAACACCTGGTGATTTTTCTTTGGCATATCCAAATTAACATCAAGTTTATTCTTGAACTTTGGCACCATTATCAGGTAAAACTCAAGAATTGTTAACTTAATTGTGAGCAAGGATATTTTTCTTCACTGTTGATCACATGAAAAAGCCTTCCAAAAACAAGAAAAAAAGCAAAGGAAAAATTTTTATAGGGAAAATATCCTTAAAAAATAATCTATAAACACTTCCAAAAACCACAAATTATTAAAAATTATTAATAAAAATACAATCACAATTAATTACAGCTCCATGGATAACATGGAGAAAAATAATAACTAAGCACAATAAAAAAAATACTCAACCAAACCAATAACAATTACAACAATACGAATAAGAAAAGAAAATTGCACACTTAACAATGTTTAAACAATAACATAATGTACAAAGTTATCGTAACTAACAAGATTAACACAGACGAAAAAAATTATATAGGCGCCACAGAAAAAAAACATTGAAAGAAAAATATTATAACCAAAAAATGCCCTTAGAAAGAAAAGAATACACAACAATACAACCCTATCAAAATACATATGCAGCCAAAACGAAAACAATATCCCCACCAAAATCAAATGAGAAATTCTAAAAGGAGCAGATCCATACACTATTAACAGTAAAAATTGTAACTTATGCTTAGAGGAAAAATTAGCAATAATTATTTTTAAAAATCAAAATAAACTCTTAAACAAGAAAACTGAAATAATAGCTAAATGTATGCATATAAATAAATACTTACTTTACCATCTAAGAAATAGTTAAAAATAAACAAATAAATAAAATAATATAAACTTTAAATAAATAAATTAAAATAATATAATATAAACTTAAAAAATTAATTACTCATAAATAAATAAACGAACAAATGTTAAACATATATACCTATACGTGTGTCCGTGCATGTACAGACAGGGTGCGATGGTTAAATTGTTGCCATTTTATATTTTTAATTTCGCGCATGCGCGTTGTTTGTTTTTGATTTTGTCGTCTGCGCAGTATAGTAGTTGGACACAGTCGGTGAGAAAAAGAGCACGATGATGCCATTCACTACGCCAGAAATTTGGAAATGGCATGCTGTACTGGTTGGCATTCGCGCCGGAAGCTCCAATACGAACATTTCAGAGTGTTTGGATGTCAACCTGAAGACAGTGCGGAAGATTCAGAAAGAGTCTAATGTTGATTACGAAGGTGTTTGGAATTATCACTAGTGATTCGCAAGCGCGAAATTTAAAAAATAAAATGGCGACAATTTACCTATCGCACCCTGTATTTATGTAAAAAACTAAATACAACTTTCCTAAGCCAAAAAGACTAGAAACGCTGAAAAATCAAAGATTAAAAACGTTTGCATGTCTCAATAATGTCATAATAATTGGCCACAAATGTCTAGAATTAAAAGAAAAGAAGTAAAAAAAAAAAAAAGAGAAAATGCTAAGGAGCGAGTGTAAAGTGGAAAAAAAGAAGAAAAAAACGAAGAAAAGGACAAATCTGAGCAGACGGGCGCACGCGCGCGTGAACGCAGACACAAGCACAAACAATACAGAAAAACTTTCACCAATGATAAGTGCGTAAAAGAAACTCGAAAAATGTAAACAGCCAATAGCTGATACCCACTGAAGATTGGACAGACTGGTCTATCAACGAAACTCTGGAGTCGGGATGCTGAAACTAACATCACTCAGCTAAGTGACAAACCTTTACTTATATATATATATATATATATATATATATATATATATATATATATATTAAATCAACAAGGTCGCTGTCTAATGATGAAAAAGCGTTTATGTTACTGAATTAATATTCATTTTTCAACATAATCTGCTCCCTTGTCAATGCGCTTAATTCAGTGTAAATATTAATCACATAAAGTGCACATTGAACATTGGAAATAATTTCAGATAAAATTCCATGCTGATCCAACTTAGTAAAAGGAACAGATAGATAGATAGATAGATAGATAGATAGATAGATAGATAGAAGTTGTAGATAAGCAACAGACAAGCTGAATGCCATGAATATCATGAATAGATGTGGTTAAAAAAGACGTTTGCATTGGGAATCTATCACGTGAAATAAGGAAAGAAATATGTGCACGACGTCGAAATGTCGACTTGAGCGTTGCTTACTGATTAGTCGATTGCAAAAGCGCAAGGAGAAGCTATACATTTGATGCGGATGGGAAAACTCGTGTCTACAAAACGAATTCATCAAAGACCATCGAAAGTAAAAGTGCTTATTTCTCTACAGATTTGCGGCTGGCAAAAAGAAAAACGAAACCTAAGAAGAAAAATGAAGTAAATAAAAATGTCGAATGAAAGGAAAAATAAAGAAAATAAGATAGACAAAAAAAACTGCAAAAGGTTTTTATTCATACGAGGCGAGGATATAAAACTAATTCCTTTGCTTACAATGAAAGATCAAATATTAGGTTGGTGCAAAAATAATGTCGTTTTTCTTTTGAAGTTGAAGGTCAAAAAACGATATTACTATATTTTCTTTAAAAAGCAACTTCATTATGAACACTTGGATCAGAAATGCATGTAATTATCTGGGGTCGTGATAAAATTTACCAACTAACTGATATAATGGAATATGCATACACCTGTGTTCCCCCCTCGCTGGAATATGATTGGCTGGTGTCCGTCATAAATACCGACGGACGTGTAGGAAAGTCAGAGCCTTAGTCTGAGAGCTAAGTCTATAACGACGCCCATTGGACAACGCCATTGATCTACACTTCTTACCTGCGACTACGACGCGTACCAGTCGATTACTGCTACCATATTCTACTTAGCTATTTCGTTCAAATATATCCCTTTCCGGGACATATCACTAACCATAAATGTATCCTTCTTATTTTTTATTGTCACAATGAACATATGCAACAATTGTGTTTTTGTTTTTTTTGTGAGGAGAAAAATGACTTCTAGTGGACACTGTTTGTACAATTATAAAAAAGCAAGACTTAAGTCTTCAATTAAACGGAAGAAACGTTATAGGAAAAAGTAATGGGATAATGTTACAACTTTGGTTTCTCATTAGGAAATGTTTATGTAGATGTCTATTAAGATTCAATTTATCTAATTTTAAGAAGATAAAGTAATTGTCTTGTTTAGAATAGTTTCACATTGTAAGTCAATGTTTTTACATTGTAACGAAAACCCTACATTATAAGTCGAATGTGTTACGTTGGGAATCGTATCTTCCACATTGCAAATCGTGTTTTTGTTTGTTTGTTTGTTTGTTTGTTTGGGTTTTATGGCATATCAACCACTGTGGGTTATTTAATGCCAAATCCAGTTTATATGAATTTTAAATGCCTATTTTGTATGGAACATTTTTAGCAACCTAGAGCTTATTTGCTTGCACACTGCAAAGTAATCCTACGTATTTTTTGTTTAAGTCAAGAATTTCCATTTGATAAGGACAATATATTTACAAAATGATAAAAGGTAGGATATGTTGTTTATACATCAGTCTATATCTTTGATAAGAGACCAATTCTTTTTAGAAAATCCAATATATTTTTGGTTCAGTTTTTGCAAATAATTTCTTCATGTTCTTTGTGTTATAGAATTTTCTATGGATGTGTGTGAGGTTTGTACATTCTATTAGTATATGTTTTACAGTGTATTGTTTTCCACAGGAACATTTAGGAGGAGATTCTTGTTTTAGTACGAAAGAGTGAGTTTTGTATGTCCAATGCGTAGTCGAACAGTGGTGGTTTGTTCTTTTGTTTTAAGATTCAGTTTGTTTGTTTGGGTTTTATGGCATATCAACCACTGTGGGTTATTTAATGCCAAATCCAGTTTATATGAATGTTAAATGCCTATTTTGTATGGAACATTTTTAGCAACCTAGAACTTATTTGCTTGCACACTGCAAAATAATCCTAGGTATTTTTTGTTTAGGACAAGAATTTCCATTTGATTGTTGATTGTTTTGTTTAACGGCATCTCAACCTTAGTGGTCACTTTATGCCGAAAATGATTTTGAGCGACTTTAAAAGTCAAAAACGTATAGCTGGCAATATTGTTTAAAAAAAACAAAAAAAAACGTATAGCTGGCAACATTATTGTTTCAAAAACGTATAGCTGGCAACATTATTTTTCCGAAAACATTATCTGAGGCTTTGCTGTTGGATGTAGTTTATCGCCATACCCAGGACGTGGATGTAGTTTACCGTCATACCCAGGACGCGCATATCGTGTTTTCATTTGTGAATAGAATGAATGTTTTACATTGAACATTAAACTTTTAAACCTGGAATAGCAAATCGAACGTTTGATGTTGTAAATTGAATTTTTACATTATAAATAGGATGTTTTATATTATGAATAAAAGGTTTTACATTATAAATCGAATGTTTTATATCATAAATCAAGGTTTTACATTTTATATCGAATGCTTTAGATTGTATATTCAATGTTTTACATTAAACATCGAATTTTCTACATTATAAGTTGAAGGTTTTATATTGTAAATCGAATTTTTTACATAGTGGATCGAATGTTTTATAATGTAAGGCGAATGTACCGCAAAAAAATTGAAAGATTTCTCGAAACTAATATAGTAAAAAAATGTTTAAGAGTACCATCTAAATTCGATGGCTACAGTTCTCTTGGTCCTTGAGTTAAAAGGCGGAAAAATGTTATTTGATAAATTTGAATAACATTATCTTCATGGCATGCTGATGTTGAAAGGATCGGCAGTTATAAAAGTATGACTATTTTCTGGCGCCAAATATCCTAATAGGAAGAATCTATTTTAGCTTATCTCCAATATTTCAGTGTATTTATGAAAAGATTATTTCTGGTTTAAGTTCATTAACGCAAAAAAGACGTAACGACAAAAATCTTTTGCTTTAAAACAAGGAAAATTAGCTGTCCAGTTTGCAATCTGTTGTGTTCTTCTTAGTTTTACAATGGCCTATATAGGATCAATATCGATCCACTGTAAAAAAAAGTGTTGGGTTGAAGAGCGAAGAAAAAGACCGAACCAACTATCAATAGCTTGCAAGATGATTAAACTTGAAAATGAAGCCATGATTTACAAACAAATAAAATAGAATGATCACTTTTCTTCAAATAGTCATTTAGAATTAGTTGCCACTTAAGCTACGAACAACTGAATAAACATCAAAGATACTTCTAAGAATTCTTTAATATTGTACGAAAATGGCGGTTGAAAATTTTGCATCAATCTTTTTGTTTGAGTAAGAAATAATTCCGTTTTATCAACTTTATTCTTCAAAAAATAACGTACAATTATATTATATTCAGTTATGTATCCAACTTTATTTGTAATTACTTGTTGTTATGTACCATGCAAGTCCTAGGTATGACGATAAACTACATCCAGCAGCAAGACCTCTGATCGGGAGATTGGAGGTTTTGGGGAGTGTGGAACCACGTCTTAATTGCTGTTGTTCCAAAGTCCACCTTGATCCGGGGGGGACGACCTGTTAGGGTCCCAGATATAAGCAAATAATGAACTCCCAAACAAAATACTATGAAAGTATAATATAAAAATACATTTTTATAGTAAAAATACCAGCAATACATTTTTATATAAAAAAAGGACCAACAATACATATTTGTATCCCATGGCTTTTTTCCTATAACGTTCATATATGACCAACAAATACATTTTTAAAACAAAATGACCAGCAATGCATTTTATTTGTAGTTGAAGCCATAAAATTTAGTTCAAATTATTTAGATTTCGGCATTAAGTAACCCATAGATGTGTTGATATGCCGTTAAACAAAATTAAGCAAACCAAAATACCAGGCAACACTTTGATAACTTCTTATTAAAATTCCACAGGTTTACATTTTTTTTTTTCAACACACTCTTGAATCTGATTTTATTACAGAAGATTTTCGCCCACCAAAGCTTTTTGCAGCGATCGAAAAAGGTTTCTACAAGGTCAGGTGAAGGTAGCAGGTGAGAGTAGAACAGGCTAACCAACTTCTGTTTTTTGCCTCTGTTCTTCTTGTTGTGTGTACCCCTGGGTTGTCAATGAGGCGATCAATATTTTTCCTTTAATCCACTGTATACGCTGCCACCACTGTGCAAAAACTTATATATGTTAGTGTGCTCCAAATTTATTATTAGTCACATATGATTAAAAGTTAAGATACTATATTCATCGTTACAATTGGTTCCTAAAAACGGAAATTACTTATCTCAATTTAATAATAGTACCCAAGTAAAAAACAGTCTTTTGATATTTTTGATTTTTTACAATGATGTTCATCCTGTAAATGGTCCAAGAACCACTCAAGATAGAGGATTACAAAGTAAGAGGCACCTCCGTAAGCAAGGTGACGCAAAGGAACGTCGGAAGTGGGAGAGAAGGAAAAGACTTTAAAAGGAACCAGAAACCCAACCCTAAACAGGGAGCATGAGATAAAGCTCTAGTCTTGCTCAAAGGATCGGGGAGGAGCGTGAACCGGATGATAGGTAAACCTATATGTAGTCTTTCAAGAGAAGTGGTATGTGTCTATTTTGGTAAATTAGACACAATACAGTTTTTCTATTTTATTTTATCTTTTGCCACCCAGTTTAACTTTGTGCTACCCTGATCTAAGCTGAATAAGGGTATTTTCTTTCTCTTTCTATGTTAGACATCAAAGTTCAAAGGGGTGGCTGCTTAGTTGGAGAGTGAGTAAATAAACGTATATATACTACCAGTCGATGTTCGAGCAAAGGTAAAAAGCCTAAATTTCCAATACTATTTTAAGATAAGAAAGTAGTTTTTGGCATTTGGAAGAATGACGCAATATGGCCTTGAGTTATACGAAGCTAGCCATGATCAGCATCATAACACAGTTATGTTGGTATATAAGACTTCTCCTTTCATGTGCCATGTCCCTACAGAACATGGCTTTCCACGACTTCCTATCCTTTGTAGCTCCCAGTGAAATTTTTTGTTACTATCTTTCCTATTCCCTGGTTTGTCATCCATTTACACAAACTAGTTCGAAAACCGTTATCTTCCCCACATATCTCCATAAACTCTGCTTCTTACTCTGTAACTCTCTACTTCAAGTGGCTCTTGAGCCTTGTAAAGTGTTAACTTTATTGTAAAAAGTTGTTCTTTCTCCCTGTTCCTCTTGCCTTCGATATATCCTGTGAGGGTCACATCCCACAAGCCCTCTTTCTTCATTGTGTCCTAGAAATTTTAACTATGCCTTTCTGATTCTGAGTATAAATGTCATCTTGTCTCCATTTCCTTACAACTTGCTATTTGTTCCCATGTTTGGTCCATGATATTCTTCAGCATCCTTCTATAGAAAAACATTTCTGTTGCTTCATCTGTGAGGGAACTTATATATATTCTTAAATCTTCCTATTGACGTCAAGTAACATTATGACTGGAGATTTTCTCAAGAAGGAGTTGAGCATGGCAATGTGAATCGAGGAATCGTTTTGATAAATGACCCTGAGTTCAAAACCGACATATTTGAGTAGCCAAAATGGCAGCTGTGATTGATGAGAATTTGTAACTTCGCAAGACCACGAATGACTCCAGCCAATCAAAGCAGCTGTTTATTCTCGGATGAACGCCTCAAAATTATTAGCTAGAATACACGTACTGGAAACACATATGACAGAAGAAATCTTTCAATTTCACTAAACAGGGGATGGTTGAGATGACTCGTAGATAATTCGTAGTTGTGATGCTGGTCTTGCAAGCCTTTGACCGTGATCTCGGTTTACGTCAAGTGATTAAAAGCCCTGTGCCAATAAAATCTTCCTGTGTACCAAAGATCTAGGAACACCTGCCGTGTAATTTCACAATCTCTGAGTGATATTCACGAACTGCTCTCTAAATACCATTTGGTGCCAAAATCGGCCTTGACCAACTAAAAAACATTTTCGTAGTGTTGAACATACGGGGCACAGTCCAGGGCTCAAAATTCTGAGGTTCTTTTTTATTTTCTTTCATCTAAATATCTGACGCGTCAGTTTTGAATGTTCGTTTCGTAAGCCATTAGGGTTGTTAAAGCAATGTACTGCAACCGTAGTAATAGTGGGTGTATCTAGAGCAAGGTATTCTAACGGCATCTTTCTCTGAATTATGATTCTTTTTTTTTAAGCATTTCACCGCAAGCAAGGCGAAAGTGCCACTAGCATGTAAGAGGTTACAGAGAGTGAGACTAAGAGTAAAAAGGGGTGTGTTGAGGAAAGGATAAAGAGAAGAACGGGGATCAGGATCAAGGCATCAGAAGATGTCGATTGACATTACATTTGAATATTTGAGGATTATAGCTATCAGGTAACATTGGAACAGTGATATAGACTGTTCTACCGATGCTGTGACTGTTCGCAGCCCCTATCGAACTTTCTGCCTTGGGCGGAGAGGAACCCGGACGAAGCTGTGCCGAAGGGCAGAGTTTCGTCCGGGGAGGTAGACACCCGAACCCGTTTATGCGGGTTCTATGGGGATTTTTTGGCCGAGCCTACGGGCTCGGATGACCCACGTTAAACTTGACCTTGTGCCACATGTACCCTCGTGTGTTGGGGGGGGGGGTTCTACTAAATATAATAGCTATCAGGGAAGCAAGTAAGAGGAGCTGTTGCGGTTACATTTAACTGTTTCGACAGTGAAAGGGTGGGACTGAGATTCCAAACTAGTAGCTCGCTTAAATTCATGCAGTTGGGGTACCAGTGAAAGTACCTCGTCAGAACAGTTGCCATGAAAATATTTGTAGAAAAGATAGAGGGAACCTACATCACGTCTGTGAGAAAGTGACTGTAGTCGAGATGCCATGTCAGGACCTATCACATTGCATATCTGTCTTTGGATTTTGTCGAGAACCTCAAGATGAACAGCGGCAGCAACAGACCATATATGGCAACAGTATTGTTGTGGATTCCGCGTGAAAAATCGGTCTCCAATAAATGACAAACGCAAGTATTTAAGCTAAGAAATTAAATGTATTTACACAAAATACAAAAGGTAATGCTGTTAGTAAAATCCAGTAATGCCGGTTAGTATTAATCAAAGATCGCTATATACAGTCTCGAAGTAAACTTCCTTAGAGTCGGGCGTCCTTGTAACTGACTTCTAACGTCAACTCAATCACAGTGTCTATGTACTTTCCACTCTGTTTCTCTACCCTGTTCCTCCACCTGTTCCTCTGCCTGTTCCTCTCCACATCTCTGACTGACTGTGGCTATTTAACGGCAGCAGGACGAGTCCATTTATATCAGAATAGGGTGGATCCCATAATAAGTATTCAATGCAAGGATGAACGGTAGATTTGCAAATTTGAAAGATGAACTCAAACGAGAAAAACCTTCTGGCGCGACACACAGAACCAACTTTCCTTGCGGTAGATGAAGGTATTGATTCAATGTAGTTGTTCCACCTTAGACCAGTGGAAAACGTGAAATCGAGAAGACGCGGAGATGCTCTCGTGGAGTTGGTCATTAGCCATGCTGATAGGAGTCAGGAAGGTTTCTCTATGGTGGGTAAATGAGAGCAGTTTCGTTTTGGCGCCATTAAAGTTTACAAGCCATTTCCTGCTCCAGTAAACCAAAAATTGGAGGCCCTTTTCGAAACCAACGGCCAGGTTAACTTGGTCAGCAATGCCGGATTTACTACTGAGACAGAAAGTAAATGATAGTGTCGTCTGCTTAGATGCCTACTTGGGAACTGATGACATCAGGAAGATCGTTGATGAAGATCAGAAACCCAGGATAGAGTCTTGGGGAACACTAGCGTTCGTATGAAAGGAACTGAAGGAGAACCCGTTTAGGATGACTTTCATTTCACGGTTTGACATGAATGATTTGATTAAATCAAATAATCGTCCTGTAATACCGTATCCCTGAAGCTTACGAAGAAGGGCGGCATGCCAAACCCTATCAAATGCCTTGGAGATACCTAGAGCCACAGTTCGAGCTTCACCGTTATTATTAAGAGCTTGGTATACAAATTCTGTTATGGCCATAAGCACGTCAACGGCAGACTGGGCAAAGCGGAATATATTGAAATATTCCCGTTGAAAGTATTCGACTCCGTGGCATTTTCTTCAGCTCATCTGTTAATTTTTCTTTTATGTGTACTGCTCTTCAGAATGTGGGTGATCATGACTCTCCACGACTTCCTATCTTTTGTAGTCCTAAATAATGGTTGTCACCTTATTATGTTCCCCGGTTCTTTTTATGCTCGTTAGGTAGGTTATTCGCCATTTCTCTCTGCCCCTCTTTCATTTAATTATGGCCTGTGAGGGTCAAACTCTACATGTCCTCTTTCCTGATTTTCCAAGTAATTTCAACTTTCTGTTTCTGATCCTAAATAAACTGTCTTTTTTGTTTCTAGTTTCTTCAAAACTTTCGCATTGCTCACATGTTTCGTCTTTGGTATTCGCAACATTCTTCTATAGAACCATATCTATTCTTCTTCTTCTTCATCATCAACATCTTCTGAAAAAAAAACAAGATGGAGAAAAGGAAAGAAAACGTTAGAAGGTTCCCATTTTTTTAAAACGAGCCGAAAACTTGCCCGGCTGTTGACAGTGGGTTTTTCATCCTTAATGTAGCTTATACAAAGAAGAAGAAGAAGAAGAAGAAGAAGAAGAAGAAGAAGAAGAAGAAGAAGAAGAAGAAATGACAAATGTAGCAAAAATTTCAAAGATGTGACGATAGCAGCAAGAATGTAAAATTGCTGGGCTAAAATTATTTTTGCAAAAATGAGGTAAAATGGGAGAAAATGATAGAAGAAAAATGAATAAAGAAAAGAAATGGCGGATCTGGGGAGGGGGTGGAGGCGAATATATATTTGTAATTTGCATCGCAGAGAAATGAGAGATTGAAATGTTCTGTTTTATTACAAGATAAAAACAAGCGGTAATTCATACTGTATATGAAGCAGACCGAGAAAGAAAAAAAGAAAGAAAATAATTTGAAAGAAAGAAAAACTTAGATAGATAGATGGATGAGAATAAATGTTTAATACACATCGCAAAACCAACTTTATCACATTATTTATCAATACATAAAAGTAAATTTTTACATCAAAATTAGATCCTGTATGAGTTCCATCTTTTCAGTAGTAAATATGAGTATGAATTTCAACAAACACACTTATATCAAATTATAAAAGATGGAGGCAACAACTATCCAATCCTCTTCTTCTATATGCCGGTGTCCCTTCAGTAATCATTACACTTCACAATTTTCGTAGCTCTTAGTAAAGTTGTTCTTTTGGTTATCTCTTCTAGTCTCTGTTCTGCCATCCATTTACACAAGTTCATTAGGTACATTACTCGTCGCACCCTCTATCCTTCCTGTTTAATTTTTTGTGAATTCATCTAGGATGCATTGTCCCTTTTTTCCCTTTTGTTTTTCTTGTTTTATCTTGTAGGCCTGCCGAATGTCAAAAAGCTGATAGGAGAATCTCCAAGGTTTTACTGAAAGAATTCGAATAATTGCTCGATGGTCATTTTCAACAAGATATTTTTTTGTTTCAGTTGTCATGGTTGAAGCACTGGGGTTTTACTTGAAGATCATGTTATGAATAATCAAGAGTGGTCACCCATTGTTTTGTTACTCTCCTCTTTGAGAGTGCTATTTCTGTTTACTGGGACTATAAAAGGACACGCGAACCTTGTATTCTCAGCTGAATAAAGCTTTTGTAAAGTATACACCTGCATACTTTTGTCATTACAGTCTTGTTATCGTTGTTGTTGTTGTTTAGGCTTCGTTTTAATTCTACACTAAATTCAAACCAAAATTTCTTCAAATGTCATGAAAAAGAAAATTGGTTAAAAACTGTTTGAAATCTCAAATTAATTTGCTTTTTGTTTGTTTACTGTAAGTAATGAAGCCAGGGCTTATATTTCACAAACCACTCAGTGAAATGGAGAGGCGTACTGTTAGGCATCGAAGTTTTTGTCACACCCTTTCTAGTCTTTGGACGTCTCTCCTACCGATTAACATTTTTACCAGTTCTTTGATATATATATATATATATATATATATATATATATATATATATATATATATATATATATATATATATATATAATTCGCCAATGTAGACCATGTCTAAAATGCTTCCAGGAAGTTTGCCGACACCTGTAAGTTCAGGTCTTATCGCAGTGGAATAAAGTCACTGTCACGATATTGGCAGCATTGTCTTGAGTCTAATGGGGTTTCGGTTATATTTTCATCTCTGACAAAAAAATGTTGAAACCTCCTTTGTACTATTTTACTTTTTGCAGTTGATGCTTCTTTTAGCTTCATCTACACCAGTGATTCTCAAATGGGGTCCATATCGACCCTGAGAGCCCATGTGACATTATTGGGAGTCCACACAAAAAAATAGCAAATTGCGGGTAATATTTTAGTAGTCCATAGAGCAATTTCACTTTGGAACGGTTACAACCAAGAATTGGAATTTCTACAGAAATCTACGCTATACTAAAATACTAAAAATAGAAAAACAGCTCTAAAACTAACAGAAAAACGGGGTCAAGCGATGTAAATTAGCGTTCCTTTTACTCTACCGGATGTTTTGATTGTAAAAAATTAAAAATAATTTAGTATGAGTTCTCTTAGTAGTGTACATTAATGTTCCATAGAATTTAGTTGTTAAATGCAAGTTTATTTTCATTAAATTAGTTTTACTTCAAAATAAAGCATATACATTTACTATTTTTATAATACAATTCCTAAACTTATCTATTAGTGAAAAATAAAATAGGCTTTTTTTTCATCGGATAGTTTTGGGAGCCCACCCAAAAATATAAAATTAAAAATGGTCAATCGATAAAAAAAAAAAGTTTGAGAACCACTGATCTACACAGTAGCTCAAATTTAAACACTTGCACAAAAAAAAGTCTTGTTTGCTCTAGACACGATATACTGCCAATAGGCAATATAGTATTCTGATGACTGGACGATATAAAAAGAGAAGTAAAACAGTAGAATATATAATTTTACAATACCATAAGATAATATACATCTACTTACCCTGATAGCACCAAATCAAAAATGTCCGTGAACATGATACTCCATGGTGTACAGACTAATAAAATAAAGAAACGGAGAGAAACATCGTCGTGAGTAAAAATAGCTATTATCCCCTTGCTTTCTTAATGGACGTCTTATAAGCAATATCCGACGAAAACGAGGTTAATGTGATAAGAAAATGTTTTGTACGTTGTTCGATATGGAAGAGAAGAAAACCTGGGGACGCATTCCCACCTTTCCAGAGAGTCTACTTTTATGAATGAAGAATGAAGAGAATGTCTTTTATTTAATTCATTAAAAATACGCTTCTTTTTTTCTTTTTTGGCAACGCTACTCCTGATTGCTCAGAAACTCTTTGCAAACTATTGACTCATCTGGAGTAAGACGTTATGCAAATAATTTAGAACTATATTATGAAGACTCAATAAAACATCCAGTCATTAGAATAGACGCAATGGAATCTGCTTTTGTATTTCAATCATCATATATTAGATGTGTGGCTATAAAACGAAGCGATTACAACAAAAAGTGAAAAGGCGGGAATGAAACATTCCCGCCTTTTCACTGTATTTCTTCGTTAATCGAGAAACGGATTTCTTCTTCAATTTAACCTCAACGTATTAACTGATAATAAACATTGTTCTTTCCTGCTCAGATTGAAAAAACGATCCATGAAATAAATAAAAATTTATCTTTCAAAACATTTTTCTATTAGTTCGTTGAATCCAACCTCAATATTTTTATTCGCAGAACGTCACTAAAAAGTAAAATCAAGATTCAAATTATTGCATACAATTTCCCTGAAATTATTTTTTTCTATTACTTATTTTAATATTTAACATACTAAAGATAACATTACATTGTAATTATATAAATCCGATATTATGGAATAATAATAATAATAATAATAATAATAATAATAATAATAATAATAATAATAATAATAATTGTTATCAACGCTACACAGACCCGGTTACGGACATAAGTCCTGTAAAAATTTTACGGGACTTTGCAATACACACAGACAGAACAAAAATTACAGGAATAATAATAATAATAATAATAATAATAATAATAATAATAATATATGTGTATGTATATGTGTGTGTGTGTGTGTGTGTGTGTGTGTGTGTGTGTGTGTGTGTGTGTGTGTGTGTGTTTCTACAAACGTTGCTTGTTTTGAGAAGAATGATTGGACTGGCACCAGTCCAACCGTTTTTCTCAAGACAAGCGACGGTTGCCCAAAGACTTGTATTTGTTTCTTAATATAAGCAAAAGTATTGTTGTAAATATGGAAAATACCAGGACCTTGAGCGGGAGATGGGAGAGACGTAGAATAGTAAGTGCATTTGGTACCAAATGCAATAGGATCGAAAGGCGATATGTTAGAAATTTGGGGAAAGCTTGAGAGTCTGGAGATGATCGGCAAGGATATTAAGAAAAGTGCTGTTAAATAGTTTGCGAATTGCTGCCCCTCAATATTCAAGAATAACCAACTGGCATTTGATGCGAACATTAAAATAAATGAGATCTTAATAATAATATAAATTACGATGTTATGGTATTATTTTCGGTAATGTCTAAAGGTTGTTCAGTAAAAAGTAAAGTAAACATTTTGTTTTTTATTTCCGACATTAGCTTTACTGAGCCGTTCATTTTTCAGGCAAGTCCATAATTAAGCCCTCACAGAAAATTTTATCTTTCCCAACAAAAACGACTTATAAATATTAATTTATATTTATATTACGTGCCTTTGGCATTCTTTCAGGGAATTGATTTTTTTTTTCATTAAGAGAATTCTCTAATGACCAGGATAATGGTAATCCAATGATTTAAGATCGAGGGAATGCAAAAGAGGAGTGAACACTTTCCGGGCGCTTTTTACTGGCCACCAAATAAACATTGACTCTAGCATTGTCCTGTTGAAATATGACAGCTTTTTAAAAACTAATTCCAGACGTTTTTCCGTTTTCAGTCGATCTACACAGGGGCAACACTTTCACTATCACTGTTACAAACGCTGTCACGATCCCAAATTTAACCCTCAGCATTCGTTAACAACCTTTTATCGTTGACATGTCTAATAACACAGCTATCACTTCTTAACCCACACACCAAACTCCCCCGGCTCTGAGATCTGTCTCTTCTTTCTCAGTTACGAGTTGCTCGCTTTGTTAGTAATATCGACCTTACGGGTCATCCGGTTTTCTTTTCCCGCGTTGATTGGGGCTTGGTGTGTCGTCTCGATAGGGTTGATTCGGGTTTCCTAAAATCCTACGATACTGGGATTGACGGTGAAGTCTTGTGTGACCCCCTTTATATACGCTGTGTACCACAGACAATATTGCGTAATACCTGTCTACGGCCGTGGTAAACTTTTGTCTCTTTTCGTCCGAGTGCACGTTGGAAATACGGCTGAAATATGATGGCCTTCAATAAATTGCACAACACTATTGATAACTCTAAGTATAGGTTTATTAAATATAATGAAAAACTGGTTGAATAAAATGTCTCTATTAGCTACTGCAAATCAAGTACTCTACTGCAGGATGGTGATTTGAAAATGAATCTAGTCACAAACGCTAACTAGGCAATGTACTCAAGCTCTGTTCTTCGAAGTAATAGCCAGCCTGTCGGCATTACTTCAATTCTTCTGTAATGACCAGTTCAATCGACTCTCTCTCTCTCTTTCTCTCTCTCTCTTTCTCTCTCTCTCTCTCTCTCTCTCAATTCTTTTGTCTTTCAACTCTTCCACAGTTGTTCAAACTAATAATCAGTCAATCGACTGTTACTCAGTTATTCGAAGTAAGAACCAGTTAGCCAACTCTTACTCAATTCTTCAATTCTGCGAGTGTCTGTGTTTTCGGAATTGTGGGTGTGTTCTTTAGTAGCGACTGTCTTAGGAGCAATCCCGAAATTTTGTCGATTGTATAGACAATCCCCCGCCAAAATGTGACACTCGACCTTCTTAATCCTAGTAGACCTTGTTAAAAAGACAAACAAATGGTATTTCTTTTGTTTACTTAGAATCTCCCTAGGTATCTTTCTATAAAGATAATTGTTTCCTAGGTGATCAACATAAACAGATTTTACATAACCTAGATGTTTTGGTTCTTTGTCCAGAATAATTTGTAAGAAAACACACATTCTGAACAGATAGCGTAGTGTAAACATACTTACAAATTTTAAATTTTCAGTACCTAAGAAATTCGGGCAACACATTAATCATGTCTTCTTCTTATCGGCGGGAAGTGGATAAGGCTGAGGACGTTACTTTTGATAAATTTTACTGAATCTTGTCTGGTTAATTCTAGGTTCGATATTCATTGGAACTGTTCTTAATTTCATTCTATTATTTTAAAACATACATTTTAACGCATTTCCTTTTTAATTTTCTTCTCAACCATTCAGCCTACTCTCCTGGGAATTTTAAGAATCATTGTCCAATTAGTAATCCCTCTGAATTACCATCCTGTAATTTCATGCAATTAAACGTTTAAACAGGTTCAGTACCCTGTTCAGGTAGGAATCAACATTTGATTTTTCGGAAGTATCTCATAGTAGAGGACTCCCTACTATTTCCTACCATATGTACTTTCTTTGGATGAATACCAAACTTCAGTACAGTCGATAGCTGTTCCTTTTGCTTAAAATGCGATCTCTTACATACTATTATTATTGCAAATAATTTCAACATCGTGATTTGAATATTTTGAGTACATTGACTATCTCCCAAGTCATAGAGTATTGCTTTGTATCAATTAATGTATGAATGTGATCGCTATCAATTCTTACTGCTATAGCTGTTGAGCTTCATACAATGAAATATATCAACGTACAGATTCCAAATATATATTAAATAACCAAATTAGTAAGTATTAAAATATAGTGTATAGTAATATACACAATTATAAGTATTAAATTACATTAAAATAAAAAAAATCTTTCACTTCATAAAGATTTTTATGAAATATATTTAATTTTCTTGTTATTTGATACTCTATTAAATTGTTGCAATTCTAAAATTTTTCCCATATTTGTTTAAATGTCTGCAACAGGTGAAAATATTAAGTCTGCTATATCGTCTATGGCCAAGTTACGAGTTAGTACAAAACTCTGCATTCATTTTTTTTTTCATTTACAGAGATTACTAAATTCAAAATGGCGGCCAATCAACGCGTAACCAAATAGCAACAAATTGAAAACGAGTCTAATACGTAGGTAAAAAATGTTTGTTAGACGTCAACACTTCTAATCTCGTGTAGTTCAAAGTTAAAGATATCTTTTTGTAATTTCCGTGTCAAGTACAGGTGTCGGTACTGTGAATAAGAGAAAAATCATAATATTTTCAAATCTTTATAAATCACTGGCATTGGTTCTATCAGAAATTTTGAAATTATTCTTTCTTCTTGCTTATTCTCTCTGTCTCTCTCAAACACGCACACATACACACAGACGTTGTATATATATAGATTCCACTCTCTCTCTCTCTCTCTCTCTCTCTCTCTTTCTCTCTGTATCTAGCTAGCTATATATATATATATATATATATATATATATATATATATATATATATATATAAAGAAATATAGTCTTAAGGTGTGCTATATTTATGGAATAAAGTGCTCAATATCAGAGATGGAGCGTGTGTAAATATAAAAGTGAACATAGAAGTCAACACTTAGAGGCGACAGTCTGTTTCATGCTATATGCAATCGTCAGGCCATATATATATATATATATATATATATATATATCGTATTTTTTACATACAATTTTGTCATAAGGCGGAAGAAGTGGGATGAGGCTAGTCGTCACTGACTATTCTAAACCTAGCTAATCCCATTGTCGACCCATTCATTCGTTACAATTTACTTATTGACCACAAGAACACATCCTTCTTCACCCAATCCTACATTCCCCAAAATACCACATACTCAAAGAGGAACCTACTAAAACCCCTTAATGTTAAAATTTATGGATATTTCAATTTTTATTTTGTTTTATTATTTTTTCTCATTTTTTACAAGAATATAAAAATTATGTAACATGAAATGAGGGAGGAGGATCCTAATAGCGACATATGAAACAACCAAATATTCAACCTAAAACAAAAATATGCTAGTAGGACCCGTCCACCCCACAGAAAAATAAGAGGAACCGCTGTATCCTGCCAATCGGCAAAATCAAGACGTTCATTCAATACAAATGAGAGAAGGGGAGAATAAATTGTGAGGTGGTAAAAAATCAAGATTAAAAGATAAATTGGGAATATTGAGAAGGACCATAACCACAGAGAACGTCAGGAACAGTAATTACTGACGTGAGCTAGAACCACAAAATTTTTGCTTAACCAAGAGAGGGGTCCGTCAGGAAACTGCCCCGAAGTATCGAAAGGAGACTAAAAAAAGGAAATCAACGCTGGTCTCGTCCACTCGAACCAGGCTCGCGTCTTTCACCCACCTTTCGTTGAAATCTTCCGATACTAAAGAACTAAACGCTTTCTATTTGTTCTGATCATCATCTTGAGCTGAGGCCCCAAAAAATCCAACCAGATCCTGGTGAGAATAACGTTGGTATCGTAAGGTTCCATCTATCCCTGTCGTCCGCACCACCATCTTTGCCACGACTATCAGTGTTAGAAACACCACCTATTTCACCCCAGAACACGAGGGTGACACATTATCAGGCGCGTATATAAGATCACTGGAAACGACACGTTCTGGATCTCAGCTCGCCGACATAATGCCAGAACGGGCATACCTGAGGTCAGTAGTAAAATGCGTACGCAGCCGTTTCTTCTAAACCAAGGACACACCGATAAGAATCGGGAATATCTGCCCAGCCTTCTCTAAAAGCTACGTCATTGAGAGACATTCCGTTCCGGATCAATTGTCAGGTAAGCGAAAATGGTTGCTGAGGTAATTAAACTAGAAAGAGCACAACTGAGTCATGCACAGAGTGGGTCCGGCACGACCCCCTCCACTAATTCCCGATACAATGTCCTCCTAGGCCGTGAAAGGTTAGTGAACCGCAAGTCTTCTCGATATTCGATAAAGAATTCCGACTGATTCCGAGGTTTACGACGACGCTAAACCTCGGAACGGGCGGGAGATGATGGTAAGGTTAGGGAAACCAACCTCAAGGCGTGTCGGTGACTCACCAAGTGTGGCATTTCCAGCCCCTCATGGCACAGATGCTGGACAGAGGCGGCTACAAGAGAAAGAAAAGCAAATTCCCGACACGATCAAACGGCCCGACAGAGAGGGAATACTGACAATCGGTAAAGGAAAGATGTACACGCAGCAAAACACATATCACTATCATTTAAGTACAGCCGCTTTTGGTGCCAGATCCGGACCGACTCTCCTACCTTTTCTATAACCTAAAACCAATTCTTCTCTAGCTAGAGATCCGACCCGAACCACACTCCAACTATGCGGACAGGAGCGTCAGTCCAACTGAAGAGTCTCGAAAGAGAAACGTCTTCCAAGCACCTAACCACAAGTTGGAAGACATTGCAGTTAATCTTGGCCTCCGTGACCTTCTCGTACCGTTCATGCGCCTTCTATACCTCTTCAAGGTGTGTGCATGTGTATTGAATATATATATAAATATATATATATTCAATACACATGCACTCACGCTGAGGTGGTACATATATATATATATATATATATATATATATATATATATATATATATATATATATATATATACATGTATATACACTGCGTGCCAAATTATTATCGAGATAACTTTTTTTGTAATATTTCAAAAATCGTCGAATCAATTCACACAAAATTTTCACACAATGTTGGCAACACTGACCCGCGCAATCACTGACGTTTTCGTACTGATCTGCGCAATGTAAACAAACTGGCGCCATATTTGTTATCAGCGCGGTGATTTGAACGTGCCAAATTATTTATTCATTTATCAAAACTAATGTATATGATTCTATATTGTAGAAATAGTTCTTAGATAAACAAGAGAGTTAGCTAAACATGTGTTTCGTAATGGGCATTCGTTAGAATTCATGCAATTACATTAGTTAATATTGTCAACAGTATTTATCTTGGAATGTGCATTATTATCCAAATTTTTAAATTGCTTTAAAATTTTATTATTGTGTTTCTTTATAATCTTCTCAAAATTATCTGTGCAGTTATAAGTTCGTTTTAGTGTGTTTCTGTTGAATATTTTACTAAGAAGGTTATTTTTAGGGAAATGTTTATAAATTAATATATATGTTTGATTACAGATGAATGGTAGTTAGTATTGGGGTGAATATATATTGGGTTAGCACTATTTTTCATATAAGGTTGGGATACATCATAAAAAAGATCTAATGTAACATCAAGAAAATCTACTTGTTTAACATTAGTAGTCATCTTAACCTTAGGATTTAAGCTTTTTAATTCTCTATGAATTATTTTCCTTAATTTGTCAACCTTAATTTTAGTAGAACTTCTTACTAGCATAAGACCATCCCTGACGATCACTTTGATATTTCTATGGGATCATTAGATTCTGCAGAGTCTTCTGACCTAGTGGGTTTACTTATCCTATATGATCTCAGCACTTATGATGATGTTACTGTTGGTAATATAGGGTTATGCATAGATTTTGGAGATAATAATGATTTACTGATACAAGTCGTTCTAATTAACCATATCTAGAAGGAACAGGTGGATTTATACCTTTCCCAAGAGTCTTTGCGCGTAAGTGAATATAATGAACCCGTCTGGAATTGGAACGTCCGCTCCATTTTCCAATTCCAAGCCTTTATATATTACACCACCCGCACATCCAAGTTTACAGCACCTGGTATTCCCAAGCAGTTACCCATCTAAGTGCTGACCAGGCTCAACTTCTGTGGCCCGGTGATATGGCCGTAAGATTCATAAAATCCAGATGTCAATGAGAACTTTTACATTAATAGATGAATGAATATTGATAAAAACAAACATTTGTCGTGACGAAAGTCATTCATTTTAAAACAATTTAAGACATTAGTCTGAGAAGGCAATCAACAGCGTGGTGTGGCTGAAAACGACAAAAGAGTAAAAATGAGAATCCTATCTAATTGTATTAATTTTTAAAATTGACAAAAGTGTAAAGTAATAATAATTTAACACAGAATAAATAAATAAAAAAATATTTTATAAAACATAAGACGAAAAACATTTAACTTGTACGAAATAATAAACTGTTTGTTTTTAACAGTAATTTATTATTACTTGAGATTATTTAGGTTTTATCTACTTACAAAAATGTCTTTCTCTAGATATTAGGTTGGTGCAAAAATAATGACGTAATAATGTCGTTTTTGACGTTAAAAAATACGTCAAAAACGACATTATTACGTCATTATTTTTGCACCAACCAAACACTTAAATTTTATTTGTGCTTTTCGCAAGAAAATTGTGATTGTTTCCAATGAGCTTTCCTCTTTGGTACCTTGACTTTACGAATTTAAGCATGGTACTAGCTTGACCGCTAGGTTTCTTCATTTCACGGTGGAAATTGCTAGATGCAACCGCAAGTTATATACTAACAGTTACTTCTCTCGCACTTCTAGTGGAACTCTCTTCCGGCTTTTCAGTCAACTTTGATCTTAAAAATGTAAATGCAATGTCAGTCGTTATCTTTTGTCTTCTTAATTCGTGTTCTTTTATTGTTCTCGCATATTCTTTCAGTGTAACCCCTTGCGTTTTAGTAAGTTTTTTTTTTTTTTTTGCTTGGGATTAAATGATGGAAAAAGAATTCAGATCAAAGACTATCGAAACTTTTACTGGATTAATGACAATTATTTAATGAACATATGTTAGTAGATATAGTTATTTATTGTATAATTCATATCATTCAATATTGTTACCGAATCCCAGTTTAAACGTCGGTTTTGCATAGGCAATCATATATTATCTGTAAAAATATCAAAATTTGAAGAAGACTGTGCTGAAAATAACTCATCAGACGTAGTTACCCTTTATTATTCCTTTCTAAAAAAAATCGTTTGCTGTTCCCATCCTGCTGTCGTCTTCTGTCAGTCTATACGCACTTTCTGATTCCATGTTTTGTACGTCTATGTCGCGCATGCGTAATGCTATGTTCCACTTTTATCTTGAATCGAAACATAAGGGGAAAAAATCGATTGTTATTTAACATGAGCAAATGCAATCGGTATTTTAAGAAAGCCCTATGTACTGGATGCCAATAGGTTAGACTCATCCCAACATTAAGACTCCGACTGTTGGGATTTGGAAAAGAGAATGAAAAATAAATAAATAATTATAATCTGAATTAGTAAAATAGCACGCATGCGTAGATCCTTCAGGGTTGTTTTGTTGCATGCAAAAAAATAAAACATGAAGACAAAAGGACAGTAACAAACTGATCTGAAGGGCTGAAAGAAACGGATAGGCAATTGAATATCAAGTTATTGAAGGTAGGCTTCGATGAATGTGTAGCGTCAATGTGGGAAGAGTCTGATTGCTTTATAAATCAGTAGTAGAAATTGTACTTTTACGTAGACTAAAACACAAACACTTGAAAAGAAATCCGTCAGTGTCTATGTCGCTGACTTGTTCTGGATTCATGGTTTTACCAATGACTTCACCAAACAGAAAGAAAAACAGAAAGAAAGACAAACAGAAAAAGGAAAGAAATAAGATTACAGATTTTTTAGATGATTTAGTTAATTTATTAGGTTGGTGCAAAAATAATGTCGTTTTCTCACATATGTTACTATGTGAGAAAACGACATTATTTTTGCACCAACCTAATAATTTAGTCAATTTTAATGAAATATTAACAATATATATATATGTGTGTGTGTGTGTGTGTGTTGTTTTTAAACAACAAATTTCCCATGATTTTTCTCAAACGATCATATCTGCTCGAAGTGTATCTTAACGTAACAAATGACGTCATATATTATGAAAGTCCGACAATTATTTTAATATATTTATTGTTTATACGTTATTTTCATAGATACTAATAGTTAAGTAAATGCTCTGTTTATAATAAACAGTATTAACATTCAGGTCGGTAAATGTAGTTAATACTGTTACACAGTTTTGTCTTTCAATCAGACCTGAAGAAGCCGAACCCAACGAACGTTACGTTCGCTGAAACGCGTCGCCTATAAGCATTTCTACTATGTCTCATCATCTTCAGTTTTGTCTCGGATACAATTATACATCCTACAACTACACACACACACACACACACACATACACACACACACACACATACATATATATATATATATATATATATATATATATATATATATATCCTCTCATGTATAGCCAACTTTTTCATGGTAAACGTAATGCAGGCTATCCTTGGTAACCGTTTCAAGGACAAACTTAAATACAATTTAAATGCTGCAAACATCTCTATGGAGCAGTTCGAATTTGCTGTTGAAAACCGAGCAAACTGGAGAAACACCTGCTACCGAGGTATAACTAACTTTGTGAAGAATCGTCTCAACCATCTGAGAGAATTAAGAATCAACACTAAATCTCGGGCTAATACATCTGCCCATATGACGGTCAACCCTTCACCATGTCTCTCATGTGGACTTGTTTGCAAATGCCGTTCAAGATTGTTGTCTCTTACGAAACATAAACATAAAAACTGAACTGAAAGACACTCAACGTCGAAAACGAATCCTTTCATATATATATATATATATATATATATATATATATATATATATATATATATATATATGAAGAAGAAGTGGAAAATGCAACTGAAGTTATCTGCAAAATGTGACAGATGGCATAGACACACTACTCTCGACCCAAAACTGGTAAAGTTACTCTAAATAAATATTGTTACAGACTCCAGTTGTATTTTAAACTTTTTTCTATATTTTACCTGTGTGAGGTATCTCTCTCTCTCTCTCTCTCTCTATCTATCTATCTATCTATCTATCTATCTATCTCTCTCTCTCTCTCTCTCTATATATATATATATATATATATATATATATATATATATACATGCTCCCGAAAAAAAATATTTCGGTTGAGCTCTCGGGGATGAAAAGTGAGTTTGTAAACAGTGACTATTACTGCTGCTAATGCAAGACCCTTCGATAAAACGAATCGAGTTCTCCCGGTCACTGGTGTCTTTATCTAAAAATAAATACGTTTAAATTCCCCTTCATCCCTGCCAGTTGCTTAGGGATAGGTACCAAATCAGTTGGATTGCGATCCCGGTTTGAGGCAATCGGATGTCTAGCCACAATGATGAGCTGTGAAATAGTCTATCTGTGGATGACAATTATATATATATATATATATATATATATATATATATATATATATATATATATATATATATTCTTTAGGTGACTTCTCCAATATCCAGGCTAGTAGACGAAAATAAATAAATATACTTTTTGTAAATAAACGGAGCGTCTACTCAAATATGAGTATCTACTAAAATAATGTTTAAAGTGATAAAAATCTATCGGATTAATAAATAAAAGTCCGTTACTTCTTTAGAAAATGACGTTATTTACGTTTGGATACGATCCTGAACAGATATGATAAATTCGAAGAATCAATGACAGGAAGCATTTCCTTTAAAGACAGTGTTCGATCGACATACCTCCTCCGTGGACGTGTCTGTTAATACACGTCGGATCTAAAGACGGTTTCCTTCTTCCCAGGAGCACACAGGTTCGTATCCTGTCGGAGACCGCCTATTATTCTCTAAGATTTCTAGACTATTCAGGCTGGTAGACAAAATAAATAAATATGCTGTTTAATAAATGAATGGTGCGTCTACTTAAATATGGGTATCCATTAAACCTAACGTTGAAAGTGATAACGATCTATCGTATTAATAAATAATAATTTCTTTAAAATATATATATATATATATATATATATATATATATATATATATATATATATATATATATATATATATACACTCGTTTGGAAAAACCTTAAGCATTTTGGCGTGTAATTGAACAAACCAATGCCCAAGGGAAAATAAGGGATAAAAAAAGAAAGAACGAAGACCATGAAATTAAGGCGAAAACAATCGTCCAGAATCTAAGCTCAGAGTCCAAAGAAAAAAATGAGTAAAGCAAAAGTAACTACGTAAAGTGCTCAATACACTAAGTAGAGCAAACCTAAATATGAACCTAAAGAGCCAGGTAAACCTACCTAGGTTTCACCTATACGGATCGACAGGGTCAACTGACCAAAGGGGTAAAGGTGGAACAGAATATATACCCTACAACATAAAAACAACCATGACCACGTTAATAACTAAAAAAAACAACTGTAACTCAACAACGGGGGTGGGGTTCGTTTTTATTCAATAACGGAACAACAAAAAACACATATATAAGTGAACATTGAAGTCAACACTCAGAGGCGACAGACTGTTTCATGCTAGACACCTTAAAACTATACTTCTTCATATATATATATATATGTAAGCAAATATAAATGGATATAAATCCGACAGATAATAATAGATAGATAGATAGATAGATAGATAGATACAGACATACATACATACATACATATAGGGTAGCAATAACTCACTATATACTTATAATAAAAAAGCAAAGCATTGAAGCCGGTGGCTTGCAGTTCGAACTTGCATTATCGGTAATCAATTTACTATTGTTTACCATAACATTTTATTGTTATTAACCAGAAGTACCCAGAACCATTTTAATAATAAATTTCTGGACTGTTGATTAATTGCTTTGTCTTAATTGTTATTGTAAGTAACTGTATACTGACTTTATTACCACCATATATATATATATATATATATATATATATATATATATATATATACTTGAGTACCATTAATATCAAAAAGCTAAGCATTTTATACTAATTACAAAATATGATAGATTAGACGTAATTTGTTAAGCTAAATCAGGATAGGTAAATAAAATAATATAATAAACAAGTAATGCTAAGTAAAAAAAATACTAAAAAGAATAAGTCTACAGGTACTACTAATAACATGGTTAAGCATTTTGGAAATTTTTTTGAACAGACGAGTTCGCTTGGTAGCTAAGGAAAGCTAATTGGTCAGACAAAATGAGAGTCAATAAAAAAAGATAGGTAAAAGACAGGGTTTGTGTCTAAATTGAGGTCGTTAAAAATGCTGGAAAAATACATTCACATAGTCGGTCCATATGATATATGTAAATGGAAAAGGTAGGTAAAAATGCGTCTCTAGATTCGCAAGAGAACCTGAAAAAATGGCGACTAAAAGAGAGAAGAAAAGAAAAAAAGAAAGGTGATTTAAAACTTACAAAGAAAGGAAGAAAGAAAATGCTTGAAAAATTAAAGAAAAGACATAGCGATTGCAAAATGAAGAAAGAAAGAAATAAAGAAGGAAACGAATCGAAAGAAAGTGTTTGAAAAATAAAGTGATTGCAGACTGAAAAAAGAAGGATTATAAACTTAAAAAAAGAAAGAAAGAAAAAAGAAACGAAACGAAAGAAAGTGTCTGAAAAATTAAAAAAAATAAAGTTATTACAAACTAAAAAAAGAAAGAAGAGAAAAAAAGAACGAAAGAAAGAATGGTTGTAAACAGAAAGAAAGAAACGAAACGAAACGAAACAAAAGAAAGAAACAAACGAAACGAAACAAAAGAAAGAAACAAACGAAACGAAACAAAAGAAAGAAAGAAAAAGAAAGTATTTGAAGAATTAAGAAAAATAAAGTGATTGCAAACTGAAAAAAATGAAAGTGAAAACAGAACGAAAGAAAGAAAGATTGTAAAAAGAAAGAAAGAAAGAAAGAAAGAAAGAAATGAAAGAAAGAAAGAAACGAAAGAAAAACGTATTTGAAAAATTAAGAAATATAAAGTGATTGCAAAATGAAAAAAAGAAAGGGAAAAGGAATGAAAGAAAGATTGTAAACAGAAAGAAAGAAAACTTGATTGAAAATTAGAAGGAAAAAATTAAAAGAAAAAGAAATTGAAAAATTGAAACCTCAATAAAGAAAGAATTTCAGTAACTTAAAAAAATTAAATGAACAAAGTGTTTGAAATAAAAACTAAAATGGCACAAGGCCACACATCTTTGATCTTTTCCGACTGAGATAACAAAAATAGATTTTTAAAATCGCCATATTGATTATATCGGCCATATGAGGCACGGTGATATCGATATTGATTTGTATACAATTCTCTCTAACAAAAAAGGACAGCCAATAAGTTTAAATAGATTAGGAAATCAAAAAAATGTTGAGCTTTTTTATGTCAAGAATAGGTTTATAGATTTGCGCACGATGGCATCTGAAAGAACACGTTTCTTATCATATTTGGCAACAATGGATGCTCAAGCAGAATGTTAGCCACAAAGTAAACAATGTCTTTGTCGATTTAGATTATTTTACTAAATCTATAAATGGAATAGAGATTTACAAAACGCAGCAGTAAAAACAGAATCTTCTTAATCCAGAAGTCCTTACTTGTTGTCCATTTAGTTCGGACATGTCTCGGCCGCCATTCCTGTCATTCTGAATAAAAAAAAAAAAAAAAAAAATTTTTGATAGTTACAGAGATGGTACTAAGTTTTGTTCCATCTGACACAAAATTACAAAGATGAGACACTTTGTGAGGATCAAATTCACTAGACTTTGGAGTGGTTGGGTGAGACTAGTGTACTATGTGTTTCACTACTGATCGTGAAGAATAGACTTTGCACTGGGTGTCCTTCAGGGACGTCAACGTGCTGAAAGTTGAGCTGTGGTCACCTCTTGACTGCCAAGCCGGACCACAGATATATATGTATACAAACAGCCATCCGCAGAGCTGAGGAGAGGAGTATCTCTATCCGATATTGCAGACGAGGATGTAAGGTCCATGTTTCGGATAATGGGCCCGTGGCCACATACACACGCTCGCATACACACGGATATACACACACACACACACACAGTACAAGTAAAATAAACGAAAAATAAAATAAAATAAAAATCCAAATAAATAAATAGAAGTAAATAATAAATAACTACGAATGCTAGCAGAAGCCATTGACGGCCACCAAATATTTCCGTCTGCCCAATTTCACTCACAAGGACATATATTTATGAATTGATGAACGTATATTTTGGTAGATATTTATCTTCTTATAATGCTGTATGTGGTCGACTTAATTTTGAACACAGTCTCTTTCTTATTGACCACAGACAAGATGGGACTCTACACCATATTTTAATGCCATTGAGTGCTCTTCGTTGGGTCACCGTCGTTCTTGTGTATGAGGATTTTCCTCAGGGAAATCGTGTAATGATTTATGTTTTCTAATATTGCTTTTTCTCAATGAAATGTGACACGCAACATTTTTAACTTTCCTATCAAAATGTAACGAAAAAACGGACAATTGTACACATATTATTCATATAGGAGAACAGAGATTAGAAGAGCTAACAAAAAGACAAACATTGCGAAGAGCTACAAATGAAAGGTCGTTGTGGAGAGCCATTATCATCCACGTCATCAAGGGAGGCGGCATATAGAAGAATTGAAGAATATAACTATTCTTACACTACTATCATTATACGATCTCACGATATCTGATGAAATTTAACAACATACTCCCCTGCTGATATTTTTTTCTTTCAACCACAAGGTGAATATAAGAGAGGTGAAGTTGCAAATGAATTCTGTCGGCCATGTTTATTTTTTTTTTGTAACGAACGGACGCCTCTCTGGAAAAAAATACAATTTTCTGCAGCTAGCCATTATGTGGTTTCATTAACATACTTCCGCCCACAAAACGTTCTGACGTCTTTTAATCGAGAGAATGTGTCTTCTTTTCTTTTTATTTCTTCTTTTGGAAGACTTGGTGGATTTATTAATTTGTTTGTTTGGAAATAATAATCGCTGATATTAAATTTGATTTGTGTTTTTATCATTAATAAACATGAAAAACTGTCGCCTTCTGATATCTTTTTGATTGGATTTTTTACCCCATGAATTACGAATTCCACAGTGATTTCCGATCTATTACTAACAAGAGAATTTATATGTTTAGATGGTTACTTTATCAGTTTCTAATGTAAATCTGGCTATTCTATTGCTGTATTTGGATGTAACACATGAAATGACTGATTGACAACGATTTATGAATTAGTATTACTGAACTATTATATAATATCGCTCCTCCTGTATGGTAATGAATGAAGAAGAGACTTGAAGCAACAGAAATGTGGTTCTACAGAATAATGCTGAGAATAACATGGACGAAGTTCTAGAGACAATCAACATAAGAAGGACACTTATACTTAACATCAAGAAGAGACAGTTGTAATTTCTAGGCCAGGAAAGAAGGTTTGGAAATTTTGATACTCACAGGACAGATCGAGGGCAAGAGAGACAGAAGTTGACAACACATGACGTAACTGGCGAGTTTAAATGAATGGATGGCGGAGAAGGGTTTTGCAGAAAGACAAAATTTATTGAGACCTACAAAAGACAGGAAGTTGTGGAAAGTCAACGTCCTGAATGGACACAGCACGTAGAAGAAGAAGAAGAAGAAGAAGAAGAAGAAGAAGAAGAAGAAGGAGAAGGAGACTCTCAGAATAATTTTAAATAGATGTGTGTTGTATTATTGGTTATTACTGTGCTTACATCAAGTGCAGCCTTTCCATAAACATTTACAAACCTTCTGTGGATTTTTGCGGTACTTTTCCACACCAAAATATAAATCCTGCAGCAGTTCTTTGTTTGTCTACGCGTATCGGTTGAGAATTCTACCTGATTTTTTTCAGATGGTTCGTTCGTTCATCATAAAAGTTGTTTTCACTCTTGAAATGAGTCATTTGTAAAGTATACATTACATTTTCTATGGGTTTAAATTTGAAATCAATGTTGTTGAAGCAAAGAGAGATTTCAATTTGGCATTTGTAGAAAGAACTAGTAAAAGCGAAATAACAACGCTGGTCTCAGATATTTAAATCCAGACATGAGAATGCACAAAATGATCCGCAAAGATCACTGGCAATGAGTAATTGAGAAAGTAATTGTGTTTGGTAATTAAATTAAAAGTGTTTGGTAATTAAATTATTTCTTTAACAATTTACTTGGTCACAACATCTTGGCGATGAAGGACTCGAAGAAATGGATTTCACGTTAAATCATAAAAAAAAGTTGCCAGTGTCTACAACAGTGGTGGAGAAAGGAATTCTAATCAAACTCTGCGATGAAAGGGTATCCAGTGTTAATTACAACACTGACAGCGAAAAAAGAAACTCCTCAAAACAATAGGATTTCTACAAGTTCAATTCAGTGGTTGGGAAGAACGTTGGTGAATCTTGTTATTTTTTCCATTCCAACACTGCGATGACTTCAAATTGGCAGATTTAAGCGCCAATAATTTTAAATGCCTGATTTTCGTCCAGGGTTTGGTTTCAGCGAAAGACGCCGAAATACGTCGTAGGGTTCTCAACATAGACTCTTTAGAGGGAGGAAACCACAGTATAAACTTAAGTCAATTTCAAGTTTGCACCCTGATATTTGTCTAATTGAACTTATCCACTGCTAATTAGTCTTCCTAATTAATTCCTTTCGCTAATAACTTCCATTGTTCAAGGCTGGATTTTACTATGTTGTTCCTGTCTATCTATCGTGCCACAAAGAACGTGGGATCGTCTGTGTGAAACAAGAGGCTCCACTCACGTGTAAAATATTCCTGTATAGATTCACAGCTGCGGATATCAATAAAAGGTCAAACAAGATATCGTTCTTAAATTACGAATTAAAAAGATATAAAGATATCTACTTATAGCTCTGTCGAAATATCTTCAAGTGTCTCTTCCTTTTTTTTTTTTTTCATTCTTTGTATCTGAAATCGTTTTGAAACATAAAACGATCGGATCGATAATGTCATTAAATGGTTAGCGAGTATTTCGCCTAAATTGCGCTTGAGATTCAATCTCTTGGCACAAAATAATAAATCAAAATTTCAAATGAACTTTCGAACAAGTATAATGTCGGTCCAACGCTATAACGCTATGTGGCCTGAAACCGGTCTTTCCAAAATGTCGCTTGACATTTTAACATAAAGTTTGTTTTTTTATCGAATTTTGCAGTTTTACTTAAATTAATACAAATTTGAAAATGAATTCTGTCCTGTTAAATCATTGTGCAACAAATGTCGTTTCATTAGTCGTCGGATTCGCTTACATGAAATTTAATCTGGATAACATTACTGAGCCGACATTTATACACTCCTCGTGTACCATCTCCCCTCTTTCTTTTTTTATGTGTCATGTCCTTTCAGGACGTGGCTGATCATGGCTCCCCACCTCCCTTGAGGCTCTCAGCAAGCTCCTTTCCTATGCTTCCTTCCCTAGACCACGTTCTGTCATCCACCTGCTCAAGCTCGTCTGTTATGTGACGCGCTGCTTTCCCTTGTCTTTCTTTCCCTCTATTTGACCCGTGAGTATCAGATTCTCCGGGCTCTCTTTCCTCATTATGTGTCTCAGAAACTTCAGCTGTCCCTTTCTGATGTTAAGTGTAAGCCTTCTCCTTGCTTGTAACCTCTCGTCGTTGCTCACATGCTCGGTCCATGATATCCTTAGCATCCTTCTGTAGAACCAAATCTCCGTCGCCTCGTGTCTCTTCTTCATCTTTGAGGAAATCGTCCAACATTCGCTGCCGTAAAGAAGAACAGATGTCACGTAACATTTCAGTATTTTCTTCTTTATTACCAAAGAAATCATCCTGCCTCGCAGTACTCTACCCAGCTTTTGGGTGTGTCCTTGGACATCCCAATACGTCTACGGATCTCAATGTCGCACTTACCGTCCTCTGTCAAGACGCTTCCCAGATATTTAAACTTCCGCGTCTGCTTTATTCTAGTGTTCCCGATCTACAAATCGCATTTCGAGCTCATCCTCTTACTGATGACCATGCATTATTCTTCTCACTCTCCGTCGCTACCTTCTGTAGGAGATTTTCCCCTCACCGAAATAAAAAGAAATTGCCCGTAAAATAAAAGAGGGAATATTTATATGTCCCAAATTGCATCAAGTTTTGTAAACAAAATCTATAAATAGACTACAAAACGACAAAGATCCGAAGTTTTGTTTACCAAATATTCATTTTTTTCCAAAAAAAAAAAAAAAAAAAAAAAAAAAAGATTCTTATGCAGATGAACGTACTATCAATCAATCAGATATTTTTAAAATTATGATCAGTTTTTAGAATATAACTTCCTAAAATTGATTTTCAGTTTTCTGCTGTGCATGTGCGGGTGGGGTAATGATGGCTATTGGCTTGAAAAGGGAAATCGACAGAGTTCTAATTCCGATCTAGTTTGTTGCGTTTACTTTCGCACAAATGTCATTGGAGAAGACATGAACTACTCTCTTCTCCCCCACCAAACCCCAATGCTATGGATTAAATATCAGCATAGACTGGGCTTTCTCGACTTGTGTGGCAGCTGGTACGTAAGAAGAAAACTCTGAATTCCAAATTTTGCAACGAGAAACCGTTCAAATATCTTCCCGAAGAATGGCAGATAACAAAGAAAAAGACCGTCAGAAGTATCCGAGTTGATTGTCCGCTACTTGTTAGCGGAAATAAATAAAAATTGGCATAACATTGACTATGGTCTGTATCGAGATGACGGACTGATGATGGTGTCGGATAGTAGAAGAGAATGATAAAATAAAGTTAAATAATAGTTTAGCAGACTATTATTTTTAGGGCGAATTGTATCTCAACTGCCGTTTCCGGGGGTTGATCTTCGGGATTAGATACAAACCATAATGTAGGAAGTCGATTTTGATTGGCTGAGCCAGCGTGGAAAAGGAGATAGGAGAAAGGTTTCAGGAAGTCAAGTCTTAACCGTCAAACAATGTAGACGTGTTTTCTTTCGTGTCTGAAACGGCTTCCCAGTGAGGGGGGAACGACCCGCACTGGTTGGATAAGAACATGTCGACATGAACGTTCATAAAAGAGTTAAATTTAAAATTCCCTGTGTCGACGTTCTTTTGTCTCTGGACTCAAAACAACTAGCGATCACCGGCTGCGAGAGAAGATGCAAGTTTATTATCGAATTGACACTGTCGTCCAAGACCTCCCAGCTTAAGGGGGAAATACAACAATAAGAAAAAAAATGTTGTTTAAACTCTTCAAAGATCTTGGTTTTGATATTTGTTATGGTCCGGTTGCTTGTACCACGGTGATAGTCCAATGTAGAACCAATAAAGAAGAACTCGAATACGGATATGGAATAACACAGATATATTACAAACAGGAATATACACAGAGAAGTAGAAAGTGTTAGTACGAACAATCAGGTTTAGTAGTAATTGTCTGAACGCGACACTGTTTCGGACTGCCTCTGACTCGACAGACTGACTCACTTGCTCTGACTGACTGACTGACTGACTGACAGACTCCTGACGGACTTCACTCCAGACTTCAGACTGAACGGTATTTAGTCACCCACCACGAGGGCATCATGTGGCACAAGGCCGGTTTAACGTGGGATCTCTGAGCCCGTGGGCTCGGCCCAAAATATGCCCTTTGAACCCTTATAAACGAGTTCAGGGTCGGTTTACCTCCCCGAAAGAGACTCTGCCCTTCGTCGTAGTCTCGTTCGGGTTCCTCCCCGCCCGAAGGCAGAGAGTTCAACCGATCAGCCGGTCAGCCGGTCGCCCGACTTCAGACTGAGCTCCTTGCTTCCTCTTCAGGCATAGTATTTATTACGTATGGAATAGTCCATTATGTTATTATGGGTAAGGTCCCATAACAATATTGAGGTGGATATCAATACCTCGATATCTAATTGAATCTGATGAATGAAAGTGGCTCCCGTTGCGTGAAACCCAATAGTAGGTTGCTCTGTGTGAATAGTAAGTCCAGCCACTCTAGATCAGAAAAAAAAAAGAAAAAACATTAGAGATGAGAACCAATATAGGTAAAATCTTAAACAAGAAAAAAAAACTTCATGTTGTATAAGATCTTCAATAGAAATACTGTCAAAATAAGTTACAGCTGTACAAGTAACATCGGGAAAGATAATTAACGGGTAAAATATAAAAAAAATTCAGTGTGGGTAGAGTAAAAGTGAATACGGACGGAGGTACAATTGCCGAGATATTACCAACTGTCCGTTAAAAGGCGATTGTATGATAGAAGGTGTGGTTTATAAGGCTACTGTAAAGCAGGAAAAGGGCCATAAAAATGGTGTACATTGAAAAGGAGGTGTTCCAACAATATACATAAGAGTAATTGAAATATCCTAGAAACAATGAAACTACGCACACAAAACATCCTTTACAAATAGTGAATACGTGAACAGGACAATACTTTCTAAACATGTATGGGAAATAAAAAACAAAAATCAAATAATACCAAAAATAACATGGAAAATAAGGAAAACGGCATCAGCCTACAACAATAAATCCAAAAATTGTAAAATCGGTTTGGAGGAGAAAATAGCTATAATTACCTTATCAGACCGATACAAATTACTAACTAAACGATCAGAACTCATCTCATAATGCAAACACAAAAACAATTTTTTACTACGTTACTCAAAAATCGAAAAGTAAAAATGAACAAAATAAGAATAAAAAATAAATAAAACAAATAAATATAAAAAATCAATCTGAATCAATAAGTAAATAAATTAAGTAAATAATAAAAAAAAATTAACAAACTACGAATGCACCCATAAATACAATTAAACAGCCAACAACAAATAACAATAGCGTTAACAAGTTAATCTATAAAATAGCCACAAAACTGCATTCAGATCCACAATTATTTCCATTCAATAGTCCCTAGAATAATTCGAAATATAACCATTACTGCCCACTAATAACCGTTAGAATAATACAATAGACCTACCCATAATGCATCACTGATCAGCATATATAAATACTTGAGCCAAGACACAATGCACATGGCCTGATTATTGTGTTTAAGCATGAAACGGAGTGCCACCGCTGGGTGTGCCGACTTTATATATATATATATATATATATATATATATATATATATACTTTCCACTACCAATTCACTAAGGCTCTCTTATCACAGTTACTACAAAACGTATGTTAGTTTGGCACAAGGCTAATAAATTTGGAGTGCCAAGTGATAATCAAACTCACCACAAAATAGTAATAATCTTCTAGATCAGCTTCTTAACCCTTAGTCCGCTACGAGACAAGCCTATAGTTATTTAAGTTTAAATCAATCTAGCACAAGGTCACAAATGGATGCCACTCAACTAGGATTAAACTCACTATATAATTAACCACTACACCCCGATAACACACACACACACACACACACACATATATATATATATATATATATATATATATATATATATATATATATATATATATATATATATAATATTCTAATGCATATGTAGATCAATGTATGTCTGCATGTAAGAACATTCTTTGTTTTACTATTTTTCCTTTGACAATATTTTGTTGCCTCGACATGGAAAGCGACCTGAAACTATTTGGCGGCGTACGAACGAAGAAAAAATATCGATCCAGCTGTCGATCGATTGAAAAAATGTCAAGTTGATCGGCCAGAGACGTAGACAAAATTCTGTAGTTGCTGCTCTTAGCCCAAACAACTCTCCCCATCCCTCAACTTCAACCAGATAACAATAGAATTCTTAATTGTGGACTGACGGGGACGCGTAGAGACAATTGGCTCAGTGCCAAGGTGCCACGGCTTCAAATCAAGAATGGAAGGCCATCGAGCCGTCGCCGAAGAATCAAGAATTGAAACTCTTTTCTTTTTCTCTTCTGCAGCAACTAATAAATTCACTAATCGATATTTGCTGCATATTTCGACTAAATTTCACTTTATAACTTAGAACCAATGAACTGTCTTGTTCATCAATCGAACGAAGTTAATATATGATTTGTACATCTATCTATCTATCTATCTATCTATCTATCTATCTATCTATCTATCTATCTATTCTGTCTCTTAATATGTATCACAGTGTCTTTCTATCGATCTATCTGTTTATTACAGTCTCTTTATCTATATCAGTCCCTTAATATCTACCCCCAATATCTATCTATCTATGGATTTTTATTCTCGATTATTCAGGCCAGTAGACGAAAATAAATAAATATACTGTTATATATATATATATATATATATATATATATTAACTGATTTAAAATATGGTTTCTTCGCTACACAGGAGTTACCATGTTTCAAAAACCGAAGCTAAAAACTTCAAATTTAATTATATAATTTTTGAAGCATGGTAATTCCTGTGTAGCGAAGAAACCATATTTCAAATCAGTTAATTTATAATATTAATGCTCTGTAAATTTACATTGCGCACTGTTTTGTAAAAATAAAAATATCAATAAGAACACCGGATTATATATCTTACTGCTCTTTATTTTTATTATAATATATATATATATATATATATATAATGTTTGCCTTCCTCTTAATGTGTATGCCACTATTTCTAATTATCTCTCTGTCTGTAGTTCTGTTTATTGCAATCTCTCTGTCTCAGTCTTTTAATATTTATCTCAATAAGTTCATATCTATCTATCTATTACAGTCTGTTCAATATCTATCTATCTATCTATCTATCTATCTATCTATCTATCTATTCCAGTCTGTTCAATATCTATCTATCTATCTATCTATTCCAGTCTGTTCAATATCTATCTATCTATCTATCTATCTATCTATCTATCTATCTATCTATCTATCTATCTATTCCAGTCTGTTCAATATCTATCTATCTATCTCAGTCTTTTAATTTCAATCTCGATTTCGATGAGCATAGATTTCATTTTTTAATCAGTAAATGTTCCTAATATTCTGTTTCCATTGGAAAAACTGTTTATTCTATTGTATATTAAGTGTATAGTTTTACAAACATGTGCTTGGAACCTTTGCACGCATTTAATATTTTATTTAACCGCAGTTCGACACGAACACTTCGCAACGTGTTTTTTCTTTCTTTCTTTCTTAGTATTTCCTCTTGATTGCTCAGCATCTAATAAGATATGTAATAAGATTAAAGAAAAAGCTACCTTCCGACATTGAAGAGTTAAAGAGTGAAACCCTGCGGCCACTGAAATTAACCGTTTTGACAAAACAAAATAGAAACGAGTAAACCAAAAGAAACCAATAAATTCAATTCTAAATGCGAACAAAGTCTTTCAATGGACAGAAATTTCTTGTTACAGTGAATAACGTGAACACAGAAGTATTCCGTTCCCCATCCACAATTATTACTTAGAACAAATGGATTCATTTTACGACCATTGATCTATGGCAGGCGCCCAACTTGTCCTTATATATCTATTGATTCTAAGATTCATATTTCTGAGTTAATTTCTTTCTTTCACAGTCTGTTAATGTCTACTTGTTCCTATAGACCCATCACGAACACATTCTTTCAACCCACATATAGGTAAGGAAATACACTAACATATCTATGTAGTCTACCTTAAAGTCGCTAAGAATGGGTCTCCAGTACGAACTCTTAATAATGAAGTCTGCATATAAATTTTTAATTATTTTCCCTGCCAAGGTCTGCAGCGTTCAAGTTGTAAATCTCAGAAAGCAAAGAAAGAAAGATATCTATTGGTCGATAAGAAGAAACTAGGAATTTTTTAATCACGTTATCCCAGGCAAAACTATAACGCCACTAAGACGGTATTTTTTTTTACTAATATTCACCCTATACAAGGCTCAAGAACTACTCAACGTAGAGGGTTGCTGTGTTGAGTTATATTAGCGTAGGAAAGAACAAGCGTTAGGAGTATAAAACTAAAGCAGACTTTAGAAGGAACCGGAAACACAATCGGAAACAGGGATAAACCTCTAGTCCTTTTCAAACGATCAGGGAAGGGTGTGAACCGGATGGAAATATAGGTTGGGTAGTTTCAAATTAAAGCTTTATGGTGGAGTGTGAGGCACCCGATTATGTAATATCAATCCTCCTCTATAGCAGTGAATGTTAGACAGTCTCCTCACAGAAACAGAAATGTTGCTTCTACAGAAGGATACTCAGAATCTCATGGACTGAACATGTGAGCAGTGACGTTTTAAGGAAAATGGAATAAAAAATGACACTTATACTTAGAACTAGGAAGAGGCATTTTAAATTTATACGACACATAATGAGGAACGATGGTTTGTAGAATCTGTCAATCATTGAAGGCAACAAGGACAGAAGGAAGAAACGAGTAAGCTACCTAACGAGCTTATGTAAAAGGATGAAAGGACAAAATTTGGGAGAAAAAACAAAACTTACTAAAAGCTACAAATGATGGGAAATTGTGGAGTGCAATCATCGTCCACGTTCTGAAGAGAGACGACGCATAGAAGAAGAAGAAGAAGAAGAAGAAGAGGAGGAGGAGGTGGAAGAAGAAGAAGAGGAGGAGGAGGAAGAAGAAGAAGAAGAGGAGGAGGAGGAGGAAGGAGAAGATGAAGGATAAGAAGAAGAGGAAGAAGAGGAAGAAGCAAGCGGGATAATTACCACACCACTGCGATACAAGAGCCTATCGAAACACGATGGTTAAGAATCTTGTATCGCAAATTGCTCGTTACTTGTTTTCTTACAAAGCTAAGGTTAATAAATATTTTAGGGTCTGCCTCGTGCTTAAGACAGTTACATATTTCATCATCGGTGATAGAATGATTCCAGGTGAAAAGCTCGGCTGTTAAATGCTGTTTTTATGCAATTTGGAAGGTTGATGCAACACTCGATTTTCGTTAATTTGACCTTTTGCCCGTACGAAACATCACCGTATAGAAACAAATAGAATGAGAAAGAAAGAGAGAGATGAAACCACTTGTGTACATGTTGTTTTTATACGTAATTTTATGGTTTCAACTATAGATATTTTGCACATAATTTTCTACTTTCAGGGTAAACGAATGTCTTATAGGTCTATAGCTTGGAAATAGTCCATTGTAGGTTCTATACGTTTTGGTATAAACCTATTTCTTTAAAGTAGGACATTATGTTGACGGTTTCAGTATTTTCAAATAGTTTTCTCATGTTTTCCTTACAGTATTTCTGACTTACGGGATCGTCTCAGCAATGTTACCACTGGCGAATCACTAGAGGCCTGTCGGTGGCTGCCACCAGAGGACCGCTGTTGTTGCCATCGGTAGCGGGTACGGAACCTCGGCGTTGTGTGATGGCTAGCAACCTTGTCTCGCTAGAACAATTACGACTGAGTAGTGAGTTCGACCCTCCCTGGGTACCCCATGCTTTCGGCCTTGTGCCAAATCTAAGCCACGCTTAAAAATCACGATAAAAATACACACCCATACTTTTGGCCTTGTGTCACATCTAAGCCGCGCTTAATAAATATCCATGAAAATACACAGTCAGTAATACACTTGAGTCGAAATGAGTTTTTATAACTACGAAGATGGCAACTTGATTTTGATGGGATGGCGCCGGTTTCTGTAATGGCGATGATTGTGACCACTGAAGTGGTGAGAAGCAGAGGTGAAAATAATATTAGGGTCGACCAAGATGTGAAGAAGGACGAAGGGGCTGAAAAAACGCCTTTCATTAATCAGTTTTTGGCTTGTTTATCTTAGAAATAGCGCACCCGAGACGCCCACATTTGGGGCGATCGCAAAAGTCAACCCAACCGGTGTGCAATGGAAAGCCTCGCTCTGGAATTTGGTGTGAATTTTAGTAAATATAAATTCATTTTTTATTTTAGGGTGAATTAATATTTTTGTGTGAATTAAGAGAAAAGATCCCCGTATTTTTATACAAAAAACTATATGTCTTTGTTTCTTTACCGCCGAGATTTATTTTATATTCGTTAAAGTTAATATTTAAAAAATAATTACCTCTTTAGAAAAAAAAGCGGGTATTTAAATAAATAACCTGTTAAAAAAGAAAACAGGTAAATAAAATAAACACTTACGACCTTGAAGAATATTTCCACCTACAGACTTTCATTTACTGCCATAAATTTCCCGGAAAGAAATAAAAACATCTAGGACAATAGACGACAATGGCGCCATGTTGACATTCTGGTTTTGCGTGATTATTGGCGAATTAAGTTCATTCTGTTATAGGAGATATTTTCTGGTCACTTATCTCGTTTTGGTAAATTTATAGTTTGTTAACAAACGCATGTGACAAATGTACAGTCGGTTCCGATTGGATGAGAATTATGAAATTATTGAACGTGTTTCTTCGTGGAGAAAACAGGTTTGTTTGATGAGGATTCGGGGAAAGCGTTTTCATGAAAATCGGAAAGTGACCAATAAATTTTCGACTAATTGAACTGAATGATAGCTTTTGGCATTTGACATGCTAATTATGTGATCTGCGTGTCTTGATAAGCGTTTTGCGATGAAAAATGACTGTGGAGACTGAATGACAAAAGAAAAACGAAATTTATTGCTGAAAATAAAAATAGCCTCTCCAAAAGGATTTTTTTAATGACTGCAAATCGGTGGAGCATAAACCCATAAAAAAATTCTATGATTTTCCTTTGGATATTGTTGCTCTTGGCATGTGCGACTTTTTATATTTTTATATAGTTTGTTAGTTTTTTTCTGAAAAACTCAAAATCAAGCCAATACAACAATTTAGTTGGTTTTTTTTTGGTTTTTTTTTTCGTTGTTGTTTTACGGTATATCAACCTCAATGAGTTATTTAACGCCAACAACAATTTTAAGATAGATTCGTATGAATAGAATATATATTCATTGATTTAGTTTAGTTTGGTTTGGTTTGGTTTGTTTTACGGTATATCAACCTCAATTGGTTATTTAATGCCGACAGTAATTTTAGGATAGCTTCGTATGAATAGAATATATATTCTTTGATTTAGTTTGGTTTGGTTTGTTTTACGGTATATCAACCTCAATGGGTTATTTAATGCCGACAGTAATTTTAGGATAGCTTCGTATGAATAGAATATATATTCTTTGATTTAGTTTGGTTTGGTTTGGTTTGGTTTGTTTTACGGCATATCAATCTCAATGGGTTATTTAATGCCGACAGTAATTTTAGGATAGCTTCGTATGAATAGAATATATATTCTTTGATTTAGTTTAGTTTGATTTGGTTTGGTTTGTTTTACGGTATATCAACCTCAATGGGTTATTTAATGCCGACAGTAATTTTAGGATAGCTTCGTATGAATAGAATATATATTCTTTGATTTAGTTTAGTTTGGTTTGGTTTGGTTTGTTTTACGGTATATCAACCTCAATGGGTTATTTAATGCCGACAGTAATTTTAGGATAGCTTCGTATGAATAGAATATATATTCTTTGATTTAGTTTAGTTTGGTTTGGTTTGGTTTGTTTTACGGCATATCAACCTTAATGTCGACAAGATTTTTATTACTGGTATTTTTTTTAAATGTAATATTTTTTTTCAAATTTGTATTGCTGGTATTAAAACATATTTTTACATTTTCATAGTATTTTGACTCCAGTTTTGCTATTTGCTGGGACCCTAACAAGTGCTAACACCCCGAGCCAATGTGGACCTGGGAATACCAGCAATTAAGTGGCTCCACGCTTCTCAAAACCTCCTGATTAGAGGCCTTGCTGCCGGATGTAGTTTATCGTCATACCCAGGACGCTACATCAATTCAAATATCTAGAAATTGAGTGCAGAAAATGCCACACTGAAATTTTAAGGCGCATTGTAATCGGAGAAAGATGCCTTCGAACACCTAAGCAAAGTATTAAAAAACAATAAAATTTCGTTAAAAAAGAGAAAAAACTGACATGTATGCAATATCGGCCCACCTAAATGTCAGTGAATGCGTTAGAATTTATTCACAAATGAAGAAGACTTAAGACAACAGAAATACGGTTCTACAGAAGGATGCTGAGAATATCATGTACTAAACATGTGAGCAACGACAAGGTTTTAAGGAGAACGTGTCTTAAGTACTTGCATATTTAAGGAAAAACTAATACAGTTTATAATTTTAAAAAACAAGGATCATAACATTGTGACACTATTTGGCTTGCTAAAAAAAAAGAAAGAAGAAAAAAAACGAAAGGCGAGAATTAAATTTAGATGATAAGAAGTCATCACGAAAAGGACACTAAGCGGTGTTATTTTTCTGACAAAGAAAAGTCGTAAAATTTTTATTTCCATTGTCGAGAAAGGAAGATACTGGATTTAATCTGATTTATGTTACGGGGCGGGTGAAAATTCCAGGTTGATCAAATAACCTGCGAGACAGAATTCTAAAGAGATAAAAATTAATTAAGCACCCGCTGACCGAAGAACGAAAATGTCCATTGGACCACACAGAGTTACAAAAAACAAAAGACTAAAACCATTAGTTATCTACGGAAAGGTCGTTTGGAAAAGGCATCTCCTTTGTGTCGGAACTGGCTAGGATAGCGAAACTATTTTATCGGATCAGTAATTGGCACCAAGAATGCAAATACGTCCAAATGGCCACCCACTTGATGCTGGCGAAAAAATGATTGACGAATTCCGGGTGATTCGGTTAAGATAAAGAGTCTAGGGTGTGAAGTCCCCTCGAAGAGAAGAAAGAAAAAGAAAAGAAAAAGAAAAAAGAAAAATAGGGGAAGATGATTTTTTTTCTTTTTTGAGCAAGATTTTTTAAACCGAGGCTAGTCTGGCCACACCCACGCTGCTGGGCGCCCATTGGCTGATTGGTGGCATGAGCGTTAGGCGGAGGTAATCATGTGAAGAAGGAGGGGAGGGCTGTTGCGCCCCCTGAAGGGATAGGTGTGAGATGCCACTGTGAGAGAGAGGGGAAACCCGTTGACACCCTCTGAGGGCATGGTGAGATACCAATATGAGAACAGAAGAAGGTGGGAAGACGAAAGACTTCCAAAAATGGAAAATAATAAAATTTTCCTGACCGAAAACAAAGAAGTGGATTGTGGGTTTAGAATTATCAAGGAACCTCAAACCCCGACAAGCTCACCCCGGTTTTGGTCGGCGTCCATATAAGCAGAGTCGCAGCGAGTGAAAAGCAGTACCAGTTCGAGTTCAAGTCTGCAGTTGGGGTTGAAGACAGAGAGGCAAGCAGTTGCAGTGAGCTGAGAGCTCTGAAGACCCGCCTCGCAGAAGCTGACAAAGATTCGCGCAAATTCCGAACTCAACTTCTAGCCAAGTACAATTTATTTTTGAAGAACGACTTAGACTCACACCACCGAAACAAGTTTCACGAATATCACCTGAAGATACACCAAGAACCAGTTTCTTAAAGAACAAACAACTTAAGATGTTAAGACTCGCCTAAACAAACACAAAGTGTCACGAATCCATATAGCGGGTTGGGAAGTAGACGCAGTCCTGTATTCAGCAACCATATATAAAATATTGTTATCCTTTTTTAACACATTTGAACTTTTCGAGTTATTATTTTATTTTCTCTTACATATACTTGTGCGATATCACCCTTATTCGAACTCGGCTTGCATTACGGCCCAGCGACTGATTGATTTCGTCTACCTAAGATCAATTCACAACGTGGGTAGGTTAGACTGGAAATCAAAGCAGTTACTTCGGTAACCAGACGTTGGAAGCGAGCTGGGAACGACAAGGCTGATACCGAATCTAACCAGATTCCCATCCGAATCACCAAAAGATTAGAACGTCACATTTTATGCCGCGACCAATACCAAGCCAGTTGGTCGTCACAGGACAGGATAGCACGACGGACGCAGCCAGGCAGACGTCACATTTGGCGCAGCGACACCGCGGGGACGTCACACATTCATCAAGTGGTTAATGAATTTTTTAAATTTGGCTAACGAAGTAAATTTGCAATTTTATCTCATTAACTTTACTAATTTAATTTTTGTATGAATGATTCATTGCTTTATATATATATATATATATATATATATATATATATATATATATATTGTTACGTTAACCCCATATTTGTACCCTTCTCGTGTCCGGGAATTATTTCTCCTTTTCCACAAGACTTCGCAGTGAGGAACAGTGCAGTCATAGAATTGCGGAAGACACATAAACCGAGATGTCTGTAATAGATACTTTTCTAAACTCTCCCACGTTTGACGGTCTATTAAAGCTGAAAAAGGACCATATTTTAGAGATAGGCTTAAAACTGGAGTTGGACGTAAGACGGTCTATGCGAAAGGCAGTTGGTGAAAGTAGTCTCAGAAGACATGGTCGATAATGAAGTTTTCGACCGGAGCGTTCTTGACAATCTTGTGTTAGAAGTGCCTCAACTTTCAGAAGCCCAGATCGAACTGGAGAAACTTAAGATCGAAGTCGAGACCCAGATTAAACTGGCGAGAATTAGTCAGGAAACCCGTATCAGAGAAATAGAACAAGAACGATTACGACATGAGAGGCAGCGGAACGACTTTGATCTCACCAGGCAAATCCGACTTGTGCCTACATTCAACGAAGAAGACGTGGATAAATATTTCCAACACTTCGAGAAAATTGCTTTAAATCTAGAATGGCCCATCGAAGCCTGGCCGACATTGCTACAGACAGCTTTGAAAGGTAAAGCACAAGAAACGTATGCCTCACTTTCAGTTGCGGACAGCGCCGACTACAACATCGTAAAAGCATCGATCCTAAGAAACTACGAAATGGTACCAGAAGTGTATAGACAGAAATTTAGAGATCATAGAATGGACGAAAACCAAACATATGTAGAGTTCTTCAGGCTGAAAGAAACATATTTCGACCGATGGATTTCGGCGAAAGAAATAGGTGCGGATTACGATAAGCTAAGACAGTTAATCTTAATAGAAGAATTCAAATGGTGCGTTCACGATAACCTCAAAACATTCCTCAACGTAAGACAGGTCTACACAGCCTATGAGATGGCTACCCTCGCGGACGAATACGCACTAACACATAAGCGAGGCAAGAATAAATCAGAGGACCCATCTGAATATGGGAGAAGCACAAAGCCTCGAGTAATGGCTAGGACAAGACCTGGTCAGGCAAACTACCCACATCGACCGAACAGCCCGAAGAGTAAACGGTTTGATTCTCATTCTTTTACCTCCCGACGGACAGAAGGAGGGAAAAACATAACGTGTTACTACTGTGGGAAGGTAGGACACATGGCGGCGAATTGTTTCGAGAAGAAAAGTGTCGAACACAGAAGTGCAGACTCAAATAAACCACAAGGGTTTATATCGTCGCATAAGGATCTCAGTAAGATCAAAGGTCAAATCAGAGAGGAATACGAACCATTTGTTTCGAACGGCTCCGTATGTCCGGTGGATGACCCCACAAAGAGGGTTAAAATCAAAATCCTAAGAGACACGGGAGCGACCCAATCTCTGATAGTCGAAGAAGACATTCCACGCGGATCAGAGACAGCCACGGGCGAACGATTAGTTATACAAGGGGTAGGAGGTCATTTTGTTAGTGTCCCGCTTCACCGGATCTCCCTTGACTCTGACATAGTATGTGGACCTATAGTCATCAGAGTGATTGATAGTCTGCCTATGAAAGTCATATCGATGTTGCTGGGAAATGACCTGGCTGGAGAAAGAGTTATACCCCATCCAAGAGTGGTGGAAAAACTGAGCGTCTCGGAGGAGACTGAGAAGATCGAGGAAATGTATCCTGGAACATTCCCATCATGTGTGGTGACCCGAGCGAATGCGAGGAAAAGAGCTGAGGAGACGAGTTCCAGAATGGAAAGCGAGGAGGAAGGGAACGAAGTGGTTGACCTCTCCCAAACTTGTTTAGGCCATGAGATAGGATCGAACCCTATGCTCGAACAGACCACAACATCAAGCCTTAACCCTCTTAAGGAAACAACAGACGCCATGCCCACCGCAGAAAGATCTATGGCAATCGAACAGAGGGAGGATAGCCAAATCGCCCCCCACTTTTCGAAGAGACGTTACCTGAGGAAGAATTGAGCAAGGTACCCTCAGGATTCTACGTTGAGAACGACATCTTAATGCGGAAGTGGAGACCCACACATACACCTGCCCAGGAAGATTGGTTAAGCGTACGCCAGTTGGTATTACCAAGGAGATACAGAGAGGAAGTGCTTTGGACGGCCCAGAACAAGATGAAGAAAAAGTACGATCGAAACACTATTCGAAGAAGTTTCAATGACGGAGACAAAATACCGGTGCGGTTACCATTGTCTGGTCACCCCCCTGAAGGCTCGCTTTCACGGTCCTGACGAAATTTCCTGGAAAGTTAGCGACCTCAACTACATGGGGAACACTCCAGACCGAAGGAAAGAAAGACAACTGTGCCACATTAATATGGTCAAACCATATTACGAGAGAGGGAAATCAAGCCCCATCCTGGCCGTAGATGGACCCCTCTATGCCTCTAGTCAAGCAGACGCTTTATCACGCTGCTAACATAATAAAGAATATACCCTTGATATATATATAAATAAAAAGGGGAACAGAGAAGAGTAAATCTTTTATTTTTTTTAAATAAATCCCATTTCCAATTGTGTTGAAAAAGAATTGCAAGCGATCCTTTTTCCTTTTTTTGGTGAGGGGATGTTACGTTAACCCCATATTTGTACCCTTACCTCAGATTTTATAAGTATATTTTCAGTACCTTGTTTATTTGCGACGAAACATATGAATCTTAATAACTTCTTTATTTCTTGAATAGGCAGATTGTGAGATATATATTGTTTTTATAACCAGATGAGTCAGGGCCAGTTCTCGGAAAAGAACCTTCCCTTCTACCCCCATTTCCTACCTGGTCCCTAACGCGTAAGCCAAACAAACGCTGTTTGACAGATAGGTGTGAATGATGTTAGCCAGTCCCATAGTCGCTGGCCAGAACGAACGCTGTTTGACAGATAAGTGTGGATGACATTAACAGGGTCCGTGAATGACGCATACCTTTTTTTTTGGGGGGGGGGCAACGCGTGACTCAACATATAGCAGTTTTCGTTTCGCACGTGTTGAGGTAACAACAACCAGATAGTTGCTGGCTGTCGGAGGAGTCGGGCGTCACCAAAACCTGCCTTAGCTATTTGCCATTAGAAGAAGCAGTTGTCACCAGACCCAGACTTCGTAGTTCGATGCCAGAAGAATTAGATGCCACCAAAAACAAAAGGACCGACGCGAGAATATAGATCACCATTGTCAACCCAAGTCGGCTACATTCCCGTGATTTTTCTGTGTGTTCTCCTCGCCATCAACCCGGATTGGATGTCGCCAGTCAAAAATTCATATTAGAACATTGTCAATCCCACCCTTTGCTTTCAGAGAGGTGTATGAATATCCTTTTGAACAAACTGTACCCCGACAATAGTCAATCGACGTCGATTCCAACCTTATGTAAGTTTCTGCATGTTTTTCCATATCTTATAATCTGCTATCTCCGTATTCATATGTATTTCGCCGCATTAATATCTGTTTAATTGGTAACTTTTCTCCCCATCCCTTGTATTATTTAGTTTTCTTTTTCTTTTTCTTACATTCACACTCCGTGTATTCTATACATAAAATCTTTGTATTACATATTCTCGTGTTGTCTTCTGTTGTTCTGTGTCTGCGTATAGTTCATTTTCTTTCTGCGTTTACCGACGTCCGGAATTGGAGAATTCCCCTCCCAACGTTCTTTTCTTTATTTTTATACCTTGGGATCTCTTACTTATTTTTTTTTTATTTTCTCGTTACGTCCCGGCTATCGTAGTCACAACGAAACCCCGGGCGTAACAATATATATATATATATATATATATATATGATAGAAATTTTGTCTGACTTGAATAATCATGCATAGAAATTCGTCGAGTCTAGAAGAATCCTCAACAGAATGCAGAAAGGACAGAAACCCGACCGATTTGTTATACTCGGAAATTCTAGCCCCTAGGAAATCGACGCGCGGCGAAGTTTTGCGTTTTTATTTTTTCATAAAGACGGCAGTCACTCAGAGAACTCATTCGTCTTTCATATATATATATATATGGCAGGATATTCATATCGTGAGCAGGAAGATATAATTTTTACATACGTCCACGCGAATAATAATGGACGCGAGGCTGCACAGCTGTATTAGTTTCCAGACCAAAGACAGTCATCATGCCGTTTATCGTCGCGTTTCGGAGACCGGTACCGTGACACCACAAACTATAGGTCGAGGAAGGCTCGTGCGCCTGAACACATTCTACAGGCTGTCGGATACGATCCAGGTATCAATACACGTGAAGTGGCCCTATTATATCGTACATTTTATAGTACCGCATGGAGTTGCTCCTATATCTATATCACATTGCAACGTGTGCAGAGTATTTCGTCCTCATCACTCACTGCGGGAGAAGTTTTGCCGATAGTTTATTGCACAAACTGCCGATCCGTTGTTTGTCTCTTGTCTTGTTCACAGATGAGGCAACATTTGGAAGAGATGGAATAACAAATTTACACAACCAATATTTGTAGGCGAATCGGAAGCCCCGTGGTACAACACAGGCTAGACACCAACATGTTTACGATTAATGTGTGGGCTGGAATTGTAGGTGACCGTCTGTTAGGTCTGTATGTTCTCCCAGCACATCTTACAGGAGCTGTCTGCAGGGACTTTACTTCGAACACACATCCAGACCTGCTAGAGGATGTACTCTTGCTAATACGAAAACGTATCTAGTTCATGCATGATGGAGCTCCAGTACATTTTAATCACATTGTTCACGGTGCACTAGCTGACATCTACCATG
>OZ010590.1:46792959-46810459 GCA_963932145.1 Acanthosepion lycidas | reverse complement strand
TCTGAAGTGTACTGGGAAAAGTTGAAAAATGTTCACTTCCCTCGCCATTTCCCTGTTAGAAAGCCTCGGAATACCAATTTTACTAAGATTAGTTCAATTTTAAAATTAGTCAGTCAAGTGCCATATGTGATACACGCTTGGGCGATCGTGTATCTTTCGATAGAAAGATTTTTTCTCGCAGTAGATTGCCCTTCCTCTCTGCGGTAGACTGATTGCCATCCAAGACAAAATGAACCCAATCCGTCCTGCTATTCAACCCATAGCTAGGGGAGAAGAGATGGATTCGTACCTTTTCCAAGGCTATTTGTGCGTAAGTGAATCTAACAAACTCCACTGAAAGTCGAACTCGGCACTCCGAGTTCACAATCTGAGCCGATATCTATTACACCACAACGAACATCCATAGATTACCTATTCTAACTTTCATCAATTATTGTCGTAATTGGGGCAAATGTTTAAAATATTTTATAATAGTTACTATAATTATAAATAAATAAAAAATAAAATTTATAAGAAGCCAGCCGCATTAAATATATATATTTTTTTTTCAGATTGGAGGTCATTTTCGTCGCCAAATTTACTTTGTCGGATTTCTTTGACTTACTATTAAGACAGAAGTAAGTACTTGCGTCATATGTATAAACACCTAGTTGAGAACTGAAGACATCAGGGAGGTCGTTAATGAAAATTATTCTTATTATATATATATATATATATATATATATATATATATATATATATATATCTTTTAGTCGTTGTTCCTTTTATCCTCATATTTTTCTTTTCTTACAATACGAATTGTTATTCTGTTAATTTAATATTTACCGACGTATTTCTCTTCTGAAGTGTTAAGAATCCTTAAAGAAGAATGCTTTTCCTGCATTTTCATATATATATATATATATATATATATATATATGCAAAGAGAGAGAGAGAGTGGAGGGATCGAGAGAGACAATTACTTCATAACTGAATGTCATTAGGATTGTCATTGAATGTGATAGACATTAAATGTCTATCACATAAAAGTATAAAATAAAGGCAGCGTCACAAAAAAATAATATATATTTTCTGTTTATACGTTATTTTGAAAGATACAAATAAGTAAATGCTCTGTTTATAACAAACAGTATTTACTAAATTTACCGGCCTGAATGTCCGAGAAATTTCATAGAAAATATGTGTAGTCCGAGAGGAATCGAACCAGTATCCTACACGGAACCGTCACATAGATTGACGTACTATACCATTTATCTATTGATGGAGCGTCTGATTATCAAATTCAAATTACTGTTTTTAAACAACAAATTTCCCATGATTTCTCTTAAACGCTCATATCCGATCGAAACGCATCTTAACGTAAACAGATAAAATCATATATTATGAAATGGACTAAGTTCGACAATATATAAGTAAATGCTCCGTTAAATATTTGTATATAAAAATAACGTATAAACAGAAAATATATTAAAATAATTGTCAGACTTAGTCCATTTTATAATATATATATACGTGTGTGTGTGTGTGTGCAAATATATAGAAAAATTGGAAAGAAGATCTGTATATATATATATATATATATATCTGTATATATATATATATATATATATATATATATATATATATATATATATATATATACACAGGCGTACATATATATACAGATGTGTACGTGCATATATATACAGATTTGTATCTCTGTATATATATATATATATATATATATATATATATATATATATATATATATATAAGTGAAACATTGAAGTTAACACTCAGAGGCAACTGGCAGTTTCAGGTCTGACGATTGCGTCCAGCACGAAACAGCCTGTCGCCTTTGATTGCTGACTTCAATGTTCACTTTTATATTTCTTTACGCTCTATCTCTGATATTGAGCACTTTATCCCATAAATATACCACACCTTAAAACTATATTTCTTCATATATATATATATATATATATATATATATATATACAGACGTACAAAATCATTTTAGTATTAAATATATTTAAACATTTCATCTTATATATATATATATATATATATATATATATATATATATATATATATATATATATATATATGCATGTTTGTTTATATATTCTATAGGGTGTCCAAGGCTAATTTTGCAAAATACAACATGGCACTTTCCAATCACAACTTCGCTGGCTTGTCATGTTCCAAGAATGAGTGACGACAGAATACCTAAGGTCCTCAAGACAGCTTGACAATGGACAAAGGTGTGTTGAACGATCGTGGTTATATATATATATATATATATATATATATATATATATATATATATATATATATATGTATGTATATATATATATATATATATATATATATATATGTATATATATATATATATATATATATATATATGTATATATATATATATATATATATATATATATATATATATATAGTCATCGGACTGGAGTCAAAATGTTGTATCCGTTCTCCTCGCCTGTATTGCTAATAATAATAATAATAATAATAGCCGTTACCTTATAAAGATCGTTCAGTGTATGACAGTAAACTACATCCGGCAGTAAGGCTTCCGATCGGGAGGTTTAGAGGAGCGTGGAACCACCTCTTAATTGCTGTTGTTCCCAGGTTCACCCTGGCCCAGAGTCGTAGCACCTGTTATGAACCTAGCTATGGAAAAATAAACTGGGGTCAAAGCATGAAAATATAAAAATGATTAGAAAAAATTACCAGCAATACATTTTCCTAGTAAAAAAGAAATTAAAAATTAACAGCAATGCATTATTGAAAAATATAATTACCAAAGATCGCAAGAGAATAAAATTTCAGCATTAAATGACCCGAAAGGAGTTGATATACCGTTAAACTAACCAGATCCTTCATATGGCAATCAAATAAGGTGTATCTGTCCAGCACTGAGTAAGAATGTTTGCCTGTACCTTATTCATTTTGCTCACTTGCAAAACTATGTGCTTTGATTAAGAGATAATTATCATTGATTTGATGCTAGTTTGAACGAATGAATGAGAAGGCCCACGAAATCTTTTTTGTCATCGCTTTTAATCCACTTCTTCAAGTTGTATTTGAAAAAATACACCAAAGAAATTAAGCTGACGTAAATTCAAATAAAGAATATCTCAGACTCTTCGTCTGAATTTAATAACATTTTTTAAAAATTCTGCTCATCTTAGAATTTGGTCAAATTTTTACGAATTCAGATCCGCTAATCTAAATAAAATTATATTTCTGATAAATTCCAAACACTCAGATAGATAGATAGATAGATAGATAGATAGATAGATAGATAGATAGATAGATAGATATGAACAGAGAGAGAGGAAGATAAATGTATATATATATATATATATATATATATATATATATATATATAGGTAGATATGAAAAGAGCGAGATAGATAGATAGATAGATAGATAGATAGATAGATAGATAGGCAGGCAGGCAGGCATTGCTTTATTTTAACGAACGTCAAGGAAGATATTGAGAGGCATTCTTAGGTGTTGAAATTTGAAATGCTTGTTTTTAACGGTACCGTTCACCCTTTACAAGGCCCAGAGGCCACTCATGGTAGAGGGTTACGTTAGAAGGCCATTTGTGTGTATAGGAGTGGATGATAACGGTTAACTCAAGCCTTGAACACGTTAGGATTGTAGCGATCGGGGAAACGTCCCGGTGGAAGTCGGTTCCACAAAATTGTGGTTCACTGGAAGAAGCAACTCGAGTGGAACTTACTTCTCACCGATTGAATACAGAGGGAATGTTGGTGGTTTTCTACTATGTAAGCGTGTTCTTGCGGTGAAGGTTTGCTTTAGCCGGACCAGGTAATGTAGTTCGTCCGAGCACTTTCCATGGTGGTAGCGATAGAGCAGCGAGAGGCTTGCCACATCCCACCTGTTGAAGGGTAGAGAATATTTCGTCAGCCACAAGGGCTCGGAAACGCTTTTGGACTCTATCAAGGCTGGAAAGTTTAGGCAGCTTCCGCCCAAATATGACAAGAGTACTCCATTTTGGGCCTGATCTGGCTATTGTAAAGGTAGAGGATAACAGAAGGAGTCAGGTACTTACTGCACCGCTACAGGGAACCGACCATTTTACCTACAATGATCGTATGTACGAGTTCCAGTTGGGGTTGGGTGTGAGTTTTGAGACTCAACAGTCTTTCAAGGTAATGTGCTTCCCGGGTGGGGGGGACCTCATTTCATCCTGATTGGTGGTAGTTTGGGGTCAGATCGGCGATGATGGAACGTAACTAGCTTGATTTTCGAGGCATTAAATGTAACCATCAATTTTTTTACCCCATTGGATAGTTTGTGCACAATCGGAAGAGATATCAGTCGCCAATCGAAAGTTTTAGCAGTGCGCCCGAATATAGTCGCATCTTCGGCATAGATATTTACAAATGACCTGAGTATATTCTTAGGCAGGTCATTTATTCATTTATGTAGATCAAAAAGAGTTTTGTTCCTTGGAGTGACCCCTGAGTTGACCGCTAGTGCTCCGGAGGACTGGCCCATTAATAGCTACCTTCAGGGACCGACCTGTTGGGAAGGATTTTACGATCGAGAAGAGCTTTCCAGTGATTCCATAACTGTAGAACTTGTGTGGTAAACCTTTGTGCCACACCTTGTCAAAGACCTTTGAGATATCTAATGTTATGGCCGTCGACTTATGAAGCGAAAACGACAAGATAACAAAATAGAAAGAAAGAGGAGAAAAGAAAAAAATATGATGTTAAAATGTAAGAGATAACTGCAGATACATTATAAGCAAAATATGCGTTGAGAAAGAAAGAACGAAAGAAAGAAAGAAAGAAAGAAAGAAAGAAAGAAAGAAAGAAAGAAAATACGAATCAATCAGCGGAGAAAAAACTATTCGAAAGAGTATTGTTAGTAAGGAATAAGTTATACTGTCAAGAAAATGATCTCCTCAGATCGACAGCCATGTTGGATCACTTGGCATGATCAAAGTGGTGAAGAGTCATTTGAAAGATTTCTTCATCTGGCGCCAACACCAGGACTGGACAATAACAAATTAATTGGTTTTCACTCGGTCAACCGTAATCAAAAAATAACTACACATACAATTATTTCGCAACAAACTGTAGTTCAGATTGTTTTATTTTTGAAAATAAACGTTGTTAACATCAGTTCGAGACATCTCGACTGCTGCTTCCGATTTGAATTCATTGAATTGCTTTTTATAGTATCATCTGTAATTTAAAAAGAACGTTCTTCGTTACAACGAGAACTGAGAAGCCATTACGACTAAGACAGGGCGTCACATGTTCGGAAATATCATTTAAATAGTGTTTAATCATTGCTAATCAATAAGCCAGAGAAATTTTGAGACTGATATCCCTTTTTTATATAATAAAAAGGTTTACACTAGTCGATTCTTCGGTTAAAGATGTGATATAGAAACTACAAAGATGAGAATACTAGAGAAAATACATATCTAACTTTGTTGGTTATTTTCACACAATTGGTAACAAGATTCCCAATGTGTTTCTAGTCTGTTACACAAGCCATTTCTCTAATAGAAATTCATTGTAAGTGAGAATCACAGATCAATCAGAAGTAAATACCACTGATGGGCAGTTTCAGTGGAAAATTCACGGCTTTTTTATTTTTATTTTTTTTTTTTTATGAATCTTAATTCTTAATTTAACAATTGAATAAGCTTCTTGTAAGTTCTACAGCTATAAAATACACGTGCAATTTCTTCTATCGAGCTGAACAACTTTAACAAAATGTTGCAATAACAATCATAAGTATGAATGCAGATCATTAAAGAAGTAAGAGGGTACAAATGAAAAGATATAAAATTGGCAGTTTTCCATTTACTGAAGCAAACGTTAAACGTATGTGAGTGTTAAAGCCTCTCAACTTGGTAACGTTTTGCTGACTGCCGTATAATGTTTATTTTATTTTTTATAAATTATTATTAAATTAAGAATTAGGTACATTATTTACATTGTTCGGACTATCATCCTCATCTTTGTTGCCATATTTATCACAACGTTTCGGCCGTTGTACGCTCCGGCCTTCTTCAGGTGGTTGGAATGTCGAACTGAACCCTTTAACTTACATCCATTAGACATGGCACGTGGAACTAGAACAGTCTACCCCAGCGAGCGAAATAAAGAGTTCAGTTCGACATTCCAACCACCTGAAGAAGGCCGGAGCGTACAACGGCCGAAACGTTGTGATAAATATGGCAACAAAGATGAGGATGATAGTCCGAACAATGTAAATAGTGTACATAATACCTCGTCTCAGAAATATAGACAGATACTTAAGAATTAGGATTCATCTTAAAATTCAAATTTTAAAAAGCCGTGAATTTTTCACAGCCACTGCTCGTTAATGATAACACTGGACAACAAAAAACTTCTTTTTTAAGTTGTCTATACTTTTCCAAGATATTTAGGACAATTTTTCACCGCAAAATCAGAAAATGACATCCGTTTCTCTCAATCAGTTCATGTTTTTGTGCTATGTTAAGTTTTTAAAAATCCGATCTTATGATTAAATCAGTTACATTTTTGTTACACTAACGATTGAATTTTGTTAATATTTCTTATACAAAATAAGTTTTTTAAGAGAAAAAATTGTTTTCTAACACAATTTATTAATTAAATATTACAAACATCGATGACGATAAGTTGAATAGTCTACATTGATAAATGTAAGTACATGTAAATTGCATATTACGTCACCATAGTAAACTATGGTGACGTAATATGCAAACTATGGTGACGTAATATGCAATTTTCAGGGCTTGAAATTCCATTTATTCAAACCCTTAGAATGGTCAACAGTAGGGATGTCTCTCTTCAAAGTCCAGCAGTAATCAGCCATCATGACTGCAGCCGAACGTCTCCATCTCTTTCAGGTTTTGATGGAATCTCTCCCCCTGTTCGTCCCCATCGATTCCAAATTCTCAGGAAATCGATCCATACGTAAGAATAAATAATGCATTTTGATGCTTATGTTCTATCTGAGGTTTCTGAAAGCGGTCAGCATATTGATGACAAGATCTGCGGAGTTCCTGGCCTTGTTGTTGCCAAGAAATTTCTTCACGAACAGAACAAAAGCCTTCCATGCTTCTAGTTCCACTACCTACATTGATTTTTCAAACTCTGACGAACTGACGGATTTGAGGACCGTCAATGATGGCAGCTTTCAACTTGCGGTGGGAAAAGTATCCAGTCCCTATCCACCAGAGGCTTATTGATGACGTCTGCTGCTCTGCAAGGTATCAATTCCTCCCCAACAGGCCAGTCCTTTTTCGTGTAATGCTGATCAGTGTCGTTTCTATCCCACATGCACAGAAAGCATGGGTACTTGATGAACATCTTCAGGTCAACGCGAATAAACAACTTATACTGATCATAAAGAATTTTCTCCAGAACATACTTCACTGTTTCATATTTCTCCTTCAGTGTGGTCGAGTGGGCGTGGGATACAGAGGAAAACTGGTTGCCATTGTGCAGCTAAACACCTTTCAGTGATCGTTTGTCGCTGTCAATGAACAGTCTCCAATCTTTGGGTACGTACTGTGGCACTCCATTTTTTGTGAAGAAGCTGCACAATATCTGTACAGTAAACCAAGTCTTTCTCTTCAGAGAAAAAACGGAGATACTCTTCATGACTGTTGCGGTAGAAGATAATGTGAGCACTGTCAGAGAGGAAGTTTTTTTTCCTTCACTCTAGATGCTAACAGTTTGGCAGAGGATTCGCGAAGCTGAAATTGTGAATGAGATCATTTAGTTCTTTTGGAAAAAAGAATGTGACGCATCATTGTCAAAAGCCACTTCTTTTTCTTCCTTTTCGAGAAAGGTTCTAAGAAATTCAGAGGAAAAAGGGCATTTGATCGTCCTGGATAAGACGATAAACTGCATCTACATCCTGGGTAAGCCGACAAACAACATCCAACAGCAAGGCCTTTGATCAGAAGGTTTTGATGAGTGTGGCACTACCTCTTAATTGCTGGTGTTCCCAGGTTCGCCTTGACCCTGGGTGGTAGGACCTGTTAGGGTCCCAGCTATGGGAAAATAGTTAACCCCCACACAGGGGTCAAAACACTATGAAAGTGTAAAAATAAGTTTTAATACGCAACAATATATTTTTGGAAAAAATATTACCAGCAATAAAATCTTGTCGGCATTAAATAACCCACCGAGGTTGATATGCCGTAAACCTAACCAAGCTGAAGATTTGAGAATAAAGAAGGACGAGAGAGATCTTGGGAGAAGCAGAGGAGATTCAAAATACCAGCCCTAATTATTTCGTATTGATACACCCATTCTTGGCTTCTTTTTATATATTTTCAAACCACACTTATATTATTAAGATTTAATTCAACTTCTGTACAGTCGATGCAGTTTTAACTACATTAATTTTACTTTGTAACGCATTTCGCTTGGATTGACTTTGATAACCTTTAATCTGCCACAAAGCAACCGTTTGAGACTGTCGCACTAGTTTGTTCACTACTGTGAACATTTAAAATAATTTATCCGAGGTTTATTTAACATGTAATTTAAAAGTGATTGGTCGCATTCTGAAATTGAAAATATGTGACGCACATTGGATAATTGCTTGGCACACCTGAAAAATCTAAAGTCTAATTAAGAAACAAGAACAGAATAGTTTTCCAAAACCAATGCTGACAGGCCAAAACCAGATTCAGACTCGTCGAGACAAGAATCTCCTCAAGAGAAGACCATAAAATTCATTGACGCGTTGTGCGTAATTTAACCACGTGACTGAGAAGGCGGCAGTAACCATGGAAGCGGCGACAGACTTGAGTGCGTGTAAAGCTACAGCTTTTAGTGTGCAAGCGTATATTGTGTTGACTTACTCGCGTGGCTGAAATCGAAATATTGTAGCCATTTTGCTATTACTCGGTTTTCTACCGTCTACTTTTTATTTTCAATAATTTTCTTTCGATGCTTGTTCTCTTGGTAACTTTTATAAAGTTTCCTTTACATTTTCTTCCTTTTCTCCTTCATTTTGTCACTTTTTCTGTGTTATTGGACTTTTCAATCTTATCAGTATCTTTATTTCGGTAAGGTTATCCTGAACAACCAAAATGGCATTAAGGTTTCTTTGTAGATTGTTTTCTTTCTTTCTTTCCAATGGTTTTAGATAGGTAACTCCAAAAAACAAAAAAAAAAAAAAAAAAACAACGATGCCTAAGATTTAAAATGTATTTTCAAAATGAAAAATCTTTCTTGAAGCTTTTATTTTAGTTTCAAGCAAATAAATTGAATTTAATATTCCCAATAAGCAAAATACATTTTTGCTTTTCAACTCGCATTTAAATTGATTGAAATGATTTTTTAATCATTAGAATCATCCATATTGGCGAATCTGTTGTAGGCAATTCAGTCGTCAGGCTTTTTATATTAAAAATCGGAACACCCTAACAAACAATAATGAAATAAAAATAAAGTAAACATGAGTATGCTTGTTAAATAAATCATTTGTATTTACAAATATATATACATGAATTCAAGTGAGACGAAAAGGAGTAAAAATAGTCTTTAATTGAGCTAAAGTCTTTGTGTAGTTGGTCCACAGAAAAAAAATGTTATTTAGAAAATAATTTTATCGTTAGCGAAGATTCACTGACCATCATTGTTGTTGTTCGAGATGGTTTGTTTAAAGTCACCGACACATGATCGTTAGCGAAGATTCACTGACCGTTCAAGCTGGTGTTGTAGCTGATTTGCTTGAAGTCGTTGTCACATCTTTCAGCACGGGAAAGAGAAGCTATACAGCCACGTCTTTTCTTGTATTCGGCTTGGAGACAGCCGCATCTTTGTTCGTTGAAAGTCAAAATCTGTGAGTTTTTTCCCCGAAAGTAGGCTGAAATTTTTCTTAAAATCTGAGTTTTGAAAGAATGTCTAAATCAATGCGTTTTTCATAGCAAAAAGACGCTTAAATTTCCCAGACTAATTTATGGCCACCCGCTGACACAAGTAAAACAGAATTTTAAAAGGATCAAAAATACAATTTAAGTAATCCAAAAGTCCTTTGGTCTTTCCTCTTAATAATAACCTAAAGATTTTAACGATAAATATTTGTTTTCATTAAGTTTAGGGCATTTTTTCATCATGTATCCTCATTTTTAGCGAATCTTTGGCGGTATCTAGTTTTAGAGAAAAAAATGACCGCTAATCTTCCTGCAACCAGCCCTATGTTTACGTAATCTTGTCATTAGTCTAGTAGAAAAGACCAGGGTAACAATGCATTAATGCGATCTTGAGCAAGTCTCTCCCTCGGTATCATTGAATTTTGAGCACTATTTTTAATTCAAGAAGAAAGCAAAGATAGGTCAGACTTGCGATGACTTCACTAAATCTATCAACTTGAATTTTTAACATCCAAAACAATTTTACTGCTACTATTCTCTCAAAGAATTTCTGCTTATTTTCTTTTTTTCTATGCGCCACGTCCCATGACGTAATGATCAGGGCTCTCCACAATTTCCTATCCTTTGTAGCGCTTAGTAAGGTTTGTTTTCTCGCCATCCAGCCCCAACCCTGTTCTGCCATCCATTGACACAAGTTTGTTAGGTAGGTTATTCGCTGCTTCTTTTTGTCCCTCTTGCTTTTTATATGTCTTGTGAGTGTCAAATTTACCAAGCCGTCTTTTCTCATTACGTGCCCTCGAAATTTCAACATTCACTTTCTGATTCTAAGTATAAGGGTCCTTTTGGTTTCTATTTTATCTAAAAATTCGCCGTTGCTAACATATTCAGTCCATGATATTCTCAGCATCCTTCTGTAGAACCATATTTCTGTTGCTTCAAGTCACATTTTCATATGTGAGGAGATTCTCCAGTATTCACTGCTAAATAGGAGGACTGATATATTTGCATCTTCAAATCCAGCTTGTAATTATTATTCATTTGTTGAGTGTTCACACCAGGGGCTTACACTGAAGATTAAGTTCCTAAAATCATTATTTCTTGCGTCAATAGCTGATAGCAGTTTTTCGACATGGCTGAACCGAAGTCGTTTGCACAGGATTAGTATAGTATCTGTGTGGTCTGTCATACACATAGTTACTGATTTCATTTTATTTATGTGATTATTATTCCATGATTTTTTCTTGGTTGATGAGTGTCACTGGGGATTAAGTGACAACAAGTCTTTTTGATATTCATTCACTGCTCAAAGAATTATTTCCGATTCAAAGTTTTGTTTAAATAGTTTCAATTCTTGTTCAGAGTTTCCAGTTTTCCCAGGTTTTTCTTTTTGGTTGGGGGAGCTTCTTTTTTTTTTCTTTTTTTTTTTTTTTGTAAGGAAATTTAGGACATTTCCAAGTGCTGCAATAATGATAATCTTGTCCTTTGGCCTGAAGTTGGTAGTTCGTTTAAATTTGGCTTCTAGATTTGGATTTTTCTATGTATTTTGGTTTTTATGTAATGAGTTTATACTAGTGATTCATGTTTCCTTTTTGATGTGTTCTTTTTGCAACCATTCCCAAATAATTTCTAACGTAATCATTCGGTTGTGTCTTGAATTTTTGACGAAGATGTTTTTCTTCCCACTTTTAGCTTGTTTGTTATTTATAAGCCATCAATTTTTTTTAAATCATTTCACCCTAAGCAAGGTGATGAAGCCACTAAGATACAAGGAGTTACTGAGTGTGAAAAATATGAGAAAACTTTATTGAGTAGAGAAGACAATAAAAGAACAGAATTCAAGGAGAGAGACAATGACGATTGACGTTACATTTAAATTTTTGACGGTCGTATATAACAGGAAACCAAGAAGTCGGAAGAGAGATCCCACGGGCGAGAAGTACAAGAGAACTGTTAGCTTAGAGCTTACGGTTACATCTAGCAATTTAAACAGTAAAATGATAAGACCTAACTGCCGATCTTGTACTGTGTTTATATTCGTGAAGTCAAGATATCAAAGAGGAAAGCTCATTAGAACAATTGCAATGAAAATATTCATAGAACATGCACAGAGAAGCTACGTTACGGCAGTGAAAAAAAATGGCTGAAACCGAGATGCCAGGTCAGGACCGATAACATTGCAGTTTTCTTTTTGGATTTTGTCAAAGACCTCTTTATTGTTATTTTGCCAATTTTGCTACACTTTCTGACAGTTTTCGATTATGTGTTTCTTTGATATATATATATATATATATGTATATATATATATATAGATAGATAGATAGATAGATAGATAGATAGATAGATAGATAGATAGATAGATAGATAGATATCGTTGAACAAGACTAATATGTTTAGGTTTTATCCTATTTTTCCTGTAGTCCCAAACTTAATGTATAAAAATTGACTCAAAGTTTGTTGACTCCAAGCGCTTCCAGCGAAACTATTAGCCATTTTAAATTATTTTTATACCATTATAATAAATGTTGCAAAGTGCTATTGTAGACAGTATAAAAGTTGCTAAATTATGATAAAAAAAACTTAAACAAAACAATCTTGTTCAACGAAACATTTATATAAAAAAAAAACGAATCGACAGAGTATTCAATGCTATCGTTATCATTATTAAAGCAAATATTATCAAAGCAATTATACGCGACTGATTTCCCGACACCCAAAACTGTGCTGGATTTTCCATTTTGGCAGACCAGTAGAAGTTAAGTCATAATAATTGTATAAACCAGTTTTAACTAATTATGTACATCTCATATCTTTGAAGCCCTAAGACTGTTAGAAATTTAAATGAAATATTGAATATGAATCAAACACTTAACTATAAGAGCCTCAAGAAATTCAAGTGTCTGCTTTTGTGGTCGGAAAATCATTACGATATTTGCACTACGTCGGCTGCTTTAACAAATAAGAAAAGATGACAAAAAATAAAAAGCGATGGCATCAAAGAAAGCAATTATAATAACAGAAAGAATATCCGATTAATAAAAATGGCTCATTAATTCATCTCACCTATTCGTGATTACGACAGTGACGAAAACGACTCGTATTCAGAGCAGCCTTTCTCTCCTCCTATCCACCTCAGCCTCACACTTCCACCTCTTTTGTATTATTAACATTATTCCTGTGAGCAATCTCATATCTGTCCCGTCCACATAACCAGGCGATACGTTGGCCTAGTTGTTAGGACTCTGGAGAGTGGTAATATATCAAAACCCGGATGTCCGATTAAAGATCAAAAATCCAGGTTATTTTATACAAGCTGTCTTCAGGAAATAAAATGAATTTTTAAATTCTTATGCAAACGCGAAGTCGACTGGTTGGAACGTTCGCTTTCTGAGTATGAGACCCGGGTTCGAATCTCACCATGGTAAGTATGTTCATTGAGGTGACCTTGGTGTTATCGACTTGAGGAGGTGATCCCAGCGCGCGACACCCTTTGGAAATTGCCTGAAAACCATACCACGTGTTGATCCAAGGCTTGTGAATTAAATTTGTTAAACTGAGCCGTTCGGAATCTATCGATGGTTGTGCGAGCATGAAGTCACAAGTAATCATGGCTGAGGGTATTGAGCCTACTACTGATCCCAGATTATGTAACTATGGTGCGCTCAGCAGAGTTGCAGTATGAACCACGCCTGTGCCCTGTAGATTGAGTAGACATCTCTAATAGAGTTTGGTTAACCGGTAACAAATTTTAGCCGGCCATTATACAAACAAATTTGCACACCAAAATCAAAACGTACTCTTTTGATATTTGTAAAATCTTTAACGACAAAGATGTGAAAACATTCACTTAACCCGTCCTTACCATTCCGTTTTTATGGGGTGTTTTTCCTCAACCCGATATTTTTACAGCACAGTAGCTGAGAAATAAAACGTCTAGTTACTGTCATCCAATTATGTTTTCAGTAGTGAAATTAGCGTTTCCATAAAGAAAGCCATCTGAAAATAAACAGCTACCATGATTGGAAAACTTGTTTTCAAACCGAAGTCAGAGTTGCCCAAAAATTATCTACCTCTCAAAAAAGAGGTCAAGGCAAAAAGGTTAAACTCGTAAAACATCTAACTGCACTAAAACTTATTTTTGTGGATCAACTCAGGAAGACAAGCAAATAATAATGATGATAATAATCTTTAGCAGACCAGTTCTTGTAAATTATTCATAAGATACATTTCGCTAAACAAAACAACATCGATTTTATGAAATTCTAAATACATCTTTTTTCTTATTCTCGTACCCCGTAATGGATGGCACTATGGGAAATGAAATAATGAAATAAAATCAATAAATTTAATAATAATAATGAATAAAACAAGAGAGAAAGAAATATATTTTCCTATGATGCTAGTAGTAGAGGAACCAGAAATATGATTACTCCACTCCACTTCGTCAAACGATATTAGGCGGTGCTGGTTAACTCTATAAAAAAAAACATTTTCCTGTCTCACTCTCCTCTCCCCTCTCTGCAGAATGTTTCGTTTCCCGGTTCTCTGACGACTGAACTCTCTTTTCACTTTACAATGCATGGCGTTCGCCCGTATCTTCTAAAGCTCTACTTAGAGAGTAAATAAACCTTTTCTTTGGTCGTTCCAACTCAGCGCAAGGCTGGCGAGCTCAGCTCAAGAAAAAGAAAAACAGACATATCATAACAATGTTTAAACCATCCAACGGTAAAGTAAGTTTCTTTTGCTGTTCCAACGCTGCTCAAGGCTGACTTGAGCTTGACCATTAATACGATACTTATACTTACTTACTCTAACTTCTAGACCAAAATGAAAACGGACATATTCGAGAGCCATTGAGAACTTTGTTTACAGTTTATATATAAAAAGAGTATACGGTCCGTAGTAGAAACTCAAGTTTGGTATGCTTCTTCTTTAATTGTTTACATGTGAACACGCACCCGACCTACAATATACACCCAACACACCCCCTTTAGATTCCATTACACTCTGAAAAATACTTTTATAAAGGAAAACTGTAGAAGGGAAAACGGTTTACTTCCTGGAACAAAATGCGCTCGTACGTGCCTCGCGTGCAAAATACTTAGAAGAAAATATAGCCGATCCAAAAGCTGCCATTTAAGAATAACTCGATCTCGGAGCTCGGAGATTTTGCGAGACGAATATGTGGCTTATGCAAATTTCCGAGCCTGAAGGACTCAATAAAATAAGCATGAGCGAAAGAATATCAGAAGACCTGCAGACGCCGACGAGTCGAGTGGTCGCTCTTTGTGTGTGGAATTCCAAGGTATTCTAACCGATTGTTATCAAAAAGACAGGCTATAAAAACCAAACAACTTACGGAAAATAAGATGTTTTCTTTCAAAGAAATAGCAAAAAAAATAAAAAATACACCATTAAATCTGATATGATATACGCTGTGCTTTTTAAAAGATTCGAATAGGAAGATGTCTTGCTGGATCAAATACGATCGAGTTGAGATACGGTGGAGTAATGCATAGCGGCTCGGGTTGAGGATTGGATCCATTACATTCACTTGCGTGCTAATATCCTTGGGAAAGATATGAATCCTCTTCTCTCCCTCTCCCCCAGCTATGGTAGCAACCGCTCTTGGAGAAGGTAACTCTGAATTCAAAACCGGCCTGGAGGGGGTTGGGCTCCGTCAAGCTATCTTGCCCAAGAAACACCTCTTCTACTGCGGCTGCAATGCATGTGGTGCCCCTGAGACTTCTATCCTCACTAGGTGCTCCACACTTTCGGCCTTGTGCCACATCTAAACCACGCTCAGAAAATCCTTGAGCTCTTCTACGTGATGTAATGGTTAGCAAACTTGTCATGCTAGATCAATTACGACTGAATAATGAGTTCGATTCTCACTGGGTGCCCCATACTTTTGGCTTTGTGCCACATCTAAGCTATGCTTAGAAAATCATCATAAATATGAATGTTGGCGTTTATTTTAAGAAGTGGGTACAAATGTAAAGATTTGAAATTGACAAATTTCTCCATTTCACTTAAACAGCCGTTAAATACTTCTATCGTCCCTTCTTTCTTTCATTCCTTTTCTACTGAAACCAATTAGTATCTTTTCCACGCGATCAAGACGGAACAGTCCATTATTTATGAGTTATTGGCAGGACGTAACGATCATGTGAACTGTCGAAGGGAAGGACAAGCACAGTTATAATAGGATTATTTTTATTATTATTATTATTATTATTATTTGTTCTCACTGTTTTCATACGAAAATTAGTCAGTGGGTTTCAGTGGCGATTAAACAACAGCAAGATCCCTAAATACGACAGCCTTTTATCCAAGCTATCCGAGGTACCCGAGGTATTTTAATAATGTTGTTATCTGGATAGTTTTGATTCTTCATTACTTTTCAAATTCTTCAAATTTTTTCATCAGACTCTCCAGTACTGTTCCAAATTCGTTAGGGATGATGAGTAAAACTGGCACTTTCATCATGCTACTCAACATTTTGGGGGGATTTCTAATATGGTCCAAACTTATTTTCAAATATTATTTTGCCCTTTGGCCTGCTGTAACAACATCTGCTATTTAAATAGTCTTTTTTTATATACCTTTTTTCTTCACCTTTTTTCCCCCAACGATGACAACATCTGATCGTCTGACATGATTTGGTTAATGTTTTAAATTTCAATGTCACAAAGAATTTATTTTTTTATTCTCCTAAACGTATTTTGATTTGTGCGTATACTACATGTTTGTAGGGATGACCCAGTATTAAACGTGTGCACAGTTCTCAGTGGACCAACTTTCCGATCCAATCATATGCCCTGCATATGATTACTATATGCTTAACAGCCTCAAAGAGACTTTTTCTATTTTGCTATGTCTTGTTTTTTTTTGGGGGGGGGGTTCAATCATTTCATCACTAGAAAGGTGATAAAACCACTAAGATACAAAGGGGTGCTGAGAGTGAAAGAATTTGAAAAAAAAAACGTTATTGGGGAGAAAGGGCAATAAAAGAACAGAAATTAAGACAGAGGACGGTTGACGTTGCATTTAAACTTTTGAAGATCGTAGTTGACAGGAAAGCAAGAGGTCAGAAATGAATTCTACTGACGAGAAGTGTGAGAGAACTGTTAGCTTAGTACTTATAGTTACATTCAACCATCTCAATACTAAAATGATTAGATGAAGCTGCCAATCTAGTCCTGCGTTTTACTACGTGAAAAACAGGGAAGAATTCTTTTTAAATAATGTTTGTAGTTTAACATCCATTAGACCATATTTTCACTTAGACATTTGGTAAGAATCGAAAAATATTGATATTTTATCCTTTTAGTTGGAGATTCCTGTTCATAATATAAAATACAGCCACAAATCGATTCCTTGGCTTTTAAAGAAATATTTGTACTTTGTTTTATTTTACAAATGTCAAATTTGTATCTGTGCTTACGTTATTGAGGAAAAACAACATTCTGAAGTGCCAGTCGAAGATCCTGATCGCTCGAATCAAAGTCACCAAAGACAACAATCTTTGAATGACTCATATCAATTAGTATAAGTTTTTCATAGCTTTATAACACTTTACAAATTCGTAAAAGGAAATTAATCAGT
>OZ010590.1:46768469-46773469 GCA_963932145.1 Acanthosepion lycidas | reverse complement strand
TTGATTTCGAAGACAAATTCGCGCATCAAAATTATTAACAGTCGCTTGCCAGTGATAAAATGAAGAAACAGGATATTTTTTTCTATACTTTTTGTTGTTTAACTTGTTTTGCCAATATCGGACCTCTTTATCCCCTGTCTTGTATTCTATCATTGTGCAAGCGGAATATTTCGTGGAATTCTATAAATGAAAACCAGATCAGCATCCGACCGTGTAAGCAACCATTGAACAAACCAACTAATCGACAGAGTTCCCAGGAGACTGTCGTGCCAAAAAGGTTATAACATTAAGACTTGCTTCCTGCTAAATGTCCTTCCCGCCAACAAAGCATGCCATTTTTCTTTGCTGCCTACAATGCAAGAAGGATGTGTTAAATGCTCGACATTTAGATCGATCGATAAATATCGCTCTGTCATTATCCCAACAGCAAAAAAAAAATATTATATAAATGAAAAACATATATGCAAAGCATCTAAATTGATCTTTAGAAACTATATTAGACTCATACAGCATTGTTAAAGCGGCCATTTTGCTTTGTGTCTACACTGCTTTGTTAAGTTAATCGAAATCCTAAGGCAAAGAACTTCATATATTTTGTTTCTTGAGACTCTCTTGTCAAGGACAGAAAACATTTGTTGTCCATAGATTTTATCAACTATCGTTTTTAGTAGTAAGTGAACTCCAACGAATTAAACAAAATGTCAAATTACTTTCTGATATTTATTCCATTGAAGTGTCGCAGATTCCAAATTGCGGTGCAAACACAATAATGTTAGCTTTATAAATTATGCACATCGCATAGCTTTAAAAAATTAAACAGATAACAATGAAAATAAAACAACCATGATATACTAATTAATATTAAACGTTACCAGTTGTAAAATCCTAGCTGTCAAGACTCAAGCTGAAGCTACTAGCTAGAAAAGTAAAAAGCAATGCTGTTATCAAATCAACTATGAGTTACCTTTAATGAAGCCTTTATGTAGACTTTATTTATTTGTCTATGGATAAACAAAAATAATCTATTTATATATTAAAACGGGAAATGGTTCTTATTTTATTATATTAGTAATATTACCAAGAAGCTACGTATCGTTTACAAATTATTACATTCTACAAAGTTTCTTATTACTTCAAACGTTATATTTAGTGGATACGCATGCTTAAGTAGGCATGTCATTTTTTTAACAATTTAAATTTACGTCTACCGACATGTGCATTTGTGAGTCTTAATAAAGGGTTAGATCCTGCGTCCCCTTGTAGAGGAAACCGCCGCCATCCCAGTGTGCTTTGGATCGCACAGCTACGGAAAGCTTTCACAGCCAAACAAAATTCAGTTTCCCTATTTAAGAAACTCACATCTCTTCTTTGATGGGGGGGGGGTCACTTGATGCCCATGTGTGCTTTTTTTTCGTACCCGAAAAGTTAACAAAAAAAATACAAATAGATAACCTCATCACAATTTAATTCCTGATAGAACGAAAAGATATCTTCTTAATTAAACGTTAAAGAAATCAAAGACTCGTGTTGTGCCAAACATATCGGAAGAAGTAAAAACAACAGACGAATTCCTGCTGCTGTCCTTTCCAAATCTTCAGTTCAAATAAATAAAAAAAAAAAACATTTCCACTTCTAAAATTCATTACAAGCTTGTCTTACCAACTTCATCGGAAGAATGACACAGTTGACCTTCCAAAAGTTTTGTCAGCATACGATTCTACTAAAACTGACAGACACTACACAATGCATAAAATCCATTGCTGGGTCAGTTGCTAAGAAAGTTGGTTCACTGTGTCATACGAGAAAATTTTTCTCTCCAGAATCTATCATACATATCTATGTCTACCATTCATCCATGCTTAGAATATTGCTTCCACATATGGTCTGGAGCCTCTGCTATTTATCTTGAACTCCTTGATAAGATCCAAGGAATCAGCAATATTATCGGTCCTGATCTGGCGTCTCGGCTTCAGTCACTTTCTCACTACCATAAGGTTGCCTCCCTGTACCTTTTCTTTTAATACTCACGGTAATTACTCGGATGAACTCTTCCCTACGGTACCTAGACTTTTTTTAATTTAAGCGCAGTACTAGACTGGCGTCGATATCTCATTAATTTCCAGATGAGCTGGCTAGATGTAGCCGTAAATTTTATGCTTTCCTCACACTTTTCGCTTGTTGAACTTCCTTCCGGTTCCATGTTTTCCAGCCAACTTTAATCTGCACACATTTAAATGCAATGTCAATCGCTATCTACTGTCCTCCTGATTACTATTTTCCCTTCCTGTTCATTATTAATGTTTTTGTTCCTAATTCTTCCACATCCTGTAACTCCCTGTGCCTTAGTGGCTTTACTGCCTTGCATGAGGTGAAACCAATAAAAAAAAACTTAGTCGAATCCGTTTCTGTATATACACAAAATATTAATTTCTCCAAATCTGTGTGTAACTTCTGTGGCTGGTGGGTAACAATCTAACAGGTCCTGGCCATTTGGTAAGTCATTTGCATATTCGAGATAAATAAGAAAGAGAACTAAGAGATTTTATGCACAATATAAAAAACGAATATACAGGAGCTGCTTATTCATTTTGAAAAGTCTGCATTCAAAATTGTTGCTAGTTATGCTTTCCGAGCAGGCCTTCTTTTAACTCAGACTTGATGAAGACGTTTCATTTACCATAAATATTTTAATCAAGTCTGGGATTCCTTTTACAACTGAACCGACTAATGTAAATTTCTATTCCACATTTCAATGCATCCTTGTTTTTTTAATACACTCATTAAATGCCAACATTGACATCCACTCAATATCAAGTCACTTCCTATTTATAAAATTTATTATATAATTATTTTTAAATGCTACTTATTACTAAGCTACAAGAATTTTTCCTCTGCTTTTTTCCTTTTAGTTTCTTATTAAAGAATTAATTATGTAATTAGTAGTTAATAAATGCGGTGTAATCTCCCTTAGAGAGACATTTTTCTCAATTTGTATTTGGTTAAAAATTATTCGGGAATTGCTTTATTCTCCAAGCAAGAGCATTTTAACAGTGTTGTGCTAACAATAATTACGCTATGATATGTCAATTTAGCTCTGCTATGAACAATAAACACAAAAACACAGAATTTGGATCATTTTCTGTATAGAATTTGCTTGTACACTTAAAAGGAATTAACATATAAAAGATGTATCCATTTTTTCCTGTAATTGTCATATAACTGCATAATTAATTGCTGTATAAATATGAACATATTTTTAGCAAAATATCAGTAGCAGGGTAAAACTGGTCTCTTTTTCCAAATAAAAAACTCATTAGTTGATTCATTTTTATTGCTGAAATAAATCTTCTTCATTTAATATAAATGCTGAGAGCTAACTTGGTGCCAGTGATCAGTGTTCAAGCTGAGGTATATAAAACATGATTTCTAAGTCATTTCTAAGTGTTTTGTTTATTCCCATTTTCAATAAAACTTCTTCATTGCTCATATTCTGTCGATGATATTCTTAGCATCTTTCTACAGAACCACATATATGTTTGCCTCCAGAATTGCCCAGCCTTCACAAGCATATCAGAGGATTGATAGCAGTTCAGAAGAATAATAACTTCAGATCATCTGAACCTTCAAGGGTCTTTAGAAAGTAAATACAAATTACAAACTGATAGCAAGCAAAAGTGAGTTAGATATTAGAACTGATCTTCTGTTGCCACAAAGAATTCTGTGAGGTCAGCAAAAAAAAAAGTATCTTTAATTGTATTCTAATTGGAAGGCATATTTTATGGTGCAATGACATATATATGGGTCATAGAATTAATTTTTTCATTTTTCCATTTGTTCTCACAATGAAGACAGATAATACACAATCACCAGAATACACAATTAGATAATAGACAATTTTTATTGCAAACAAGGTTGTCTCTTTGTCATTCATAAAAACCTGTAAATAAAACAAGATGGATGTAGTTTTACTATGACTATCACAAATGTTGATTTCCTGATATATAAACATCTATATGAGTCAATCAATGTAAAGTTCTGTTTCATTCCAGAATAATTTTTAGGGGGAAAAATATATTAGAATTTGTGAAGATTTTGTTTATATTAAAAATAATGACAAATGTGATTTTCTTGCAAACAGCACTGATCTTTTGTTGCCACTTACATGTAAAGAATGGTATATAATTCTTACTGGCAAGCCTCCTTAAAGGAACAAGGTTTTAAAAAAAATCATAGATTTTATATTTCAAATTAAATTTCATTTCCCAGAAAATATCACTTTGAAATTTAAACTTTCACAACTTTAGAAATAACCTATTATACATATCATTCCTCTTAATCACTCAATAAGCCTTGTATTACTTCCTCATAATATACACACACATATGTATATATACACGCACAAGGAGGTGCTGAAAAGTTCTCACAACCAAGACAAAAGACATAAAGCATATTTCTTATATTCACTCCATATTTCAACACACAAGCCACACTGTTTCTATACTTTAAAACTTCTCCCCAAAATACCAATGTTTCGTTATTGAAAGACTGATCTTGGGAACTTGGTGAGGCTGAGAACTTTTCTGGACCCATATATATATATATATATATATATATATATATATAATGTATTGGTTAAAATTTGACATATTTATGAGCAAAAAGAGCTCAATATCAGAGATAGTGTTTATAGATGTAAAAATGTGGGTGTAAGGAATAATATTGCATGGCAACTGCTAGTTTTACACTTCAGTGTGATCTTCAGACTGCTAAAGCATGAAACTGACAGTCACCATACACTGTTGATTCCTATGGCCACACTATAAATACATATATTTGATTAAAGTAGAAAAAATAGGAACGCCTTTAAAATTTTGACACATGTTGGTACTTTCCTGTTTAAACATTAAGTGGGACTTTTTATATATATATATTTATGTATGCATGTACACACACATACATATATATATATATGGATCTATATATATATATATATATATATA
>OZ010590.1:46638469-46763469 GCA_963932145.1 Acanthosepion lycidas | reverse complement strand
TATGTTGGTGACATTCTCTGGTGGTCGTAATGTTTCCTGCATCCAATAATAAACTGTCAGATGAGGAGAGTGTTGTGATATGGTCTGAAGTTTTGTCTGATAAAGAATCTGCCTCCACATCGACAACAACCATCAATGTGTTACTGTAATCTGGCTGTTTGGTGCTCACCACCCCTGTCATGACTGTTGACAATGTCACAGATGTTTCTAACAGGTGAGAGGACTGTGATAAATTTGTCAAATTTCCAGTTGCCTCCACATTTTCCATTTTCACATATGGTTTCAAAGACAAACCAGAATTCTCAGAATTGGCCATCATAAGTTCTTGTTTGATACTCCGGTCGATATCTTTTTCTGTTTTACTGGAAGGGTCACTCATGGCACATTTTTTGTATTGTGCCACAAGATTCAAAAGGTGAGGGATACCCAATATTTGGCCAATGTTATCCATATTGTCAATGATGTTGTTATTTAGAATAAGGAATCCTTCATAGATATAATTGCAAAGTGACCACAGGGCTTCTTCTTTAACATTACTGGTAAATGTCAATTGTAAAAAGTTGCTCTGAAGCACATCAACATTTTGCTCTTCAAGCAGTTTGACACAGGAAGCAAGCAAAATATCTCGATGGACCTGCAAGAAAAAGACAAAGGGAAAATCAATATCAAGAAACACATCAGAATTCTTTTCTTTTTTAAAAAATATCTTTTTATATTGTTTAAAACTTTGAGAGGTGTCATTAACCTTTAGCATTCAACATTATTAATATTACATTCCATTTCTATTGCATTCTTTTTCAAGGCCACTCAGTTGCAGTATCCTTATTGTTAATTTCACTCAAAGTTGTTTTCTGTTGCCATAGCAGGATATGACAACACAACTATGAAATTCAAACACACTTATTGTTCAGGGATCAGAGTCACTTTCAGTGGTAGGATAAAATTTTTATACAGAAAATGAAGTCACATACAAAGTGATAAAGGTTAAAAGACCCAACTTTAATTGAACAATTGAACATCTTCATTGTGTATTTGTTGTTAGGTTTCAGCAGATTCATTCTTCAGCTTTCACTGCAGACATTGAGAAAATTTTTGTTCCAGTAATAAACACAAAATGGCAACAGAAAGTTGTCATCCATATAAAAAACTGAACTAATCCATTTCAACAGTGACAGACACATCAGGTAGTCAAGCAATTCCAAGTTCTAATGTTATAAAAATGGATCAGTCACGTCAGTTCATTTCTATTTTCCATAGTCCTCTTTTGTTTAGGTAAGAGATTTCTTTTTTTTTTTCGAGTGGAATACATATGACATTATGCTAACAACAGCAAGTACGCAAAGAAGAGATTCAATATCTTTCATGAATTTACATCAGAACAAAATACACAATATCATAGATAATTAATTTACTATGTTATATATATATATATATATATATATATATATATATATATATATATGTGTGTGGTGCATTCTCCTGTCATATTTGTTGTATGAGAGTCAAGCAGCTCAGTTCCTAGGAACCGACAGCCCAGACACTAGCACATATGATTTGATTATAGTGGTGAAGGCTTTGTGCAGAACCAACCACTTTTTCAAGGGCCGAATACAGAGACCTGGTACACTACATGCCACAAGGTCTCCAAATGACCCCCTGCAGGTTTTGAATTCAGAGTTGTCCTTCTCCTAGACCAATTCCCATCCAAGGCTATAGAAACCAGTCTGTTCTGTTATTTACCCATGGTTGGAGGGTGAAGAGGAGGATTAATACCTTTCCCAAGGGTATTAGTATGTAAGTGAATGTAATGGATTCATATATATGTATGTATGTGTAGGATAAAAGTATACATACATGCCTGAAAAATTGGACGTATGTATAAATATATTTCATCCACAGGTGTTATAAATACAGTGCTCAATATTATGAGACAGAGCTATAAGTATATATTAGTGAATATAATATTCAATGTTGATAGCACAATACAGAGTTTCATGCAGTTGCTGCAATCTTTAAGTGCAAATTTGCACCTGAAGATTGCAGCAACTGCATGAAACTCCAAGTTATGTTATCGACATTGGATATTATGTATATTCACTAATATATATTACTATCAAATTGCATACATAAACAAGAATATTTAATGTGCATAACAATTTTTAAAAGCATGTTTTAATAATAGTTATTTATTTTTAATTCAAATTTATTCAAATTTTAAAATTTTCATTTTTACAAAGTTTTTGTAAATATTTTTAAAACTTGTGTTTGTATAGAAAGAATTGACACTCAGTTGTAAGATAGCGGAAAAAATACAAGTTTATATTTAAAGAAAATATAAAATAAATGTAAACTTTGCTTCTAAAAATAACTTTTCTTTAGAAGGAGACATTTTTATACAATTCAAAAATTTTAGGCTTGACAATGTTAATTACTAAAAATTTATTTCCTACAGTATTGTATTGCGGAATAATCAGCCATGGTTAAGTGTAATTGGCAAAAATGCTCAACAAATGGAATAAGGAAGAAAAAAGGAAGAAAAAGAACAAGGCAAAATAATACTAAGCAAAAAATATATATGCAAGACAAAATAATACTAAGCAAACAATATATATGCAAGACAAAACTAAGCAAACAATATATATGCAAGACAAAACTAAGCAAACAATATATATGCAAGACAAAACTAAGCAAACAATATATATGCAAGACAAAACTAAGCAAACAATATATATGCAAGACAAAACTAGGCAAAGCAACAGTAATAGGGTAAAAAATTCAAATAGTAAAAATTTTGTTCACAAGCAAAAAGAATAAAGTCGTGCTTATAAAGTTACGATTCAAGACAAGAACAAAAATATGGAAGATGAGAACAAGAATTGTCCATTTTTATTGGTTAGAAAGAAATCCCAGCATGCATCTGTAGGATATGTCTAAAAATTTGAGGAGGGGGATGCTCTTAGAAGTCATTCAGTGAGAGATTTTATATTATGACAAATTGGTCAAGTAGAGCAAAAATAAATTTACATAATTATCTAAATAAAATAAAATAATCCATTTAATTATTTTTCCTTAAAATTTTACCAAATTATTTAAACGAATTATTCAAACAAGTAGAAAAATAGTAAGTTTCCTAAATTCATTTTTATTAACTTAGAAAAAAAAATATTATTTCAAGAAGTGAAAGTAATCTGTTGTTAAAATAATTTTTATTATAATAATTAATAAAAAAACAACAAAATTATTTAATTTAATTATTTATTGGAAAATTCGTAAACTTAAGGATTCAGCACATAAGCTCGGCCACAAAAATCTCCTGAGCCAACCAAGCATAGAAATGAATACAATATGGGAACCAGTAATAATGAATGCCAGAGAAAAGCGATAACAGCAAAAAATTGCAATATGAGCACTGGTAAAAATGGTTGCTGAAGACATAAGGTTTATAATACACAGAAATTCATACACAGATGTCCTCAAGGACACATGGCACAGTGGATAAAGGCGTTGATTAGACAGTGACAGGACCCAAAGAGGCAGTAGAGAACTTTCAGAACTGACATGGCACTAAACATGGCACATGCAACTAGTTACCCCAATGTTGTAATAAATATGGTGACGATAGTCCGAATAATGTAAATAATGTACATAATACCTTATCTCAGAAATATAGACAGATACCAAAATTATTTAAATGCGTAAATATAGTCTGTTAGTGAATTGTTTTTATTATTAATAAAAACGATAGAACTTCTATTGCAACTTTTTCTTTTTCCTCTAGTTATTCACTTCATATCATAAAATAATTGTAAATCTATGACTAAATACAATTTTTCAGGCCAACCAAGAAAATATTCTAATGTTTGACTATTTGGTGTTAATTAGGGAAGTGTATCAGGCTGAGAATTTCTCAGCACCCTGTACAGACTCCCTGAACTGAAATTTAGTCAAGTATAAATATTATTAGCACAATCAAGAAAAGAATTTCTAACATTTATTATAATTATCAGTGATCAAAATTTAACAATAACAAAAGTTCTAACCCATCAGGGTCACTAGGAGAATCACATGTAGTGTAGCCACAACAATAGTGGATATGTCTAGGGTAATATAGTCTGACAATTTAGGATGGTGTTGAAATTAGTGATGTCTTCTTCCAAGGCTGGTTGCACATCAAGGCAAGAGAACCCAGTCTACTTTGCTATTTAACCCATAACTAGAGGAAAATGAATTCATGTTTTTCCAAATGTGAAGGGAACAAAACAGACTTAATCAGAATTTGAACTCTACACACCAATTTTATTTTTTGGTGTCAATAACTGTTATACTACCCTTACATCCAAAAGTGACATCAAGTAAAAACAGAATTTTAGAGGAATATCTTTTTAAAAAAAAAAAGGATTTTATGTAAGTTTTACTGCAATTTGTCAAATATTTTCCTTAAGATGTTCTTTGAGTTTATAAATATATTTTGTTCCCAAGTATAAAATATTGAAGGCATTACATGAAAGAAGACAGATGAAGATCATCTTACCATTATATTAGTGGAACCGTTACCAACAGCTGCATTACACAACAACCGCATCCTCCACAGATGACGAAATCGTGCCATTAGCCAGTCAGGATGTTGCAATTCAAATTTGTACACTGAGAGAGGTTCAGCTAATATTTCTGATGAGGTTGGCGACAAATGCAGAGGTTGGGGTGCTGTTAGAGATGATTGTGTTTGAGGTAATGTTGCTTGAGACTCAACACTTGGTGAAATGACTTTCTCACTGGGTCCCCTACAAGAGAAACAAAAACATGAATGAAACATTTTTTTTCTATTCTATGGACAAGAATAAAACTGTTCAATGCAAGGCATGAATTCAAAATGACACTGTTTACATGTCGTTAGGGTTAATGGCTTTGGAGAAAACAAGAAATGTCCCTCTGACTTATGAGAAGTCATCTTAAATCATGGTCTTGTTACTGGTACACCACAAATGAGAAAAGGATTAAAAGAATAGAGGAATAATCTTCTCACAAATAGCTTATCTGTTTAAATATAAGCAGCAAAATGGCTGCTATATCCAATATCAGTCTTGAAAGATAGTGACCAGTGACTGTTTTTGATTGATTTGTTTCCTACTGCTTATCAACCAGTTTATTTAAAGACAGAAAATATTTTTAAATTGTAAGAAATTTTTTTTGGAGATAATAATAGTATAGTGAGACAAGTCTTACTAATTAACCCATAGCTAGGGGGAGAAGAGATGGATTCCTACCTTACCCAAGGGCATTTGCACATAATGAATCTATATAATTGGAACTCAGCTCTCTGATTAAAAATTCCAAGCCATTATCAGTTACACCACCTGCACATCCAAGCATCTGATACTCCCCAGTGGTCAACTAGGTACTGATCAGGCTCAATGTTGCTAAACTTCAGTCCTCATATAGGGAACCATTGTTTTGACATGATGTGGTCGTATGCAAGCCAGTGATTGAATAACTTTGGTTTTGAATCTCAATTTATAAAGTTTAGCTTAATATTGAACAATGACAAATATAGGTGTTTGGAAAGTGCAAGGAAAGTTTAGGGTTCTACCAGTTATCCAGGTGAAGAAATCTTGCTTGCCTAGAAAATCCTGGTGTGAAATACATAAACATTTCATATGAAAGCCAAGAAATTAAAATCACATTATATCAAAAAAGTTTTCAAATTAAGTTAGTCTAAATCAATGGCGGCCAAATTTACTTGATATAAGAGCCACTTTCAATAAAGTTCAGATGTTTGAGAGCCACAAGACATGAACACAATTGAAGTTTTTCTCATTTACCTTTTATATTAACCGTGATGAAAAAAAGGAGCTCAACCAAAATATTTCCATGAGCCACATATTAAAGGTCAAAGAATCGCATGTAGCTTGCAAGCTGTGGTTTGAACACCTCTGATCTAAATAAAGCTATTAGAATCTCCAGTGGACAAATTATTATTCTTGCTCCAGATTTTGTTGTTCTCAGAATTAACAGTCATTAGTCCTTAAGCAAACACTGGCCTTGTTACCTTAACTAACACTTGGAATATGGTCATAAAAAGAAAATGTAATATTATAAAATATTGCTAAATTCCCCATGAAGAATTTTCCTCCTGAGCAGATTGTGGAAATTTAGGTATCAAAATACATTTCTTTTAACTGACAATTCCCATTATGAAACATTAGAAGAAATGCTCCATCCAATGTAGATGTGAAGGGAAATGACCTTTGTTAATTTAGACTAAACTAACACTTTAAAGCCAGAAGCAGCCAAATGCACAAAAAATGTCCCATGCTTACAAGGCCAGGCATGTCTGGATGTGCCAACAATTGCATAACACTGTAAATCAATACACACCATGACACGATCAACTAGAAGCATTAGAAATTGATGACTTAAGGTGAATTGGGATAGCAAAAGATGTCTTCCAAAGCTAAGCAAATATTACAAACCAGGAAAATTTTGTAAGAAACAAAGTGGACCAAACTGTTATGTGATATTTATCCTCCAATATGGCAATGAGTGATGAACAATCTCCTCACAGATGAAGAAGAAACTTGAGCAACAGAAATGTAGTTCTGCAGAAAGATGCTGAGGATACCATGGACTGAATATGTTCGCAATAACAAAGTTTTAGAGAAAATGGAAACAAAAAGGAAATTTATAGTTATTAGAAAGAGACAGCTGTTTTTTAACCATTTCTTCTCCATCAAATATTTTCAATTTTTCAAAAGTAATTTATCTCATTGTAACCAGAGAATAAACTTAGCTAAAAACTAAACCAAATAAATGATTATTTCATTGTTTTGGCCAATTATTAATTACCTCCTTCATTGGATTTTATTTTGAAGTCAGGTATGGTGACATAATTCCCTTTTTTTATTTTGAAAATACCATCAATAATTTTTCATATTGTTGTAGCATACCTATAGACGATAATGCGTATGCCCCCATTCCCATAAATACAGTAGTGAATACTGTACGTGGTCTAGAGTTGATGATTTATTGTGGAATTTAGTTGACTACTACTTCTATGCGCCATTGGCGAATCTTATGTGTTGTTCTTGTCCTAAGTATTATCGTTTATTACCAACCTTCATTTGATTATTCTATTCAGTAAGTTCTCTAAGTTACAACACATTATTAACTGTTATACTCTGACCCTCAAGGTAACAAATAATGAGATTAAATAAAACAATGACTTACCCATCAGATGATGGCATATTGGAAGTGTCTAAAGTCAGGTTACACGTATCAATCGAAGATGCTCGCCTAGTCTTCCGGATATTTTCAATTACAGGAGATACATCGTTGTTCAACTGATTCACGTCGTTCTGCATCCGTTTCAACCAATATTCCTGCCTGGCCCTAGATTCACGCTTCTTGATCCTCCAGTATTCTCGCATCCATTCTTTGGGTCGACGGTGTATAGTGCCACGCCCACGAGAGCGAGAACTGGTGCTACTGCTTCCACGGCCTCGAGAGCTGACACCACCACGACCACGAGGTCTATTTTGGCTGGACAATGAAATGCAGAGTAAGTGACAATGTTCTACTAAAATAAAGAATAACACACCAAGATAGACATAGAGATATAAATATATAAATAGGAAAAAAAAAAAACATATGCATATGAATCCCTTTTGCCTTAGTGGCTTTATCACCATGCTTGGATTGAACTGATTAAAAAAAATGAACATAGATAAAAAAAAAAAAAAACAAAAAAACATTGATATCAATCAGCTAAGTGACAAATTTTTATTTGTATTAATCCTATATATATATATATATATATATATATATATATATATTACCAATTTGTGACTGGTAGGGATAATTCCAAGGAGGATATTAATCCAAAAAGAGGTCAATGTATTTTGAACACAACAGTATCCTTTCAACTACAGATAAAATGTATTGCTGTTATTTTGCTTTAAAAATGTAGTGTTGGTCATTTTAATATAAATATGTATAGTTGGTCCTTTTTTATATAAAAATATCTTAAATACTTTCATAGTCTTTTGTTTGGGGTTTCACTATTTGCCACAGCTGGGATCCTAACATATGCTACCAGCCCAGATCTGGTGGATCTGGGAACAAGAAAGTTAAGAGGTGGTTCCACACTCCTTAAAACCTCCACTCTCCTGATCAGAGACTTTCCTGAGACTCAATGTCAATATGTTCACTTGTGTTACTGTAACAACAATAGTAAGTAGTGGAGATCAGGCTGATAATGCTTTTTATTTCTTTTATTTTATGCTAGCTTTCTTTTGGATAGTTTTGCTTTTAACATTTTAGAAAGAATTATTTTTACATGTGATTTTTATCAATACAATTGACTAGTGACCCAACAGTCAATTGTATTAAGAAAAAATCACAGATTACTTATGAAAAAAATACATTTGCAAAATTAGTGAAATATTACCGTCATTTTATGGTTAAAAAGTACATTTATTAAAAATGACTTTTTATAGTGAAAAAAATTATATTTAGAAACCAATGTAGTCATGATAAAAACAAAATCTTTTCTTATTTTTTTTTTACATCTCACCAAACTTCACAACAGCCTTTCCTCTATACAAGATTGAGATGATTAAATAAGTTGGTGTTTGCTAAAAGTTCTGTACCTAACAAAGAACACTGAGCTGTCAGCCTGTGGTCAACTCCCAGTCGCAGCGCAAAACTGTGATATTTCTCCTACCAGCATTTTGGGGTTGACTCTTAGTCACTGCCAACAGCCTGTGTCCCGGTCGATTGGTGGTCATCGCTACCCAGCAAGGTACCAAGTGGGATGGTCAGTTGTTGCTAACAGCTCCACACCAGCTGCAACCAGTTCAACACCAGCTCCATCGTTCTCAGCTCACTTCTAATGTCTGTTTACCGAAGTAACTACTTCAATTTCAAGTCTAACCTACCCATGTTGTGATTTTAATCTTGGGTAGACAAGATCAATCAGGTGTTGGGCCATAGTGTATGATGAGTCTAGACTGGCGGTGATGTCACACAAGCAGAAAAGAAGCAAATAAAAACCCATGTTGAAAGAAACAAATTAACTTTTATTCATCTGTTATATACAGGAGTGTGTGTTTTTCTCCCAATCCGTTTTCTTCAGAGAGTGACACTTATGTTTTTTAGGCAAGTTCTGGACTCCTAAGTCAACTGGTTTAGTGTTTAAGTGCTGGCTTAGCTTCGTTCATCAGTATAATTTGCTATTGGTAGGATAGGTGAAGTTGGAGGTTGTGGAATCTCTTGGTCAGCTTCTGCAAGGCAACACTCTGGTTCCTGCAACTCAAACTACAACTCCAAAAACAACTCAACTGGCAAACTGCCCAAGGACGTTCATTTATATGGACACTGACCAAAAATCGGTGCAGGGTTAAACGCAGTCTGGGGTTTTCAGTAAATCCTGATTTCTGACAAGAAACCTCCTTTGTTGTCTGGCCAGGAAAATTGATTACTTCCCATTTTGGAAAATTAATCACTTTCAAGTTTTGGGAGGATCCCTTCATCCATGAGGAGAGGTTGCAGGATAGCCATCCTCCTAAACTCTCCACTTCTCACATTGATACCTCATACCAAATCCTTTCAGTCAGAGTTAATAATTTCCCTGTCTTTCTCATCAAATTACCTCCGCCTATCACCATTGCTACCACTCGACCAATGCGTCCCAGCCAAGCAGGTGTGGCTAAGCTGACCTCATTAAAATTATCACCTAGAATTTTTTGTTTACAAATTTCTAGTTCTCACTGGCCAAAATTCTTATTAATAACACATGGCCACTTAAAATCTCTGAGATCTTCAATGCTTTTGGTCACTTTGCATCTTTTTAACCAGTACTTTTACAAACATCATTAATCAATTGTCAAAGTCTGCCATCTGGTCCCTTCATGAAGTTAGCATCTACGGGAACCCTTGGCTTCTTGAGAAAAAATAAATAAATTGATAATAACTTTCTTTATCTTCAAATTGGCAATTCTTCCAAGATATTTTCTCATGCCAAAATTCTATAATCAACACATGGCCACTTAACTTGCCGGTATTTAAATTGATATCTTAGAAAATTAAATACTAGTAATTCACTCTACTCCATATCGGCAAATAATTTAGGAATATTTTCTCATGCCAAAATTTTTATCATCAACATATGGTCTGTCGCCTGATATCTTAAACGTTTTTTATGATTCCCGTGTTTTCTCGGCCAGTACTTTTGCAAACATCATTAATCAATTGTCAAAAGCTCACATTTTTGTGAGTCCACTGTTTACACCAATTCTCGGGTGTAAAGTAACTCGATTTTATTTTTAATGTAAAAATAAAAATCGTGAGGGCTCTTCTTTTCTTGTTTAATTTTCATGGTTAATTATTTAATCAATTACTATAGCTAAATAGTATCAGAAGAGATTCCAAAATAAAAAAATGTTTGGTGATTTCATCAGATTTTGGGAAGTGAGTCAGACTGAAAATTTTTCAGCAGTTGCCCTTGTGTGTATCTATAGATAGAAATAGATTAGCAATTAATGAAAGTTAATTGCTAATACATGAACTACTAGACCAGAATGTTGCACACTTTATGAGAGAGGAACAAGTAGGCTTTTCTTTTAATCAAATAAAAATTTGATCTAAAGATTTTAATCACAATTCCTGTTTCTGCTATCAATCCATAGGAACTTAATAGGGTAGGTGTATAATAAGTGGGTCAAAATTGTTTTGTTGAGTCATTACAGTGTTATGTAAGTCTATGATAACATTTGATAATCCAGCAAAATATCTAATTTGTAGAAATTTGGTGATCAAACTAAAAGATTAAGACAGCAACATGTAACTTTTTACACTTGCAACTGACATTTAAGTTGAAGATCATCTTCACGGTCATCGGTGGCACTTTTGATATTTTACTCAGTCAAAATTTTGGTGTTCTTCCTGCTGTTGAATCAAATGAAGACCAAAATAAAATTATCCTAGTCTTTTTTCTGAAGTCTCCTAGTTCCAGTTGAAACATTTTGCCATCAGGATTCAGACCATGAAAGGATTACACACACAGAAGAAAAAAAGATTATTGGGACTTCCTCTGAAACACAACAAAACCTAACACTAAATTTCCAATGACAATTTTATTATGTATCATTATGTATGTATATATGTATTATTATGCATGCATGAAAGTATTATCATACATGCATGTATTATTATTATTATTATTATGTATGCATGTAGGTATTATTATGTATGCCTTAAATATATTAATGTACAGGGTGCGATGGGTAAATTGTCGCCATTTTATTTTTTTAATTCTGTATATGCATGTTGTTTGTACTTGATTTTGTCAGCTGCACAGTATAGTAGGATCAGCTGAGCACCATCTGTGAAAAAAAGAGCACCATGACACAATTCACTCAGCCAGGAATTTGGAAACAGCATGCTGTACTGCTTGGCATTCATGCCGGAAGCTCCAATACAAATATTTCAGAGTGTTTGGGTGTCAATCTGAGAGCCGTACAGAGGATTCAGAAAGAGTTGGATGAGTCTAATGGTGATTACAAAGGTACTGACTCAGATTGTTCTGATAAGAAAAGAACCCCTGAATTTGTTGATTGAGGCCTCAAACTCAACAAGGAGGCCTACATCAAATACCTTGAGGAGGTAGTGCTGCCCTGGGCCAAGAGGGTGGCTGCTAGAAGACCCTATGTCTGGCAACCGACTCTGCACCATGCCACAAAAGCAGAAAAACCCAGTCATGGCTGTCAGACAATTTCTGCAAACACAACACCCCTTACATCTGACCACCCAACTCCCCAGCCTGTAACCAACCCCCTTGATTAATATGTGTGGGTCACAGTTGAGAGAGAGACCAACAAAACTTCTTGTAACATCACAGATGAACTGAAGGTAAGGATTATGGCAGAATTCACCAACTTAAAAAAGAAGAGTTGCAGGAGATTCTGAAGTCGTCTGGAGGCCATGGTTGAAGCCAATGGCGATTTTATTGAATAAATTTACTCTTTCGTATTTCAAGATAATTTTGATTAATTTAGATAAATATATCTATGTCAGTCTTATTTTCATTTTTGTGTAATTTTGGCTGTGTGTGTGTTGAACAAATACCAATGTGCTTGAGCAGGCATCTGCAACAAAGATTATCTACCCAATCTAATAGGCATACTCAGATACAAGCAGCCAGCCACAAAATAAGTGAAGATGTTACAACATTCAGAGTGAATAATTTTGTGAAAATGCATTTGCAACAAACATGAGAACATCAAGAAAATAATATGAACATTTTTTAAGTCAAAACAACATCAAAACAAATATCAACATTTGAGAAATCAGAAAATTCATGTTAAAGTGTGTCTTTATCAGATTGGATAAGGAAAGAATTTCAGAACCAAAAGAGGAATCACCATTTACATTTGATCCATTAATGGATTTTAATAAAGCAGTTCTTCTACTCATGTAATAATTGTAATCATAAAAAACACTATTTCTTTGTATTAACTCTTGTAAATTATGAAATGGACTAAGTCCGACAATTATTTTAATATATATTTATTGTTTACACGTTATTTTTAAAGATACAAATATTTTAGTAAATGCTCTGTTTTATAATAAACAGTATTAACAAAAATTAACCAGCCTGAATATCTAAAAATTTTCATAGAAAATATGCGTCTTCTGAGAGGAATTGAACCTGTATCCTACACAGAATCGTCATATAGCCTGACGTGCTATACCATTTAGCTACAGAAGAAGTGTGTGGTTAGCAAGGCCTAAAAGCAGTAATTCAACTTTGCTAACCAGACACTTTGTAGCTAAATGGTATAGCACATCAGGCTATATGGTGGTTCTGTGTAGGATACAGGTTTGATTCCTGTTGGAGGACATATTTTCTATGAAATTTCTCAGACATTCAGGCTGGTAAACATTGTTAATACTGTTTATTATAAACAGAGCATTTATTTAAATATTTGTATCTATAAAAATAATATAAACAATAAATATATTAAAATATTAGCACTTGTACATAAATATCTATTTTTATTACATCAAACATTATTTGTAGTGGATACCCATGTTTGAAATTGCCATACCATTATTTTAAAGAGTGTGTATTACATCTATCAGCATGTGCACTCAAGAAAACTTATTAAAGAAAATGTGCTCTCTAGCAGGGTTTGAACCTGCATCCTTCTTTGTAGGAGAAACCACCATCTGATCTGGTATGTTTTAGACCACTCAGCCACAGTCTAGCAAGGTTCTTTTTCTTTCTTTTTTTTAATAATTTCACCCCAAGCAAGACAACAGCACTACTAAGATTTACAAGTCATTCCTTGCCCCAGTCAACAAATGATTGGGGGTTATTTTTGAGAGCAGATGCCAGTTTAATTTTGCCGGATCTATTGGACTGACTAACATTTTTAACACCTCTTCATTCAGTTATTCTCAAAAGCCAACATCTGCTCAGTTTCATATCTAAAGGTTTTCTTGAAGGTGTAGGCAAGTAGGCTTAATGCACACTGTTTAAAATAACAGGCCTTCTATTTCAAACATGAGTATCAATTAAAAATAACATTTGGAGTAATAAGAATGTTGAATTAAAAATAAATCCAGTTCTTTATAAAAATATATATATATATATATATATATATATATATGCATATTTCAAACTAGCACTGCTATGTGCCAGCTATCCTAAGCCCAAGACTGGAAAGGGTTTTTTTTTTTTTAATTTGATTTAGATAGCATTAGTGAAAACGTATGGAGGCCACTTAAAGGAATGGCTCTGGTTAGATAAGGAGTCTGGGTTGATGACCAAGAGATGGGCTGGTGTTGGAGGTTTATTTATAGCCAAGGCCTTTAGTTGTATTTAAATAAATTTAGGTTCCTGCTAGTGGATTATATTATTAGGTAGTAGAGGATTTAACATGCACATATATATATATATATATATATATATATATATATACACACACACACACACACACACACACACACACTATCCCTTTCCCCCATTAAGGTTCAATTATAATATTAGGAATGCCGAGCTGTACCCAAAATTCTTTAAGGGGAAGATATTAAACTAGAAATTTAATCAGAGGGGGTTATATCAATTAAGGGGCTATTATTTTTTGGTAGTTAGTGAATGATTGTAAGGTTTATATTCTTATATAAGCTTGAACCTGCTTTTGTGCCTACATTTTAATACTAGTTCCCTCCTTTGATTTAAAAGCTTAAAAATGGAAAAAGCTTTTGTATGGCATGTTTCATTCTTTAGAACTTCATTGGACTAAATTTGTAACGTTGGTACACGGATGAGGGATGCTGGGAATTTTAATTTTTTTTTTAGTTGCATCCACATCCACATAACAAATTAAGTCTGATGAAGTCCTAAAGGACGAAGCATGTCAAACAAAAATTTTTTTTCCACTTTATCATACATTTTTCCCCAATATTGTTCTTGATAAATACAAATATCACACACTGAGTGCTGGTGTTAATAAAATAGTGCTTGGTATATTAGGTTGGTGCAAAAATAATGTCGTTAAAATACGTCAAAAAACGACATTATTTTTGCACCAACCTAATAATATAACACCACTATAAATTATATAATATACATTTTTTTCCTCACCAGCAGCACAACACTGAGTTTCATGCACAACATAGTCTCATTTCAGCACCTGTAGATTGCGTTGTGCATGAAACTGTCATGCTGCTGGTGAGGGGGAAAAAAAAATATATATATATATATCTTAGGCCTAAATTGGGGGGGGGGAACTGTTAGTTTCCAAAAAAATAAATAAATCAAGTTGAAGAGAGAAATATTTGTCCAAGGTCGTCCTATTTTCACCTTTGTCAATCCATTTTGAGAAAGCTGAACATGTTTTTAACTCTTCTAAGGCAGACAGATCAATATGTAATCAATATCTAATCAATAACTAATTTCATTTACCTGAGAATCCACATTTATCATCAGTTCAAAGTCTACCTACTTCAATAAACATTTTTCTCAAAAGCTTTATGCCATTTTCTTTTTCTCGTACTCTTTCTGATATACCTGATAATATTATACTAGTAAACGTACACACTGCTGCTACCAATCTCACTTTCAACAAACCCGACCATCAGATTCACAATAAAATGTTGACAAAGGGAAGATGAAAGAGTCAAAACTGGAAGGAACTGTAATTGAAACTGAATGTAAATTAATACATGGTACCAAACACGTTCACAAAATATCTAAACTCTCAGCTATATACAACCGCTTTCTAAAATCAATGGTTAAAAATGGCTTTGAGTGACTACCACACATCTTGAAACTTTGTGGACTAGTGCTACAGAATCACAAAGAATTGTACCAAATAACAGAAACCACATCACTTGAGGACTTTCAACAGGAGAAACAACTAAAATGGATAGCACAGGTAACTCAAAGAGAAAATAATGGCATAATCAAGATGCTGACATTCCACACTACTTCAAATAAAAGGTTAGGAAGGGAAACCCCATCAATAATGGAAACAGTTACTGGACTTGAGAAACTTATGGAAATATTGTTTTAAGATAAAATAAAAGTAGTACTAGCTGCTTAGTCAATGAATGCCAAATATTTCCTTATAAAGAAACAGTTAATATTACCATTAGAGCTAATATCACCATATTCTTGTCTATTTGAAAGACATGTGTGTGTGTCGTTAAATATATATACATACATATATATATGCACAGACACACACACACATATATATATTCTAAAGCCATGGTTCCTTAACTTTTTTTCCTCTGGGCTGCATTTTCAGAATGAAAATTTGCTTGTGCCCCACCAAATTTTATGTGATAAAAAGTACATTTAAAAATAAACAGGGAGAGGGTTAAAGGGAAATAACTGCAGATTAAAAGTCAGAACCTTATCATTGATAACTCTCTCTTCCAATTTGAGGACTCTAGATACTATATTCTTAATACTTGATATAATGCAAAAATATCACAATGATAAAATCAGTCAATAACTATTTCTAACTATTTATACTGTGACTCCTGCATACAATTACAAGTAATCCATAATAATATTTTAAATTTTGAAATCACATTTATTTTTGGCATATGAATTTTCTTAAACTGTTTTTAAATCATTGATTGCCTTTCAATCATTCCACCTCAGCAGCTATACTCTTCCATGCTCACTTTTTGGAAACCACTGTTCTAAAGAGTTAATGAATGAATGAGGAAATGTGCTTCAATGCAAATAGAACCTTGCTTGACTGTGAGGCTCTCTGTAACCACATGGTCCAAAGTACATCAGACCAGACAGTAGTTTCTCTTGCAAAGTGAAGTACAGGCTTAAATCCTGCCAGGGTTTCACATTTTTCTTTAACTTTTCTAGAATGTTCTGGCTGGTAAACAAAATAAATACTGTTTAAAAAACAAGACGTTCTGCTCAAATACAGATAGCCAATAAAATAAAGTGATTATATATATATATATATATATATATCTTTTGAAGGACAAAAAATAGATGTATATGAGAGAGAAAAGAAAAAATTATATCAAGTAGCATTAAATAAAATTTGATTAAAAACCATGGATAAAAAATTATTTTAATTTTTTTTTTTTTATTAACTATTCTGTTCCCAATTATTATATCTTGAAAATAGTTAAACGAATAGATGAAATTATTTTCTTAAAAACTTGTAAAAAAAATTCTTGTATACACTTGCCACATAACTACATTTACTTATACAGGGACGTGAAAGCTTAAAATAAAAAACTTATGCAGCTTTTATATACATATAATCATACACTTATATGTACAGATATACATAAACATGAGTGTCTCTCCAAATGTAATGTCTCTTATTTCATTATGCTGGTTACATTTACAAGCATAGCATACAGACTCTTGCTCATTGCTATCAATAATGTAGGGTTGGTGGTTGAGGCTATGAGGAAAAACAGTTTCTTTTGGTACTGAAATCTTGCTGTATCCAACAGTGTTACTTTGCTATCTGTAATTGTTGTAATTTCCATGGAGATATATAGGAAGCATTACTTCTGGAGCATAATAATAAAAACATTAAATTCTTATATTGGTCACATATCCATCACACTAGCTTATAGATTATCTTGTCATTTATTGAAACTTTGTGCAATTTGTACAATCAAAATATAACGTTTTTAATGCTACTAGAATGCTAGACAACATTCATAGTAAAGAAATACTTCTAAATGCTCAAAGCTATCCTTATACTAAAGAAACAACTGACATCAAACATGGCATAGCTATTGGGGTACTTCTTGGTTCTACTTTATGTGGTTTCTACATGGTTCCCTTAGAAAACAAATTCTTCAACAATTTTGATAAATCTATTAGATATGTTTGATATAATGATGAAATATTAAAAAATAAAAAAGAAACCTCATGAGAAAACTCAGTTCTACACTTATTAACATTAATAATAAAATCCCTTTCTTTGATGTTTTAACAGACTTGAATAGGCAAATTTTTACTACTTTGCTATTTAAAAATTCTCGCAAACAAAAGTAAATGTCCTCCCAGATATAAAGTAGCTGTTATAAAGAAATGTGATCAATTAAACTAACTTTTATTTCCCACATTTTATAAAGATTTAAACAACACAAATATTAACAATTGTTTCTCAAATCACATTGTCAACAATCAAATAAAATTAGTTTTAAATAATTTTAAGAAACAATAAAATAATACAAGCCATAATCCTGATATAAACAAAAACATCATTAATTCAGTCTATTGCAACCAAACGCATCCTAACTATAAACAAGACTGGTACACATCACTTAAGGATTGTAATAAATACTGAAGATTTACTATTCATTGCAAAAACTAACATATCTACTTTAATCATAATAAACAAAACAGAATGTTCAAAAGCCACCTTTATGCAAAAATAATATTTTTATCAATTCTTGTGCCCTAAGGGAGATTGCATTTCAAAAATTAATAATGCATTAAATTATGACATAGGCCACACAACCACAGCACTCTCTTGTAGACAAATATACCAATTCCCAAAACTGTGTAACTCCAAGTGACATCAATCAACACATCAATCTCAATATAGCTATCAATATAAGACAAGTACTCGTAAATAATATTAAAATATTATCACACTAATTTTAAAGACTGAATTGAAATACTTAAGGCTCCAAGTTTGAATGACTAAAAAAAAAATGTCCCCCGTTTCAAATTTATAGACAAATCATACAGTTGCATGCTGGGTTTTCTTCCTAGCCAATAAGATAGATCACTTCTTGGTCTCATCTGTCATATTTTTGCTCCCTCTTGTCTTGAAGTCAGAACATTACAATCACTTCACTGTATCCCTTAACACCATTCTTACTTTGTCAACTTATTACTGTTGCTTTGCCTATATATTGCATATATATATGTTGCTTGCATATATATTGTTTGCTTCATATTATTTTGCCTTCTTTTTCTTTCTTTTTTATTGTTTATTGGTAACTTTGTCAATTCTGTTTCTTAGTCATTTCTGTTAATTACACTTAATCATGGCCAATTTATCTACAGTATTATTATAGAAAAAAAATGGCTCACATTAAATACAATATCTTTTATTACAGGGGATGTCATTTTAAAATGATATTATCCTCTGATGCTGTCAAGAATTGAGTCATAATGGATGCTACCTGCCTTACCTATAATTATAATTTATGGTGAAAAAACAGGGAATTGTGGGTAGAAAAATGGCTGTATGAGTCAATGTGAAATCAGTTGGTGAGGAGGCTTGATCAAGTATCAGAGCTGATTTGTCAAACTCTCTGCCTGAAGGCAGAGAGGAACCCAGTCGAGGCTATGCCTACAGGCAGTCTCATCTGGAGAAGTAGACAAACCCGACCCTGTGTATGGAGAGTCTACAGAGAATTTTTACCTAAGCCTATGGGCCTATGCCCTACATAAAAACTGGCCTTGTGCCAACCACACCCAGCCTCGTGGGAAGGTCGGATAAACACCAGCTTGATTAAGAAAGACAGACAAATGAATGAATGAACAAAGAAGGAAAGTAAGAAGTATGTGAGAAAGGAAGAGAAACAAATTTGTTTTTCCTCCTAAAACCACACCTGTCAAGATCAGTGACTCATAACAGAATAATTATATTTTTTTAAACTGTCTTAAATATTAATTACTGCTTTATCCCTAAAGTCTTCTTTTTTTTTTCACTGCTTCATCTCTAAAGTCCACTTTCAGTTCTTCTTCAAAATTTTTTACTGACGAAGAAATTCTAACAGAAACTTCCAACACACTTTCCAAGTATTAAAAATTAACCATTTGTAAGTGAGCCTATCAAAGTATTTGGTTTCTAAATAAATTTAATGTTCTACAAACTGAGAAGTTTCCTTTCAAATAGAAATAACAGACTTGTCTAAAATGGAATTAGAATACAATTCAAATATATAATTCTGTCTTTCAATCAGATTTCAAGAGTTTGTTTTACTAATTTCCAAGAACACAAATGGTTCTCTGGTTCTTAATTATTACACTAATCTTGGAAAATACTTTTCAATCTTTTTGTTTTCATAATACATTTTCCACTTTCTATCAAAGTCAAATTCCTGATTATTTTTTATTTTTACAAAATAATAAATGAAATATACGATAGCCTGATTGACTCAGTTAAACAAATCTACCAAACCAATCCATAGTATTTCATTGTAGTAGCAATAACATAGATTTTACAAGTTTACAAACCAAAAATGAGTACATTACAAAAACAAAACTGATACAAAGAGCTCAATCTGACAGAAAAAGAAATCAGGATTTATCCCACCAAATGGCCCATCAAATGAAATCTATCCCCACCCAATCAAATATATCTAATCTGGCCACTCTGTCACTACCAAATAAAATCCATCTGAACAAGTAAACATAATCCCTATAGTCAAACTGTTCCACCAAATGAAATCTCTCTCTGCCCAAATTGCACTTTTCAAACGAAATCCTACTACCTAATTAGATTTCATTTCTCTATCATATCTGCTGGATCAGATGAAATCTCACTGCTCAATCCAATGAAATCCTACTTTCCAATCCAATTCATGGAACCCCACTGCCCAATCCAATGAAATCCCACTACCCAAACTACCCACAAAAAAATCCTTCTGCTCAATAAAATGCACTTCCACTAGCCAACCTGCTTCATCAAATGAAATACTACACAATCTGTTTGAACAAAATGAAATCCTTCTACTGAATCGGTTCCATCAAATAAAATCCCTCTACCCCCACCAACTGCAATCTCTGTACACAAACCAAATTAAATCTCTCTTCCCAATCATGCCCTCCCATCTGCAATCCATGTATCCATCTGCCTAATCTTCCTGCTACTAAATAAAATTCTTCTTCTGATTCTTCTCCTATCAAATGAAATCCCTCTGCCCAAACTTACCCATCTATAAAATAAAATCTCTCAACACCCACCAAATGAAATACCACATACCAAATGAAATATCTTCCCTCCCACCAAATGAAATACCTCTACAACCGTAAAATGAAATCCTTCTACCCACACCAAATGTAATCCTCCTTCCCAATCTTCTCCCTGCCAACTGAAATCTGTCTACCCCACCAAATGAAATCCCTCTACCCAATCTCTCCACTACCACCAAATGAAATCCCTCTGCCCAATCTTAACCCTTTCCCAAATGAAATAACCCCACCTAATTTTTCCCAATACCAAACAAAATCCCTCTGAAAATGAAATATCTAAAACATCTTGCCATCGATCAAGTGAATAAATGTAAGTTGTTACAACTGATAATAGCAACATTTCTTTTTATTTCTGTTATACTTGAACTGTGTTAGATTTCCACAAGGCCAACTTTCTTGTGCATTCAGAAATACTGAAATTACTCCCAAAAAGGACACTAAACAATTCACTGCTACCAAAGACAGTTTAAAGTCCTGAATCCTTCACTTATTGCTTATGGTCAGTAAAAAAATAAACATACGAGCAGGTGTTAAAGTGAAACTCACATTTACCACTTGGATGTATAAAGAAAAATTAACAAAGTAAAAATAACAAAACAAAAAATAAATATGAAGGCCTCCATTACAGTAACTTGTGAATTTTAAGAGAACACCATAAATGAATGGTAAAACCATAAATCCTGATTAGACAGAACTTGTGTTCAAGATAAATGGCAAGTTAAGGTAGGCTGCAGTTAGAAGGAAGGAGAAGGAAAAGGAGGAATGCTTAATGCAATAAATTGACTTTGAAAATGACTTGTTTTTAGCCATAAAACTTTGTGCCATTTCTTCCTAGGAGTCATTTACTAAAAATAGACAAATATTCTTTAGCAAACAATTAAAATAAAGAGAAAGGACATAAAAGTAACTCAAAAAACAGAATTGATTTATAAAATGCAATTTATTTTGTTAATATTTCAATTTATTTATTTACACCTTTCTCAAGGAAACAGCTAAACATTAACAAAATCTACCACATTTCCTTTTAAGTCAAATATTGATTACATTCAAGTCTATTTTTCTCAGAGTTACTTTCATCTTTCATTTCTTTACTTTAGATTTCATTTTACAATTAGTTTCTGTTATCTGAAGTTATAAAGACCAAGTTTTTTTTTCTGTCTTCCATTATTTGGTCTAATATCCTCATTTTGGTTGTTTAGATCTCTACAGTTCAGCCAATGCACTTCAGTTTTCCTTGAGAATAAATCAACTAAGTTTTTTAAAAGGTATGTGAAGTGGAATTGTGGATGGTAAAAAAAAAAAAATGAATGCACATCCATTTGATCAGTGGGAAGGGGGATTCCAATCTGTTAAGAATGACTGCAAAGCACTTCCCTAATTTAGAAGCACACAAATGCATGCTGGGATTTTCTCCTAGCCAACATAATAAAACCAGTTCTCAGTTTCATATGACTCAGTTCTGATCTGTCTTGAAGTTAGAACACAATGTTCGCTTGTCTGAACTTGCTATTGTGTGTCACACCCAATTCTTAGTTTGTGACCTTTTTGCCATATAACAGTTGCTTTGCCTTATTACTGTTAATTTGCTTTGCATATATTGTTTGCTTGCTTTATATTATTTTTGCCCTGTTCTTTTCTTTTTCTTGTTAATTGAAAACTTTGTAAATACTTTTTATTGGACACTTCTATTACTTATTTTGAATTTAACCATGGCTACTCACTCCACAGAGATGGTAACCAGATTTTATCCTTTGTCAACTATAGCTCTTCAATCTCCAATTTGAATAATACTTAAATATGAACAACAATGCAGATATACACTATGATTACCTGAAGCAAAATAGATTATAGGATGACAAAAGAACTCATCTGCAGAAACAGTGATCAGAACAGAAAAGATGAGGCTACAAGACCAAATGGTTCATGGAATAACATGCATATGTATAGATAAACACATAAGGTTTTGCTTGTAAAGAGTGTTCCAATAACTTGAACGGATTTTAAATGTGAATTAAGTTTAAGCATTTATTGATTTTTTTCTTTTTCTTTCAAACTCGGCAGACATTTGGGCAATATTATTTTTCACGCATAATTGCCATGACCTAAATACCATGATCCAATAGAGAAATAAATAAATTTTCACCAATAACACTGATTTATTTACTGCTGACTTTGATTCGTCTTAATGAAACACCCTTATATATAATCTGTCTTAATGAAACACCCTTTATAAGAAGGTTGGGAAAATTCTCAGTTCAATCCACTTCCCAAAAATCTATCCAAATAAGCAAATATTATGAATTTTTTTTTTCATGGCAGGTGAAGAGTTTCTTAGTTGTGTAGAGAATTTTTCAGTACCTCCTCATATATGTCATTAAATAACAAATATTCAGGTGACTAAATCATGAACATTTCAGTTTTGACGAAATTGCATTTAAACTACCGGAAATTTCCAAATCCTGTTTTGCTATCATGCAATTTCCATGTTAAATGCTTTGAATATTCAGTGTAGAAAAATCACCCAAAATGCCTGTCATTTTTACTTATTCACAATTCAAAAACTGTCACTTTAGTTTATAAAAATCAAATTTTTCTGGCAATATTTTGAGAAGATTTTTAAAAATTATAATAATAAACTCATGAATTGTTTAGATATTAGGTTGGTGCAAAAATAATGTCGTTTTCTCACATATGTTACTATGTGAGAAAACGACATTATTTTTGCACCAACCTAATAACAATTTTGCAAGAATTTCATACTTAATTTATAAAACATCCACACAACACAGACTAACAAAAAGTATTAATAGCAATATAAAAATAGGTAGCAGTATGTTTCTGTATTAGTGATTGTATGGATGCATGTGTGGTCAGGTGAGTGTTTGATAGAGTGGATGGCCCCCACATCATTCTTGTCTAGTTAACTGATATTTCTACCAAAATTTAGGATTAGGTGGGAGGGGAATCCCCCCCCCCCTCACCCATTACTAAAACAGTTTTATTTAGTTTTGTAAATAAGATTATCATTGTAAATACACACTGAGGTTAAATTTTTAAAAGTTGTTATTTTTATTTTCACTACACCCCTCCCCACACACACATACAGACACCTGTACATGCGGGGATTGGGAACTATAGTTAGGATGTCATAGCAAAACTATGGTATTATGGTGATTGTAGCAAGAATGGTAAGAATGTGCTGCTTTAATAAAAGGAAAATTATTGTATGATTGGATCAGTGATTGTGGCTAGTTAAGTTACAAGGCTTTCCCCCTGCACCCCAATTTGCCTTTGTGCCTTATTCTGGTTATTACAGAATTCTGTTAATGAAAAGATTCAAATTTTCTAGGAGACTGCAATAGGCACTTCGAATAGTTCTTTGCTGACAAAAACAAAATGTTTGAGAAAGATAGAATTATGAAGTTGCCTGAAGAATGGAAGAAGATAACAGAACAGAATGGTCAAAGCATTAGTCAATAAAGTTTATGCCTAAAATAAAACATATTAATTGATTTTTTTTAATTTAATAAACCAAATTAATTTTTGTGGGAACCATCCAATGCTCACACACATACCAATGTGTAGATTTTTTTCTCTAAATATAACCAATGTGAGTTCATATAAAAAAAAAAGAAAGAAAAGAAAAGAAAAACCCCAAATATGAATTACCGTGTTCTTGGAGAATTCTTGAGAACTCTACTGCCTGGAAAATGCTTTGTCTGATCGAGAGCAACTTTAATCATGTCATATCTGTAAAGATAAGAACAAAAACAATGAATGGAGTCCATATTTTCTTTTCCTTCAAATAATACCCATTGGCATTAAACTGATCATTTTTTTTGCTTCTTTCTAGCAGGCAGCAACCATTTTTTTTTTAACTAATTCCAAGTCTTTTATATGTTTTGGGATACTAATTATCAACAATGTTTAATGCTAAAAAGAGGCTACTCAAAAGGTTACTGAAATAGATTTTTGCGTGAGGGGCAGAATTTATGTGAATATGTGTGAAAGACAATAGTTAACACTAGACTTGAAGAGGTTAAGATTGTAATGGTTGAAAAAGAATCTTCCTGGGATTCTGTTCAACAAAGCAATAGTTCTTAGGGAAAAAGCTATCCAAGTGGAACTTAATCCTTACTGATGGAATATGAAAGGAATGCAGGTGGTTCGCCTAAAGGTACACAGCATAGCAGGAATGTAGTTCATCTGAAAAATTTCCAGGGAAATCATGTTAAAGTAGTGACAAGGTTGCACAGTTTCATCTGTGGGAAAAGGGTTGGCAGATGGAAAAAATTAATCACCCACAAAACAGTGTATATTCTTTTGGATTCTGTGAAGTCTGGGCAGCTCCAGCCCATTTATGGTTTTTATAAAGATAAAGCATAGCAGTAGGAATCAGGTACTTACTGGAGTGATACAAGGAACTGACCATTTTTTCAGCATCTTTAGTGATGGATTATATATACAAATTCCACTTGAGGTCAGGGGTGAGCTTAAATCCCAGTAGGCGTTCAAGGCAAGGTGTCTCTTTAACAGAACACCCTTTCACTGCGATAGGAAAAAATTCAGGGGCTGCTCAGTGATGATGAAACATTACAAGTTTGGTTTTTGAGGTACTGAACATGACCAGCCAATTTTTCCTACAAGTTGTGAAATCTAGGTTAATGAAGAGATCAGTTGCCATGCTCTGGTCATTTAGAGTTTTGGAGGTGCACTCATATACTGTTGTATCATCTGTATAGATATTCTCAAGTGAGCAGAGTATACTCTGAGGCAGATCATTAATATAAAGCAGAAAAAAATATTGAACCTTAGAGGATGCCTGCATTGATCACTGATGTCTCAGAAGACAGGTCATTAACAATGACCTTCCTGAACCTATCTGATAGGAACTGATAGTTTGAAAAACTCTTCCAATTCCTAGAGAGTTTGTGTAGCAAGCTCCTATCCCATACTCTCAAAGGCCTTTGAGATATCTCATGCAATCATCTATGTGATGTGTTTATTGTCTAATGCCTCACTGATTCTATGAGTACTGATAAAATAACAGCAGTCTTCTTATCAAGTTGCTACACTACACCCATCCAGTGTTTCCCACAGAGCCTAGGGTGTTATGGTTTCTAAGTCGTTAGGTGTGTATGGATTGGGTGAAAACTAGATGTTCCATAGTTTGTAATCGCCTGTATTGGCAATTGGGACTAACATTGGTGGCATATCCCCATTTCTGAAGGTTGTTTCTATATCGACCAACAGCTTTTTGAAGAAAATTTAGGCAGGACCAGAAGGGCCAGGCATCAGTGGAGCCTGGAGGAGGGATTCTGTAGGACTGAAAGGATGCCTGTGTTCCATTTTGTTAGGATCACTGCACCACAGGGACAGATGCTGACTAGGAGCTATGTTGTTCAGTGGTTCAACTGAGTGTAAAAATCTGTGTTTTGACTTTAGCCTCTTCGTCATTGGTTCACAGATGATACCAGAAGTGGACCAGGCAGATTGAAATTTGTATTGTTTGTAATAAATTTGGTTATTGCAAGAAGAAAATCTTTAAACCCATTGTACATGAAAAATCATTTTTTTTTAAATGCTTCTGAAGATTTACATTTAAGATTTTTTTTTTTAAATGTTCCTCATATTTTATTTGATATTTAATTGAAATGCAGCATGCAGACAAAATCTCAAAGAAAATGTTTAGTCTTGTCTTGTTTTTTCTTCTTCTTGAGCCAGCCAAATACAATTAGTGCATTTTAAATATATAACTGACAATGAAAAATGAAAGTGACTCACGTTTGATTGGAATGTTGATTTATATTTAAACACTGCACTTCGTCATTGGCCTGAACTGGAGAGTCAGAAACCATGAAAGACATTTGATCAGAAGAAAACTGTTGCTGCTGGTTAGTTCCATCATTGGTATTTTGCCCTGAAAGTCTTTCAGAGTCCAGGACTTGGGAACTTTGTGACAACATTTGGTCATTATCTCTAAGGAGAAAAAAACAAAAAAAAAATAACCATGAAACATATACTTCTGTGACACACATCAATGGTTATACATGATTATGTAGGACAGGTAGGTGGGTCACCAAACTTTTTAGACCATTGACCACCTACATGGAATCCTTGACCCTTTATCAATCAACCCCAGGTATGTATAATAAATAATAATTAGGCTGATATGCAGTTTCCCTATGCATTAGTGACAGAAACTGTGGCAAGACTTTTATTCTGTATCCCCCTTCCTCCCTTACAAATAGAAAAGGAGAAAAACAGGATAGCGTCTATGCAATACCCAGTGAACTTTATAATATATTGGTAACCATTTTATTGAATAAAATGGCAGTTCCTCAATAATGGCTGACTATTGTCAGTGCATCAATGGTAGCCACAGTAATAATATTCTTGTAGACACTATTTAGATTTTTGCAAAAAATAATCATCAAAGACATTCAAAAATTGTCTAATGTTTTGCAAAACTTTTAAGGAATTTGGCAAACAAATATTCATCATCAACAATGCATTTTAGGCTTGCACTATAATATCTCACATATATATATACATATATATATATATATATATATATATATATGCTGCCTAAATACACACAATATATATATATATATATATATATATATATATATATATATATATATTGTGTGTATTTAGGCAGCATTTTTTTCATTCATACATGTTTCATTAAATAATATAGACAAGTGTTGTCTATTTATTTTATGTAAATTCTTTTCATAACATCTGATAATTATATATAATTGGTAACAGAAGCCATTGGTTTATACCAACGGCTTCCCATACTTAATACTTCTCGAATTCACTCTCACATGGTCATGTGTGACGTCATGAACTGCAGTGCGATTTTCGCTTCTAGCATCTTATATGCCCGTGTTTATCATTGCTTGGAAATCATCCATGTAAACAGTAACAGACTATCATCACTGTCTTGTCTGTATATTGCTTAATATATTGTACAGTAATTGTCATCTTTGATAATGGCTTATGTAAACCGAAAGCTTAGATTGGATTAAAAAATATGGATCAATATTGTGATTTTCTGTCTTCGTTTAATGATAATGTTATTAAGCTTATTAGACGTTATGAAAAGAATTTACATAAAATAAATAGAAAATACTTGTCTATATTATTATGAATATATATATATATATATATATATATCTCATAATATCTAATATATAATCATATATCTCTAATATCTCACATAAGTCATGAGATGCTGCTTAATGGAGTCAGATGAAAAAATTGCCTTGTTAAAGTTCAGATATCAAAGTTTTCTCTACATCATTGGCCATCTCATCAATGCATTGTCTCACTTTGAAAAGGAGTCCACCATAGTCAGGATCATCAAATGAATGCAAATGATCCTTTTCTTAGCTGCATAGTCTGTGCTTTGCCAGGGCAACATACTGTTTTGAATTCAGAATTGTCCTTCTCCTCGACTGGTTGCCATCCAAGACTACAGAACCCAGTCAGTCCTGCTATTTTACTCATAGCTGCAGGGTAAAGAGATGGATTCATACCTTTCCCAAGTGTATTAGCATGTAAGTGAATGTAATGAACTCTACTGGAATTCGAACTTGGCTCTCTGATTCCTCAATCTGAACCACAATCCATTACTCTACCATGCCTTACTTGCACTTAATGTTATATATTTTAAAATAGGCTAATAGTTATTTTTTATAGCATTTTCCAAACGTTTTTAATTGCGGCTGTATTAAGGTTGAAATCCTTATTTATAATCAGAATTGACAGCAGATTTTTTAAAAAATGTCTCCAAATTTGATCAATTTCCGATATTTTTTCTTCCATTTCCTTAAAAGAATTAAGCTAAAAGTAGTCTTTCATCTTCATATGTTTCATGGCATCATTACTGGAAGGTTTTCTTACATTTTTTTTTTCTTTTTTTCACCTCACAGGCACATTGTTTCATTAGTAAACAAAAGGATTACTCTTCGAAATACTCTTGTGAAAATTACAGTCATTTCTTAGCATTAATTAATCTTTTCTTTCTTGTCTACAAAATTAAGAAATCAAACATCTTCCCCTTCTTACTAATTAATAAAAATAACAACAGAAGCATAGATTTTCATAGACATGATATTTTATTTTTTGCATTCTCTAAAATATTAAAAATTACATATGTCTGAATATGTTCTCTTCTCTTCTGAACAATTAATAAAATTAATAAAATATTAATTAATAAAAAATAAATAATATAAAAAATATATATATAAATATATATGAAAATTTCTCAGAGTTAACCTGTAGAAAAGACAATATTTATAAATATAAATGACAATAGAAAAACTGTAGTTATTGCTGACGCATTTCGTCCAATGCAGACTTTATCAAAGTAAAAAACGAAATGAATTCAATTAAAGAATAACTCATAATAACAAAAAATTGAATGTTCTTAGCAACTGGAGGAATGTAGAGAACGCTATTTTCATATTGTTAACTGAAAATAACGTCAGACAACCGAAACTACACTAATAACATAATCCGCAATATTAAATTACATGAAAACAGATACATAATACTACTAATCAACTCTGTCACGTCCACTATCTAAAATAACCTATCCCATCTAAATAATCTTAGAATACTTACAAACACTTCCAAAACGATTATGGATATACTAAGATCTTCAAACACTAATAGCAATAATATTTCTGAAGCAGGCATTTATAAAATAAATTGCCAAAACTGTACCTCCCAATATATTGAAGAAACAAGTAGAAATTTAAAAAAACGCATTTATGAGCACAAAAGAGACCTCACAAAAAACAACTTAGCTAATGCACTAGTCATACATAGAAATAAATTCAACCATAATTTTGATTTTAAAAATGCTACACTCATAAAAAAAGAAAATAACTCACTCAGAAGGAAAATTCTAGAGAGTGCACCATAGAATATTACCCAAATATTAACCTACACCCAGGCTTTTTCCCTATTTCACCTTTCTTAACAAAATTACTACTCTCCCAAACAAACATACACAATAATATTGTAAAGTCAATAGAAAATAATTGAATCCGACAGCACAGTTATAATGACAATATTCTCCACACGTGACAATTACTGACGTTATTTTCAGTTAACAATATGAAAATAGCGTTCACTACATTCCTCCGGTTGTTAAGGACATTCTACTTTTTGTTATTATTAGTTACGTTCTTTAATTGAATTCATTTCGTTTTTTGCTTTGATAAAGTCCACATTGGACGAAACGCGTTAGCAATAACTAGTTTTCCTATTTTCATTTATATTTATAAATAAATATATATGTAATAAACTATAATAATATATAATATAAATATATAACAAATATATATAAATATATAAAAATAAAAATATTAATTAATAAAAATTACAACACGTCAGATGTTTTAAAATATTTTAACAATCCATGAAATAAAACCCTTAAATATACTTGTTGTTTATTAATCTTTTCATTTTAGTTGAAACACCGATTCTCATACAATCAAGTTAAGCAATGTCAAGCCTGGTCAGTACCTACATGGGTAACAATTTGAGAATACCAGGTGCTATAAGATTGAATGTATGGGTGATGTAATGGATAAGTCTGCGGAAATTCAAATTCCAAGTTGATGTCTGGCATGGGATAATTCATTTCATGGCTTGAAAGAAGTCTTTAGCCTTGGTTGGAAGTCTTTCTAGAGGTAGTGTCTCAACAAAAAAAAACACCCAGATGTAGGATTGGCATCCCACAGTTTTTATCAGCTACCTCAATCAAACATAAAATTCTTTAACCAGAAATAAAATAAAATGGAACAATTATATGTAAATTTATATCCTTAACATATGAAATTTTTTAATTTTAATGTAATCCAGAATAGGTCAGGTGAAATAATGAGAATGAATGTATTCTCAGGTCCTCTAGACAATTTCCCATGTGGCTCTTGTGTATTAAAAGAAAAAAACTTTTACAACATCTCTAACTTGTAATTTACATTACTTAAAATTTTGATACTCATCCAAAAAGAAGTAATTGTTATACAACAGACAAGGACCTTGAGAGACAGAAATGCCTTTGGAAACAAAGAGCATTATCTAATTAACAAAGACATTTGATGATCAAGTTGTATCCAATCAGAACAAAGGTGATGGAAAAACAATAGATGAACTAAGGTGATGGAAACACAATAGATAAATGTGTCAACATAAGAATATTGTAATTATTTATTTTTAAAATGGCCTTAATACAATGATCATCTCTTGTAAGAATAAAATGATGGATCAAGATTAAAAAAAGAAAGCAGCAACTTGTTTAATAAAACCAGATTGTATTTAATTGCTTACCGTGTTTTGTCAGTAGAAAATTTGAGGAAATTATTTTGATTTGAACATACAAGGGTGAGATCTATGTCCGTGGAAGCAGAATTTGAAGCAGCCCATTGGACAGAATCTGTGGATTCCTGAGTGAACGGAAGAGAGCTTTGAAGCTCTGTTGGTGCCTACAACATAGAGAACAGAAGGAAACCATCTCATCATTAGTCAATAGACAGATTATCGTTTCTTCCCCAGAACTGTTACTTTATGAGACAGACTCCTGAGAAGATGCTTCCCTGACCACTATAATCTTAGCCTCTTCAAGACCAGAGTGAGTCAACCAATATCTATATGCACTTCCTGCTTCCTCCTACTGTACAAAATACTCACTCAGTACCATTCTACCATGAGTGGCCCTTGGGTGAACTAAAGTAACATTGCACTATCATTTATATTTTAGGTGGGGTGGGGTACCTGAACCATCTTTTAGAAACTATTAGTGTGTTTTTTTTGGGGGGGTGAGAAGAGGAGCATTTAAACCATCTATAACAAAAACTTCACTATTAGTTTATTTTCATTTTTAATTAGAGAGTCAGGTTGTTTTTGAGGTTCAATATTTTTGTCAGTAATCAATTGTTACCACAATTGGTATAGTAATATTAGTTGTTTCCCTACAAGGAAACATTTGGCATTCATTGACCAAGCAGCCAGTACTAATATTGGTTGAAATTTATAAAATCTTTCTTAAAACAATTTTTTCAAGAAAATATTTTTTTTTTAAGTCCAGTAGCTGTTATTGCTCTTTCTAGTATTGATGAGGGTTTCCTTCCTAACCATTCAAGATGCTGACATTCCACACTGCTTATGGACAATCAGCATCTTCATGATGTCATTATTTTCCCTTCAAGTTACATGTGCTATCTATTTTAGTTGCTGATGCTATTGGTAATGCTCAAGTGATGTGGTTTCTGTTATTTGCTACAGTGCTTTGTTTGTGATTCTGTAGCATCAGTCCACAAGGTTTGAAGAAGTGTGATCATTGTCAAGACCCTTAGGCTTCACTTGCTTGAGGACTATGAATAGCAGCAACAACCACAATGGATATCACATGTAACTCAAAGAGAAAATAATGGCATAATCAAGATGTTGGCATTCCACACTACTTCAAATAAAAGGTGAGGAGGGAAACCTCCATCAATACTGAAAAGATAACAGCTAATGGACTTGATAAACCTATTTTCCTGAAAAATTATTCTAAGAGAAAGATTTTATAAATTTCAACCAAAAGCAATACTGGCTGCTTGGTAAATGAATGTTTCCTTATAATATAATATTACCATTACAATCATAATATATATGCGTGTGTGTGTGTGTGTATTGCCTGACAGTCAATTTGTTATTAGATCTAATATTGTGATTTTTTAACGAACATCCTCAATAAAGTATCTTTAACTTTGTCCATAAACTTTCTCCCCTCCCCTTGTGAAGAAATCTGTTTTGAATGTTTCTTTTTTCAGGCTCTCACTTAGCAGCTGAACTGCTGTACCAATTCTAGCTCTAAAGAAACAAAAAATATACAAGAATCTACAACTTTTCTCTTGTATTTGCAGAATCCCTTCAATTTAGTGCTACATAAGAAAATAGGTTTTCAATTTCGGAAAGTTATTTAGTTTCTGTATGGATGTGCAGGTGGTGTAAATGGATAGTGACACAAAATGCAAAATCAGAGAGCCTAATTCAAATTCCAGTCAGGTTTGTTATATTCACTTCCCTTCTATCTTCTTCCCCAGCAAAAAAAGAGAGAGAGAGAGAGAGTTCTTAGAACCAAAAATATGTTTTGGCATTAAGTAACCCATGAAGAGTTGCTAAGTCATAAAGAACATATCAACCAAGCATATTTTGTTTCTGTATGTTTTGTTAAGTAGTCTGTATTCATCATAAATACCAAAAAGCCCCAAACAATCGAAAACTAATTTTTTTCCTAAAACAATTCCTCTCATATTTTAAACAGAGAAATGAATTTATCTTTTGTGTAAACAAACGAGCAATTTTCAACTTGACGAGTCAAGGGAGATAACTAGAGCCAACCACAATAATCAGATCTCATAAACTTTACAACAATGTCCGATTTACACGCAATAATTAGGATAAAATAAAAAATTGAAATTTTGCTAAGTTACTCCAGCGTGTATAAATTTGTCTGCATCAATTTATTGACAAAACAAAAACGTAAAATAAATATCAGAACAAATCAATTCTAAACTTGCTGTAAACATGTAAATTCTATCATCAGCTGTAAAGGTTTGACCTGGTGGAACATAATTTGCATATTTGCCATGGGAGAAATAGTAATACAGTGTAACCCGGATATAAGAGAGTTGTCGGGACCGGAGACTAAGTCTCTTATATCCGGGTTTGGTCTATTTTGTTTAGGTAAGTATGGCTCTAATTTGGGACCAGAGAAAATGTCTCTTATATCCGGGTTACACTGTAATTATTCTGCAATTAACAGATTCAAAAGCATTTACATGCATTTAAGTTGATATCAAGGAATTTTTTTATTGAAAGTCAAGTTTTATTTTACCTGCCAACCAAATTTAACCAATCTAGCGAGCAGAGTCACAACCTTAGGGTGAATTAAAAGTTGCCTGTTGCCTGACTTATTCGCAGGGTTAATTCCGACCAAACACCTACAAAAAAATAAAAATAAAATGTCAAATAATTTAGGTCATTCAATTCATTGTTTGAAAATTTTTTAAAAACCAGACTGAAATTGTATTTTATTTTTTTTTAATGATTTCACCCCAAGCAAGGTGGGAATGCCACTAGTACACAAAGGGTTACAGAGAGTGAAAGTGAGAGAAAAGACTGGATATAGGGGGGAATTGAGGAAAGGATAAAAGATGAATGGCATTCAAGAAGACAAAAGAGGGCAATTGAAGTTGCATTTAAATTTTTGAAGATTGCAGTTTTCCAGGAAGTAAGTAAACAGAAGGGAGTTCCACAGGTAAGAAGTGCGAGAAAAAAAAACTGTTGGAGTAGAAGTGTTGGTTACATTTAATTGGTGTATAAATAGCAGTGTTAGGCTACTGACTGGAGTGACTAGTGAGTGGAAGTATCCAGACGAATTAGTGTGAATTATTATGCATTAATGATTTGGGTTTTGATTTAGAATTTACCAGATGTTAAGCTGATCCGCGCTACTAACAAAAGGGTTAATTATCTTTGGTTGACTTTTATTTCTTTGTTCTTGTTAGGTATTTATTTGCGTTTGTAATTAAATACTGTTTTATTTTAACATTGAAGTCTTGAGTTATACTTAATTATTAACGGCCACCGTACGTCACAAAAGAAACTAAACCATCTTTAAAATGCATTTAAATGAAAACATCAACAAGCAATGAAGATTGGAAGGGATAAGGGAGTGAATGAGAGGATACAGGCAAAGACAAAGAAGAGCAAAACCATAAGATAATGTATAATCTTAGTTGTCAACACCTGTGAAATCTCTATGGGTATAGATAGTATGAATTATTAAAGGGGGACTGAAAAACACTCGACCTGACAAAATGAATTAAAAAAAAAAAAAAGAAATATTCTGATGTTTTGGACATTTGGTCAGAATTTGAGAAATGGGTTTGACAGAACTTTTCAGCACCCCACCCACCTATATACATTCTGTTTTTAAATTGTGCAGAGGCACTTGGAAATGTTTGCAAGTTTTTTGTTTCATTTTTGGTCATGGAGTAAAATGTAAATTGAAAACAAAAATGTGTAAGGGTGGGTAGGGGGTTAAAGTAATTTGTCACCTTTGCATAAACTCCAATGTTGCCGAGGCTTCAACTGGATAGTGGATGTTAAAGCAATAGTAAGATGCAAACAACATCATGACACCGGTGATGAAATTAGTGATTTTGTCATTCACAATTTCTTTATCAATGCAGAGGACAAACCTAGAACTGTTACTGATGGAGTCTCCTGCAAGAAAAAAAAAAAAAAAAAAAAGAAGGAAATTTAGATTTTGTTATGGCAATACAGTGAATTAATTAAGACAGTAAAAATTAGGGCCATCAAAAAATGTCATTAAAAAAAAGTCAGTTCAAGCTTAGGCCTGCTACTTGTAACATGTAACCCAGTAGAACCTGCTGCATGGACATGTGGTTGGAATCTAAATCAGCTCTCGCCCTAACTTTTCTGCTGGTGAGGAAGGTAGTATGTCACCCCACAGAACAAAATCAAGACCTGTCAACGGGTGGATGAGCTTCTTATAGAAGCCAACAGCCAATCATTATACATAATATAAACTGTTAGCATATATATATATATAAATATAATATAAACTGTTAGCATATATATATATATATAAATATAATATAAACTGTTAGCATATATATATATATAAATATAATATAAACTGTTAGCATATATATATATATATATATATATATATATATATATATATATATATATATATAAATAACATAAACTGCTAACATACATATATATGTATATATATAATATAAACTGCTAATATATATATATATAATATAAACTGCTAACATATATATATATATATAATATAAACTGCTAACATATATATATATATATATATTATAAGTTAATAGACTTAAAATATGGTTTTTTGCTACACAGTTCCAACCATGTTTCAAAAATGGAAGCTAAAAGCCCCTAATTTAATTTTGTACTTAAATTAAAGACATTAGTTCTATTTCATCCTCAAGCGAATTTGCTATATATATATATATATAATATAAACTGCTAACACATATATATATATATATATATATATATATATATATATAATATAAACTGCTAACATACATATATATATATATATATATACACACAATATAAACTGCTAACATACATATATACATATATATATATATATATACACACAATATAAACAGCTAACATACATATATATATATATATATATATATATATATATATATATATATATATACACACAATATAAACAGCTAACATACATATATATATATATATATATACACACAATATAAACAGCTAACATACATATATATATATATATATATATATATATATATATGTGTGTGTGTGTGTGAAAATATATACAAAATAGGAAAGAACTGGTTAGGTAAATAATCCAAAGTTCTTTAGTATTTTTGTTATTATTTTTAAAAAATAGTGCTCGATACAAAAGTAGAGCATAAATATAATTATTTATTTAAAAATATGATTCCAACACGCTACATAAGAGGTCTCATGTTTCAAAACAAGAGCCGAAAACTTCAATATAATTATTTGAATTAAATTGAGTTAAAGTAAGCTCTGTTCCATCTTCAAGCGAAATTTTTTTGGGAATAACTTATTTCTGAAATTTACGTGTTTTAATAGTATATTCATAATTGAAATCAAAATTTCCATGGTAACAGTCAGGGCGAATTGTCTAAAATAGGTGGGGGTGTTGGGTGTTAATAATTTGTATCAGTATAGAGTTACTTTCATAGATGTCAAGTCAGGGTAAGGTAGGAGTGTCTAAATTTAAAACGGAAGATGTTTTCGCCTAGTCTGGTTTACGTGTCTATGGAGATTTATTTATTTTTTTATTTTATTTCTTTATGAAAGGGATTTGTGTATATAAAAAAAGAAAAAAACTGCCGTAACATTTGTTTTTTGACGACTTCATAAAGGGTCATCTTTTATTGTAGGGTATTTAAACTATTAATTTAGGCTATGGATTATAAAAGTTATTTTATTGTATGCTTGTTTTTAGCTAATTATTAAGTGCATAAATTTGATGATGTCGGAAAAAACCATTAACTCATGTCTATTGTTTAATAGATTTTTATTATTTAGAAACTTAATAATATGCAGTTTTTCATGGAGGCACAAAGGGCATGGGTCATCCCAACTTTTACAAGTTCTAGTCCTATTTATAATTTTCCATTTTACTTTAGGTGTCCTGTTTATTTCCTTCAGATGCCAAATATATTTAGATAGAGAAGTCTGATTTCTTTTATTTATATTGTTGAAAGAGCACTTATGCTGCCTCCATCTGGCTTTAAATTCATTCTTCGTGGACCCAATGTATATCATATTAGTATTAGGACTCTCAATGGTTGAGATAGTACATTGGTATACCACAGATTTGATGCAGCATTTATTTTCTAATGGGCAGTCTTCTGGGTTTCTACAATCACACAATTTTTCACTGTTATTGTCTGATTTAAGTGTAGGGTTTTTCTTAATACTATTCAGGCATGGGGTTTGTTCAGGATTTTATTATTGTATTTTTTTATTATACTTTCTAGATTTTCAGTGCAACTGTAACTCAATTTTAGTTGTTGAACACCCTAAAATATTTGTATCTATAAAAAGAATGTGTAACATAAAAATGTTTAAAAAAATTGTCGGACTTTGTCTATTTCATAATATATATATATATATATATATATATAACGTCATCCACAGACAGACTGTTTCGCAGCTCATCAGCGTGGCTAGACATCCGGTTGCCTCTAGCTCGGATCAAAACCCGACTGAATTGGTATCAGCCAGAGATTCTACCACTAAGCCGTCGGCGTATGGCAGAGAAGCAGGTGGATTTTTAGTGTATTTATTTTTAGAAACACGCCCAGTGACTGACAGTGACTCAATTCGCTATGCGAAGAGTCTCGCTATATATAAGCTATAATAGTCACTGTTTACAAACCCAGACCTACTCCCTAGAGAGCTCAACTGAAATTAATATTTATAAATATAAAAGTGAACATAGAAGTCAACACTTAGAGGTGACAGTCTGTTTCATGCTATATGCAATCGTCAGGCCACATATGCTGTTATTTTTCTCAGCTATTTATATATATACGGGTTAGTGGTGCATTGTGGGTATTCTATTATGGCGGTTATTTTACCGGAAGTCGTTTGTTTATTTATTTGGGTCAAATTATATTGCTTCTTTTTATTTTTTATTTTTTTGTTTTTTTATTTTATTTATTTATTTATTTATTAACGTAATAAAAATTTGTTTATATTACTTATTTAACAGTTTTGTTTTGGTTTGAGAATTTAATTAAAGCTATTTGTTCAATTTCCCGCCAAAATAATAGAATGAACTACAACAATCAACCCAAAAATTAAACAAATAGCTTTAATTAAGTTCTCAAACCAAAACAAAAATAACCGGTAAAATAACCGCCATAATAGAATACCCACAATGCACCACTAACCCGTATATATATAAATAGCCGAGAAAAATAACAGCATATGTGGCCTGACGATTGCATATAGCATGAAACAGACTGTCGCCTCTAAGTGTTGACTTCTATGTTCACTTTTATATTTATACATGCTCTATCTCTGATATTGAGCACTTTATTCCATAAATATAGCACACCTTAAGACTATATTTCTTTTTATATATATATATATATATATAATATAAACTGTTAGCATATATATATTTATATATATAATATAAACAATATAAACTGTTATTATATATATATTTATATATATAATATAAACAATATAAACTGTTATTATATATATATATATATAATATAAACTGTTATTATATATATATATATATAATATAAACTGTTATTATATATATATATATATAATATAAACTGTTATTATATATATATATATATATATAATATAAACTGTTATTATATATATATATATATATAATATAAACTGTTATTATATATATATATATAATATAAACTGTTATTATATATATATATATATATAATATAAACTGTTATTATATATATATATATATATAATATAAACTGTTATTATATATATATATATATATATATATATAATATAAACTGTTATTATATATATATATATATATATATAATATAAACTGTTATTATTAGGTTGGTGCAAAAATAATATCGTTTTTTGACGTTAAAAATACATCAAAAAACGGTATTATTTTTGCACCAACCTAATATACATATATATATATATATATATATATATATATATATATATATATATATACAAGTATATAATTGGTGTATACGGAATGAATTCCAATAACCAACCATTACTATTCTTAAAAGAGTACTCAATACAAAGTAGAGCAGATATAATTATTTATTTAGAAAATTTATAACATAAACATGTTATAAAATCACTACAAAAATAGCCATTTTGTTTCAACACTCCCAGTGTCTTATCAAGTGATGATGTTGAAGGCAAAACAAATGGTTTTAAAAGTTTCAAATTAGTTAACGAAGTTGAAGGATCGTTAACTATTTTGAAACTTTTAAAACCATATATATAGGATGGGGCCTCAAGCCTTGAATGAAAACCTTCCTAGAGATGGGGTCTTGATAAAAAATACTTGTACTTGAACTACTGTGAGTGTTTGAGTTGGGCAACAGGAAGAACATCCAGCCTTGTAAAATTTTTCTCAAATCATTATAAGAGATCTTCCATCAGGCAGGATCCATCTTACTTTGTATGGGATTAATCCTGGTCCTGCCTCAACAAAAATTATGGCTATCTATGTACACATGCATGTATGTATTTATGTAGTCAGTGAATTAAGGTCTTCTAATAATTAAGGCAAGTCAATTAAAGTTGCTAATTAATGCTGCCAAAATATTTAAGGCAGTCAATTTTAAAGTCATCAAATAATTAACCCTCAAGGACCAGAAATTGCCAAGAAATGAGGTTAGATCAATAAGTTTGTAGCCAGACCCCAATTATTAGCTGAATTTTGATTTGAAATGTTAATTTTATAATATCCAATCTATGTAATCAGTAGTGAAGTGTTGGGCTAAGTGCATTGACAAAGGTGGAGATTATGTAGGGTTGTTGTTGGGATACGACTTGTACTGCAGCTGCAGCAGCAATGAGTGTGTCTCGGGCAAAATAAACTAACAGAACCTATGCCCTTCAGGATGTTTTCTGAATTTTCATTCTCCTATACTGGTTGCCAACCAAGGCTAAATGATTCAAACTGACCTACTATTTCACCCGTAGTTGAGCAGGAGAGGGAGAAGAAATAGCTTCATGTCTTTCCCAAGGGTTTTAGGGGCCAAATGAATGCAGACAGCCTTTGCTTGATTTTGAACATGATTCACAGAACCCATTTTCTATAATGAATAACCATTCTGCCAACTGCATTGCAAAATGTTTTTTTCTTTAAAATAAATTCTTTCTGTCATTAAGCTACAAACTTATTGATTTATCTTCATAAACTGACTCATACATTGACTTTTTATACTATTAATACAGGTTAAATATATATAACATCCTTCAGGTCTGTAAAATGTAAGATTAATGGTTTCGCCAAAAATCGCAGGTGATTATTTAAGTTAAACACTTCTGACGAATTGATTCTATTCATAACATGATTCCAATTACAAATATAAGAAAAAAAAGAAATCATTTCAATAAAAATCCCATAAAATGTTAATGAAGAACAAGTAAAATTAATGGTGAGTCTATTGAAATTGATGACTAAACACGATTACATGTCTAAAAATGGCATTTATCTAGGAACATTATTGTAATTCTTAAAAAAAGACAAACTACAAGAATTGGTAACATCAGATCTAAGTAAATAGTTGAATGATGAATTTTTCAACTACTGACTCATATGTCTGGCATTATTTTTTGAAAATAAAACTATGTAAGAGCCTGAAAAACTCAAAACAGGGCTACAAATGAGTAGACAGATTAGGGAATGTCGGTCTGTAGATGAGAAAAAAGAAATTGTTGTTCATTTGGATTTCCTTTTTAATAATAAAAATACTAAGTCTAGATCACTGTTATTTTTCTTAATAACAATACTTTGTTTGCTCGTTTTATTTATTATAATCTTTAAACTCCCAAAGGCCCCACCCCCAACACCATGACATAACAATCAGAATTTTAACTGCATTTGTAGTGTAATAAATTAACTAGTTATAAAATGATCATAATTATTAATCACGCTATTTGGATTCTATAATAAGCAGAAAGCCACTGTGCCATAATGATTTTGAGATGCTTGTTAATTTTAACACCTCCAAAATGAAACTGCTCTATATTAATCATCTTAAAGAATATTCTTTGCCTTCTTCAGCATGGCCAATGCTAACCTCTGGGAGAGCAACTCACTACATCTTCTTAGTCTCACATTTTCTACTGACATGAAGTGGAATGATTATATCGTAACAATTGCTAAGTCTGCTGCTAGGAAATCTAAAATCTATCTTGCACATTTAAAAGTCTACTATTCGTCCATGCATCAAATATTGCTGCCACATCTGGTCTTGTTTTATTTCTAAAGATTTTATGACAATATAGTCATCATCTGTCTCCTTGATTCCTGTTCTTTTATTGTCCGCTCTGTTTCTTTCACTCTCAGTAACCCCTTGCTTCTTAGTGGGATATGAAAATTTGCATATGGACAGTTCAATGAGTTATGCATGGTCGAAAAAGTTATTAGGAACTCTTTCATTTGCTGATCTTGCTTTTTGATTGCTTTTATTCACTACATGACTGTAAGTTATACTGAACATGAAGTTGCATGTTGCAAAAGACAAAAGCCATCTAGCATTAGATGGGATGTATAAGGGTTACCTACCACACACAAATGACTATCATCATGACTTTTAGTTTTTGATTGTTAGTAAAACTAGAAATGAACCTGATTAGTGTTGTATTAATTCTTAACTTGTATGATATGTAGAAACACATTTTATATGAAGAAAAGTTCTTCGCTCAACCCATTTCCAAAAATCTGACCAAATACCGGTTCTTTTTTTAATCACGTTTGGTTATGTGCAAGAACTTTTCAGTACTTCCTTATATGTGTGTGTGTGTGTATATAAGAAATAATTATACATAGAATCAATCAACAATATTAATGAGATTAATGGTGAAATCACATCGCTAGTAGAACATAATGTATGCATTAAAATACTGTTAATCCACTGAATGATGTGATCCTCATTTATAAAACTGTTGTCAGATGTTTCTAGTGTATATTTTTTTAAGTTAAGCAAGTACTTTCGAAGATCCATGTCTTCATCCTCAGGCTGTAAATTTTTCCTTTAAAGTTAAAACTTGAAGAAATAATTGTTTGTAGACCGAAAGATATTTTTTTTAAGAATGTGCCATTTATTGATGGCTGTACAATCTTGGAACGTGCGAGTTGCAACGCTAAAGTTCAAAATTTCAAGTGAGAATTTTTATATGAATTTTGTAATATGGTAAATCAACGAATTCTTTTTTTGCAAGCGTTTTTCAGTTAATATGACATGAACTAAGTATATAGTTCAATTAATATAGTGGTATGAATTTTGTACTGCGGATCAATTGTTTTTTATAAACATATTCTATTACCAGCATATATTTTATATATATATATGAATAAAAAGACAAGAGGAAAAACTATTCTTAGCCGATGCATTTCATCCTCTAAGGATCTTTATCAAGGCAAATGCAGGGGAGAATACGCACTGGCTAAGAATAGTATTTTCTCTCTTCTTTTTATTAATTTTATTCATTTAGAGATAGACTATCTGAAAATAATGTACACACATATATATATATATATATATATATATATATATATGACAAACCAAAGTATTGGTAACACTAACACAAATCCTGCCAAGTGACAAAAAAAAAAAGAAAGAAAAAAAAAAAAGAGAATACCAAAACCAATAAATCATGAGAAAAACTGGCAAAAGCAACTTACATTGAGAAGAAAAGATCAAAAGTCTCAAGTAATGGTCTGTTAATTGATTTGTATATACACTGTGCGATGGGTAAATTGTCGTCTAAATTACACAAAAAATGAAAATAATTGTGTCATCTCATTTTAACAGATTATTTACTGAAATTACACAAAAATATTTTGAAATACTAAATAGTAAATTTATTCAATAAAATCACCAATGACTTCAACCACAGCCTACAGGTGACTTTGAAACCTCCTGCAACTCTTCTAGATGGTCTCTTTGTTTAAGTTGTTCAGTGCTGCCATAATCCTTGCCTTCAGTTCATCTTTGATGTTACAAGGACTTTTTTGGTCTCTCGCTTAACTGCGCCCAACACATAATATTCAAGGAGGTTGCAACCTACATCAAATGCCTTGAAGAGGTAGTGCTGTCCTGAGTCAAGAGGGTGGCTGCTGGAAGACCCTATGTCTGGCAAAAAGACTCTGCATCATGCCACACAAGCAGGAGAACCCAGTCATAACTGTCAGACAATTTCTGCAACCACATCCTACCTTACATTTGGCCACCTAATTCCCCAGACTGCAACCTCCTTGATTATTATGCATGGGGTGCATTTGAGTGAGAGAGCAAAAAAACTCCTTGTAAAACCAAAGATGAACTGAAAGCAAGGATTATGGCAGCATTCACCAACTTAAACAAGGAGACGGTCAAGAAAAGTTGCCTAAGATTCTGAAGTTGTCTGGAGGCTGTAGCTGAAGCCAATAGCAATTTTGCTGAATAAATTTACTTTTTAGTATTTCAAAATATTTTTGTGTAATTTTGGTAAATATATATGTTAAAATGAGATATCAGTGTCATTTTCATTTTTGTGTAAGTTATACCACAATTTATCCATCGCACACTGTATAAGAAATGCTAAAACAGACTCAGGCTTACTGATTTAAAATCATTAATTTAAGTTTCTCCTTAAAGTGATCTTCACACAAAAAAAATCTTTTTGTCTGAAGATTGTCTCAAGATGAAATAATAATTTCTGATCAGCATTTTTGGTATTATATATATTAGGTTGGTGCAAAAATAATGACGTAATAATGTCGTTTTTTGACATTACGTCAAAAAACGACATTATTACGTCATTATTTTTGCACCAACCTAATACATATACATATATATATATATATATATATATATATATTCATATTGATCCTATTAATGCTCTATCTTTGATATCTCACACTGTATTGCAAAGACTGCTTGCCTTAAATGTTTTTTTTTCTGAATATCCCATTGACTGTCAGCATTTTTGGCTTTATACTATCTTTGACATCACTATTGCCTTTGCTCCTGAAAAATTATTCTCAGTTGAGCACTTTTGCAGATTTTTGCTTGATCACTTTTTCACAGCATTCAATTCTGCTACTATATTTTCTAAAAAAAAAAATGAAAAATAAAATCAATATAGAATCAATAAAATTTAACTACTACTTAAAAAATTATACCAACATCAAAACCAAGATGACTATAAAATCAAACTCACAGAAAAAATAAACCACTTTATAAAATGCATAAGATGGAAGATATTCTATTTCCTCAACAACAAAAAATGATAATGGTTACAATACCAATAATATTAATGATTTCAATTTACATCAATGAAATAATCACCATAACAAAATGACCTCATTCAATAATTTGTAAATAAGAAAATTCAACAATAATTTCCAAAAAAGTCTTGAAAAAGATCAAAGAATGATAAACAATTCAAAAAAATATTCATAAAAGCAGATAAATTCAGATCATCTATAAAATGGAAACCAACAATTACAACAAAATAGTTGACAAAGAAGTCACTAAATTTTACAAAACCACTAATAATGAAACTAAAGTGATATAAATAAATAATCTAAAAACATAGCCACTAAACTAAAATTGGATAACAGAATAAAACATTTAGCATAAGTAGAACTATTTATTAAATTAAAAAGACCATAAGGACAATTTCACAGCCAAACCAACATGCAGATTACTAAACCCCACAAAAAGCGATATTGGGGAAATAAGCAAACAAATATTAGAAAAAAATATGCTCAAAACTAAGAAGCATACTAAATATAAACCAATGGAAAAATACAAAAGCAACAATTAATTGATTTAATAACATTAGCAAAAAAGAAAACTATATATATATAATTAAACATTGCCAAAATTCAATATGATACCGCAATAAAAAAAATATGGACATAAAAAAGGGAATAATAATAACAATAACTTTGAAGTAACAATGGGTATCTATGATGGTGAAGAAGTATGTGAACAAATAGGTATATACATAAGCAATGATTTCACAAATATTATTAACAAAAAAGATACAGATCTATACAGGGACAACTGTCTATTAATTCTTAGAAACTGCAACAGCAGAACTACATTATATAAAATCCAATCAAAAAATAGTAAATTTCTTTGATATAACATTTAACCTACATAACAGAACCTACAAACCATACAAACAAACAACAACCCAATAAACATTAACAAAAATTTTAACTACCCATGCACCTAATGTATTTAAACAAATATCCATATCTATAAATAAAAGAATTTTAAACTCTAGAAGCCTAAAAATATTTAATGAAAAAAAAAACATGAATCAGCCCTAAGAAACATCAGATATTCAAAAAACTAGAATACAAAAATGATAACAATTCAAACAAAAACAACAGATAAAGAAATGTAATAAAAACAAATATGGAAAATATTCTTCAAAATAATTGACAAATACATTCCTAAAAACAGAAAATTATCAAAAGTTATCAACAAAAATACAATCAAAATTAGTTACAGCTGAATGGATAACATGGAGAAAATAACTAAGCACAATAAGAAAAATACTCACCAAAACCAATTACAACAATAACATGCAGTAAAATAACACCATTAAATGTAACTGCAGAAACAAAGCAAATTGCCCACTTAACAATAAATGTTTAACCAATAACGTAATATATAAAGCTATCATAACTAATAACATTAAAACAGATAAAAAAAATTTACATAGGCACCACAGAAAAAAATTTGAAAGAAAAAATACACAAACAATACAACCCTATTAAAATACATATGTAGCCAAAAAGAAAGCAATATCCCCACCAAAATCAAATGGGAAATTATAAAAAGAGCAGCCCCATACAGTATTAACAGTAAAAATTGTAATTTATGCTGAGAAGAAAATAACTAGCAATAATTAGTTTTAAAAACCAAAATAAACTCCTAAAGAAGAAAACTGAAATAATAGGTAAATGTTGGCATATAAATAAAAACTTACTTTGCCATCTAAGCACTAATTGAAAATGAATAAATAAATATAAATAAATCTTATATATAAAGTACAGTGTATGTCTATGTGTTTGTGCATGTGTGTCCAAGCAACTCCTTCGCTCCCACTAGTCTGATTTCAATGATTCATAGCTCATTCAAAAGCCCTAGAAAAGTTAGGTGCAAGGAATGATTTTCCTTGAGCTAAGATTCAGGGTTGCCAGATTATACAAGGTTAAAAATATATATTAATATATTATACTAGCCATTATCATTGCTTTCATGTTTCAAGAGGAGTAACTCTTATTTTCTTTTTGTATCTCAAATAGCAGCTAGATTAAAATTTTAACACAATAATAGCTCAATATCTGTATTATATATTATCTACTCCTAGGCAATATCACTCATCTGGTTTAACTAATTTACATATTGATTTTAAAAAAGTTTATTTCATTAATTAATAGTCCTTCATTACTTTTCATTTATTCAAGGATTGTTTTGATTTTCATATCAAAAATTGTTGTTTAGGAATATCATCTTATATAGTGCAGAAAAGTATTTGAAATTTGCATTTTATTTGGCCTTCAACAAGTTGGAATCTATTTGTAAAATTTCCTGAACTATAACAAGCCAATTTATGAATGAAATGTTCATTTAAAATTTTTGTTTCAAAGATTTCAAGTAGTGAATATATCTTACTTTGCAAAGTGATAGCGAGCGGGTAAAGCCTGCTAATATAAACTTTCAATAAATAAATAAATATAATATAAACTTTAAATAAATGAAACAAATATAAAATAAACTAAATTTATTAATAAATAAATAAATGAACAAATAGTAAACATACACACCTATCACAAACACATAACTCACAGAAAAAATAAATAATAACCTAATATAACACCCAGGCAAAAACAAATAAACTACTAACCATTAAATATAAATGAAACATTAAATAAAGAATAACATGATAAAAGAATACACTTACTTTAATACATATACACTATTTAACAACTACACATGTGTGTTTGTGAGTATGCAGGTGTGTGTGTATATATTAGGTTGGTGCAAAAATAATGTCGTTTTCTCACATAGTAACATATGTGAGAAAACGACATTATTTTTGCACCAGCCTTATATATATATATATAAACAAATTCTATTAACCCAACCAACCATAATACCCTAAAAATAGAAAAAATAACTTCACCATTTAAGCACTAGTTTATTAATAATAAAACAGACATAAATGTACACATACCTGCACACATGTTTATATGTATATGCATAGATGTGCATATACATAAGCATATAAATACAGACATATACACATAAATTCAAACAATAATAAATAAACTTAATTATAATATAACCTCCTACAATTAATATTTATGATACCACCAAACTAAATTAAAAAACATAATAATAACCTAGTGAAGATATATAAGCATAAAAAAAAAATAAAAAAGCCTAAAGAGCAAGTGTAAAGCAGAAAAAAAATAATAAAGCAGACAAATGATCACAACCACCTACACATATGCACATCGGAAGTGAATGCACATGCACAAATGCTCACACAAACACAAAAAAATACAGAAAAAACTGACACCAATGTTTAATGCATAAAAAGGAAAAAATCAAAAAAATTTAAGCAGTAAATTACTTATACCCTCTTGGGTCTGTTTACGAAACTCTGGAGTTGCGATGCTGAAGGTAACATTGATCAGCTAAATGACAAACTTTTACTCAAATCAATCCTATATATATATATATATATATATATATATATATATATATATATACACACACACACACATTTGTTGTGTATTTGGGCATCAATCCCTCTTTAAAAAATGTTTTGTTGAACAAGACTGACGTGTTTAGGTTTTCTCCTATTATTCATGTACATATACAAGTGATCTTTTTTCCAAAATTAATATGTATAAAAATTGACTTAAAGTTTGTTGATTCAGCTAAACTATTGGCGATTTTAAATTAATTTTTTATACCATTATAATAAATGGTGTAAAGTGGTATTGTAGACATTATAAAAGTTGCTATATATGAGTACTATAGGCTTTTTTAAAACAGGTATCTGTCTTTTTTATTTCTTTTATCTTTTTTTCATGTTTTCTCCTTTGGCAGATTTGGTATTTGTAGGGTTGTTTTTTGATACTTCATTATTTAGTTTATTTATATACACAAGCATTATACAGTGTACACGATATATGTGTGTGTAGATATGCATATTATTCATTACAGCTTGAAAGACAAGAGAAGAAACTGAAAACTTTAACGAATTTATAAGAATGCCAGTTTTAATGACAGATATTTACAGCAGTCCTTTCTATAATGAAAATCCAATGCTGTCAAATGTTTTGAAAAAGACCATCCACAGTAACTAAGGAATTGTTTATGGCTGTTCAGTTTATTTAAAGAAAAAAGAAAAGTCTCACCACAAACAACAAGGCAGGGAGTTTCAGGAACATTCAGTGCTTTTATAACTGACATGGAGTTTTTCTGAAAAGTTAAAAGACAAAGTGGGTGGTTGTTAAAATTACTTTGCAGAGAAAAATGCAAAAGTTATTACAGATAATAGTAACAATAAGAAGAAGATAAAGAAACTGAGAGTTGTACCTATAATCCTTGAATCACTGGGAACAGGCCCAAAGATCTTTCCAAAGAGATTGGAAGAATTTGCAATCAATGAAAGAATTGAAACAATCCCAATCAGAGAAGACCAAAGGAAAGTATTACAAATTTGAAACTTGCTGCCACTTGACCCTTGACCTCCATTAACCATTACATGATGATAATAAGAGGGAAAAATAACAAGCATTATAACAAAAAGATTGATTGCTTTTTATGGCTTATCAACCACAACTGTTTAAAAGGCTTGTTTTTGTCCTATAGGAAAATCCAAAATGGTGCTTGAATTAAATATTCGGCAAAAAAATTCCATTCGTCAGTAATGTTTTAAACCCCGCATAGAATGTAAAGTTCTCAAAGTAAACCTGTTCCAAATTGTTTTCCTGAATCCTTGATGACTTGGATGTCCAAAAATGACAACAACAAGAGGAAACAATGGAAAATGGCTGTGCAACAAGTTTTCGATCAATCAGTTAACTTCTAGATGTTTTCAGGCCATGTTATAGGATCCAGACAGCTATTGTTTGCACGTGGAATTGTTCACTGGTAATTAATCTTCGATTTGGTTGTGAAAAATATCACTTGGGGGTTAGCATTAAAAAATTATAGCTAATTTTCTGAGAAAAATCACTTTTTTATGAAAAAATATCTTTTTTCACTTCAAAACAATTTTTTTTCAAACTTCAATCCTTTCTCTTTAAGTTGGTGTGAACATCATTGAATAAAACGAATTGCTACATGACCCAATAATGGGAAATATGAAAGACATGCAGCAAAAAAAAACAATGTCAGCTGCTAAGTGTTGTTGCCATCACCTGGGTCACAAGGTGTTAAAAAACAAAACACATCAAGCCATTGTTCACAAACATAGGTTTGAAAAAACAATAACCTATCAGGACCTTTTTACCAATATTACATCTTTTTTTTTTTTCACTCTTTGCTCTTATCTTGTCAATGGTGGGATTTACAAGTTGACAATGACAGCTTGTTCCAATGTGGCTGGCTGGCTGGCTGACTGACTGGCCTTTGACATGTCAAAGTCAATTTGGTTTAATTTTCCTTATCGCTGCTATTTTTTTTTTTTAAATAACTCCTGGTTTCCAGTGGTCAGGAACTGAGGATAAATCTTTCACCTTTTACTAAAGATTTCCATCGCTGGGTGTCAATTTTTTTAACCCCTTGCAACCATATAATTGAAAATTACCAATGGACTTTGTCACATTTTGACTTCCTAGGAATGTTGTTTTCCTTCAAACTCTCAATTTTATGCCTGAAATAGTTTGATTATGATTTAGGTTTTTTGATTTTCAAAAAAATGGTTAATTTCCCAATCAATATAGAGGAAATATTTTGTTTAGAACAAAAAAAAATGCAAAATTTTCACTATTTTTTCACAGTTTACCCCCTGAAAAAAATCTTTGAGTCATTTACACCAGCCAATTTTACTTTTAAATGAAAGAATATATCCTTTGCTTTCAGAAAATACCTAGTTTCATGGGGTTCAGATCAAAAGTTTCCTTGATATTTGTTTAGATGATGATAAAAGTCATTTTTCAATATTTTACCCGTATAAAATTATGAAAATCCATTTTTTTCAGAGAAAATAAGCTGTGACAAAATGACTTTTGCCATTTTTGTGATGATTTTTACTTGGGATAGAAAATTTTTACCATAGCAAACTTGAATTGACTTTATTTAAATTTAGAAGGGCTATAGGAGCCCTCAAACAGCTGTGCAACTCTTTGTGGGTTATTTAAAACTAAACATATTTCAGATTGTAAGAGGTTGCCTACAGTACATGATGTTCCCTAGCAGTCCCCTATCTAAAATAAAAAAAGGAAATAGAAACTAATATTAATGGCTGGCATTTATTTTCTCACCTGAAAAACTTCATTTGATCTGCAAAATTACAAAATAGCATTCAAGATTTAAATATTTACAACGATACTTACAACACTTACTCAGATAGAAAGAAAGAGACAGGAAGTTGTGGAGAGTCATGATCACCAACACTATGAAAGGACTTGGCATAAAAAGAAGTCAGATCAAGACAAAAATTTTGAAACACCCAGGAAGAAGATATCTCCAGAATTAATTTTTGTCATTCCTATAAAGATCGTATACACAATGGAGTAATGGATTGCAGCTCAGATTGAGGAATCGGAGAGCCGAGTTTGAATTCCAGTTGAGTTCATCATATTCGTTTATGTACAAATACTCTTGGGAAAGGTATGAATCCATCTCTTCTCCCTCCCAGTTATGGATAGATAGAAGGTGAGACTGGATCCTATAGTTTTGGTTGGTAACCAGTCTAGGAGAAGGATAAACTTTGAATTCAAACCAACCTGGAGAGGGTCGGGCTCCATCAGGCTATCTTGCCCAGAAAACACCACTGCTCGGTTATGGGTCTCATGACTGTGATAAAGATCTATGGAATTATTTGCATGCAATTTAGCATGAAAAAAATGATAAAATAAAAACTAATGTGGTGTAAGCCAAGTTTTTATTTAGTTGTCCTACATTATTTTAAACTACCAAATGAAAGGGTCATCTGAAAACTGAGAAAATCAACCAGCCAAAACATTGTAAATAGAAAATAATAGCTTAAAAAATCAAAATGAGGATACTCAAAGAAAACCTCAAAGTTATCAAATGATTAGATGAGAAAAATGGAATTTTAATCAATAGAAAAGTTGCTCAATGAAAAAAAATACTTTCAAATGAACAAAACTCTTATGTATATTCAAAAGGGGTACAAACTTTTATTAATAAAAGTTTAATTCCTAATCAGGATATTTAGAGCAGAAACTCATCTGAAAGCCAATGTATTTTCAATTTTCTTGGCTTTGTCTATATTGTGGATACGTCTTATAAATTTATTTACTTTAAAAACAGGTGAAGAAAAAATAATATAATCATATTTCATATTTATAATATTTTATTTAAACTCCTTGAGGTTTCTCCTATGTATTTTTTGTGACAATTATTACATGTGATTGAATAAAAGAAAAAATTAAAATTCCTAGCATCCCTTGTTCATGCAGTCACACAAATGTAACAAATTTAGTCTGATAAAGTCTTAAAAAAACAAAACACATCACACAAAACCTTTTTTCCACTTTGTCATACATTTTTTCCCCAATAATGTTCTTGATTTCTATATTGTTATCTTGTATATATGATTAAAGAAGAAACAAGTAGAAAAATCAAAAATATTAAAAAATAATCAATACACAATAAACACTCACCAAACACTTCTTCATATCACCAATATTTGTAAAACCAAATCCTTAAATAATATAAAATCCAAATATTTGCAGATGATGCAACCTTGTATTACGTATTCATATTATTATGTATCATGGTTAAATATTTGCAGATGATGCAGCCTTGTATTACGTATTCATATTATTATGTATCATGATTAAATATTTGCAGATGATGCAACCTTGTATTACGTATTCATATTATTATGTATCATGATTAAATATTTGCAGATGATGCAACCTTGTATTACGTATTTATATTATTATGTATCATGATTAAATATTTGCAGATGATGCAACCTTGTATTACGCATTCATATTATTATGTATCATGATTAAATATTTGCAGATGATGCAACCTTGTATTACGCATTCATATTATTATGTATCATGGTTAAATATTTGCAGATGATGCAGCCTTGTATTACGTATTCATATTATTATGTATCATGGTTAAATATTTGCAGATGATGCAACCTTGTATTACGTATTCATATTATTATGTATCATGATTAAATATTTGCAGATGATGCAACCTTGTATTACGTATTCATATTATTATGTATCATGATTAAATATTTGCAGATGATGCAACCTTGTATTACGCATTCATATTATTATGTATCATGATTAAATATTTGCAGATGATGCAACCTTGTATTACGTATTCATATTATTATGTATCATGATTAAATATTTGCAGATGATGCAACCTTGTATTACGTATTCATATTATTATGTATCATGATTAAATATTTGCAGATGATGCAACCTTGTATTACGTATTCATATTATTATGTATCATGATTAAATATTTGCAGATGATGCAACCTTGTATTATGTATTCACTTCAAACATGTGGCATATTTAGCAGTGATGTTCTAATGAATGGACATGTTTTTTCAGAAAAACTAAGAAAAGTGATAATTATTTTTTTTATTTATTTTATTCTTGTTTTTCATTTTTTATTATAAGTTTTTATTATATTTTCATTCATTCATTATCTTTATTCATAAAAATACATATTTTTTTAAAGATGTTGTGGTATACATTGATTGTTTTCTTTTTACATAAGTCTTATTTAGCAAGTTTCTCTTATTACAAATATCTTAAGAATTATCACTAAGAATTATTATATTAACATTTAGTTGATTATATTGACTAAACTACTTATGAACTGGCATGAATTGTACCGTATTTATATGTTAATGTAACATTTTTATGAATGTATTTTCAAATTTGTGGTTAAAGCATTTCAAGTCAAAGTTATTTTGTTTTGTTTACTTTTTACTATTGATTCAGAATAATCAATTTCTTCCTCTATTATTTATCATTCAAACATTTTTAACAACAATAATAAAAAACATTCTCATATATATTTCATGATAATTTTATACCTTTTTTTCTTATTGATTGGTTTCTATTATTTATCATTTAAACAGAAATTATGATAATAATAATAATAATAATAATAAAAATAAACAGTATATTTGACAACTGTTTGTTCTAACATCCACTGCAAATTGGTTAAGCATCTCACCTGACAGGGTTTTCTTTCAGATAAGCTTCTCTAGGCTAACTGATGATATATTAGCGATTATTACTGAAAGAATCTATCAAACTTTAAATAAGAATGGAGAAACTCAGGCTGTTGCTTTGGATATCTTGAAGGCATTTGACAGTGTCTGGCATACTGGTCTTCACAAGTTGAAAGGTTATAGACGAATTTTTGAACCGATTCAATCTTTCATACCAAATCATGAAATAAAAGTCATCTTAAATGACCTAGATCTTTTTGCATAAATGCAGATGTTCCCCAAGGCTTGAAACCTAGAGAGTTCCTAATTTTCAAAAACAATCTTCCTGATGTCTTAAGTTCTCAACTTGGTATCTATGCTGATGACACAACTATTTAATCCTGTCTAAATAGTAAGTTTAGTATTTTCACAGCAACTATTCCTACTTTCACTGGTTTCCAGACTGCGTGAATTTAAGCGAGCTACCAGGCTGGCATCTCAGTCCCACCCTTTTACTGTCAAAATAGTTAAATGTAACTGTCTCTTCTACTCAAACAGCTTCTTCTCTCGCACTTCCCATCTGTGGAACTCCTTTCCCCTTACTTGTTTCCCTGATGACTATAATTTTCAAATATTCAAGTGTAATGTCAATTGACATCTGACACCCTGAGCTTGTTCCCCATCCTTATATCCTTTCCTCAAACACACCTCTTTACTCTTGTTCTCAATCCTCTGTAACCCCTTGCATGCTAGTGGCACTCCCGCCTTGCTACTTGGGGTGAATTGCTTTAATAAAAAAAAAAAATAAAAAAAAGTTTGATCAATTTGATAACATCAAATTGGCAGCTAATCTCAAAAATGACCTACAGTCTATTGTTAAATAGGGCAAGGAGTGGCTTGTTAATTTTAACACCTACAAAATAAAACTACTCTCTTTTAAACGTCTGAGAGAACCCTTTTTTTACCTTCCATCATCACCATGGTTGATGCTAACTACCAGTAGAATGACTCGTTGCATGTTCTTGGACTAACATTTTCCATCGATATGAACTGAAAAGATTATATTGAATTAATTGCAAGGTCTCCTGCTAGAAAAATTGGTTTCCTATGTTGTGCTAGACAAGCTTTCTTGCCAGAATCTATCTTACACATTTATAAGTCTACCATTTGTCCTTGCTTTGAATATTACTGTCACTTTTCCTCTGGTGTTTCTGCTATGTACTTAGAGGTTATTGATAAAATACAAAGAAGAAGCTGCAATGCTATTGGTACTAACCTGGCATATCAGCTTCAGTCACTTTCCCACCACTGTATCATAGCTTACCTACACCTTTTCTATAAATACTTTCAGGGTAATTGTTCTGAACTACCTAGACTTTATAAATTTAAACACAGTATTGGCAACAAGGTCTAATTATTTTACAGTTGAATCAGATAGATGTAAGCGAGAGTTCTATGTTAACTGTTTCTTCTATTGCACTTCTCACTTATGGAAATCTCTTCCAACTTCTTGCTTACCACTCAATTTTTATCTTCAAAAATATAAATGTAATGTCAATCATTATTTTTTGTCTTCTTAATTCTTGTTCTTTTATTGTTCTTTCTCTTTAATATTTTTTTTTTTATCATATTCTCTAACACTCAGTAACTCCTTGCATCTTAGTGGCTTTATTGCCTTGACTGGAATGAAATAATTAAAAAAAAAATATTAAACACACTTAAATGAATTAACATTTCTACAACCAAACACCAACATCATAAGATATACACATGGCATCTACACAACCAATGAAAACAAAACAAGCATTGAATTTAACAACTGGTACATACATAAACACTAATGTCATAAGATATAATTGATTTAATGGTATATCAACACCTTAATAGGTCATTTAATGCTGAAATTTAATTTTCTTGGGAGCTTTGAAGTAATAAAAAATATGATATATGTCATTCTGCTTTCACAGTTGAATACATGGTAGATGATATTCAGCTTTGTCTGAACATAATTACTAGAGGCAGTGATATGTGTGTTTTATGTTGTAGTCTTGTTGAATCATTTTGGAATTCAGTTTGATTTCTTTAAGAAATTGTAGGATATTATATGGATTAATGTCATGAAATAGTTTTTCATGTTGGTTGTTTGGTAGTACAATAAGTATGCATTTTTAGTAATTTTACTACAAATATGCATCACTGGCAACTTCACCATAAATATGTGTTGCTGAAATTCCCACTACAAAAATGTACTTCTGCATCTTCATAGTGTTTTGTTTTTGTTTGGGGGTGGGGTCACTATTTGCCCATAGACAGGACCCTAACAAGTGCTACCACCCTAGGTCAAAGTGGACCTGGGAATGACAGCACTAAAGATGTGGTTCTGCACTCTTCAAAACCTCCAATCTTCCAATCAGAGGCCTTGTTGCCAGAGGTAGTTTACTGTCATACCCAGGACTCCATAAGATATACACATGACATCTACACAACCAATGAAAACAAAACAAGCACTGAATTTAACAACTGATACAAACAAATTTGTGTAAATATTTAACATGATCAATCAGGGAGCGGTTCCTCCAACAGGAGTGAGTAGGTCCTTATGATTTGGATATATATATATATATATATATAAATGCTATAAATTATAAATAATTATAATATTATAGGCAACAGTAATAAAATAAACAGGTCTTAACACACAATTTTAAATCATCACCATAAGAACACAAATTTTATAATGCTTTAACGGTCAGTCTATATTTCACACCTGAATATAGTAAATTTTGTAGCATACCTATGGACTATAATGGGCGTGTCCCCATTCACATAAATACAGTAGTAAATATTGTATGTTGGTCTGCAGTTGGAGATTCATTGTGGAATTCACTTGACTCGCTTCTAGCAGTTGACAACTTCTTCTACACGCTGCTGGTGAATCTTGTAAATGTTGTTCATGTCTTAAGTATTATTGTTCATTACCAACCTTCGTTTGATTATTCTATTTAGTAACCTTCCCTAGATTGCAACAGCACTTTTGCATGAGATTCCAAGTCATATTATCAATGTTGGATATTATGTATAATCACTAATATATATATATATATATATATAAATATATATAAGGAAATTAATGACAAAGCATAAAAAAATTTTTTATGACATTTCATCCTTTAGGATTTTATCAGTCTAAAGTGATATTTACATTGATGTAACTACACATGCATGAAAAAGAAGGGATACTGAATTTTTAAAGGTTTTTTTTGTTTGAATATATAGTGTTGCCAATTTCATTTAGTTTTTGTTTTTATCACTTTTGTTAATAAGTATCACACATTATGATAATAGATTTACCAAGAAAGGTAAAATGCTATAAGAACCGGGATGCAAATTTACTGTGGATGGTCTAGTGATCAAAGCACTTTCTATACACTTCCACCTTAGTCAGTTTCTTTCCATTTTAATTAAAGTATCATTTTTTAAATCAAAATTAAGGCCAGACTCATTATGGTGAGTGACTAATGCATTGAGCATGTTGTTTTGTAAAAGGTCCCTTTTGTGTTCACATAATCATTTATTTAAATCTCTCATGGAGTCTCTATGTATTCCTTGTGACAATTATCACAAGTGATTCAGTAAATTCCTCTTATTATTATTATTTTGGTTTGTACTAATTAAGTCATTTATTGTTTTAGAAGTAGTTGTAACAAATTTTATGTTGAGCTTAAAATAAATTCTTTTCAGTTGCAGTTGTGATAGAGTTAATGGGTAGAATATATTTTGATTCATTATGTTTATCAGAGTGGATTGCTCTTCTATTTTTAATTATTTTACAAGCTTTTTGTTTCCACATTGAATATGAAATGATTAATATTTTGGAAAATGGAAGAACTTAAAAGTATTTTCAATAAATTTCTCATTTTCATATAAATATTCAGAGTACTCTTAGATAGAATCCAATAATTATTCTGGTTTTCATTTTGTCATTAATATGAGAACAGATATTTATGAGATCATTTTTATTAATTGATTTACTATGGACAATTTGTTTTAGGTCATTGCCAGTACAGTGTAACATGATATCTAGGAAAAGTAAAGTTATTTGTTTCTGTTTCGTAAGTGAATTCTGTTTTATATTTGACTTTATTTATTTTATCTACAATGTTAGGTAATATTGTTTTGCAAGGATATATTAATAAAGCATCATCAATATATTGGAATGATATGTTGATTGTTTAGTTAAAATACTCTGGAAAAGGACCAAATTATATATGAGAAAATATTTGCTAAAACCCCATTCAGATGCAAACCCATTGGTAATCCAAATTTTTGTTTATAAAAATTATTGTTAAAGTTGAAATAGCATTGATTGGTGGTGAGTCAGTAGATTTTTATGATATTAGCTATTGGTAGGGGGAGAGGTTGTTTTTTTTTTGGTGGGGGGGGGGTGATGATGCCAGATGCATTTTTAAAAGTTTTAAGCATTAGTTAACAAGAACAGTGGTGTAAAGGGATTCAACATCTAAACTAGCCATGAGTTTGTCAGTCATACTTATTCCCCTTAGTTTCTCAATCCAGTTGCCTGAAATTTCTCCCATATAAACACACACACACACACACACACATATATGTTAAGATAAAGAACAAATAGGAAACATGTATCAATCTAACATGTTTCACTTTTATTTAAGCTTCATCAAAGATTAAAAGAAAAACAGACAAAAAGACAGAACTTTGGTATTTTCAATTTAGTTTTTGGACATAATAGAATTTTTACAAACTTACATATAGAATGATCTAGAGCTTTAATGCACATGATCCATGACTGACCAATGAGAATTGACCCAAACAAAATTGAAAATACCAATGTTTCCGTTTTCTCTCAATCTTTAATAAAAGTGAAACATCTTAGCTTGACATACGTTCCTTATTTGTTCTTTATCTTATCATCCTGTTGGATTCAAATCTATATTTGATCCTTCTTTATATATATATATATATATATTATATATATATATATATTATATATATATATATATATATATAATATATTATATATATAATATATTATATATACACACACACACACGTGTGTGTGTGTATTTATGATCTGGAGAGTTTATTCTATAGCAATATGAAAAAGAAAAAAACGAAGAATTATTTCTTGAAGAGGTGCATTTCTGTAGAAACACTAAAAGAAAGTTATACTGTCAAGAAAAAACTGTTAGATCATTGTCACCAAGGGCATATAACAATCCCATTACATGATTTTCAAAAAAATAAAAATTAAAAAAAAAACTTACTGGTGCCATGGGGAAGAGAATATTTTTGTTTTCATTCATAAACAACATTATAAGTGGTATCATGGCTGCCATTTCAACTTCTCTCAGTTTCTCTGCAGTAAATCCCTCCTTAGTCAGACTTTTCAGAATCTTATTCACTTCCACCTGACCGACTGCCAATTTGACAGTCTTCATAAAGTCAATAAGTTTCTTTGCTCGACCATTTATAATTTCTTTGATTGCAATTTTTAAGTCGACACCTGTAAGTTCTTTAAAATGGACCATGATGCCAATCTCTTCAAACAAAAAAGGCCAGTCTTTTCGAAGAGTCAGAATTGAAGCCCCGTTGTTAATATCCTTCCTCTGGAAAAAGTAAGTGCTGAACATATCATCGGTCACTTGGTCTACATCCCAGCTGGGCATCATTGCAATGTTCTTCAAGAGGTCTTGCTTCAACCTCAAACTCCATTTTGTTTCATTTGGTGGAAGTTTCAATGGCTGCCAATTGATACAGCCATAATTACTGAGGAATTTGCCAGAATTCCTTGTCTGTGTGTAAGACATTAGTTTTTTTTGATAATTAAACTGTCCTCTGTCAGGCCGATTGATGTTTTCTAACCGAACTTGAAGTTGTTTAAAAATGGAATTGTACCCACGTTGGGCTTTGGAATTTTCTGCAGGGTCAAGCAGAGAATCAGGATAATCCATGACCATTCTGTGTGCAATGTCTTGAAGTTGGTGCCTTGTTGGTCTTGCACATAACTTGATCATCTCAGCAATAATTACACGGATCATCTCCCTACGAAGACTTTGTTCTGGACGTTCACGTCTTTCTAACCTCTCCATAAGAGCTGGAGGCATCTTATTCCAAGGAATTTTAAATTTCTCTAACCAATCTGAACTCTCTTCAACTAAGGTATCATTGTCTGAAGAATGGAGAGTAAGAAATTCAGATGTGTGTTGATTGGTATTCAGTGATTCGCTTACAGAACATTCCAGAGAATTTTCAAAATTCTGAGAATTTGAGGACTCGCATATTACTGAGGAATTGCTGTCATCATTGACAATAATTGGGCCTGAAACCAATGTCTTATTAGTATTTTCGAAATTCCATATTGAAGAATCAAAAGTGGTTATTTCAGTTGGAGATAACTCTACAATCTCTCTGTCATTTTTATTGATTGCTGAGCCAAGGTCTGTAAACGAAGTTATGACTGGGCTGACTCTTTTAGAACTTGTTGTTTTGTCCCGTTCAATATGAAGGGGTTCGACAAGAAAGGGTCTGTTTGAGCCAAGTTGATTGGGAATCTGGACTCTTAAATCACTGCTTGAATTGTCTTGATTGATATTAACAGGCACTGGGACATAATTAAGAACCTCAGAATTCTGGGAATTCATTTGAGATCTAGGGAAATTAAAATTGACTGGAAATTGCTTTGAACCTGAATGCAAGACATTGGTAGGTGTGTTCTGCTCTGAGTAAGTTATGATTGAATCATGCACTTTATCTGAAGGAATCGTAGGCATGCCAAGAGATGAAGAAATATTTGTGGCCGGAATTTGGATGCATACACCTGCAAGGCTAGCAGGGAGTTGAGCTTGGAGGCCTTGTTCTTGGAATGCAGCAAGTGAAGATTGAACTTGTCCAGTTTGGGATGAGAATCCCATCCTTTGAGCTGCTCCTTGATTCAAATCAGCTGCAAAACAAAACAAAATAGACATTTGTAGGCAAGTCTCAACAGCCTAAAACTTTCTTATTTATCACAAATCAGTTCGTCTCTATAAAATCAGTCCAGTTCAAAGGTTAATCTGAAGAATTATGTCAACTATTCATTGTTATTTAAGTCAAGCTCAATATATAAGATAGTAGAAAGGAAGATTGTGTTACACCAAACTTTCAAGTGAGAAAGCATTCCTGGACCAAAAGCCTAGCTTCTGCCCAAGCTTGAGTCCCATGCATCTGCCACAGCTACAAGTCTGTTATAAAGTTTGTATAATGCTCATAGTTCTGGTTAATAATACTTTAAGGAAACACTGGAATAAAAGGTTGAGTGAAGAACAGGCTTAATCGCATGAGAGACACGCTTTAATAATAGAGTAACAGAGAATATCGTAGTTCAGTGTAGCAATGCGCATGACTCAAACACTACACTTTACCACCCACTTTCGAGTTCTGCTCATAGCGGATAGAGAAGCAAATGTTCAACAATTAGTGTACAGAATATTGGTCATCGTTCTACACAAAAGATAGATAGATAAAATGAATTAGATACATAATGAAATGAATTAGATAATCTGCCACAATGATCTTTTCAAATACTTAATGTTTAAATGAAAGAAATAACTTGGTCATTTTATTATCAGTTTGATCAGAAACAATGAATTTGTCTGAGGTCTCTCTTTGTTGTGACAACTGACCTTCTCTATAATAATTTGTTAACATGGAAGACAAGTGCTGATACCCTTGGGTAGGTATGAATCCTCTTCTTCTCCCCCAGCTATGGGTAAATAGCAGGACAGACTGGGTTCTATAGCCTTGGATGACAATTTCCCTAGATCTCAAATGAAGTCTAAAGGGTCAGTCTCAGTTACACACTGTCTTACATTCAGGTTCAAAGCAATTTCCTGTCAATTTTAATTTTCCTAGATCTCAATATTAAAAATCCTCATCTCATTTTCAAAATTGTTCAAAAGCAAGAAATGAATCCACAGCAAATCCTCATCCAATCCTTCAGAATGGATTGAAAGTAAAAGATTTATGTTTTGAGGTCTATCCATGTGTTTCCATGTCGACAACCCAAAAGTCACTCATTTTCTTTAATCATGAGTAATGCCAGCTTAGGGGAAAAGTACTGTGATTACATATATAATGAAATGAATAAGATAATGAAATGAATTAGATACATAATGAAATGAATAAAAACTGTTATAAAGTTTGTATAACACTTGCAGTTCTGATTAATAATACTGTAAGGAAACACTGGAACAAAAGGTTGAGTGAAGAACAGGTTTAATTGCATGAGAGACACACGCTTTAATAATAGAGAATACCATTGTTCAGTGCCACAATGTATATGACTGAAATGCTCCACTTTATGAGCAGACTTTCTACTCATAGTGGATGGATGAGTCCATGTTAACAAATTATTATAGAGAAGGTCAGTTGTCACAACAAAGAGAGACCTCAGACAAATTCATTGTTTCTGATCAAACTGATGATAAAATGACCTCAAGTTATTTCTTTCATTTAAACATTAAGTATTTGGAAAGATCAAATGAAGTCTAAAGGGTCAGTCTCAGTTACGCACTGTCTTACATTCAGGTTCAAAGCAATTTCCTGTCAATTTTAATTTCCCTAGATCTCAAGTGAATTCCTAGAATTCCAAGGTTCTTAAATTATGTTGCAGTGCCTGTTAATATCAACTGACAGTTTAGGCAGCAATTTAAGAGTCGAGAATTGGACAGACCCTTTCTTGTGGAACCCTTTCAGTTATTTAGTGAATATACATTAATGACTGTATAGATAAATGAAGATCATAGTCAAGTATTTGAATATTAAAAAGAAAAATTAATTACTTGAGCAGGAGTAATGAAATTTTTTAATGATCCCCTCCCACAATACATACACTACTTTAAGCTTTTTGTTTAATAACCATTAATTTTCAGATAACAGAATCTAAAAAGCTTAAAGACAGAAATTTCATTGTTGTAAAAATCAATCAAATAAAATGGATTAAGAGAATATTATACAAATACATTGAGAAGGCATGGTGGAGTTGTGGATAGCAGCTTGGATTGAGGAATTGTAAAGCCGAGTTCAAATTCCAGTCAAATCCATCACATTCACTTACGTACTATAACCCTTGGAAAAGGTATGAATCCTCTTCTTCTCCCCCAGCTATGGGTAAATAGCAGGACCGACTGGGTTCTATAGCCTTGGATGACAACTGGCCTACCACAGAAAGAAATGGCAACTTACTACGGGAAAAAATCAGTCATGTATCGAAAGATACATGATCGCCTAAGCGTGTATCACACATGGCACATAACTGACTGATACAAATACATTACCTACCTTTCAAGTGCCCTAATTATCAATGCTTATTAATTGTATAATTACATACCTTTCACTTGTTGGAGGAGTTTCCGAATTTGGACTGGCTTAAGAACTGAAGCAAGGTCAGTGGCCTCTACATACTGAATATCATCAGGACTCTCCACACCGATATCTCGGAGGGTTTTTGCAAGATTCTGTACACCCATTTCAGTTTGTGTTGGTAGAGCCTTGGCAATACATTCTTCCAAAGATCCCTTCACTAAACTTGGAGGTGAAGAACTAGCCATCAGCTGAATAATAATAAAAAAAAAAAGAAATAATCATTTTGTTTTTTTTTAATATTTGTTTGTGTTTGTTAACTAGATATGCAAAGAAAGAATATCTGATAATGAATTTGCAAATCTGGGAAATTTTACACAAAGAGGAACTGAGGTTGAAAATTATAGCTTTCTTGAATAAATAAAAAAAAATGTAAGTTGGTTCAACTGATAAAGAAATGAGCTGCATTTGATTAATCCATCAAATACTGCTGCCATATCTGGTCCAAAGCTCCTAAGGATTGTTGATAAGATACCGAGAAGAATCTGCAATGTAATCACTCATAACCTGGCATCCCAGTTTCCATCATTTTCCGAGTGCTGTAACATAGCTGCTCTCAGACTTTTCTATAAATACTTTCATGGAAACTGTTCTCATGAACTTTCCTCTTTGGTACCTAGATTTTATGAATTTAAGCACAGTACTAGATTGGCAGCAAGGTCTCATCATTTTACAGTTGAATTGGCTAGATGTAACCATAAGTTCTATGCTAACAATTTCTTTTCTCACACTTCTCACTTATGGAACTCTTATCCAGCTTCTTGCTTTTCAGTCAATTTTGATCTTCAAAAATTTAAATGCAATGTCAATCACTATCTTTTGTCTTATTCCTGTTCTTTTATTGTTCTCTCTCCCTAATATTTTTTTTTTCATATACTCACACAATCGGTAACCCCTTGCATCTTAGTGGCTTCATTGCCTTGCTTGGGGTGACATTATTTTAAAAAATAAAAAATAAATATAGAATCCCGACAAAGTTTTTAAGAAATATGATAAATGGAAAAAGTTTCGTTAAAACTAGATTTGATTATGCATTTCACATTTCTAGGCTTCATCAGATCCCAAAACAAAGGAAAGAAATGTTTGTGTACATGCTTAAATAATGAATCATAGTACTTTTTCCCCTAAGCTGGTGTTTCTCGTGATTAGAAAAAGAAAATCAGTGACTTTTAAAAAAGCCATTAACATTTATTCTGTATCTTTTCTTTATAATTCTTAGTTCATGTTAAAAGTTGTTAATATATTTTTCCCAGCTTTTTTGCATCAAATTAAAGATAAATCCTCATCTCATTTTCAAAATTGCTCGAAAGCAAGAAATGAATCAAAGACAAATCCTCATTCAATCCTTCAGAATGGATTGAAAGTAAAAAATTTATGTTTTGAGGTCTATCCATGTCGACAACCCAAAAGTCACTCATTTTCTTTAATCAGGAATAACGCCAACTTAGGGAAAAAGTACTATGATTTATTATTTAAGCATACATATTTCTTTCTTTTGTTTTTTTGGATCTGTTGAAGCTTAGAAAGGTGAAATGCATAATCAAATCTAGTTTCAATGAAAGATTATCCATTTGTCAAATTTCTTAAAAATATATATGCAGTAAAAAAAAAATTGATGAAGAATCAGATTTAACAGAATTAATAGCAACAGCTTCCACAGAAAAGTCAGTGAGGACAAGTGAATTATAAGGTCAGAATGGCCGATTGGCAAAATGTCTTGTATGGAACCATGTTAAAAGGATAAAAAAATGTCTAAACAATTTTAATATTTGTAATAAAATGATTTGAAAAGAGTATATTTCATTTTTATAATTTAAATAAAGGGAACAAGAATAACACTTTTTCAATTGGCAGATTTATATTTTTGACATGTTTATAAAATTTTTTTCAGCAACAACTTAAAGGGTCAGATCCTCTGATTATTTCAAAATTCAGACCAATCAACTTTTCTTTCAATTTCTTAAAGTTATCAAGTCTATTTAGTTTTTTTTAAATTTAAACAACTATTATAAAATTGATAACCTTTTTTTATATTTTTGATTTTTGCTATTTGCTTTGAAAGTTTATGCTTTTGAAATCAGTAAATTAATTTATAAGTCAATAAGAAATAAAATTAAATTCCAAATAAAGAAAGAATTGGTTATTCAATTGTAATTTGACAAAATTGGGGGGGTGCAGATTAAATTCTTTATGGAAGTGGAACAATGTAAGGAACATGCTTAGAAATTAAAACAAAATTTCAAGCCTTTGAGTTTTTTGTCACTTCAAAAACAGTTTAATGAATTTTTAAAAAAATGAAGGAATTTACTATGTTGCTAAAAATACTGTATTCAAACGATTTTTTTTTTTAAATTTAGAAGTAAAATATAAAGAATAGACAAATGCAGTTATCAGTTTGAATCCAACAGGTGAGTCAAAATAGAAAGAATAATTCACGTAAATAGACAAGACAGTAAATCTAGTTTAAAAGAAGAAACATTTCTAAAGCATGAAAGAACTAAAAGTTACATTTCAAAATTGAAAAAAAGAAGTAAAATATAATTCTTTGATTTCATAAATCTTTAATCCAAACAATAATGGACACAAGATGATAAAATATTAAAAAGAAATAATAAAAATAATATTTTTAAGAAATAAATTTAACTCCGTCGAAAAAAATGTCAACTATAAATGGTCCATTAGGGTTTTTGCTTTTTTGTTTTAGCTTTTTCTACAAATTTATATAAGTTGAGGATTTTTTTAATAATTAATATTTGTTACAAAGTCATGTGTTTTAATGTTTCTCTTTTCTTCTTTATCGAAATGTTTTTAAGAATCAATAAAGCTGTATTTATTTTTATTGATCGCCAACTTTCTTGTCAAATATAAATAACAGCTTTTCAATGGCAATCACCGAACACGTTGGGACTATTTTTTTACTGTTTTTGATTACCTATGAGTGAGTGGTATATACGTTCGTTAAAATATTTTCATATAGTTCAGAAAAGAAAAGAAAAAACAATATTCTCGGGGTGAAAACTATTTGCAAACTAAAGCGGTCGTGTGAGTGAGTCAAAGCTGGAAAGAAAGAAAGCGATTACTACTGTACAGCTTGACCTAACTGTCAAAAATGGCGACTCCCGTCATCGTGGCGTAGATTGAAAAAGAATACTTTTTTTTTCAAATCCCCTCGGCTTCAGCTGTAAAACATCGTTGATATGTAGTTAGTAATTAAGAAGGAAGGTTTTGCATGAAAATAAATTTTCAAAAAGTAAAATTAAATCGGATTCTTGCCTGTTGTTATTAAAATCAACTCACGATCGGAGGCAATAATGATGGAGTACGTGAAGCTCTCAATGGCGGAAGATGAAAAAGATTTGGATTAGTCAATGAATAAGGAAAAGCCAGAAAAAGACATTAAAAAATGAAAGCAGTATTTATTGGGATTTTATAGATTTTTTTTTATTTATTAAATTCTCTAGAATGGTTTTATTTAGTAAGACAATAAAAAATGAATTATTTCAGGTCTTGAACAATTGTTTTCAATAAATGTGCACTGGACCAATGAATGGGTCAGTGTTTGACATAACTTGACATTTTCATATTGACAGTTATTTTTAGATCTTCCTTTGTTTCTCTTTCTCTCTCTCTATCGATTTATATCCATTCGCTGGGAGGGAAAGAATCATAGATAAATAGAGAGGGGAGACAGAAAGAGCATTTCTTTGGAAAAGTAAATATTCCTTTATAAAGGATTTCTTTCTTACGGTAAATTCTAATTATATTAGTAGTAGTATATAATTATTTATAGCATTCATTTGTAGTAGTAGTACCTTAGCAAAAGTATTAGTAGCAGTAGTTTAGTGTATTATTATTAATATTATTAATAATAATAGTAGTAGTAGCAGTAGTAGTGATAACAGAGTATTGTAGTAGAAGACTTAGTAAAAGAAACTATTCGAATTTTTAAAAAAAGTAAAATAAAAGATTTATTTTTTACCGAATGAAACTGTTTAAAAAAGAATGAAAAATAATTCCATTATTTGGTAAAATTTAAATGTTTTTCTTTTTATCACTTTTTTTTATCCTAGTTTGTTCAAAAAAAATTTTCACAAAAAAACAATCACTAAAAAAAATTAAACATCCCATTAAAAAGGGATATTTATTTATATACGAGTTATTCGTATGTGCGTGCGCATGTGTGTGTGCGTGCGTGCATGTGTCTCTTCGTGCGTGTGTGCATGCGTGTGTGCATGCATGTGTGCATGCATGCGTGTGTGTGTGTGTGTGTGTGTGTGTGTGTGTGTGTGTGTGTGTGTGTGTGTGTGCATATGCATGCATGTGTGTGTGTGTGTGTGAATACAGCCTTGGGTCACATTCTGCCGTTTCAGTTTGTTTTATTGTTTGTTTTTATTTTTTGTGTTTTTTTTTTGTTTGTTTGTTTTTTCATTTTTGTCCCAAAGGGTGGAATTGCAAACCCCACATTTAAAAAAACCTTCCGGTTTTGTTACTGAGAATTAAGGGGGAAAAAAAAAACTCAGTCTGCTCTGTTATTTTTTATCCACAGTGGGTGGAGAAGTGATGGAATCATTCATTTGGTAGGGTGGGTGCGCAATGTGTAACACAGACTGCCTTAACCGAAATTTGAACACGGGTCGCCGATTCTGTTATTACTTTTTTACTTTTTTTTCTGTTTTGTTAACGAACCCTCTCATGGTTGAGACTTGGTGGGGGGAGTAGTATGCGCGCTTTTGAAATGATTCAGTATTCCAAGAATTATTAGAACGACTGATTAATTTTTTTTTTCTTTGTCCAAGTCTACTGCTTTCTTCAACTGTACAATTCCGATAGAAACCATTTTTTTTATCTAGCAAAAAGAAAGACAGAAAAAAAAAGAAACCTGCAAAAAAAGGTCATAGGAAAAAAAAATCTTGCGAAAATTCATCTACGGTCATAATTTTAAAGGACTAGGTTTTATAAAAATCATAGAAAAATATGTTTATAAAAATAATTTTCAGTTCACTTTATATTAAAATTGTTTTAAATGATAACAAATGAAATATAAAATAAAAATTATTTTATTATAATAATAAAATAATAATAAAACTAAAAGCCTGCGTACATCAACTGATTTCTATAGTTATCGATTTGATTTCTCTTGTCTTGAGAATTGGTTGGGTGGCCAGCCCTTTCATTCAATTGCGTAATTTAGCCAGACGGTTGGGTCTCATTGAGGCATGGTTTATGAGGCTGACCTCTCTGGATTCTCTCCCAGGAGATCAGTTGTCATACTGACTCCCGACAACGACTCGGACTACTGGATCTTTCTTCTTCACACACACATCGACCACGATTTGCTTTTGAGATTGGCGTATTTCGTACATGTAGCAAATTAGCAATTTTTAACCTCTTTTTTTTACTGTCGATAATTTCCATGGCAAGAGGAAGACTTTAAAAAACCGTTTTACTTTTAATTATTAATTTAATTTATTAACTGAATGCAAAAATGTCTTTGACTTTGATCCACACGTGAACAGAAATAAAATCACAGAAAAAAAATAAAAACGTCACGACGAAAAGTCAAGATTTTGACTAGGGAAAATAAATGTGGAGGAGGAAAGTCTTCTTGTTTAATTTTATGCTAATAAACATTTTCATGGAGAAACTCTAACCATGATATATTGTCTTTCTTTCTTTAAAACTACTTTGTCTGATCTAAAAAGAATTAAAAGTTAAAACGTCATTTTTCATCCAAAGACGTGTTGTCAGTCAGTTAAAAAAAAAAAAAGTCTTCAAATTTTTATGGAATTTGACATTTTATCGCCAACGTTTATTTTATAAAACAATTACATAAATTTAATAAAGAAAAAAATATTAACGATTTCTTCCATGGCTTTTTCTTAGTAACCCCACCGACCTCCTAAACTTTAGAAATTATTTTTAAAATTACGTTTTTCGGGTGTCTTTAGGACCTAAAGACACATGAAAAAACGCATTTTAAATAATTTCTTTGGCGTTATTGGTTTTAAAAACTTAACGGCAAAGAAGAAATTATAAAAATAAAATACATTTTTCGGGTGTTTTTATTACGAATGGCAACGGATGAATTTCAAAATTGCACTGAAAAATTACAAACAAGTAATTTATAGAAATATCTTAAGTGTTTTTTTATTAAATTTTGCAAATACCAACTAACTCTCTAAAAGGATGTTTTAAATTTTATTGAATTTTTTTCTGGTAACGTTCGGGATTAAATTTTTTTCACTTAGTATGCTCACATTTGAATTAGATATTTCTTTTTTTTTACTGAAATAAAATCTTCAGGGATTTTTTATTTCCACTATATTCGAACTATTGTTCTCATCTTTGTTGTTATCATCACAGGGAATTCTGAACTGAACCCACTTCTTCCTTGTGGGCTTGTACAGATGAATACGAGAATGTACCGCCAAAAATAATGGATGCCTTTTTTTTTTCGAAATGAAAGCAAAAAAATTGTTACAGATTGTTTTAAAAAATTGGCGAAAAATCAAGGAATTTTCCGATTTAAACGAAAATTTCAGTACTTATTCACTAACGAATGATTTGTATCAGTGAATATGTTATTTTATTAGAAAACCTTGTGGGAATATTGGCGAGAGAATGGCGTTTCGATATCTCGTGTCTTTTTTATTTTAATTTGGGAGGTGTTCTCAAATTTTTTAAACAAATAAAAACAAAAAAACAAAATCCCTGTCTGAATTTCTGGGACGAGGAGTTATCATTACACTACTATTTGGATTCAGACTATTTTATTGTCCCTATCTTTGTTGTTGTTGTCACAACGTTTCGGTCGTTGTGTCCTCTGGTATTCGTTTAGTTTTCCCGATCTTTCTCTTTTGTTCTTTTTTTTTAATTTCTTATGACTTTTTATTCCGAGTCTAACCCAGTATCTTATGACTTTTTTTCATGACGTTTCTCCCGATAACTTTTTTTCCCTTACAACAAAAACGAGACTTACACTTCTTAATTTTAAACAAGCATCATACATCCCGAAGAAGTTCTGATTCCAACACAAAACGAAAGAAGAATGTCATTTTTAATTTAGTCCGGACAACATTTCGAATAGGAAGTATTGTTGAGGAAGCGTGAAATTTCGTAATTGGTCATGGTCCAAACTAAATAAAATTCCAATACAATGTTGTGATACAATTTAAAACTGTAGTTTAATTTATATTTTTGCAACAACATTACATAAAGTAGTAAAAAGTTTATAAAGGTCTCTGTTAAAGAAAAAAGCTGATTTTTAATGGGTGCGTTACGGTTAGTAGAAATGTTCGTAGAGCTGAACATTGTGTTTGAAAGATAGTGCACACATTTAAATGCCATTTATTCACAGATTACAGGTGAAAAATAATAAAATATTTAGATATGCAGGCATGTAGTTTTAGTTATCGATGAATCATGTGGTCGCTTTCCGGTTCGCTTATTTCTTTTTGGGCTAAGGAAGTCTTTCGCATAGATTTGTGTAGGTAATCAGATAATTAAGGAGTTGACTGACCCTGACCTGTTGCAATGTTTAGTATTTGGTTTTAGGAATTACAACGCAAATGTTTTATTTTTTATTTTTCAAAACAGCAATAACTGGATGGAATTTGTCTTTTTATAGTTTGTGAAATGATTGCTAAAACCCTAAATTTTAAATCTTATTTTATATTTTATTTTTGGCCGTTTTTAGCCCCTCGTTTTGTTTTATATATATATATATATATATATATATATATATATATATATATATATATATATATATATATATGTATGTATGTATATATATATATATATATATATATATATATATATATATATATATATATATATCACTTTAAACGTGATTTTTAGTAGATATCCATATTTGATTAAGTAATTTTGTATTCTGTTTTATGCACATCTTTCTCGTTTTAGATTACCGAAATTTCATAACAAAGCAATTTCTACCACCAAAAACCTAAAAGATTTAATCTATTTTAAAGCATTTGTTAATTTAGACATTTAGACACAGTAGCATAAACAACGTGCGGATGTTGTTTCAGTAAAATAACCAAACCAGCAAATCAGAATTAAACATTCAGCGGTTGCCCAATCAAACAGAAGATCGAGAATCTAAAATTTTTGTAAGGTTAAGCCTACCTCTATCGATATAAGCAGAAGGGGAATAAGCATTTAAATATATAATGTTATAACCACAGACTGAGAAAGCAACCACGTCGATGGACCAGGAACGATGCATATGCACGGCACACCGACGCAGTTCAATTCGACTCACTACTCCTGGACGACAAATTTGACGTGAGAACTAGCGCCTCGCCGATAGATAATTGCATTTATTTCTAAGTACGAGCTTCTCATACTAAGATCAAATACGCTCCCAAAAGCTTACACGTGTAATTTATGACTGATGCTTGCCGTTCCCACAACAAACTACTTGCTCTGATGGTGTAGGAAATTTGGCCTGGATTTCCCACATGAAAGGGTTATGGTTAAAGGTGACAAAATCGATGAAAGCAACAACGGCTTGAAAGTTTAGAGTGGACAATTCTCTCTTTTAGGCGGAACAATAAAAACTCAAATTCCTGCTCGGGGTGCAACAATAGAAGAAGAAAATGTTTATTTACATACACAAAAATGGTAAAGGGATATACACAAAATATAAGAGAAAGAAAAGGCGAAGAAAATTCCTTTAGCATAAAGGAAGAAAAAGTGTTCATATAAAGGCTTACTCAAAATATTTTTCTGAGCGCCTAATGGGTTAGCACTCACATAGATTTCTTCAAAGCTCTTGTTGAGGGGGAAACAATCGGAAGATCCGTAGTTTATAGTTGAGTGAACTTGTAGGCTGACGACAGTAATTTTAAAGCCTTAGGAAACAAATCTTGAGTAGTTTTAGAAGAGGGCCGACGTTCTGTTTTTAAAGCCTAACATGTAGAGTTCTTCCTTGAAACATGTTCCGAAGATGATTAGTATTACTGTCGCCGACCTGATGTTATCACAGACGATGTCAAATACTCACTGCCAAAGAGGCGCATATTTCCGTATTTATCGGGATTAGAAGGATCAAAAATATAGGGAACTTTCCCCTCCAAAACTACTGTACACTTTCCTGACCCTCTCATTCGTCAGAAAATATATTTCTCTGATAAGAATCAAAGGTTTGGGAGCTGGTTTTTGGAAGCAAGGGTTCGACAAATTTTGAGCGTTATTCCCTACAAACAGCGACTTTATGGCCATGGCAAGGGAGGTCAAATTCCTTTTTATATTTTCCAGTTCTCTCGTTCGTCAGAAAATATATTCTTATCCCTGATAAGGATCAAGGCTTTGGGAGCCGGATTTGAAGGCAGGAGTGAAAGTTGGAGCAAAGATCAGAAAAGAGATTAAAACGTGAACTTATAAAACATTATAGTAGTGGTTCTCATATTAAATTCTAATACTTTCACCTCAAAGAAAGATGCAATAAACTTCAGTTTGTTGCAGAAACAAAATCCCATTTTTCCACCATCCAAATTATGCTTGCACGGAGTAAGATGTGGATGAATTAATCCAATTAAAACCCATTAATTTAGAAATACTTTTATTTTTAAAACGTTCTAGAAAAGTGTTACTGAAGGTGTAAGGTTTAATTTTCTATAAATAAATCTAACCAATCCCGCCTGGGAAATTATAGAAATAACAATGTAATTTTGCTACTAAATTTATTTTAAAAGAGCAAATCAAATTCATCACATATTCGAAGCCCAAAGTTCTTCGACTTCTAGGGCCTAAAATGAGGAGACAATACCAACCTGAAATTCTATGATTCTCGAGGCTTTTAGGGTCTACGGAATCCTATGATCAAATTTAATCAAAATTTTTAAACTTGCTTTCAACGAGCAAATACATTTTCCGAATTTTTATAAAAGGGAACTTACTGACAACGAGTAAGTTTTCAATTTAAGTAATCTCTAACCTATACCGCTAGAGAAAGGAATAGATACATTAAAATGTAAGCTTACAATTAAATTTATAAAACATCCAGGGCCCAAAGTTCTATGACTTCGTGAACTGAGAATCGAGGAAACAATACCAGCCTGAAATTCCACGATTTCGGAGGCCCTGGCGTACAAATCCCCAAAATGATGACTAGTAAATCGATACCCAGTGTAACACCGTATCCTTACCCCACTGGACCCACGCACTCCACAAGACCTAACGTTTCTCCGGTATGGTCCAGTATTACAGGTTAGACACAAGTCTCCAGTTCCCAATGTCAATTCGAAGTCACCCTCTAGCCACGTTGTGATTGTTTTGATCCTGGAGAATGGTCATCAGATCGTAGAAATCCGGAAGCTCTCCGTTGGCCCCCCTACGAGTTCGTCGAGTGAGAATCGGGTTAAAAGAAAAATAAATATAACCAAGTCTATTAGATTTTGAAAGGACAAAAGTTTATATATATTGTTACGTTAACCCCATATATGTACCCTTACCTCAGATTTTATAAGTATATTTTCAGTACCTTATTTATTTGCGACGAAACATATGAATCTTAATCACTTCTTTATTTCTTGAATATGCAGATTGTGAGATATATATTGTTTTTATAATCAGATGAGTCAGGGCAAGTTCTCGGAAAAGAACCTTCCCTTCTACCCCCATTTCCTACCTGGTTCCTGATGCGTAGGCTAAACAAACGCTGTTTGACAGATAGGTGCGAATGATGTTAGCCAGTTCCATAGTCGCTGGCCAAAACGAACGCTGTTTGACAGATAAATGCGGATGACATTAACAGGGTCCGTGAATGACGCATACCTTTTTGCGGGGCCAACACGTGACTCAACATATAGCAGTTTTCGTTTCGCACGTGTTGAGGTAACAACAACCACATATAGTTGCTGGCTGTCGGATGAGTCGGACGTCACCAAAACCTGTCTTAGCTATTTGCCATTAGAAGAAGCAGTTGTCACCAGACCCATACTTCGTTGTTTGATGCCAGAAGAGTTAGATGCCACCAAAAACCAAAGGACCGACGCGAGAATCTAAATCACCACCGTCAACCCAAGTCAGCTATACGCCCGTGATTTTTCTGTGTGTTCTCCTCGCCATCAACCCGGATTGGATGTCGCCAGTCAAAAATTCATATTAGAACATTGTCAATCCCACCCTTTGCTTTCAGAGAGGTGTATGAATATCCTTTTGAACAAACTGTACCCCGACAATAGTCAATCGACGTCGATTCCAACCTTATGTAAGTTTCTGCATGTTTTTCCATATCTTATAATCTGCTATCTCCGTATTCATATGTATTTCGCCGCATTAATGTCTGTTTAATTGGTAAATTTTCTCCCCATCCCTTGTATTATTTAGTTTTCTTTTTCTTTTTCTTACATTCACACTCCGTGTATTCTATACATAAAATCTTTGTATTACATATTCTCGTGTTGTCTTCTGTTGTTCTGTGTCTACGTATAGTTCATTTTCTCTCTGCGTTTACCGACGTCCGGAATTGGAGAATTCCCTTCCCAACGTTCTTTTCTTTATTTTTATATCGAATCTTGGGATGACTTACTTATTTTTTTTTATTTTCTTGTTGCGTCCCGGCTATCGTAGTCCCAACGAAACCCCGGGCGTAACAGAATATATATATATATATATATATATATATATATATATATATATATATATATACATATATATATATATACATATATATATATATATATATATATATAAGCAAACACACAAAAAATAATAATTCTTGTTACACAATGTTGATTGTTTCTTGTATGCGAACAGTAACCATGCAAACACAAATACTTCGAATAATTTCACTAAGGAGAGATGTGGCCTTCGTTTTTAACCCTTTTCGGTCTGTTCTTAGCGCAACTACTACAACCTTCGATGTTCCCGTTCTCAGTAGTAGTAGTAGCAGGAGTAGCGGTACGTAGATATTAGCGGCGGTATTTCGCTTCTTCGCCCTCAGGTTCAGCAACACACAGTGGACGCTTCCGTTTCAATCTCTGACGTCTCTCCACTCATGTCGACTGCATTCGAAGACAGACGAACCCAAAAACGCTGCTTCTTCTGGTTGCTCAACTCTTTATTAAGAGAACTAGCCTCACGTGACCCATACTGGTGACGTACCTGTTTTTCTAGTGCGGACGTACTATTGTTTATCATCTCGCTATTAATTATTCTGCCGAACTTTGTAAACTACAGAGATTATTGTTTAAAAAATAAATTCCAGATCAAAACATCCTTAATTTTAACTTTGATTCTTATAGTGTCAAAATCCATTTCTTTATTTAAAAATTCCAAATTATTATCGTTCCAGTAATTTTCTATTGGTAATCTGATATCTTTTGTACACTTACAAAAAGATTGTATTTCGTGTTCTAAATTCACTTTCTGTAACATTTACATTTCAAAGTCTTTACAGCATATTAACATTTTGGTTATTCAAAGACGCCTCTCTTTCACTTTGATGTTTTACAGCATATCCTCCTTTATTATCATTATTATTATTATTTCAAGGGTGATATCGCTCCTGCCACACAGGATTAACACTTGGTTGCAGTTTAACATCATCCCAGGACACCTTGGGTGCAGTTTAACATCATGCCCATGACGCCATTATCTTCCCCATTGATTTCATTCACCGCGGCTAAGCATTGAAAAATATCACCCCTGATCAAATTAAAATAATCCCAATTTCCTTCTTTTTGGTTTTTCAAAACATCAAGAATAGTAACTATATTGCGCTTAAAGATATTTTTTTTTTTTTTTGGTTAATTTACTAGTTAAACCTGTAATGATGAACATTTTGAAAGATGTATATGTCGTCTGATATTAACTACAAAATTCTCCAAACGCTGCAAAAAATATCTAGAAAAGAAAAGAGAAACACCAAAACAACTGTTCACTTAAAGAAAAGAAAAGAAGTATATCACTTTAAAAAAACAACAAATTCCGTCACTTAATGCACACACCGAGCACTAGTCTTCCGAAAGAAGACAAATATACTGATCTTAGGAGTATAACGCATTATTTTGAGCAAAATGTCGGAAATTTGTCCCGGCTTTCCCACATGAAAGGGTTAAGATTAAAGGTGACAAAATCGATAAAAGCAACAACGGCTTGAAAGATTAGAGCGAACAATTCTCTCTTTTAGGCGGAAGAATAAAAACTCAGACTCCTGCTCGGTGTGCAACAATAGAAGAAGAAAATGTTTATTTACAAACACAAAAAAAGGTAAAGGAATAGACACAAAATATGAGAGAAAGAAAGGGAGAAGAAAATTCCTTTAACTAGCGCCTCGCCGGTAGATAATTGGATTTATTTGTAAGTACGAGCTTCCCATAATAAAACCAAATATGCTCCCAAAAGCTTACATGTGTAATTTATGACCGATGATTGCCGTTTCCACAACGAACTACTTGCTCTGATAAAGACTCACTCTTTTTCTTTTCCACATTGCTATTTTTCTGCCTAATAAATACTTTGTTGCAGAATTTATGCTAAATAAGATGTGTCAGAAGGTAAAATTGTGTGAAGGCCTAAAATGTGCGTGTACATTATGCATTTATCCACAACAAATAAATTAAACGAACATATGAAGACAATATAACTTAAAGAAATCAAGGAAAAAACAACGTAGTTATAGATTTCAACAATAACATGAATTTATATATATATATATATATATATATATATATATATATATATATTTGACATACACAAAGTGATGATAGGTTGCTTGTTAAATGTGGCAAGTGAGATAAGATTGCAAAGAGTGTCCATGCAGAGATTTGGCGAATGAATTTTGATGGTTTAAGTTTGTTTGTGAAATTAAAACAGTTTAATTTCTGCAAGGTAAAATGTCAATTGTGTGAGTTCAAATAATAGTGTGTATGTGCGTGACGATTGTAAGTGTTGATTCAAGTTATGAATAGTTGTGTGCCTTTGACTGATATGCTAAAGTTGATTAAATGTACAATTACTATTTCGTAGTGATAATGTCACTTATTTTAGTAAATTGTAAGTTAAGTTTCTTCACGCGGCAATAGTAGTGCGAGTTGTCTTGAGTTGATGAGAAGCTGGTAGAGTTATTGAGTCAGTGTATTGGCACGCGTTGAGTCTGCTGGGATCTCTCGAAACTCAGTGTCTGACTGACTTGAATTAAGTCGAGCGATTCTTTTTTTTATAGATTTTTCGGTTTTCAAATAGGATCCAGACAGCTGCGTGGGAAAAAAGGATTTGTCTCAACTTGATACATTTTTGTGTCCTTTTAACCAATGGGAAGTTGAGTTTGGAAAAGTGAAGTGATGATTGGTTAAAGGTTAACTTGGGGAAGAGTACATCTTCCCGTAGTGGGTGACAGGCAAGTATGGAGGATTCCATAACTTGATATTGTTTGTTCTATAAATACATGTTTGTGTTTATTCATGTTTCTGTAATTAAAGGCGGTGCTATTTTGGGGCCGACGAAACAAATCGAAGCTCTCGCACCTTCTACATATCTCAGAAGACCCAAATGCCAAATTATTACACAGCAAACAAAATTGACGAGATTTTGCGAATATAAAAATACTTTAGTACAGACAAAGAATGTCGTCTTTAATTCAGCTTGTCTACAATTTGTAGTGATACTTCACACAGAACCTAACCAAAATGTATGTCCCTCTTCTTTAATCCTTTCCATAATCTGTCAGGATTAATCAAAAACTCAGCTTAATGATTAATTCGCGACAGATATATTTGATCAAACATGAGTGCAGAAATAGACAAATTCAGCAGTACTAATAATGCCAGAAATGCAAGGTAAATAGCTACCCAAAGTCAACATTTGCTACCAACATCCGATGCCCGCTGTTCCAACATACACACAAATAAATGATTAACAGACATTCAATTGTCAATCATATCACACGGTGGTCAGTTATTGCATCAATTAGAGATATGTACACAGATACCATAGCACAAGTTATCCTGTTAGAGCGGCCATTAATGTTTGTTTAATCATCATAACAAATCACAGGGGCGTTAATTTCCAATAAACATAGTTTAAAAGGTGCTTTTATATCTAATATTTATATTTTTCAAAATGAAAGATCATTCTTGAAGCTTTTATTTTAGTTTTAATTCAAAACTACTAGATTAAATTTAATATTTCCAATTACCAAAATACTTTGCTATATTTCAAACCGAATTTAAATTGATTGGAATGATTTTTTCAAATTGCTAAAATTGGCCATATTGACAAATTTGTCAGCACACCATAATTCTCATTATTAAAAATTCTTTCAAAAACAAAATATACTTTTCTGAAATTTCATTTGAGGAAGATTAGTTGATTTAAAGTTTAATTAATTTGAATTAAAACAAATATTACTTACTTTTAAAATATCGCAGAAAAGGATTTTTAACACGGAGGTGTTTTTATGAGGTGTTGACATATTTATCGATAACTTAATGTTTGGCATTTTTAGATAAAGGGTACATAACTGTAGAAATTACTTGAATACATTGTGTATGACGTTTATATATATTTTAGCCAGTAATTTAAAAATTTAGGAAAATATTCTATGCAATCCAATTGAATTATTGAATTTTAGATACTTTGACTTTATAGTCTTACGAAGACGCTTGTTGTGGACATGTTAGAAAATGACAATAATTTTTTGATTTACGATAATAACAGCTCGTACTTTCGGATAATGTCAATTATGGACGTCCGGGGGTATTTACAAAAGTTGACACATTTATACACACACAAAAAAAATAACAGTCTATATTTCTGAGATGAGGTGTTATGTACATTATTTACATTATTCGGAATATCGTCCTCATCTTTGTCGCCATATTTATTAGAACGTTTCTTCAGGTGGTTGGAATGTCGAACTTAACCCTTTATTTCGCTCACTGGGGTAGAGTGTTCTAGTCTCACGTGCCATTTTTTTAATGGATGTCAGTTATCAATTATCTCCTGTTAATTTCCCTCTGAAAGTTCTCCACTGCCTTAACCGGGTATTGAACTCAAACTCTTTGGGTCCTGTCACTGGATCTAACTAACGCCTTTATCCACTGTGCCATGTGTCCTTGAGGACATCTGTGTATCTGGGTATTATAAACCTAATGTCTTCAACAACCGTTTTTTACCAGTGCTCATATTGCATTTTTTGCTGTTATCATTACATGTTTATACCAGAACTCATATTGCAATTTTTGTTGTTATTAGCGCTTTTCTCTGGCAGTCCTTATTACTGGTTCCTATATTGTATTCATTTCTATGCTTGGTCGGCTCAGAAGATTTTTGTAGCCTAGCATATGTGCTGATTCTTTAAGTTTACGAATTTTCCATGGTGTTCTTTGTCTATGATCTCAACATGATCCCGCAGAGGGCGGTGAGCTCCCTTCTCTCTCCATATGTGGTCAGCCACGCCTGATTTTTGCACTTCCCCTCGTGTTACAGCTTTCTGGTGTTCTTGAAGCCTTACCTTAAGGAGGCGGCCTGTCTCCCCTTTATATTTCTTTCCGCAGCTACACGGGATAGCGTACACACAGTCTTTATTGAATTAAGCAAACCACGTAACCATAGAGGAAACGCATAGGAAGTCACGTGACGTCGAGATTGATCTGTATTCTGTTCTATCCTCTATTACTATACAGACCGGTATTCTCTACTCTATTCACTATACTATTTCTCTATTCGATTACTATTCAGTGGCTACTATTCGAGCGGGTATTATCGAGCAAGTACTATTAGTGCGAATGTTATTCGAAGGCGTCTGACACCAGTATTGTTCAACAGCGTACTATAATTGTATCTGCGATTACAAAGTCTCTACTACATTACAAAGCATTACAAAAGATTAGTAAATATATTTTTTTACTTAATAACAACATCACCTAACCGCTACAAATACAGAATTTTATTTTTTTATAAATTATTCTAATTATTTTTTTAAAAATGAAAGCAAGTCTAGTAAAAATTTATTATTCAACGAAAAAAGATTTTCTTGTGGTGATAGTGCAATGATGCATCTTATTCACAAAAGCAATTAAAAACTTTTCTAATTAAATAATGTCTTAGTTTTATTGCATTATTCATTTTACATTTCAGGGCAGATTTTCTGTAACTGAGGGTCCTGTTTGACAAAAAAATTGATTGAAATTCTCCAAGGACGTGTCCTTATAACTAATATAAATACTAAGTTCTATAAAATTAAATTTCTAGTAATTTCATAAAATTTCTAACCAAATTTTTAATGGTTCTAAAAAAGGATTAAAATATAGAATTTAATAATAAAAGAAATTCTTTGGTCTCTCTGTATAATGATATAAAGATTTTGACGATAAAACATTGCTTTTATTAAGATTTTGGAATTTTTTCAACATGACACGCTCATTTTTTAGCGAATCTTCGGGGTACCTAGTTTCAAGAATTCGATCGCATTTTAGGAATAAAATGAGTTAAGACAACTGTTTAACATTAATGTACCAAACGGCCTTGTTGAACGCTTTTATAGACACAGATGCAATTAAAAAAAGCAATTGAAATTAAGATGTAAAAATGTATTTTAAAAAGATTACCTTGTCAAAAACTGTATTTTTCAAAAAATAAATCACAGAAATTTACTCCGTGTCCTAAAAATAATTTTAATATTAATTTTTTTAATTTGCCTATTAAAATTGAACTGCATCCTTGAGACTGGAATGTTCCTCAAAGTTGAAGAAGAATATGGTTATAAATTTTTCTTTGCTTAACATGTTCAACACCAACGAACATTAATGTTTTTATTACCTTACTTCTTAAGTAACAAATAATGTCTAATGTCACCTTTTTGGAATTCGTACCTTGTCTTCATTTTGTCCTCCACTCACTACTACGAATGTTTTCCAGTGAGACTATTTAGTGTTACGGTTAAGCAACCAGTTTTTAAAAGAGATTAAAGAGATTATTAATGATTACCATTAGTTTAGGGGTTATTCAGGCTAATTCCGCTAATAGTTACATCTTCTTAGAATGAAGCATTACCATTTATTCTATGGATTATTCAAACAAGTTTTCTTCCACACATGCTTATATTAATCAATATAACAAAGAAGAGAATGGTCGTTCGAATAATTTAGTAAAAACATGTCTATCTACTTACCTTTCCCTCCACGATATTGTTCTTTCTCTCACTCTCATTTTCTTAAATAGACGCATATTCACAGCTATCAAGGGAAGTAACTTATATTTTATTTATACAAATTACCTCCCTTAGATTGTTATTGCTAGTTTCAGAGGGCTTTTCTGTCTCAATTGCTACTTACGTTGGTAAGTATATACATACAGTCAGTGTAACAGTAACAGTTGTTATGTTCCATGCATGATACATGCTTAGGCGATCATGTATCTTTCGATACATTACTAACGAGGCAGATTTTTTTTTCTGCAGTAGGTTGCCATTTCTTTCTGCGGTAGACCAGCTTGCATAAGGCTACAGAACCCGATCTATTCTGAGGTGGTGGAAGAGGATTCCTACCTTTCCCAAGGGTAATAGTACGTAAGTGAATGTAATGAATTCGACTGGAATTCGAATTCGCTCTCCGATTCCTCAATCCGAACTGCTATCCATTACTCCACCATACTGAAGCAAAAAGGGAATCGTCGTGACGAGTTCAAGTTCCCTCCAGGTCTGTTGCACATTTTTTTTAACAAAATCTGTTTTTTTTTGTTTTCAGTTATGTATATACAAGTAAATTTTCTTAATTCTAGAGAATTATCTTATTCTTTACTTACTCTTTTCTATTGAAATATGTTGAATTCAATTTCATCGAAAATTTTCAATCTCAACTTCGTCGATTATTGTTAAGGAAGCAAGTTTTCAACAGCAACAGTCAAACATGGCACGCAGCAGCAAGCAGGTTTGGTTTCAGGAGCCAAGTTTACCGCAGAGAACTGTTTTTTTACGGGACAGTAGTTTGATTGGTCCGTAAATTTAGTGACATAGTAATTCCCTCCATGGACCAGGTAGTGTGTACTTGGACTCAGTGAAAAAAGAAATGAGCAATAACTGAGCAGTACTATGAAAAAATGAACTAGACGAGATATCGCTAGAGATGGGCAGTGAAACAAGAACAGTACTCAGACTCTCTGCCAGATCGACATACACCTGATGTATGCCGGAGAGTATAATGACCGAAATGCTCTAACAACAACGAAAATTAGGACAATAGTCAGAATGTAAAATAGTGATTCCTCATCCAAGAAATTCGGAAAAAAAGAATTTCTTGAAAATATTTTACCAATATTTTTAAAACAAACATTTCCAAAATAAATTCAATCATTTCTGAATTAGTTCTGAAAGTTTTATTAAAATCTGACAATTATCTGATTTTTGCAAGAATTTCCAAATCAATGTTTTTGATTTGTTTTTTGTTTTGTTTTGTTTTTTTGTTGTTTTGTTGTTTTTTTTTTTTGTTTGTTTTTTTTGTTTTTTTTTTTTGTCTTTTGTCGCAGAAAAACGCTCAAAAATGTCTCACACTAACTAATATTTATGGTTTCCCAGAAAAAACAAACTTTTTAACCAAAAGTCTGAAGAGTTTAAAAAGGCTCTGATAAAAATAAAATGGTTACTAAGACATTAGCTTTAACTCCCAAAAATTCATATACTGATGTCGTCAATGACCCAATGGATAAAAGTGTTGGTTGTAATCCAGTGACTTGACTCAAAGAGTTGTGAGTTAATTACGTAGCTATAGCAGCGGTGAATAAAAACTTAGAGGGTTGAGTTAAAGAGAGATAACTGATACTGAAACACCCGGAAGCGGCATGGAATGTAGAACTAGAACAATCTACCCCGATGGACAAAATAAAGGGTTCAGTCCGAAATTCCGATCACCTGAAGAAAGCCAGAGATGGCAACGAAGATGAGGACAACAGACCGCACAATGTAAATAGTGTAAATAATTACGGTACCTCATCTTAGAAATATAGACAGTTTCTAAAAAGGATTTTAAGAAAATAAGCTTTATATAAAATATCTTTGGTTATATGGATTTTAACGATAAAACTTTAAGTTTGGGACATTTTTTCATCATGTATGCATATCTTTTAGCGAATCTTTGGAGGTACGTACTTTATATTCTTTTTTCCATCTTATTTTTTTTAACTATTGTCATAGGTTGCACCAAAATGCATACGAAAAAGACAAAAAAAATGATATTCCATGTTTTTAGAAATTTATCAAAATCAGAGAATTATCAGGGCTATTAGACTTCCGCGCTGCACCTGGGTAGACGACATATTGAGGTAGACCTCACACTATAGTAGCATCGAATTATCCGATATAAAAATTTTATTCCTCCCAAATCCAAGTTCTTGTGCCAAACACAGAAACTTAGTAGAAATCGCAAAACAGAATAATAGACGCAAAATTACAAAACAAGACAACTGCGAAAAATTTTAAAGGAAAATCATATTTTCACAATTACAAAAAATAGTACAATACAAGTTTGCACAAAAATTTCCATTTGTGCGCCTATTAAGGCAGGATTACAATTTCAGAAAAACGGATTAGCAGCGAAAAATGGAGAAAAAAATTACAGCTTGGGAAAAGACAAGAATTTTGAAAATGACAAAAAGGGAAAACAATACAAGAAGGCAATAAAAAAAAAACCAAAGGTGCAACAGCTTTTGAGAAAAAACTAAACGTTCCACTTTTATTTGCCCCACGAGCAACTCTGGGACATACCTAATTTTTGGAAAAGTCCCTTTTAACTTAACACAGTTGATTGGGAAAAATTCTTAGAATTCTTTTCGTTCTTGTCTGTCTAACCAGAGGTGAATTTTCACTTGAACTTTTGGTCTCTCTGCAGCTGACTGGTAACTGGTGCTTACTTTGATGTTCTCTCTTGATGACAAAGGCCTTTTTTGATGTTGACGACCAGCATTCTCCCTTTGTTGTCAAAGTCTTCCTCATGCCTTTATTGACCCGTACTCTATTTATTTTAAAAATTAGGCTCACACCTGCACTACTATTCGGGATGTTACTAGAGCTTGAGACTGCGTCTCTCATTGGACAATATATACAAAAAAATCATTTTTCATAAACTGGAAATGGATCCTTAAAAAAATGGCGGGTTTCAAGCGTTGAGCCGAAAAAGATATACAGTTGTGGCAATTTTTTTTAACACAAACTGTCTGACCTTCATAAAAATACTCTTCTCTCAAAAGAATGTTTATTTAAAAAAAAAAAAAAAAAAAAAACTAGACGATTTTACATTATAAATGTACATATACTCGTCTGGTTTGTTTTTTTAATGATTAAATGTGGACATTTTTAAAATAACAAAAATTTAATTTTTATACCGATTCTAATGAAATTTTCACCACTTGTTCATTAATAAATTAATTTTATACGGAATAGGTTATTTTATCAGGAAACACTGTAGAATTATCAGGGGTCAGTTACTCACCCCCATCTAAAAAAAATGGAGTTTGATGACAAATATGTCTCATAGTTTTGTAAAGAAGAATCTCAGAAGAGAACTACAAAAATAATTCAATAAAACTCAAAAAATATTTTTTGCCGAGAGTGGATGCTTGCATCTTACTTATTATAAAACGCAGATTGTGTGTATGTGTGTGTGTGCGCGCACGGACGCGCGTGTTTATATATTGGATCGGATTTCCTACATTTTTCAACCGATTTCAACAAAACTTCACAGGACTACGTAAAATTACCTTGCGGTGGTTCTGACAGCGCCCAAAATTGGAAAAACACAATTGTTTTTGCACGAAATCAATTTGAAAACACGATTAAGAGGCATTAAGGAAAGGAGGACAACTCATATCGAGTTATACTTATTAATATCGAGTTATCGTGTTATACTTATTATAAAACCCAGGTTGGTTGTTTGTGTGTGTGTGCGTTCGTTTATATATGGGATCGGATTTCCTGCATTTTTCAACCGATTTCAACAAACTTCACTTTTTTTGGCAGGTAGTATTTCTTATTGTCTTGCACACTTTTTTTCTTTATTTTTACATTCAGAATGCTTTAAAAATTCCATTTACAAGACAATTGTTTATAATAAAATTCTATTCAATCGGTAGACTCATAACGATTGAAAACAATGTTTTTGTTAGAGTTTGGGTTTGGCCAATTCGTAAAAAAAAAAAAAAAAAAAAAAGATAAAACTAATTAAGACATGTATGTCAGTCAACCTTAAACAATAATCTTTGTCAATTTTATTTTTCAGTCTTTATGATGGTCGATATTTGATCTATCTCTTACTGTTACATCCCCGGGCAACGCTGGGCTCTACTGCTAGTAATTTAATAAAACAAACTATTTTGTTTCCCATTTAACAGGCGAAAAACTTCACAATTAATATTTATTTTAAAAGAATTTAGTTGTAATTTTTAGTGCGATTTTGAAATTCTTAGTTGCTTAAGGAAAAAGAAAAAATATTCTTTTTATTAAGTAAAGAAGTATTTGAAAAATCGGAAAAAGTCAAGTTTAATGCCATTTTCGAGTATGAAATATTTTTAAAAGAAATTTACTTTTTCTTTTTGCAATTGTTAAATTATTTTTGCACGGAAGGTCAAATAGGAAATAATTCAACAATTCTGAATTACCTCCCTTTATATAAGGTTAAAAATAATTATGCATGATGTCTGGAGGTGTCTAGAACCTTTATGACATTTGTAGGTGAAAGAAAACAAAAATGAAGACAATCAATAAAAAGTATTAATTCAATCAATTTTCTAAAATATTATCTTATTTTTTGTGAGTAACAATTTCTTTTGTTTGATAAATTTTCTTAGGATAATTAAAAAGAACATATTTGGTGAAATTAAATATTTCATGATATAAAATTGTTAAAAAAAATAAAGAGAAATAGGTAGATTATTCATTTTAACGCTTCAAAAACGAAATTGCTCTCTTTTAATCATCTGAGAGAACCCTTTTCACCTTCCGTCAACAGGGCTGACGCTAACCCCCATGAGAGTGACCCATTGCGCTTTCTCGGACTAACGTTTCAGCTGACGAAGCGAAAAGAGTATATTGAATCAATTTCTAAGTCTGCAACTAAGAAACATCGTGCAAGGCAATTTTTCTCGACAGAATCTATCCTACATATTTATAAGTTTACCATTCTTCTTTGCTTTGAATAATTCTGCCACATCTGGTCCGCTGCTCCTATTGATAAAATTCAAAGAATCTGCGATGTTATTGGTCCTAACCTGGCATCTCAGCTTCAGTCCGTTTCGCACCGCCGTGGAGCAGCTTCCCTGTGACAAACTTTCCTCAATGGCGCCTAGACTTTAAGAATTTAAGCGAAATACCAGATTAGCGGCAAGTTTTCATTTTACAGTTAAAACCGGTAAAAGTAAGTTCTATACTAACAGTTTCTTCTATCGCACTTCTTGCTTCGCAGTTTCCAGTGGCCTTCAGCTCACTCCTGCAGCTTCCAGCGGCTTCCAGCGGCTTCCAGCTCACTCCAGCGACTCCCAGCGACCTCCGGCCCACAACCTGCGGCGCTTTACTGACATCCCACTACCTATTTCAGCACCCTGACGATCTGATCCAGGGCCCACTGACGTCCAGCGACCAGTTCCAGCGCCCGTTAACGTCCAGATACCGTTCCCGAACAAACGACCTCTGTCGCCTCACCATCCACCGTTCGCAAATAAAGACACGATTTCCATCGTCTACAACTGACCATCTGCGTTTGTCATCCTTCTTTGCTATTGCCGTCTCCTTGCCTTTGTGTCCACCTTTTTAGTTGTACGGTCGATTGGTACTCACCCCTCTCGGCCCACTGCAACAACGACTCAAAGCAGATTTTCTGCAACGAATTTACCATAAAACTGAATGTACGTGTATATGGGTGGAGAACAGATGTAAAAATATGTATATTTTTACCAAAATTTTCTAAAAAAACGTTTCAAAAATAAATTAATTCGTTTATGTCTTAGTCCTGAAAGTTTAATTAAAATCCGACATTTATCTGATTTTTGCAAATCAATTATCTGATTTTTTTCCAGTTCGATGTGTTTTTTACAGCAAAAAGGTGCTAAAACTTATACTAATTTATGGTCACCCGTTCATGCAAGAAAAAAAAAGTTTTAACTAAAATTTCGAACGTTCTAAAAACGATTAAAAAATATTTAATAATCAAAAAATTCTTTGGTCTTTCTTAAAGATTTTGACGATAAAACTTTGTTTTTATTATTAATTAAGTTTTGAGAGCTATTTTCATCATTTTATACTCATTTCAGTGAATCTTTGGAGGTACGTAAAAATTATTTTTTTATTTTAGTTTTTTTACTTACTTTTAAGTTTAATTCCTTGCCTTTATTTTATTTCTTATTTTCCTAGCTGTTTGATGCAATAAAGTATTTAATTCTAACCCATGCAGTCTTTTTTTTTAATAATTATTTTGAATTTAAGAAAATGTATTAATTGCTGTACTAACAAAAAATACAATTAATAAAATTGATATTGTATTGTTTGTTTAAAAATAACTAACTTGATTTCTAATCATACCTCACTTCTAAGTCTTTCTTTTTATAAAAAAAAATTATTGTATTATTCAAAGAACAAAAGAAATGCTTGTTTATCTGTAGATGGTAACATATTTTATCAGAGATTGTCTTCAACGTCTGCTTTTCTAGATGGTCGAAGTTAAAGAGAGTTTAGTTTTGTTTTTTTATTTCTTTTCACGGTAAAACGCATTCTATATTTTATTTAAATTAACTACAATTCTTATCTTATATTTTAAAGTATTTTCATTGCTTTACTTGTTATTTTTCTCTTATTATTAATTATTTTCATACCAGACCACTACATAGTCTACTAGTAGGGGTTGGGGGATATTGCTATCACTACACATCTATAATTAGTCTATTTATCTATTCATTGGCACCTATTGCCTAACAACAATAGATAACTACAAAGTAAACGTCCAGTTTATTACTCATGAACGTGGATGTAGATTAAATAATTGACCGGAAAAGTGATTTCAGGCAAAAAGGGACATTAGTAAACTGAGAGGTTAAAAAAATGGTACTGTCGGAGTTAGCTCCTCCTTAATTCCCTAATTGTTCACTAGGAGTCACTCTCCCTACACTATAAATACTAGGCGACTTCTTGCCTCGTTCTCTTTTTCACTTTGCATTTCATCGGACAAATTTACAAATGTAATCTCTCGTAGAAATCCGCGTTTTGCCCACTTATGGGAAAACGCCATGAAACACACATACACGTACGTAAGAACATTCACCAAAGAACAAACTCTTTACGTCCACACACAAACACAAATGTTAATGTCTTTGTCACGTGTAAAATTGTTGTTTAATACATAATATTTGATGACATACATATATCGGTCTTGTTTGTTTTCTTTACATCTTCGGTTGGACCCAATTTGAGTCCGCCATTTTCTTGTAGTTGGACCTTCTAGCAGGAATGAACAATACGTGTTTCTAATTCAACAATTGCAAAACCCCCACGGTCCTCTACAGTACGACTAATTTCTCGGCGAAAAACAAGTTATTTTTTTTAAGTCCTAAAAAATATCGGATAATTAAGATTTTATTGAAGTTTTGGGAAACTATAATTTTTTGGCAACACGTTGTGTTGAAATCCTCATAATATTTGACATTAACAGTTATCGCTAACATTTTTTGTCGAGATTTACAAACTCTACGTTCAACTTCGCAAATCAACCAATGAAATTTGAATAAGCTGAATTGTTTGGAAAAATAATTTAACAAATCTCTACTTGACGGTTTAATAATTTCTTTAATTTAATTTAATTTTATAGGACTTCATGATAAATTTTGTGATTTCAACGAACACTTGTTGCCAGTTTTGTGATATCAACAAATACTTGTTGTTACTTTCGTAATGCTCGTTGTAGTAGAGACTTTGTAATTGCAGATACAACTATAACGCCGTCGAACTATACTTGTGTCAAACGCCTTTGAATAACACCGCTCTAATAGTACTTGCTCAATAATACTCGCTCGAAAAGTAACCACCGAATAGTAATCCGTATATAGTGATCAGTATAGAGAAATAGTAGAGAATAGTGGTCCGTATAGTAATAGAGGATAGAATAGAAATGCGATCCGAATAATATAGAGGATAGAATAGAAATGGGGGATCACTTAGACGCACGCTATTTCCCATATATGCGTGTCCTCTATGGTCACTTTGTCTACTTAATTCACTAATTCTCCGGCGATCTATGTTCGAAGTCAAGTGTTGGCAGCGACACTTTATTCCTATATAACAGTAAATAATAATTTTAAGAATTTTTTTTTTTCCTTTTTAACAGCGAAGAATAAATTGTTCGGATTTCTTACTCTTGCTTGAGTATGCAACATAAAACTGGCCATACCTAAATATTTCTTTCTGGAACCAAATTCCAACTTTTTGAGGCGTTTGGTCTTGTGATTTGTTTATAGTTCTGGCAATCGCAGGAGGAACTGGAAACTGGATTCTTGTATAAAAAGTTAAAAACTTAGAAAAGATATGCAAAAAAAAAAACAATATTGCTATTTTATTAAATAAGTATTTACTATTTTAATCATTACATTTTTTTTTAAATATTGGGAGTATTTTGCATGTTAAATAATAAAACGTTTAACTAAAAAGAAATGAATGAAAATTTATTGTACTAAGCTACGCACCCGAGTAAAACCAACTGTACATTCTACCCCCTTACTTGTTTGCACTTCTCCCCAAAAGATGGTTTCGATCGGTATATGGCTATTTTAGAGGGTGTGACGGACGGACGAACTAAAGGATGTCACATAATTTTATATATAGAATTTTCGATAATAAATCATTTTTTTTTTTAATTTTGTAGTAATATTTTCAGGTCTGTCATTGAATTAAAGTATACATGCGCACACGTACACGCACGTGTACATACACACAGTTTGAATTAAACTGAAATAAACATCTGTGTCGTGAGGTCTGACTTCTTGGTGACAGGAAAAAGAGGTTAAGCCGAAAAGTGTGGCCCTTTGAAAGTCATTTTTATGACACCTGTCTTTAAAAACTGAATATATTTTTTTAATGTAGTATTTTAAAGAGATCAGCAATTTAAATTTGAAATTTGATCACTTTGTTATCAGTGAAGCAAGGAAGACCGAACTGGTAAGGAAATAAAGTCTGTCATCAGTATTTATTATTACTAACCTGTAGTGTATTCTCATTGCAATTCATAAACATGTAGGTTATCTGTCACCACTACTTTTGTTAAAGTGAGACACAAACGAATTTCAAAACGAATTTAAATGAATTGCTATGATTTTATATAATACATCAGTAAAATGGCTAATTGACGCCAAATGACGCAGTTTCTCACTTGATTCCCTTTGTTCATTGACATCCATTGTAGAATAAAAAAATGTATTCGATTTTTTTCTTATCCGATCCTGTGGATGTAGACTTGAAGAATAAGGAGAGCATCTGTTACTTTGTCTTGTGTGGTAACATTATCCTGATATTCCTAAAATCAACAAATTTCTCCTAAAATCACCCAAATATTCTTAATCAACCATATATTCATAAAATCACCCAATTATTCCTAAAATCACCCAAATATTCCTAAAATCGCCCAATTATTCCTTACATCACACAAATATTCTTAAAATCATTCAAATATTCTTAAAATCACCCAAATATTCTTAAAATCACCCAAATATTCTTAAAATCCTCTAAATATACGTGAAAATCCGTAAATATCAGAGCGTCAGGATGAAAACATCATGGCAGACGTTTAAAATTTGGCACCCTATTTTACAAATCTAAATAAAATCCCTTTTTTTTTCTTTTTTTTTTCTTTAAAATTTCTAAATACTTGTGAAATAAAAGGGGAAAAGAATTTCCGTTAGTTTTACTTTTAAGGTAGATTTAGGACTTTGGTTGTTCTAATCTAATGTCTAAAATTTTCCAGCAAAAGTTAATCATTTGTGTTGACAGGCTTTGACAGCATGTATTCGTCGACTATACAAAAATGTTAATTAATTACGCCCGAATTTTAAATTTCAATTGAAGACAGCATCAAAGTAATAAATCGGCTTCATCAAATGTCCAGACAATTATTACTTTTATATATTTGCCTCCAAAAATTCGCTAAAACAGGATACATGATGGGAAAAAATACCCATTATATAATCAAAATTTTGTTGTCAAAACCTTTGTGTTATTATTATTAAGAGGAAAGATCAAAGGATCTTTTATGGGATTTGTTCATTTTTTTTATCCTTTTTAGAACATTGGAAATTTTTATTAAATTAAGTCTTGTTTTTCTGGTGTCAACGCGGGATCATAGATTTATATGGGAAATTTTAGCGTCTTTTTTGCGATGAAAAACATTGATTTTGGAAATTCTTGCAAAAATCAAATAATTGTTGGATTTTAATGAGACTTTCAGGACTTATTCATAAATAAATTAAATTATTTTTTAAATGTTTCTTTCTTTTTAAAAATATTTCTTTTTAAATCTGTTATCCGCCACTTATTTAATTTTATGAAATTTCGAGAAATTGTTTTTTTGTATCGCTTTAGTTTTTTAAAGACAAGTTCTCGGAGAATTTAAATCGTCGAAACCATTTTATTCATGCAAGACCCCCAGTTACAGAAAATCTGCTCTAAATCGTAAAATAAGAAAATGCAATAAATCTCAAACATTTTAAATCATTTAATTAGAAAAGCTTTTTTTTTACTTAATTTTTTTTAAGAATAAGATATATTGTTCTGTATTAGCGTTCTAGTGATATTGTTATTAAATAAAAAATACATTTACTAAGCATAAATGTAAAAGCTTGCTACAATCCAGCGACTCGAAGTATAATTTAAAGTAAAAGAGAATTTTGAATTTTCTTTTGTGTGTGTGTTTGCGTTTGTGTGTAAACTTGCCGATTTTTTGTAAATACGGACGTCAATACACGGCATTATCAGAAAGTAAGAGCGGTAACTATATAGTAGATTTTAAATTTATTCGTAATTTTCTTACATTTCCACAACAAGCGTCTTCATAAGTAAGACTATAAAGCCAAAGTATCTAAAATTCAATCAAATAATGCTTAAAATATTTTAATTTTTTAAAGATTACTGGGAAGTCAATACAGTGGAGGAAAAAATATTCATACACATACGAATTTTATTGTATTTACAACTAAATGAATAAACATGCTTTTCATATAATTAACTGATGAACTTGGAGTAGATTATTTTTAAAAGGATTTTTTCGGGGTTAAAGAGGTAGAAGAAAAAACGTTACCTCTCTTACACCGAATACTGAATAAAGCGCCTACGAAAACAAACAAGACTCGAAAAATGCGATGTGAAATTTGAAAGAAGCAAATATTCATTTAACTAAAGTGACAATAGAACAGAAATACAAAGTTTACAAATAAGTTTGCACAAAAGGTTCCCTTTGTGCACCTTTTTATTAAGGCAAGATAACCAGGTTAAAAAATTACATATGGTTCATAAAAGGAAATATATATTACTTAACAAAACTTTTAACAATCGAAAAATCTTGAGAAGGTACAACAAAAAATTTCTTTTAAAAAAAGATTCAAAATACAAATTCTTTCAAAAATAGATAGACTTAATTGAAAGTCGAAACTGAGTCTTTCGGACTTTAACAAATTTGTTTTTTTTGGGTTTTTTTTTTTTTTTTTGCTTGTTTGTTTTTTTTTTTAACAAAGTTCGATTATTAATATCAGAAAATTTTTCACGTCTCTTTATCAAAAAAAATCTCTCAAAAATAAAATATACTTTTCTAAAACGTTATTTGAGAAAAATTAGTTGATTTAAAGTTTAATTAATCTGAATTTAAACAAATATTACTTATTTTTAGTTTAAAGCATTTTAACACGGAGGTGGGCGTTTTCATGAGGTGTTTTACACATTTGTTGATGCTTGGAAAATGTATAGAAGATAATAGATATAATATATACATAACGAATACAATGTAAATGCCTTTTATTACTATTATTATTATTATTTATTATTATTTACCCAGCAAAATTAACTTTAAATTTTTAAATATTTTAAGCATTCTAATATTTGATTGAATTTTAGGTACTTTGTCTTTATAGTCTTATTTATGAAGACGCTTGCTGTGTATAAATGTTAGAAAATTACCAATAAATTTTAAATTTACTAAAGTTGCCGCTCTTATTTTCTGATAATGTCGTGTATGAACATCCATATTTACAAAAATCGGCACGTTTATACACACACACAAATTCTTTTTAAAATACTGGGGTTTGCTGAACTGTAGTAAGCTTTTTCATTTTTGATAAGTAAATATAGTTTTTATTTAATAACAATATCACTAGATCGTTACAAATTAATACAGAATTTAGTATATAAAATTCAATATAATACTTTTTAAAAATGAAAAATTTTCTAAAAATTCATTATTCATCGAAAAAGATTTTTTTGTCATAAGAAAATAAGGTACATGATATATACAATTCATAAAAGCAATTAAGAGCATTTCTAATTAAATAACCTCTTAGTTTTATTGCATTTATTTTTAGAGCAAATTTTCTGTGGCTGAGTGATCTGTTTGACCCCCAAAACTTGAGTTAATTTCTCCATGGACTTGTCCTTATAACTAATAAAACATTAAGTCCTATAAAAAAGAATTTCACGAAATCTCATAAAATTAAATAAGGTATAGTCGATATAAACAAATTACTTTCACCAAGACTTTTTAAACAAGAAAGATTTCTAAAATAATATAATTCATTAAAATTCGTCAATTACCCGATTTTGTAATAATTTTCCAAATCAATTGTGTTTTTCATCGTAAAAAGACGCTCAAAATCTCAAAATCTCAATACAAATATATGGTCTCTTGTTGACGTCAGAAAAAGAATATATTTGAGCAACATTATGAGGGTTCTAAATAGTATTTTAGAAAATTATTATTACCATCAAAAATCCTTTGGACTTTCCTCTTAAAAATAACCCAAAGCTTTTGACGAAAAACTTTGTTTTTATCAATTTGGGGGCATTTTTTCATAATGTATGATCATTTTTTAGCGAATCTTGGAAGGTACCTTCATATAAATCTCTACGACAGTTTTTAGTTCTGTCACATGTCTAACTGATCAACTGAAAACTGTTGAACTTTCTTAATTTGTAGATTTTCTGTTTTACTTTCCACTTATTTTTTTAAGCATTCAACCCCAAACAAGGCGGGAAGCCACTAGCATGCAAAGGGCTTCAGAGTAGGAGCGAGAACAAAGAGAAGTGATAGAGGAAAGGATGAAGAGACGGTTAGGAGATGGATCAGGGCATCTGGAGATGTCGATTGACGTTACATTTCAATAGTTGGAGATTATAGTTATCAGGAAAACAAGAAATGAGGAGAGAGTTCCACAGGCGAGAAGTGTGATACATGAAGATATTGGAGTAGAAGAGACAGCTACATTTAACAGTTTCGACAGTGAAAGGGTGAGAGCGAGATGCCAGCCTAGTTGAGCGCTTAAATTCATGAAGTCTGGGAACCAGCGAAAGCAGCTCATCGGAGCAGTTACCGTGAAAGTATTTGTAAAAAAGGCAGAGGGAGGCAACGACACGTCTTTGAGAGAGCGGCTGCAGACGAGATGCCACATCAGGGCCAATTTCATTGCATATCCGTCTTTGGATTTTATCAAGGACCTTGAGAAAAATAGAAGGGGCTCCAGACCATATATGGCACAATACTCCATGCAAGGACGAATGGTTGATTTGTAGATTTGAAGGATCGACTCCGCCGAGAAAAATTTCCTGCCGCGGCATAGGGAGCCAACTTTCCTCGCGGTGGAAGCTATTGACTCAACGTATTCATTCCATCTCAGCTCAGCGGACAATGTCAAACCGAGCAGTCGTAAAGAAGTGCTCTCGTGGAGTTGAGGGTCAGACATTCTAATGGGAGGCAGGGATGGTTCTCTCTGGTGAGTAATAGAGAACAGTTTTGTTTTTGAGACACTAAAGTTAACCAGCCAATACCTGCCCCAGTCCACAACCGATTGGAGGTTCTTTTCAAGACAAACGGCCAGGTTAGTTTTGTCGGCGACACTAGATTTGTTTTTGAGGCAGGAGTAAATAGTAGTGTCGTCCGCATAGATACCTACTTGGGAATCTATGATATCAGGAATCCTTGTACTATTAAGAAACGCTAATGGTTTAAATAAGGGATTTAAATTTAATATAAATCTATACAAACTTTTTCTTGGTTTGATAAGTTGTCTGATTTCTGATAATTAAAAGTTGATATCCTATTCTGATGCGATGATATTGTTGAGCTGATAGTGATATCTACACTCGGCCTCCTGCGTAACATGTTCTGCAACTCTGTAGGGAGGACACTGAACAAGACAAGGATAGGAATAATCAGAATAATAGGAATGAATCAAATAAAGACTTTCACTCCCAAAATGTTACCAAATGCAACAACCTGAATAAGGCCATTGTGTTCAGTAATCGAAACCTCACGATAAAAGTAAAAATAAAAAGATAAAATAACAAGGAAGCTAGTTGAAAAAAAAAAAAAAACAATAAAAAAAAAACCCATTTCATTTTATCCTTGTTTCACATAAAGAATAAGATTTTTTTCAAGATTCTTGAAAACAAAATTAATGTTGCTTCAGTGCATTTAAGGAAATGACCGAAATTTAAGTAAAATTCTTTATTCAACTTTAACTAGTTTATAGTTTTGTTACAAGATGATTGCGGTTCGAAACAGTCACGACTACCAAAATTTAACTTAACCATTGACTATAGATTACTCGTACTTTTGTATACAGGAGTTTTAGATAACAATGCTCAACAATAATTCAAAAGAATATTTGACGGCAACGGGTTGTAGTTAGCGTTCTTGTCTTACAAACAAGCCATTGATCGCAAAATGTTGAAATCAGTTAGTCACTTTTATTGGGCACTCCCTGAACATGGATCAGACCTTTCCCAGCAAACAGCGCCGGTGTGTACTGATTGGGTGCCTCGGGAAGTGCTTTGTGACCCTTACTATTTTTTCAACATTTGCTTTCTTTCTATCTACATTTTTATACGTTACAAGTTAAACAAAGCACAACTAACTATTAAAGAATTTTTGACGTCGTTCTGGTGTCTTTATTCGTTTGTCGAAATCTGTGAATTTGTTTTGCTTATGCTAAGTCTCGGAAAAACAATATATATAAAATCTACTATTTTTTATCCATAATGTTGAACGTGTTAAAATGATCCAACTTCTTAACAAGAAAAATCTCAAGTTGATGTCAAAAATTACCGCAAAATATTGTTGACTAGCAATAGAGGCCGGCGTTGCCCGGGGGTGTAACAGTAAGAGATAGATCAAGTATCGACCATCATAAAGACTGAAAAATAAAATTGACAAAGATTATTGTTTAAGGTTGACGGACACGCATGTCTTAATTAGTTTTTTTTTTTGTTTGTTTTTTTACGAATTGATCAAACCCAAACTCAAACAAAAACATTGTTTTCAATCGTTATGAGTCTACCGATTGAATAGAATTTTATTATAAACAATTGTCTTGTAAATGGAATTTTTAAAGCATTCTGAATGTAAAAATAAAGAAAAAAGTGTGCAAGAAAATAACACTACCTGCCAAAATAAAAGTGAAGTTTTGTTGAAATCGGTTGAAAAATGTAGGAAATCCGATCCCATATATAAACGAACACACACACACACAAACTTGGGTTTTATAATGAGTATAACTCGATATGAGTTGTCCCCCTTTCATTCTCGTGATACCTCTTAATCGTGTTTTCAAATTGATTTCGTGCAAAAACAATTGTTTTTTCCAATTTTTGGCACCGTCAGAACCACCGCAAGGTAATTTTACGTAGCCCTGTGAAGTTTTGTTGAAATCGGTTGAAAAATGTAGGAAATCCGATCCAATATATAAACGTACAGACACACACAATCTGCGTTTTATAATAAGTAAGATTTATTTAAGATGAAACGATATGACATGTCCCTAATTTGTATTCCGATACATCGTATTTATTTTGAATTTTTTAGTTGAATTGTTCACCTATATTGCATATAATCCATTATTGTACATAATTAGCTTACAATACAATTTGTATTTTATACGAATGCTACCTTATGAAAATTAAAATGTAGTAGAGTGGGGGCGTATCATAAATTCGGGGGGAGGGCTGCATCATAGATTGGGGGGTACGAAATCCTTGCATCTGTCCTGCCAACAAATATATAGTTAAGATATGACAAAACCCATATTTTTTCTTTTGAAAAGAAAGTAAAGTCTCAATCAAACTATTTATACGTATTCTCTTAAATGCCGCCTTTGGTGACGTAAGCTCGACGTCAAATGAATTCCTGTTTACGGAAACTATATTTATTGGCAAATGATAATTATCATTAACTTTTACTATTGTTACTTATTAAGTTATCGTCATTTGTATGCCACTATGGCTGATGGTGTAGAGTGCAAACAGATCTAGGAAAACAACTCTGTAATTAACAGTTCTTAGAAATCTTTCTCTGATTATCATTAACTGATTAAAAAATACTTAAAAATTGGTGGCCTAATTGAACTAAACAGAATTTTATTCTGAATTTTAACGAATTTTAAAGCATTTTAACGGTTTCGGCTAACAAAGATTACGTTACTATGTAATTGTTTTTGCTGTATTTCGGTAAAAAGAAGTTTATCATTTCATCCCAAGAAAGGTAATAAATCCACTAAGACACAAAGGGTTGTTAAATGTTAGAGAATAAGAAAAAAATAAAGAAAATACTATTAAGGAGAGTGGACAATAAAAGAACAAGAATTAAGAAGACAGACGATAACAATTGACACTACATTTAAATTTAATTTGTATGCACAAACCTACAAAGTCAGATCATTTTTATATAGATTATATGATTATTGGTATATTGTTTAATCATTTCACTTACTAACGATTAATTTTACTGCTGCAATTCTATGAACGGAAATTCTGGAGAGATGTCGAAGTAGAATGTATAGATTGGTCCAAACTGATAGAAAAGCAACAATAGTTCAAATAACCACTGTTTGCAATGGGGGTATAACAGAAGAGCGTCTCTGAACGTACAGGACGCCTAACCTTGATGCAGTTGAGCTGCTGCAGGAGGAGATCGGCCCGGGTGCCATTCCTGTCAAATAGATACAAGAAACTAAGATTACAATTCGCTAAGGATCACAAAAAAGTGCGCTAGAGCAGATTGGAAAAACCTTGTCTGGTCTGATGAGTCTCGATTTCTACCGTGACATTCGGATGATCGGATCGGGACAGAATCTGGTGTAAACAACTGGAAAGTAAGGATCCATCTTGCTTTGTATCAGTGGTTCAGTCTAGTAATAGTGGTGATGTGATAATATGGAGAATATTTATTGATATACATTGAGACCGTGATACCAATAAAGTAATGTTTGTATTCTGCAGCTTACCTAGGTATTATGGCTGACCACGTTTCTCAATTTATAACTACGGTACAATCATCGTGGTGGGCACTTTGATCAAGAGAATACGCGTCACAAATCAAAAATAGTAACAGATTGGCTCATCTTTTGGAATGTGGTGGAAAGGGAGATTCAAATTCTTCATGTGTATCCAACCAATCTAGAATAATAATAAAATAAAAGCATGAACCCAAATTTCGAAAGAGTGCCTCCAAAATATCTTCAAATTCATACCAAGAAAAGGTGGTTCCAGAAGCAAAAGGAAATCGAACCCGGTACTAAAAGAGTGGCCGCAGAGTGTATACATAAAACAGAGAATATTTAAAATAATTAAATTATACTGGCTAAATGACATGATATTTAAAAAAAAAATCAATTCTTAATTAATATATATATATATATATATATATATATATATATATATATATATATATATATATATAAATTGAAGGATAAAAATGAAAATTAATACTCTATTTGTCGGTCGATGTTGTCGATGTTTTGGTGCCTCCAGTTGTCTACATTCAGCTGCAGATATTATTTAGGGGCCTTTTCGAGATCAATTGTTAGTGTACGGTCGGCCCCAGCAAAACCAAATGAGGGAAAACTACGTGAAACAAACCTAAGTATAGGGGGCGCTATAGTAGATAATAATGGTAAAGATTTTGAAACGTGGGAGACAAATAAACGAAACAACAGTAAGACAAGAGAAGTGTAATCGAAAGAATACTGAAAATGGAATGTTTTGAACAAGAAATAACGCTGAATTAGATGAATGTAATCCGTGGGGAAAATACCTAAGAACACAGGTGGCTATCGCTTTCTTTGGACTAATATGGATGATGGCGATTGCATTCATCTGGTTTAATATAAAGCGAAAATGGAGGGAATGGGAAGGCTGTATTGCGCCAATCTTCAAAGTGTCTTGATTCCTTAAGAATCAACATTTGAAATCTTTGCCATTATCTGGGTTTAAATAAAGATCAATGGAAAATACAACGTTACCTTATTCACTGCGAATACTACCTTTAAACAGAATGCTTCTTAAAGGATGGGCACATGGACAATAAACTAAGACGAGAATCACGAGAATTGGGCGAGAAGAGTAAAAACTGGAGATTTTTTTTTATCTCCCCACAACTGCGTGTTTAATTGGGCAGAAAACCCACAAGAAGCAGGTGTCATATTGTAAAAAATCCCTTCGACATAGTCATTAAGGATGCTAAAAGAAATGACGACTTTGAACAATCTAGGTCATCGGCGTCTGAAATAAAAATAAAAATAAAAAAAAAACATTTACGGATATAATAAATACGCCCTAAAACGGAAACAGCCACCTGCACGAGAAAATTAACAATTCGAATAATGACACCTTTTGTGGTATTGGAATAGTTAGCAAGTCAATCTTGAAGGTTGTTCATTGTATAATAAGATTGATTTTCTCAGAAAAATATGGGCGCTCCGGCAGGATTCGTATCTGCGTTCGCCTAGGAGAAACCGTGGAATGCAGTTTCGAATCCTGCCGGAGAGCGGGTATTTTTCTCTAATAAGTTTTCTCGAATATTCAGGCCGATAGACAAAAATAAATAAATATGCTGTTTAATAAATAAACGGAGCGTCTACTCAAATACGAGTATCCACTAAAAATAACGTTTAAGTGACACACGCATATATATATATATATATATATATATATATATATATAATTATTTATTTAAAAAAAAATTTATAACATAAATATGTTATAAAATCACTACAAAAATAGCCATTTTGTTTCAACACTCTCGGTGTCTTATCAAGTGATGATGTTGAATGTAAAATAAATGGTTTTAAAAGTTTCAAATTAATTAACAATCTTTCGCAAGGGGAAAACGTTGTTACAAAAGCTAGATTGACCAATCAAAATACAAGTATAGGAAAATTCAAAAAGCTTGACAACGAAGTCATGTTATAATAGCTATTCAGATGTTTAAAATATGGGTAATATTAAAAGAGAATTTATTCTAACCAATAATTACTAAATTATATGATAAAATTTAATATTAAAATTAAAAACTGCTAATTTCAAAATCAAAATTTAATCGCTATTAAGTTTACAACTATAAAATTACTGAGGAGAAAATAAGAAATATATATGTTATTCAATTTATTTCTTCATTGAAGTTACTTTAGAAGCTAATTTTATATCCGGTCCTTTGACAATATGTATACATTTTAATCCCAAGTGTGTGAATGGGGTCCTAAACTCACGCGTAAAACAAACACAATCAGATTATAATATATAAGCACCGAGACATATAGTAATTGTTGGTTATTGGAATTCATTCCATATACACCAATCATATACTTGGGTATATATATATATATATATATATATATATATATATATATATATATATATAGAGAGAGAGAGAGAGAGAGAGAGAGTGAGAGAGAGAGTGAGAGAGAGAATTAGTCTAAATAAAAGGTTTTGTCACTTAGCTGATTGATGTTACCTTCAGCATCCTGAGTTTCGTAAACACACCCGTCCGTCCACCGGTCAAAGGATATCACCAATTGATAAAAGTGAACATTGAAGTGAACACCCAGCGGCGACAATCTGTTTCATGCTTAAACGCAATCTTCAGGCCATAAAGATTGTGTTTAAGCATGAGTGCCGCTGCTGGGTGTAGACCTCAATGTTCACTTTCATATTTCGATTCGCTTTATCCCTGATATTGAGCACTTTTAAAGCACCCATAAATATATAGTATACCTTAAAAACTATAATTTTATCATATATATATATATATATATATATATATATTATATATATATATATATATATATATATATATATATATAATTTATTATTAGAGATTAAAACAAAAACATGTTAAAAATCGCTACACAATAGACATCGAAATTGCTTCAAATTTCCTTCTTGACCACGAATGATTGGTATTGTGTATCAATTTTTAACATGTTTTTGTTTTAATCTTCGATAATAAATAATATTTAGCTCTACTCTCTATAGAGCCCTCTTTTAAATTAAATGTTATATATATATATATATATATATATATATATATATATATATATATATATATATATATATATATACACCCTGGTTGCAGCAAAATATCTCGAATGAGAGTTTTTATGGAACAGAATTAAATTGGGCCCTTTGGCAACTTAAAGTGCCAAATTATCATGTATTTTTGTGGTGAGGGTGCATTTGGTCAGTTGTAAAATAAACAGTAACCAAACCTTAAACAATGTATAAGAAAAAAAATTGCAAGAAATAAAAGTAAACAGTTAACTGTTAATCGGATATTTTACATAGGAGATTTATTTTGCCATATCGTCGAGATGGTGAGAATTATATAAATAATAATGATGATGATAAATAAATTTTAACAATTAAATAAAACAATTTACAATTTAAGTCACCCTTAACTCCGCCCCTCCATGTCTACCTATTACTATCAACCTATCACTTGTTTGTCAATATCTTACAAGTTGTTAATCTTCATATTAACCGAAAGGGCATGCAGCTATCTGGATGACCATAATATACGTCTAACTGAGCAAAAAGGTTATCGCAGGGGCTCCTATAGCTGTAAAGATCAGCTGCTTATAAATATTAGGTTGGTGCAAAAATAATGACGTAATAATGTTGTTTTTTTGACGTTACGTCAAAAAACGACATTATTACGTCATTATTTTTGCACCAACCTAATAGGATGATTCTTGATGTGCTTTCGACTTTCATTAGTGAAGTTATCTCATTTTCCTTTATCGCTTTCCTTATTCTCGGGGCTGTAATATATTAGACAACATTTCTGACAAAACAGAAATACCGCCTCTCTCTCTCTCTCTCTCTCTCTCTCTCTCTCTCTCTCTCTCTCTCTCTCTATCTATCTATCTATCTTCAGCCTTTCAATTTTCATTACTCCGTCTATTTGTAAAATAGAGGATTTCCCGAATCGTTTATCTAATAAATCTGATCGACATGTTTCTTGGCTTGATTTCTCATCTCCTAGCGCTTGTCGACCATCACAACTCTGTCCTCTTCACAGATCGGATCACGCAGTAGTATCTCTTGATATTTCTTTTGTGTCGTCTAACAGAAAGTAACATCCTATCCACAAGACTTCTTTCTGTTACCAGCGTTCCGATTGGGATTCATTTCGCGACTTTCTTCAAGATGCCCCTTGGATTGATATTCTTAACTTTCCTATTGTGAATTGTACTGCAGAGGCATTGATGATTTTGTTCTTTCTCAGAAATACGAAGTGAAACCACAATCTTCTTGTTGGATCACATCGGCCTAGTCAGTCGCTATAGCCCACAGGAATCACTTTTTCCGGATGTATCAGCGATCAAAACAGACGCCTGTTTGTGTCTGCTCATAATTGTAAACGTGTCCTCAGAGGCTGTCTTTGTTTACTAACGGAATGTGGCATTGCATAACCGCTAACAAGTTTGACTCTCGTAACTACTGGCAGCACTGTAATAATTTCTTGTATCCCTTCTCTCTTCTCTCAATTTGAGCTGTTCTCTTCAAATTCCACTCTTGACCAATTTGGAGTACTTTTGCCCAACTTTCCACTGCGAGCTGAGTCTATTGAGTGAGATGCAACTTTGTTGTTCCTAATTTTATCAACGACCTTCCTGATGACATCTCTTCTCAACTCGGTATCTATGCTGATGGTACAACTATTTACTCCTGTCTTAATAATAAGTCTGATCGATTCGATAAGATCAAAATGGCAGCTAATGTAAAATATTACCTACATTCTGTTGTTAACTAGGGCAAGGAATGGCTTGTTAATTTTAATGCATCGCAAACAAAACTACTTTCTATTAATTGTCAGAAAGAACCCTTTCTATCTTCCATCAGAATAGTAACCTCCAAGAGAGTGACTCATTGCACCCTTCGGACAAAACTTTGACATGATGTGGAAATATTATATTGAATCAATTTCTAGGTCTGTTGCTAAGAAAGTTGGTTCATTGTCTCATGCTAGACAGTTGTTTTTTTTTCGAAGCTAGCTTATATATTTATCAGTCTGCCATTCGTCCATGCTTTGAATATTGATGCCACATATGGTCCGGTGATGCTGTTATATATTCATAGATCTTTAATAAAAGATGTTGTTCTTGTCCTAAGTATTATCGTTCATTGCCAACCTTCGTTTGATTATTCTACTCAGTAACCTTCATTAGGTTACAACATTTTCCTTTTGTTATTCTTGTTAAATAAATGTTATCTTGAAGGTAACCTTTGCATATTTATCTATCCCATTTTCAATGCATATACCATCACTGAAACTTTTCTTTAAAAGTCTTCCCATTTCATCATAATTTTTGCATATAATTTCAAGTCATCTGTTTAAAATAGATGAGTTATCCTTTTAACTTTGATCTTATTCGCATATCTTGTTTAGTGTGTTGGCTACTTCTATAATTAATGTATAATGCCTCTACGAAAAAATCCTATATGAAATAATGATGGAGAAATACACAAAATAATATAAACCGATTGATTGTAATACAAGCTCGAAAAGTTTATTATTAGCGAAAATATAATTCTTGATATAGTTCTTGTAATTAAGGAACGCGTCCAGGAAGATATTTCCAAATATCTGGGTGTGAATGAAGACAATAAAATAAAGCATTCAAAGATGAAAGAAAAAATAATCAGAAAGAAGTGCTTTAGGCTAGTCTGAATTATAATGAGAATTGAACTCAATTCGAAACATATAACAGCAATTAACAAACTTGCTATCCCAGTTGTAACCTATGGCTTCAACATGATAAATTGGAACTTAAAGGAACTCAAGACATTTTATGCAAAAATTAGCAAACAACCTACATACAACAGATTGCACTACCCCGAGGCAAATGTCGACCGTCCATATCTACCAAGGATCAGTATGGGTAGGGGCATGATTCAACTGGAACTGCCTTACAAAATTTCAACAATGGGACTTTATAAATATCCTGCAGTTCTACAAGATTGGATTTCACAACTCGTAAGGGAGCAGAAAAAAAAGTTAAAAGCTTTATTCTGCATCAAAAGAAGCTCATAAATATGCAAGAGAATTCGGTTTAAATCTTGAAACTAGCCGTGAAGTATATATAAATTTCATAGAAACAGCAAGCAAACTGAACAAGGAAGCAAAAAGGTGAGGCTAAAATCAAACAGAAGCAAAAGCCTCTACATAGTCCCTTCTCTGAAGCAAAAACGTTGATGTATATAAATTCGCAACCCACCAGTGTCTCAGGGGTTCAGGATCTAAGGGTTAGACTGAATGATTTATTCTTGTTGCACAGGAACTTTCACGCAACTAAGAAACTAATATTTTGCATAATAATCTTTCACGCAACTAAGAAACTAATATTTTGCATAATAATCTTTCACGCAACTAAGAAACTAATATTTTGCGTAATAGTACGGACTAAAAATGTAGGTTCTGTGACCAATACATTGAAACTGTCAGGATACTCAATACTGACACTTGATTAATACAAAAACCATCATAACAGGGTAGGTCAGTATCTACACTAGAATATCTGTCGTCACTACTGGATAAAAACATTGGCAAACTGGTATGAACATCATCCTGAACTTGTAGTCGAGGGAACAGATGTTAGCATACTCTGGGATTTTTTCTATCAACACAGATCGAACAATACAAGCAAGTCGCCTAGACATTATTATGGAAGACAGAAAAGAAAATGTTTGCATATTGATTCACATGAGAGTACTAAGTGAAAAATATCTCTGTGAAACCTTTTAAAAAACTAAATAAATACAAAAACCTGAAGATGGAAATAGAAAAATATGGTACATGAAAATTAAAACTACTCCTTTTGTGGTTGGTGCTTTGATATAGAATATAACTCATCGACAACATCCCTGGTGCAGCATCACTCCAGGAAATTCCACCAAAACAGTTCTAACAAGCACAGCCCGAATCCCGTGAAGAGCTATATCCATTTAAGTGTTTTTGCTGAGAGCTCTCTTTTGTTTAAGTGGAAACAACAAAACAACACATTCTTCGCTTGTCCAAGGTTATTGCCTATGATCGGGTACATGATTATAAAACGAATGCAGATCAAAAAGAACTTTTAAAATGAAATAATAATAATGATGATGATGATAATAATGATAATAATAACCATATATGGCATTAAGCGAATGGACGGCCAAACGAGAAAGCTTTTCACTTCCCACCGCATGCGTCATCGTAAGGCTGATGTTGATCGTTTGTATGTGCTCAGGTCCGTAGGAGTCAGAGTAGCTCAACTAGAACTGTGTTACAAAACCACAACAATCGATCTTCAAAGATACTTGGAAAGTGCAGAAAACTGGATCATGATCTGTGTCTAAGGACATAAAAAAATAAGAAACTTTATTCAGTCATAAAGGAAGCCAACAAATTCAAAATGGAGTTTCAAGTGGGCGAAGAAATGCAATTAAAAAATCATACACTTACTGCAACTTCAAAAACCTTAAAAAAAAAAAACAAGAAAGAAAGCAAAGGCAAATGCAATCGACCAGATATATAAAGGATAACAAGATAAACATCTTCGAGGTCAATATTCAGCCCGTACCAACCAAGCTCATGTAAACAAACCCCGTACGCATCAGTGGCTACGTAGTGCAAGGTTAAAAACTGAAACCGAAGTTTTTATTCTTGCTGCGCAGGACCAATGCTTGTTAACTAGAAAATAGCAACCATACATATATGATATCCCAAAATGCAGATTCTGTGATAAAAGAATTGACCATCTTGTATCAGGTTGCACGTTATTGGCACCCACTGAATATAAAACCCAGCATGGCAGAGTGGGCCAATACCTACTCTGGAAAATCTGCAACTTTTACGGAAAGGAAACTGCAAGAAATTTCTACACACAGACCCGGATACAAAGATAGGTCCTGTAACAATTTTATGGAACTTTACAATGCACACAGACAGAACAATCAAAGCTAATTGTCCAGACATCGGGATCAGAGAACGCAAAACAGAATGTGCCTTCTTATTGACATAGCAGTGCCTGCAGACTGCAATATATCTTTGAAGATCTTCAAAAAACTATCAAAATACAAGGAATATGAAATCGAAATCTAAAAAATGTGGCACATGAGGACATCAATAACTACAGTTGTAGTTGGAGCCCTCGGTTTGATTAGAAAAAATTCCAATAGACTCATTGAAGGGATTGCTGGTAGACCATGCTTTAAAGAAATGCAAAAAAATGGTACTCACAAGTACATCCCATACCCTACGAAGGGCTTTATCTATACAAAATATATGTTATCTTCGGTGTTTTTTTGTTTGTTTTTTCCTCAAAATATGCTCAGTGGAAAATGTCATGATGCCATTTCTGACTTTAGGTCTCTGAATGGAACCTGCAAAGAAATGAGTATACACCAAAAATCAAATGAAATAATAATAATAATAATAATAATAAAAGGGATTCCTGGAAGTCCATGCCTCAAGGAGATACAAAAAATTGTTCTGACAAGTACAGCCCACACTTTACGAAAGGCTTTATCTATGTAATTTTTTTTTTTTTTTTTTTTGTCAGTGGAAAGTGTCATGCTGCCATTTCTAACCTTAGGTCCCTGGGCGGGACCCGGAAAGAAATGTGTAAACGCCAGAAATCAAAGAAAATAAAAATAATAATAATAAAGCTATAACAGATGCTATGCCGCCACTAGCAGCCGAGGCATAACATTTTGGGCACAAATCCACGGTCTCGTGAGACCGACGTATGCCACACATCATATACAACTAAACAATTAATTATATAATAATAATAATAATAATAATAATAATAATAATAATAATAATAACAACAATGACAGGAGTAATAATAAAAATAATAAATGCATAAATAAAATTCCCCATGGCCTAGAAATATCGGGATGATATCCGGCGGAGAATAGCTGTGTCTCATGGACAGGACGAGCTCTTGAGGATAAAATGCAAAAAAATAGAAATCTCAATGTTTACAAACTAAAACGCATGCCGAATCGGTCAACAAGGGTCACGTCCCTCAGGGAGGAACCAGTCTGAGGGTCGAAAAATCTGTCACTGGAATAAACTCTTCCACCAATAATGAGGCCCCTGGTCACAAAATCGGGTTAACTCGAACATTGAACCTGGTGACTTAATGCCAAATCAATTAATAAAAAGAAAGCGAAAGAAATGGTATCGCGAAGAGTATAAATAAGTCATGGCATCTCTTTTCACTGCACTTGAAATCCACAAAAGAACACCATGGATCATACATACCAAATATGGAGAGATATGGTAAGAAGTAAAATAAAACCCTATCCCGACCCGAATATGCTTGCCAATGTACGATGGGATATCATGCGAAATAAAAGATTTCCAAACACAGAAATAGATAAGATAAAACTAAATACAAGACGAAGTGCAATCATTCATAACCCAAACAAAAACGAGACAAGAGTGCAGAAATAGATAAATATGACAGAGGATGAGATACAAACTAAAATAAATGAGATACGAAATTGTTATGGTCCGGTTCCTTGTACCACGGTGATAGTCCAAGGTAGAACCAATAAAGAAGAACTCGAACACAGGTATGGAATAACACAAATATATTACAAGCAGGAATATATACAGAGAAGTAGAAGTGTTAGTATGAACAATCAGGTTTAGTAGAGAGAACAATGTAGTCTCGACTAGTATCACTATTCCAATGTCTTGCAGTAATTGTCTGAACGCGACTCTGTTTCGGACTGCCTCTGACTCGACTCTTGACTCGACTTGAACTACTGACTCACGATATTCAGCCCCCCCCCCCCCATTGGGGCATCATGTGGCACAAGGCCGTTTTTAATGTGGGTTCCCCGAGCCTGTGGGCTCGGCCCCAAAATATGCCCATTGAACCCGTATAAACGGGTTCAGGGTCGGTTTACCTCCCAGAAAGAGAATCCGCCCTTCGGCGTAGCCTCCTTCGGGTTCCTCCCCGCCCGAAGGCAGAGAGTTCAACCGATCAGCCGGTCGTGAACGACTGACTCACTCGTTGCCTACTCCTGAGGCGCAGTATTTATTAAGTATGGAATAGTCCATTATTATTTTTATGGTTAAGATCCAATAACAGAAATAATGATCTCTGCGGCATAAATAATTGCTCTAATTCAGATTCTGTCACTGATGAAGATGCATAAAGCAACATTAGACCAGAATTCCTTGAAAAAAATAGAGTTGAAATCATTGTGGTGAAATACCACACCATTCAAATAAACAGAAAGTAACTCGCACATGAACTACTGAAAAACATCACAGAAGTAAATAATGTCATATATGCAACAGATTTAACAGCTATTGAAAAACTTAATGTCAAGACAAATAAAAGAAAAAAAAGCACACTTAAAAGGCAAAATTAAAGTGAGAAATCGAGGAAATCATATGTAAATTATCATTACTAGATTAGAATTGAAACTAAAGGCACAGAGAACAAAACGGTATGAAAAGCATTGTTGGTTCTCTCGACAGAATAAGATTTTCCAAACGGACATCAGGAAATTTTAGAAGGAAATCGGAAAAAAGTTATAGATGTCAAAAAGCCATTATCTATTGAAGAAATGCAAACATTTTGGGAGAATATTTGGAGCAACCCAAAGGAATATAATCCCAATGCAAAATGGATCAAGAATAAAGGATAGGTCTGTACAAGAATGGAAAAATGTAACTAAGAATAATGTTAGGCAAGCTCTAACAAAATCCCGAGGAAATGACAAGGTATTCAACTTTTGGATCTATAATCTGTCATGAATCCACTTGCGTAAACTTTATCAATGCTAATAAATTATCCTAATGACATTTTAGAATGAATCACTGAAGGTAATACTTATCTCCTACCAAAAATGAATGAAACAGATAATTACAAAAATTATAGGCCAATAACATGTCTGCTCACCACATATTAATTGATCGCGTCTCTCCTGTCGAAATGCTCTTACTCCTTTATCAATGAAAACAACATTCTTACTCTGGAATAGAAGGAATGTCTAAGAGATTCATATGGTTGCAAAGATCAACTAATAAATAAAATGATCCTGGAAAATTGCAGTTAAAAATTTAGAAATCTCAGCACAACTTGGATAGATTATCGTAAAGTCTTTGATAATGTGCCACACTCTTGGATCCTTAAGGCTTTGAAAATGTACAAAGCCTCATCGATGATAGTAAATTTCCTGAAATATAGCATATTATACTTACATAATACTTAAATTACACCAAAGGCACTGCCACTTCCAGTTGTTTGAATATCCGACGAGGAATCTTTCAAGGAGACTCCCTGTCATCCCTTCTGTTCTGTCTGTCCTTAATCCCCTTTTTGTATGAACTAAACAGTAGTAAGTATGGATAGAAAATCAAAAAAGAAATGGATGATATCAAACACTTTGCTAGAGACGACAATTAGTTGAAGGGTATCCTCAATACTGTAAAATGTTTCAGTGACGACATCGGTATGCATTTCGGATTAGATAAATGTGCAAAAGTAACATTCAAGAAAGGGTGAATAACAGAAACATACTCAATAGATCAAGATTTTAAGCCTATAAATACCTAGGAGTCAGCAAAGGAAATGGAATACAGAATAACCAAATGAAGGAGAAAGTAAGAAAAGAATACAACGAGCGTGTGAGTCTGATGTTAAATACCGAGTTGAATTCACAAAACAGAATATCAGCCATAAATACTTTGGCTGTCCCTGTGGTGCAATACAGTTACAACATCCTTAATTGGACCATAGCTGACGTTAAAACGAGAAAGCATCTCACTTGCCATCGCATGCATCATTGTAAGGTTGATGTTGATCGGCCAGTTCCGTAGGAGGCAGAGTAGTTCAACTAGAACTGTGTTACAAAACAACCGGTCTTCAAAGATACTTGGCAAGTGCACAAGACTGGATAATGATCTGTATCAAAGAACATGAAAGAAATGAGAAACTTTATTCAATAATAAAGGAAGCCCAAAAAATTCAAAAGGGAATTTAAAGTGGGTGAAGGACAACTAAATCATAATACACCTACGCTGCAGCGACAAAGAACCTAAAAAAAGAAAGCCAATGCTTGCCAACTAGATATTACCAAGCACACATACTGAAAAATTGTGTTAACTCGAAATGCAAATTCTGTCATAAATATCCAGCAAACAATTGACCATTTTGTTACATGATGTTAGCACCCACTGAATATAAATCTTGGCATGATAGAGTGGGCCAATATATTCACTGGAAAATATGTAACTTTTACGGGAAGATAACTGCAAGAAACTGGTATGAACACCACCCAGAACCAGTTATAGAGATAAGACCTGTAACAATTTTATGGGACTTTACACTACACACAGGTAGAACAATAAAAGCTCATCGCCCAGGTATCGTAATCAAAGACAAGAACAGAATGTGCTTTCTTGCCATAGTTTCATTATTTGTTTTCGTCTATTGGCCTGAATGTTCGAGAAAAATCAAAGAAAAAATTCTACTCTCCGATAAATTTTCTTTAATAGGATTTCTAGAACATTCGGGCCGGGTAGACGAAAATAAATAAATATACTGCTTAATAAATAAACCAAGCGCCTACTCAAATACGAGTATCCACTAAAAAGTCCATTCTAAAAAAAAAAATGGTTCTACCAGACGATTAAAATAGAGCAATTTCGTTTTCGAGGCGTTAAATTTAACAAGTCATTCCTTTCTCCAGTTAACAACAGATTGCACGCCATTTTTAGATCAGCAACCAGACGTGGCTGGTGAACAGGCTGTTGTGAACTAAGAAGATTGTAGTTTTACTTAGTATTTCTGAGAAGGTAAAAAAGCTTCGATTCTGGCTTTAACCCAAGAAGAAACCTCTGTGGCACAATTCTCAACAGGAAAGTTAAGAATGCCAATCTAAGGAACATCTCGAAGAAAGTTGCAAAATAAATCCCTATTAGTACGCTGGTAACAGAAAGCAGTCTTGTGAATAGGTTACAGTCTAATAGACGACTCAAAAGAAATATTAACAGATACTACAACATGGTCCTAATTGCAAGGAGAGAGTTGTGATTGTCAACAAGGACCAGGAAAGAAGGTAAGGAAGAAATCAAATAAAGAAACATATTGATCAGAATTATTAGTGAAGTAAGTAGGGAAATCCACTATTTGAGTGAGAGACTAAGCAACGGAAAAATGTAAGTCTGAAGACAGACAACATCAGTAGCATTAGAATGATTAAGCCACTTTATGTAACGATCATTAAAATCACCAACACAAGAAAGGGAGAGAGCCACTTCTATATTGTCTGATATTTTGTCTAATATGTTATAGTACGGAAATAAATCGGCTCTATCATTGGCTAAAAAGTTATCTGTCAAGTCCACGAATGAAAAGCAGGCAATTTTTTTTTTTTTTAACCTTCATTCATGGCATTAGGAAAATTGTTGTCTTTAATGTTCTTTATTTGTGGAACCGTCGAAAATTCCCGCCTTGATGTTTCATGACTTAAACTTGGAAATTTTGAAGTTATTTATTTGAAACACTTGCAGTTCGTATATAAAACTTTTAGATATTGTTTAACGAGACTTAGTTTGATATGCAGAGGAGGAAATATAATCTTATCTCTGCTCATTAAAGGTGGATTAATAACGTTTATTTTTTTCTCCGGCAGCAAATGATGTTCATGCTGGCCAGAAATAATGTTCTTCCTTGGCTCCGCCGTCCTGGGTATGACGATAAACTACGTCTGACAGCAAAGCCACTGATCAGGAAGTTATGGGTAATTAGTTAACCCCCAAACTGGGGTCAAAAGAACTATGAAAGTGTAAAAAATAGGTTTTAATACCAGAAATACTTTGTAAAAAATTATAACCAGCAATAAAAATCTTTGAAGAAAAATTATTACCAACAATACATTTTGGAAAAAATTATTACCAGCAGTACATTTTGGAAAAAAATATTACCAGCAATAAAAATCTTGCCGGCATTAAATAACCCATTGAGGTTGATAAGCCATGAAGCAAACCAAACCAAACCAGAAATAAAAATCTTGTCGGCATTAAATAACCCGTTGAGGTTGATATGCCGTGAAGCAAAACATATCAAACTTCCTTGTCTCTGATGTCCTATAAGCAAAGGAAGCAGGGATATTTAGTATACTCTTCTTGTTGTCCTAGCTGAAAATTAATCATTTTTAAGCCAATACATATAATCTACTCGTGCTCCCTATATTTGATAAGATTTAAAAGTTTTTCTACATGTTTATATTTTTATTTTATTTATGTAACTCCTAAAGATATTTTTGAATCTGAACCCTTCGTCCAATGTCGCAGTCTTTCAATGCACATAGTGTAAGCTATATGAAGTTCACGATTTATATGGTTCCCCAGATTTATGCCAAAATAAGTTAAGATCTTTTTACGAAGTGACATTTTCTTGTTGAGGCGGAAGTGTAAATTTTCTGCATATAAAACAAAAAAAAATCCGGGTTGATTTTGCATTTGAACTTTCTAGTGTTTGATGACATATTGCTTGATTGTTTTGCTAATTTGTAAAGGTATTTAAATCTCTTAATTCATACAAATTTAAGAAAATCTGAAAAATAAGCACAAAAATCGATTTAAATTGGAACTTATTATGAAATAGGTACTTACAATATATGGAATTAAACTAGAAAGACGGATGAGTATGTACAATAAATTACGTCTAATTAAATCAACGACTAAATGACGATGACAAAATTACTCATGCCAATTCAAAATTATGTTAGTGCCCAAACTTAACTGACCGAATGAATGAATTGGCTAATTAACTCCGGAAATATATATTTTAGTTGTCCCTCTAGAATATTCTACAGAAAACAGGAACGCTCGAGAAAATTCTACAAATCTATAAAATTTTAGCTTAATTTACTAATGTTAAAATGGGTTAAAATTTATATATATATATATATATATATATATATATATATATATATATATATATATGTATGGTATAGAAGCTATGTAAATATAAATGTGAACATTGAGGTCAACACCGAGCGTCAACAGTTACACAATTATCAAGTCAAAGATTGTGTTCAAGCTTGAAATAGACAGTCGCCGATCGGTGTTGACCTCAGTGCCCACTTTTATATTCCAATAGATTAAAAAGATGAAACTGACTGTTATATAGATAGATAGATAGATAGATAGATAGATAGATAAACCAAGTGAGCCAGACAAACCTACCCAGGTTTCACCTAAACGGATCGTCAGGAAAAGCCGGCTTTTTTTTACAGGTTTCGCCTAAACGGATCGTCAGGGAAAGCCTGCTAAATAGGCAAAGGGAAACGCAAATTTATAGGCGATAGCCAAAATTATACCACGTGATCAAAGAAAGAAAAATACAAAAACACCGGGGTGGTGGTGGGGGTTTAAAGATTTATTCAACTAAAAGGGGAGGGGATATTAAAATACGAACATCAAGGTGGAATGACAAATAAACGGGGAAATTCGTCTTAATTCAGTAACCAAGATTTTTATGCCTACATATGTTAAGAATTTCGGTTTTGGAGTTTAATAGCTGGTTAGGTTGATTATATAAAGCTATGGCTAATTTCTCCTCTGTACATAATTTACAAAATTTTTGGCCTGCTTTATATTTGGGGCATTTTTTTTAATATTTCCCATTTAAGGATGGGTCTTTATCGTTTTCTTGTCTGGTTTTTCATACATAGGTGGATAGCGTGGTACTATGTTTAGTTTTTTCGTTTTTAAAACTACTCGTGTGGTTATAGTATCTGTTTTTAAATTTATCCTGAGTAGCACCTATGTATATTTTAGGGTTAGTATCCTCCATATCCTTATAAATTTTCACCTGGTAAACCACGCATTCTTGCTGACATTTTCCCTGTAATGGGCAGATATTTTTGTTTCTACAATTACAAATAGGAGGGCTACTGCGTGGATTATCCCTAGTTTTTTTTTTTCTTATTCAATCCACTAATTAAGGTCCCTACATTAGGCATGCAACAATAACTAAGTTTTACATTATTTTTATTGAATATTTTATGTAACTCAGTTTTTTTTTTGGAGGGGGAATGTTGCTCTAATAAGTCAAAAAATATTTTGCCAATTTTTGTTTTTACCGCTAAATTAAAAGGAGGGTTAAACCACAAAATATTTCTCTGCCTATTGTTACGTTTGTTCTGAGTTCTGTTATAACTTTTTATGTCAATATATTCCAATTTATTTTTATATCCACTCTTAGATAGGGCTTCCTCATAAATTGTTTTATTGGCCTCGAAAATGCCTTTATTAGAGGAATTAGTTGAAAGTCTATAACTAATGTTTTTTGGAATATGCCTTATGATATTAGCTGTGTGATTGGATTTTACGTTTAAATATTGGGGGTCCTGGTTCTCTTTTTTATACGGGGATATAGTACCATTTTGTAAATTCAACGTAATGTCTAAATAGTTAGTAATTTTCAGATTAGTTTCTATTTCGAGATTAAATCCGAATTTTCTAAAAAACCACTGTAGTTTTTTACGGATAGTGTCACATTTTTTAGGGTTACTCTTATCCACTATAATTAATCCGTCGTCGCGGTACAACCTATGGTTATTAAAATCTATATTATCATTAAGCCTATGGAGCAGCAGGCACCCTACTACCTCGCACACCTCTGCTCCATCATATGCTCCCATGGGGTTGTCAAAACAGTTAACATTATCTTTTTTTATCCATATTGCATTATTGTAGAATAGTAATGTTTTTCTGCAATGTTTAATCAGGTTTATTTTATCATCCGGAATTTGGATGTATTCTTTAGCTAAACTGAGGGCTTCATTAAGGGTTTTCTCTGAGATAGACGGGTAATATTCCTTAATCTCATACCTAATGAATGAGCACTTCTCATTTTTGTTGTAATTTTCAAACCACTTAATACAATCCTTAGTCGATTGCCATTGATTAATATTAAGGAAAGTCCTCAGGGATTTACATATATCCTGCAGAATTATCTTACTTATCCTGCCTAATTCTGTTTTGGCAGCGTTTATGAGTCTATATTCAGGGTTATTAATGACATTACTTTTATGATCTTTTATGGTGAAAAAGCAAGTATTTAAGTTTATTTTCTCAACCCGATTACCTAATTCAAATTTATTAATTAAGATACTAGCCTCTTTGTTAATTTTAGTCTCTATGTCATAATGTTTTATTGTTTCTTTATGTAGTATTTTTTTGTATATTTATTGGGGCTCATTTTATATAAGAATTTAGATTTATCGGCTTTTATGTAGATGTTCTTATCTTCCTTTATTTATTGTTTTTAGTAATATGCTGTTGCACATTATTATTTCTTATTTTTCTATATTTTAATTTTTTAATGATGCCGATTAGTTCCGATTCGAATTTATTGAATCGGGGGATGGGCATTGGTTTTAAATCCATAGCTCTCGTTGGTTTTGCTATTAGGTTTATTATTTAGACGAAAATATTCTCTCCACCTCATATTTACTATAAAGTTTTCTATTTTTCTTAGCAAACATAACTCGTATGAGTGACGGTCAGGTATAGGTATGTTTTTTGAGTGAATAACCCATGTTTACATGTTCCATATTAGTTGATTTAAAACAGTGCTCGATAGAGTAACCTAGAGCTTTATAAATACAAATATAGGTAACTATACTCATTTCGAAAAGCCCTCGAATTTTTGATTTGCCAATAATCAAATCAATCTCGAGGGAAAAAAAAGGTTTTAAAAAAAGAAAGAGCTAGAAACATGAAAGTGTGTCGAAAAAAATCGCACAGATACAGGTTTGAAGCCCAAAGAAAAAACCCCGATACGAGTAAACAACTAACTAATAAAAGAGCTGAATACATCCGTAGAGCAGACCTAGATAAACCTAGTGAGCCAGACAAACCTACCCAGGTTTCACCAAAACGGATCGTCAGGGAAAGCCGGCTTTTTTTCCCTCGAGATTGATTTGATTATTGGCAAATCAAAAATTCGAGGGTTTTTCGAAACGAGTATAGTTATCTATATTTGTATATATATATATATATATATATATATATATATATATATATATATATATATATATATATATATATATATATATATGTATGTGTGTGTGTGTGTATATATTATAGTGGACATTGAAGTCAACGCCTACGTGTGACAGCCTGTTTCATGTTTCTTTTTATATTTTTTAAGTTAAACTTCCGTAACTCCACATGTATAATACGTATTTTTTCTAAAAAAAAAAACAATAAGCAAAATCAGAGGTGCGTATTATGCACAGTTTGAAAATTGCCGTAAAATAAAATAAGAATTATCATAAAACTAAATTAGAATAATATTATTCTATGTTTAAAACCATTTTTTTTTTAATAAGAGTAGGAAACGCTGGCCGCAATGAAATTGGAGAGGTACAATTTATAGGGTTTGATTACCAAACTGCGTATTATACATGAGTAGAAGCATTTTCCCACATTTTCAGCACAATTTTAGGTGTGCGTATTATGGGTGAAGGTGTATTATACGTGGGGAATTACGGTATACTTGTCATTTATATATTCTTTGTTGGACTTGTGTCTTAACATTATTTCAGTTCGTATGAATAAAATCTGTCATTTTCAGAGTTGACGGGGTTTTTTTTTTATGAAAATGTGCAAGAAATAGAAATTGAATCAATGAACAAAAGAAAATAATGGCGTCAGAATTGATCAACAAGGAAGCGAAAGCAATAAAACATGCATGATGAAATTGGGGTCAATAATTTTGATCCTGAGTAAAAACTTTTACATCCAAAGTTATTGAGCGTTAAAATAAACTTCGGGCGTGTTTCTCTTTCTTTCTTTCTTTTTTCCTTTCCATATTTTTAGGCACTTTTAAACCGGCTTATTTTGTTTTGTTTTTCTTCGTTCTCCATTCAGACTTGTAACAAAAAAATATCTTCTCTATAATCTCTTCTACGCCAGATGTTGTTCCCAATGTTATTTTTCATGTTTGTATTTATTTTTATTTTATTGGAAGACTATTAAGAAAGAAGAAAATTTCGTGGGAACTAAAGAAAATAGCGCTGAACTGCTATGTAATATTCTTTCAATGTCAGTTTGAAGAAAAATCGAAACAAAAAGAACACTTGTATTAGAATCAGAAAATAAAAGAAGAAAAGAGAATGTCAAATATTTTATCCCGTGCATTTTCAATGACGGAAACGAAAATATCACAAAACACATTGGTGTGAAATTTGCCTAGGAACACTCATTTAATACAATGAGGAAAATATTTTTTCTCAATATACAAATGGTACAAATTACAATATAGACCTTGCACAAAATTCCCTTAGTGCGCCTCAAATTATCAAAGTAGGTTAACAGTTCTTTCAAATAAAATCATTTCTCTCTTAGAAAACTACAGTCCATGCAAAGCAAATGTTTTCCTTGATAACAAAGGGATTTTAAGAACTTTCTCTTGGATCAACAGTTCACATAAATCAATTTCTTAGCAACAAAAGAAATTTACTTACTTCCAAAAATTTACAATTGAAAATGTCACGGGTTCAAAGGTTAGAAGTTGAAATTGTGGGTGTAGGGAGAAAAGATTGACCTAACTCAATGAAGCTGCTTTGTTGGAATGTATGCAACACGGTGCTCGACTCAGAAATGGTTCCGTTCGGGTTAACTCCGTTCGGCAATGTTGTTCGAAAACCGAAATTTTGTTCGATAACCGAGGCATTTTCATCTCGAATTTTCTGTTCGAAAACCGATTTGTTCGACATGTGAGACGTTCGAGAGCCAAGGTTACATTGTATTCAGATTTTTGAAACAGGCGTTTTCAAATTTGAGATAAACTCTAATAAGGCTATGAAAGTTATTCGTATTCTTCCAACAGTAGTAGTCTTTTATCATCTCAGGTCAACGCGTAATCTATTTCCTTTCTCGGCAACAATAGACTTTATACGCCGAAGTGGTCAAACCTTTCTACATGAGTGGCAACAGAAGCATTTATCAGCAAGCGAAGCCATTTGCCTGAGTGTGATCTAGCCTTTGCTGCCTTTCGCCCGAGTGGCCTAAGAGAATGGGCTACATTTTTCTCTGCCTTTACAGTAAAAAATTTCCCTCTTATATAACACACACGTGGATCATAACTGACTCATAAACCAATTTCTTAGAGGGTCCGTAGTTTTTATCTCCATTGGTTAAAAAATCAAGAGTCACTATCCAATCAAACCGCGCCCATTTTCAATTCAAATTTGACTGGCATTTGAAAACATAAAAGCCGGACTCATCTTGTAAAATTTTACTACAGTGTTTAAACCGTCTAACTTAATTTTATAACATCAAATGTAGAGCCATTTCTTTTTCTTAAAATCGTTACATATCAATTTCCATGGTTTATATATATATATATATATATATATATATATATATATATATATATATATATATATATATAAAACACTATGAATAGCCAAGAGATTCCATCAGGATCCACAATTATTTCCAGCCAGTAACCACTAGAATAATTGGAAACATAACCGCAATCCTTCACCAAAATAACTGTTTGAACAATACAATAGACTATTCACATTGCATCACTGACCTGTATATATAAACAGTCGAGCAAAATCAATGTATATGGCTTGACGATTGCGTATAAGTATGAAATTATCGCTGCGGGGTGTTGACTTCAGTGTACATGTTTATGTTTACATATGCTCTGTCTCTGATATTGAGCACTTAAATAAATATAACTTTAAAGGTATGTTAAAGGTATAACGTTAAGACATTCTATAGAAATTTAATATACCTTAAAAGCATATTTTATCATATATATATATATATATATATATATATATATATATATATATATAAGTCGCTTGGTTACATTTTGGTGTAACCGTATTAGTAAATTGGTAATTTTCTTAATTAGTTTTTAATACAATTCAGTATTAACATTTTTTATTAAGATAGTTTTTATATTGATTTTTCTTTCATCGAATTATCATTAATCATTTTGCTTCTCTCAGAGCTACGCTGTCTCAGAGTAGGACTGGTTCAGAGGAGGGTTGGTTCAGAGCTGGGCTGATTTAGATCAGGTCTGGTTCAGAGTAGGACTGGTTCAGAGCATGGCTGATTTAGAGCATGGCTGGTTCAGAGCTACGCTGGTTCAGTCTTAATGCGGTGAGCGCCATACACATACGTATGCATATGGGCCAAGGAAAAACATTTTTGTCCCGTCCCTGAGACAAGTGTCACGCTGGCATCGATATTAAACCGACCCAACCTCTCTTAGTTCAATGAGGAAGGTGCTGCCACAAGATTGGGATCCCCGGGACTGGGCGCCTTCTCTATCTGAAATTAGAACTCAGTGATGTCTTTCAGTCAAATGAGTAACCCAACTGGGGGCTATAGGCTTACGGCCATATCACGTTGAAACACAGGTTCTTGTCTGATCACCAGCGTTAAAGCTGGTCAAGATTTAGAGGGGTGACCGCTCGGAAACATCAAGTACTGTAAGCTTGAATGTTCGGGTGTTGTGATAAAAAACGGCTCGGAATGAGGAATTAAAAATGAGGGAGCCGAGATCGAATTCCAGTCGGGTTCGTTATATTTACAAAGGGTGCAAATACCCTTGGGAAAGGTATAAATCTGCCTCTTCTCCTCCCAGCTATGGGTTAAATAGTAAAACTTCTATCAGAAAATTATCATTATTTAAAAAAAATTCTTACAATCCCAGAATATGTTTCGGCTTTAAATAGGCTCAGAAAGTTTGATAAGCTCTGAAAAAACAAAAGATCATCGAATCAATCAATATGGAGATTATCTGTTCGCGCATGCGAAATAACGTCCCGTCTGATTGATTGATTTATCAAGGACACCCAGCCTGTCTTCGAAATATTCAAAATGGTTGGATATTTTCTAAACAGATTTCGTTACACCAAAATAGATATTTTATTTTGGTGTAACGAAATCTTTTCAGTTTCTCGCCCCCTGTCACAGAAAACCAAAAAGAATAATGAGTATCGGAAATTCGTAGGGAACGCACCTTTAACGAAAAGAACGACGCTTTTGTTATTTTATTGTTGTTGTTTTTAAACATGTTTTCTTATCTATTTATAGCAAAAATGTGTTTTTTGTGATTTTGCTTTCAAGTCGTCCCATTAAAAGAATGCCTTATTTATAATCTTCTTCTTTTTCCTCGACATATTTTTCAAATGTGTTTATCAAACTGACCGTGAACAAAAGCAAATTTGGGGACAGAATATGAATATATACGTGTATGGCGTCAAGAAGTCAAGAGGCCTTTATTGTTGATTCACCTACATAACAAGATGTAGGAAGATGAATATATTTACACGCACACACGCAAGAGCACATACATATACAAATATTATATTATAAGCACTCTACTGTTTATATTGCTGTTATTGTTATCATAATGATTATTATTATTATTGTTACTATTATCATTTTATTATTGTTATTATTGTTGTTATACACTACTTCATTTGAATTGTTTTTTTCATGTTGGTTTCAAGAGTCACAATGTTCGGCCGTTGTAACTTTCTTCTTCAAACCAAACCTTTTATTCAATACAAGGACGGACAATAGACTTCTTATTCTGACTATATATAATTTATTCTTTCTTGCAATGTCCGTCACTACATGTTTTCAATGTCTGGACCAATGACTGAACTCACACCAATATGGAAAAATAACATACATTTAACGAATGCTTATATTTACTCAATCATTGTTCCGTATAACAAACAGATTACATAATATTGTATCCTTAAACCTAATGTTTATTCTTTCCTGATCAAAGACTACTTATATGCTGCTCACTTGTGCACTAGGTCTACTGGAGAGGTTATCAACATCGCATAATATTTATCTATAGGGTGTTCCAGTAACTTGGACCGATTTTAAATGTGAATTAAGTTTAAGCGTCTAATAGTCTTTTTCTTTTTCTTTCAGATTTAACAACTTAAGTCTTTGGAAACTTCAACCATTGAAAGATTAACAATCAAACAACGTGTTAAAGTTATCGAAGCCTTTTACGAAAATGGACGTTCAAATTTATAAATATACGGCCCAATGATTCCGCTAGCAAAAAATGCACACCAAATAGTGGCCTTTTGTGGATACAGTGACATTTCAACAATCTTCCTTGGATTTTCATCAGCCCAAATGCGACAACTCTGCTTATTAACGAATCCACCAAGATGAAAATGGCTTCATTACTAAAGAGGATTTTTTTCGAAAAATCTTCATCGGTTTGTCTTTGCTCGTGCACTCAATTGACGCATGTACAGTGCTCCAAATGGTCAGCAGGTTTCAGTTCTTGTGCCAATTGAATTCTGTAAGCGTGTAGAGACAAATCTTTTGTCAAAATTCGACGTAACGTTGTTGTGGAGAGGTTCAATTCTTGCGCGCGATGATGAATAGAGGTGTCTGGGTTTTCGCCCACATTCTCATGCACTTCAGCAATGTTTTCAGCTGAACGGCGTAAACGAGCACGCAAAAGTGTTTTCACATCTGCCACCGACCCAGTTTGTTTGAATTTAGGAACAATTTTTCCAATTGTACTCTCCGTTGTTCGATTATGTTGACCAAAAAAAATCGCGAAGTGCGCGAAATGCATTCCTGTTTGAACGTCCATTTTCGTAATAGGCTTCGATAATTTTAACACGTTGTTTGATTGTTAATCTTTCCATGGAAATTGAAATTGCCAAAGACTTAAGTTGTTAAATCAGAAAGAAAAAGGGAAAAAAAATCATTAGAAGTTTAAACTTAATTCACATTTAAAATCGGTCCAAGTTATTGGAACACTCTATATTAGTTAATTGAAAATAACCGCTGAATGTGATAGCGGCATCTGTGGACTTAGCATATAATTGAATCCCATATAAGAAGTGAGTTCGATCCTATCACAAGGAAGAATGAACTTCCTTAGCATGAACAGAGGAATGGTATTGAATGAAGTGTTAAGTTTGAAATGCCAAGAACGTTATCAAATACGGCAGGCGCCTGAAAGAGGCTAGAGAATAAAACGATCGAAAGGTTATGACTAGAACAAGCAAAATGAAGACAAAAAGTTCGAATAAATCAGTTTGTACAAGTATTTTTCCGGTTGTGGACGCTATTATAAACGCGAGAGCCACAATCTAAAAAAAATGGCTTGCTAAAACTTTGACTGTAATTTGAACTGAGATTTTTCAGAAAATGCTACTACCTGGAACAGCCAGAATTCTGAAGAAGGTTCTGTCGATATAGTGAGGTAATGATGAAGTATTGATATAAGGTAATTATGAAGTAATGATGAGACTGATGTGTGGTAATGATGATTTAATGACGATATATTGATGTGAGGTAAAAGTGTGGAGTAATCATGAGGTATTGATGTGAGGTAATGAGGTATTTGTGTGAGTCAATCATGAGGTATTGATGTGATGTAATGACGATGATGTAATGATGTGTGATAATGATGAATTATTGATGTTAGATAATGACGATATAGTGATGTGAGGTAATAGTGAGGTATGATGTAGAGTAATGAAGTATAGATGTGAGGTAATGACATGACCCATGGATGTTGGTTATGACTCGCTCCTGATGCTTAAATTACTGCATAAGATGTGCTTGAGAAAAATGTGAGGAAAATAAAAATAATTGCTTAACAGGAATTCAATCAGAAGCCATTATTTATTTATTGGAATTTTAAAATTTTAACTTCGTACATAATAGTGGAAAAGGGAAAAAACAGGAACTGTGTTGTGCCAATACTTAAAGTGGGAGGGACTTGTCAGTATTTAAAATTTATATTCGAAACCTGGCTTTTTAGATGAGCTAACACATCAAACACTAACACTAGTTGAAAACTCGCTAGTATAGAAGGTAGGAGGCAGGCTTATTATTTATATTTATTTATTAGGTAAGTGTTTTCTTTATCATAGTTTAACATGTTTACGGCTAGAGGTTAATTACGAAATCTGACTGCCAATTACGAAACCTGACTGCCATAGGCCGATTACGAAATCTGACTACCAGAGGATAATTACGAACGAAACCTCACTGACAGAAGTCGATTACGAAATCTAACTGCCAATTACGAAATCTGACTGCCATAGGTCGATTACGAAATCTGACTTGAAACGTCAACTTTATAATAGCCAACTGAGGCAATGAAATATTTTTCAAATGCTTTGTTCCTGTTATATTTTCAGTAAAATTTTCCCATATCAAAGAAAAAGAAGCACATAGAAGAAAAAGAATTGTCTGTGCTAACAAGGAGTTATTTTACAATACGTTTTTTTTTACTTTTCATGGAGTTTTGCTTACGTTTTACTTTCTGGATATGGTCAGCATATTCTATTTGCGTTCGTACGCGGTGCTGATAAGTGAAGGCTTTTTTCATGAGAAGCATTTATACACACACATACACACACACTCACATATATATATATATATATATATATATATATATATATATATATATATATATATATATATATATTCACTCGGAATTTATACTATTTCTGCTAATCTTTCATTTACTCTTCAACTGTCGCTCTAGTTTTCTCTTTACTGACTTTTTCGCTTTCTTTAAGCTTTCCATTATTTAAAGCTTCATATCTCTTATAAAACCGCTCATACCGCCACAGTTGTTATGAAAAATGACCCGAAATAATGTGCGAGTTCCAAATGAAAAGTCTGTGCAAGGGGTAGATATCAGTCAAAAATATCAAATAATATATATATATATATATATATATATATATATATATATATATATATATATATTATAATATATATAAATTTAATAACTCCAAAAGTAAGACGTAAAATCCCAGCCTTAGAAGCCAAGTACCAGTTATTTGCGTTAAAAAACCAACAACAATGAAATGATAACCTTGCCTGCTACTGTGGCATTGTCGAACGCATTAAAATAGACCATGCTGTCCACTCGTGGAAACATGTGGCAATTGATCCTCAAACACTCGAGTAAACTGGCTCAGTCACATGTTTCATCTGTGTAAAGGTTTGCAAAACACCTGCAGGTCTTTGGAGATACATGCGTGTCCATAGATGTTGAACACCTCTTTATTTTACTGAACTTTCATTTGTCGTCTGCGATGAGAGAGTCCACCATACGAGGAATCTTTCTTTTATGCATGTTTCGTAATAAATCATCGACAAGGAATATATTGTGTGCTTTTTATTTAATTTTTCTTGTACACTTACAAATCTTCTTTTTTGAGGAATGGGCTGTTTGAAATTTCTCCAAAGTGTTTGCGCTTTTGGCTACTTCTTTAACCATTTTCTATTCGGTATAATCTCCCTATGGATAACGAAAAAACTAGAGGTAGCAAAAATCTGGTTCCACAGAAGGATACTGGAAATTCCATGGGCGGAGCGAGTAATCAACAAGGAAGTCTTAAAGAAAATGGCTACAGAAAGAACGCATACATAGAATCAGAAAAAGACACCTGGAATTCATTGGACACACAATGAGGAAAGAAAGCTTAGAAAATTTAACACTCACGGGTCATATTGAGGGCAAAAAAGATAGAGGAATGCAGCGAGCCACTTACCTGACGTGTTTATGTGAATAGTTAGGGGAATGGTGAGGAACCTTAGCAAAAGGTGAAAAACTCTTAGGGGTCACAAGTGATAGGAAGTTGTGGAGACCTGTGAACACCTATATGCCAAAGGGACGCGGCACATAGAAGAAAAAGAATTATCTGTGCTAACAAGAAGTTATTTTACAGTATGTCTTGTAGCAGTAATTTTAC
>OZ010590.1:46548469-46635969 GCA_963932145.1 Acanthosepion lycidas | reverse complement strand
ATTTTAATCTCAAGCTTATAGGTTAAATGTAATATTTGCAATAAGCAAAATATTTTGCTGTATTTCAAATCGTTCTTTTCAGGACGTCATATGGGAAATTGTGAGGATTTTATGGAGTAAGTGATCACAGATGATGAGACGTATGTGCTTCACTTTACATCAGAGATAAAGGTTGATTCTATGACTTAAAGTCATCCATCGTCAATGACAAACACCCACTAGATTCAAAGTACAACTTCCAGCGAAAAGATTTATGGGAACTAAGATGCAAAAGGTTTGTTGCACATGGACTTCATACCACCTGGTAAGAAAGCAGTTTGAGAGAAGAAACGAGGATGTTTTCCTTAAGAGTGTAAAACAGAATAATGCCCGCCCACAAGATGCCCATGCTATTCAATATGCTGTACAAGATGTTCAAAATTACCTTTTTCAATGCAATCGCCAGATCTGCCAATGAAAATGAATTTGACATGATGGAACAACGCTTAACACGTTCATTTATCCAACTATCTCTTGCTATATTGCATTAATATGTGCAAGAGGAGTAAAATAATGTAGCACAGAGTGATATTCATCAGTTGTAGGAACTTATAAAAAGTGTTTCATTAAGACGGATTATATATAAGTGTGTTTCATTAAGACGGATCAAAGTCAGCATTAAATAAATCCGAGTTATTGGTGAAAATTTATTTATTTCTCTATTGGATTATGTTATTTAAGTCATAGCAATTAAGTGTGAAAAATAATATCGCCCAAATGTCCGCTGAATCTCGAAAGAAAAAGAAAAAATCATTAGACGCATAAACTTAATTCACGTTTAAAATCGGTCCAAGTTATTGGAACACCATTTATATAGGAACCTTTATATGTAACCATTTACTGTAATCCATCAATAGTAGCTGTACTTTTTATCATGGTTACTGCGCCAGGTAATTGAAAAAATATAACAAAAAACAATAGAAAAAAATTAGTATTTTTGCAAAAACATTGTACATGAGTACAAGTTTAAAGTACCAGTCTTGGGGACACATAGCCTGAAATATAAGCAACAAGCCTGAAAGAAATTTTCTTTTATGTTAGCTATTATTGAGTGCATGATTGTGCAAAGAATACACAGTGCTGTTGTAGGATTCAGATCTGAGTGGCCACATATTAGGAGGTGTGAAGATCGTGAAAATTCTCGATATCCGAGAGAGTTGAAATACATATGGTTATTCCTCTCGGTCCAGGGCATGATCACCATTGGCCAGTATCACTGATATACAGAGGAGATGCGGAAAGAAACAGGATGTCATGACGTAACCATCACACTCTTTTCAAGTTATTACAAGTTGGTGTCTAGTGTCACAAGCACTGCATGACTTCTTTTTTAATTTCCTGTGTTAGACTGGAAGCTGCCGTGTTAATCCTCACGATATGTCTTTGAAAGAGAAATGAGATAGCGAAAATTTTGTGGATATCACGTGGCAATTTATAACTCTCTAAATATATGTTCTCAAATACTTGGAATATATATATATATATATATATATATATATATATATATATATGTAAATTGTGTATTTCGACAGCAATGCCACTTTAATGCAAGTTTCGTTGAAAACGACTGACAAGGTGTTGTGGTTGAATAATTATAGGAACACATAAGAAATTACATTAAAAAAAAAACTCAAACACGGCACCTTGTCAGTCGTTTTCAAAGAAATTTCATATATATATATAATTATAAAAAGAGTTATTGGTCAGAGTTGGACTAGACCAGGAAACAGATGTATTAAAAAGTGCTCAATACAGTATAAAGAAAATAAAAATTTAACATGTAGTGCTTTTAAATTTAAAAAATTACGAGGTCCACCGATCACACTACCCCGGTTTCAACTATTTGATTTTTGATTTTATCACCTAACGATACCGAAAGGTTGAAACCAAAGTAGTATGATTGGATGATCACCTAATTTTATATTTATATATATATATATATATATATATATATATGGTTGGATTGATGTGAGTTTGTGACCGCCTGGGTTTCACGCTTTTGTGTCACACACTCACATCAATCCAACCAAATATGTTAGCTCTATCTCTGATATTGAGCGCTTTCTAATAAGTACCGCGCATATAATATATAAATAATTATATATATATATACACACACACTTTTCACACACACACACACACACACACACACACACACACACACACACACACACACACACACACACACACACACACACACACATATATATAGTTTATGTGTTGTTTTACTAGATACAATTTATTTAAGTAAATGATCTATTTTTTTTTTAATTAAACAGTATTAATTACATTTACCCGCCTGAATGTCCGAGAAATTTCGTAGAAAATATGCGTACTCCAACAGGAATCGAACCTGTGTCCTATACAGACTTAGCTATTGAGAAGCTTCTAGTAAACAGTAATAAATATTCAGGCCGGTAAATGTAATTAATACTGTATATTTAAAAACCAGAGAATTTACTTAAATAAACTGAATCAATTAAAATAACATATAAACAGAAGATATATTAAATAATTGTCGGACTTAATCTATTTCATAATATGTTGTCGTTGTTTACGTTAAGTTACGTCTCTTGAACAACTGATCGTTTCGGGAAAGATCGTCGAAGATTTGTTGTTTAGAAACATTAATTTGAACTTTGTTCACCAGACGCTTTCGTATAGCGCAGTGGTAGATATAGATCAAATGACGGTTTTGTATAGGACGCAGGTTCGATTCCTGTTGGAGAACGCATATTTTCTACGAAATTTCTCGAACATTCATGCCGGTAAATGCAATTCAACGTTCGTCTGTTGTTTAGCTAAATCTATCCCTTTATTTAATATATTCTCGGTAATTGATGGATAAAAATCTTTAATATCTACTTGTATAAAAGTGCAGTTTGTTTTGTTTGCAATATTGTTGAACCAATTGATGTTTTCTTTTGCATTTTTCCATAGATTTATATTTAATATTTTTTCTATTATTTGCTTGCTAATTTTTTCTGTATTACTTTTTGTAGCATTTAATAATCTATATGTAGCTTTATTTAAAAATTATCTTTATGATCTTTTAGTTTAATAAATGGTTCTACTTTTGTTAATTGTTTTATTCTATTGTGAACGTGGACTGAATGTGTCTTTAAACGTTGTGCAATAAAACTTGTATCTGACAAATCGAGTGTAAAACGTCTTGATAATGTTGTGGTCGTCAAATCAACATAGGTACTTACTTTTTTGTCAGAGATACAATCTCCCAAATGACATTTAAACTGACATACTATGTTGGTCTTTTCTAAAACACTGGTAAACGGAGAAGAGTTGTAACATATGAAATTGGTTGTGTTGAATTTAGTATAATATATAATTATTTTTTTTTTATTTTTCTGTGTTTTGAAAGATTATTTATATATATATATATATATATATATGAAAGTAACCTTTCAAAACATACTTCCAAAAACAAATATCATTGGTTTTCTTTGTTAGTATTTTAACTGACTATGAGTTAACAGTGAAATATTCATATAACCAAAAATATTTCTTAATTTTAAGTACATATTTCGGGATTATTCTCAGTGATTATTATTTAAAACACTGTGCAAAATACGTATTTTATCCGTGGGTATCCTTGGTTCATTCATTTTACCACTGACATCATGACGTCCTCTTGACTGAGTGTAGTTTCTCTTAGCGCAGTGTGGGGGTACAGTCTAGGGGGCGACATTCCGATTATCAGTCTGGAATTGTTTTTTGGATGTGTACTGCGCCCGAAATCAGACTAAATCCAGTTAGTACTACGTGAAAAAAATCCGGCTACATGTACGCTGTATAACAACATATTTTTTTTTTGGGGGGGGGGTATTCGAACTGTTAAAATAAAATCATCTTTTTCTTCTGTGATTTGATGACTAACAATAAAGTTTTAATCTTTTTAACCTTGAAATTCTTCAGAGGGAAATAAAAGAATCTTGGTTGATCATAAACGCTTCTTTAAAGTTGTCGTTATTTCAAATGAGGTTTTTGGTTTATATGGCTTTTAGTTTTCTAACGGTGAGAATTGTCCGGAGTGTGAACGCAATTTCATACCGTATTTTAAAACTAGTGTAAAAAGAAAAAAAAAAAAAATGAAAAATAAAACAGGCGCTAAATTAGAAAAGGCGGGGAAAATACAAAACCTCATCGAATTGAATTTTTTAAACAAGCGAAAAAAATCTAAATTGTCTGTACTATGACTGAGATTTCTCATCGATACACGAGTAAAGACCTTCTCCACTTGAAAGATTGGCGCACCACAGTCTTGCTACTAACTTTATGCTTTCTTAAATTATTTCTTAAACCCTACGCTTTTCTTAAAAGGTTCTATATAAAATGGAGTGTTGAGAATAAAAACATTGCAAAGCAAATACTTCTTCGCCGTTATTAACGTTAAAATTTACGTAGTATAATAGTCGAATTCTAGCTAGGAATTTTCAAAACTTGTTCAATATCTCCGTAAGTTCCACATATAGATTCTATTAAAGATAGTTAGATATACGACAAATTAGAAACAATAAAGTAAAAAAAAAAAATCAGAATTTTTGTTAGTATAAAAAAGCTACAGGAAAAAAAGGCAGTTTGGTTCTGCATAGATACCGCCACAAAAAAAACACGATACCTAAGGTTTAAAATTAATTTTTAAAAATGAAAATTTTGTCTTGAAGCTTTCATTTTAGCTTTAACTGAAAGCTAAAGGATTAAAATTTTCAGTAAGCAAAATAATCTGGTGTATTTCAAACAGAGATTATATTGATTGGAATCGATTTTTTAAAAATTCTTTCTAAAATAGCTGATTAGTGTCCATTTTTAACCGTCTTTCATCGCAAAGTAATTCTCTGTATTAAAAAATCTTCCAAAAATAAAATATACTTTTCTGGAACATTATTTGAGGAATATTGGCTGATTTAAAGTATAATTAATCTAATTTGAAATAAATATTATTTACTTTAAGCTGAAAATAACAGAGAAATGGATTTTTAAAACAAACAGTAGCGGTGGTTTACGTGCTTTTCATCGCTCAACAGGCACTGGTAATGTATTGAGAGGTTTGTTGTTGTTCTACGGAAAATTTATCTGTTAAAACATAATTTAATTTTGTATAATTTTTATATACGCAGTAATCTTAAAAATGTTGGATTAATTTTCTGTAATCTAATTTTAGGAATGTTGACTTTAAATTCACTATAGTCATCTATCTTATTTTCCGATAATGTCGTGTATAGTCATCTATACTTTCAAAATGGCCACGTTTATACATATAAAAAAATTTAAATTATTTTAAAAATCTTAGTGCGTGATAATTTATATTAAGATTTTACATTTTCGCTTAGTACATATAGACTTCATTTAATAACTTAACCTAACGCGGTGGAAGTCTTGAAGAATTTTTAAAAGATTTTTGAAATTTTATAAATGATTATAATTTTTAAAAAATGGAAACAATTCTTGTAAAAATTCATTATTCATCGAAAAAAAATTTTCTTTAGACTATAATGTCCTTAATATATGTAACTTCACGAATTGGGTGTATGTAAGTTTTAAAATTATTTTTTTTAAATGAAAAGGCTTTCCTAAAGCTTTCAATGAAAGCTAAGGGATTAAATTTACTATACCCGATAAGTAAAATACTTTGGTGTATTTCAAACAGAAATTATATTGATTGCAATAGACTTGCATTATTTTTCAGTAAAATCGATAACGTCAGCCATTTTTTTAGACATTTGTAAACAAAACTTAATTTTCCGCTTTAAAAATATTGCAAAAATAAAATACATATTTCTGAAACGTTATTTGAAAAAAAATGGCAAATTTAAAGTTCAGTTAATCTGATTTGGAACAAATATTACTTAATTATAGCATAAAATGTTGTATACAAGCATTTCCTAACTACGGGGTCTTGTTTTTCTGGCATGTTAATCGATTTATTGTCGTCGGTTTGACAGCCGAACCTGTTCATAGTTAACTATTAAGGTTGTGTTCCCCCACCCCACACCATAAAGGGAGACAACCCTTAAAACACGTGACCTTTTAAGAATAGATTTAACGCTTTGTACATCCATACTCCAGAAATTCTGCATCTATAAACATATATAAAAACAAATCGAAAATCTTTTAAAAAATAGTCGGGGTCTTCAGATTGTAATAAACTTTAAAATATACGATTAGTAAATATAGTTTTACTTAATAACAATATTCCTTAAGAATTATCTCATCAAAATTGAACTTTAAAAGATTCAAAAACTTTATAAATTATTCAGTTTTAAATTGTAAAAAAATGTAAAAATGAAAACAAATCTTGGAAAAAATCATTTTTCACCGAAAATCTTTTTTCTTCAGACAATATTGTCTTTAATATATATCATTCATAAAAGCTTCTCTAATTAAATAATGTTTTAGTTTTATTACGTTTGGTATTTTTCGATTCAGAACAGATTTTCGGTAAGACCGGTTCCCATTTTGAAAAAAAAAAAAATCGGTGATTTAAATTCTTCAAAAAATTCTGCTTTTATTAAAACATTCAAAACAATGTACAAGCAGAATATTTGGTATATGTTATGTTGGCAAATATGTATGATGTTTTAGGTTTCAGAATGTCTTTCTTGTAATCGTTCGTTAATGTTGATATTAAAGTTGTTAATATTAAGTATCTTTTAAACAGAAAGTTCTTAAGAAGTAATTTACCTTTTACTGTAATATTGAACTTGTAATTCAGAAGAATAAAATTTGGAATTGTGAGTTCTAAAGTTGATAAAAGTTCAGGAGTGATTTCAGAGGTTGGTGAGTGAGTGTATTGGAGTTGTTTCGTGTTAAATAAATTTAACTTGTAACTTCAAAAGTATGAGTGACGTGGAGTTGTTTGGCAGTTGGTTATCCGTGAAGCTCACTGGTAAACTTGTGTTCGTGCATCGTATTTATTTACATTCCTGGTCACGTGCGTGGCTCGCGAACACATTTCAAGATTTTTGGCGGCGTTGTTATTACTTTGAGATATATTGGCCAATCAGAAGCAATTATTGTAAAACTTGTGTCTGGAGCCTGGATTGTGTTTAGCTTGCACAAAAATCTATAACTAACATGAAAATTTAAATTAGAAATGTTTTTAGCATTTCTTGTCCAATGAGGATGTAGTACACTCAGTAATTGGTTAAGCTCTATATAGTCATTAAAAATTCACTCGATGAATTTCTCAAGCTTTTATAAAATGAAGTAAGTGGGAGAAACACATGTAAAATAAAAACGTATTTTTACCAAGATTTTCTAAGAAAAAATATCAAAAATAATTTTATTCATTTGGGAATAAGTCCTGATAATTTAATTAAAATCCGATAATTATTGGATTTTTGCAAGAATTTCCAAATTAATGTGTCTATCACCGCAAAAACAGGCTAAAATTAGCTATGCTAAAAAAAAAAGTTAGTACAACCGCTAACGCAAGAAAAATAAGATTTTTAATCAAAATTTCGAATGTTCTAAAAAGGAGTTAAAAATCTAATTAAATAATCAGAAAAATACTTTGATCCTACCTCTTAATAATAACATAACGATTTTAACGATATAAAACTATGTTTTCATTACGTTTGGAGCATGTTTTCATTAAGGTATGCTGATTATTTTTTTACCAATCTCGTGGGGGATTTATAAAAGCAATTAAAAGCTTGTCTAATTAAATAATGTCATAGTTTTGTTAGTGCAGTTTTTTCATTTTAAGATTGGAAGCAGATTTTCGGGAACTGAGTAAATGTTTGAAAAAAAGATGCAGTCCTGCGTTTAACTAGTAAAATTTAGAGGGTGTAATTAATTTAATTTCTAGATTATTTCATGAAAGTATGGGTAACAGTTGTAAAAAGAAATATTTTTACAAAGATTTTCTAAAAATAATAATTTCAAAAATAAATAAATTCATTCTTTGTGAATAAGTCAGGAAAGATCCATTAAATTCCGACAATTATTTGATTTTTGCAAGAATTTCTAAATCAAATTTTATTTTACTGGAAAAAGGCGTTGTTATTTCTATGGTCAGCTATACACCGTTGACGTATAATAAAATCAAGATTTTTAACCAAAATTTCGAACGTGTGAGAAAGGAATAAAAAAATTAAAAAAAAAATAATTAAAAAGTACTTTGATCTTTCCTCTTAATAATAACATAAAAAATTTTGACGATAAAAATTTTATTTTTATTCTAAGGCGCCTTTTTTCATCATGCTATATGCTGTTTTTTAGCGAAAAAGTAGAGGTGTTGAGTAACATGTTTGGTATACTGTACAATACATGAACACACTGCAGTAGATTTTTGAACCACACATATTTACTGTCAATTTCCATGGCAGAAGGCGTCAAAATTATTATTCGCTAAAAAAATATATTTATCACTAATCCAAGTATTGTTGATTCACAACAGCACTGAGACGCGAGATTTCCACTACGCTGTCTTCAAGGTTAGTATTTTTAGGATTTTATTACTGTTACCAGGGTTAGGGTTAGGCCCTAAGGTTAAAAAAAAAGAAAAAAAAAGTCTCTTAAAGAAAGGCGCAGAAACAGTACTAACATTTCTTGTTTCTTTTTTTTCCTGTTAATTTTTTTACCTGGATTCGTAATTTCATTGCTGTAAATGAAAATTTTAATTAAATAATATCTCATCGTGTAAAAATATGTTTTCACAACGGATTAAAAAGTCAGGTCCCTAAATAAACCCTCTAAACTCTTTAAACAAAGAATATCCTTCTCATTGTTATTTAATTTTTTACTTGATACTGTGATTGTGATGTGTCGGCTGTAACTACTGTACTAAGTCCCACCTAATTTTTATTTATTTTTATCTCCTATTTTTTTCTCCCTATGATATTGGCAACGAAATTCAGTGAAGCCTTTAATTCTCCGTCGAGACAAACCCTTCCCAGATTTCACGATTTCTAAGTCCTTTCTCACTTTTCGTTTGGTTTCCTTTTTCGCCAGTTGAATGGAAATCGGAAGTGTTTACGTCATCATCGGAGAAAACACTTGTTTTTTTAAAAACGCATGCGTCATTTGGGGGATTTTATTTATGTGTGCGCATGACCATTAAAATAAGAAATACAAAGTGGCTAAATGAAAAGCTATAAAAGACGCTCGGGTTGGCTTTGACCACTCATTCAGTTGCCGTACAGCAAGAGATTACTTTGAAAGGTAAGCAGATCTATGTAATTTTCCATCTCTCTATACTCTTCTCTCTCTTTCATTCTGTCTCAAACACTAAGCCACATGGAAAAAGAGAAAGAAAAAAAAACTTCTCAACTGGAAAGACCTGCATGCCTTTTTGAATATCTACATTTGTATTCTTGCGTTCTACTTGACCTCAAACACCGATCTTCGGAAATGTTCATTACTCTCTCCCTCTCTAGTCTATATACGCATTATATGTGTGTGTGTGTGTGTATATATATATATATATATATATATATATATATATATAGAGAGAGAGAGAGAGAGAGAGAGAGACGCGCACACAAACAAACACGTTTGTGTGTATGTGTGTGTGTGTAATAAAGTTTAGATGAGAATTTGATCGAATGGTAAGACAATTTGGAAAATGTATTTATTGACATGTTTTTGCCGAGGACATCAGGAAATTAACTTTTTTCTGATGGCGCCGTTGAATCGGTGAAGCATGTCAAAATATTAGGTATCTCCACTAATTCGCTGAAAAAACAAAATTTGAAAATAGCAAGATGAAAAAAAGGCCCCAAACATATAAATGCAAAGTTTTATCGTCAAAATATTTATGTTGTTATTTTATTAAGAGCAAAAACGAAGGTATTTTTTTGATTATTTTATTTTAAATGTTTTACTTTTAATCTTCGAAATTTTGGTTAAAAATCTCGTTTTTTTTTTTTTTGTTTTTTTATTTATTTATTGTGTCCGCGATAGACCAATGATTATATGGATATTTTATTTCGATGAATAATTAATCTTTACAAGAATTCAAATTGTTTTCATTTTCTTAATAATTAAAAATTTAAAATACATGTTTTTCCAGATGTCTTATTTACCAAGCACAATATTTACCGGCGTATTTGTGTATGTGTGTGTGTGTGTGTGTGTGTGTGTGTGTGTGCATGTTTGGTTGAAAACCAACAAAAGTTCTCCGTTTTCTTTTAATCATTAAACTCGTAGAAAAAGTAAATAACATTAAACTTTAATGTTATTTACTTTTTCTACGAGTTGTTTAGACTATTTTTCTTGTTTCCAGGGAGGATTAATTTTCCAATCACTCCCGAGCGCTTTCGGCTGTCATAAAAATGACAAAGAGTTCTTAATTTTGCTTTTTTTGCAGGTTAATAACATTTTGTCCGTGTTTCTTTCGTGATTTTTAAAGTGTCACAACTTCATAACGCTGATGAATGTCATGTCGTTTTTTTTCTTCCTATCATCGCGTTTTCAAACTGTCGTGTTTTGTTTGTCGCATCGTTTTTTCTGTTTTTTAGTTGTTGTTTTTCTTTTAATTTTTTAATGATATTTTTTTAGTATACAACTTGCAAAAAAATGAAAGGACAATCGGCGACACACAAATACACAACAATTGGAATCTACCAAATCAAAATGCAAGCCTTACATACACAACCTTCAGTCAGTATGTGTCATGCGTGATACACGCTTAGGCGATCATGTATTTTTCAATACATGACTGACGAGGCAGATTTTTCCCGCAGTAGGTTGTCATTTCTTTCTGCAGTAGACCAGTTGCCATCCAAGGTTATAGAACCCGGTTTGTCCTGCTATTTACCCATAGCTGGAGGGAGGATTCATACTTTTCCCAAGGGTATTAGCACGTAAGTGAATGTAATGGATTCGACTGGAATTCGAACTCGGATCTCCGTTTCCTCAATCCGAGCCGCTTACCAATTACTCCACCGGAAAAATAAATTCCTTTCATAATATGAAAGCCAAAAATTATCAGAAGACAATGAACAATTTAAGTTCAAATTTTCTATGAAAGCCAGAAAAATGGTCCGAAATATAGAGAAATTAAAAGAAAAACTTAAACAAAGAACTTTTGTTCGTCGTCACCCAAACTTGCATAAATTCCTGTCAAAATACACCTAGTCCTGCGAATAATAAGTGAACTATTCTATTTGTTCTATTAGTAATATTTCTTTTAACCATTTCACCCAAAGAAAGGTGGTAAAGCCTCTAAGATGCAGTATGTATCACCACTAATTCGCCGAATAAGAGCATACCATGATGAAAAAAGTCACCAAACATGATGGAAAAAATTTTTACAGTCTAAATCTTTGTTATTACTAAGAGGAATGGCCAAAGTATTTTTTGATTATTTTATTAGATTTTTTATCCTTTTTAGAACATTCGAAATTTTGATTAAAATCTTGTTTTTCTTGCCTCATGCATATAAAGATATAAAGTCTGTTCATATTTGTCTTGCTGTGATGGATAGCAAAGAGCCGTTCCAATTCCAGTGGGGTTCGTTGCATTCACTTATGCTCAAATGGTCTGAAAAGGTCTGATGAATCCGTACCAGCCTAGGTTAAATAGCAGGACTTAAATTTTTGAAAATATAATTGTTATCCCCAAAAAAAAACTTTTAATGCAATATTCACTCGTCCAAAATAATCATTCTTACAAAAAAAAATGTTTCGGATTTAAATTGCCAACAAAAAATGGTTGAAAAGGCTGAAGAAACAAAATCAACCACATTTGTCGACCGATTTGTGAATATTATTCGTAATACAAAACGAATAAAATGTTGAAAATTAGCCGGTGATTTTTTTTTTAACACAGCAATATTGGAGACAGGAAAATTTTGATACAAGAAAAAAAAAAGACACATTTGTAACAGGTCAAGAGTTAAAGCAAGAGAAATCTTTGTTAAAAGTACCGGGTTGGTTATATTCGTTGTTATACATTACCGAAAGACAGTGAAATCTCCTACTTGAATTCAAGATAATCAACTTTACTTTTTAAGCGATAGCCTTGATGTAGCCTTTGAAAGTAACCTTTGACTTCATTTAAAACGCATGGATATTCAAGAAATGTGCACAGTGAATTTAATCTTCTTCTTCTTCTTCTTCTTCTTCTTCTTCTTCTTCTTCTTCAGACCCTTGTTCTTTCGTCTCTATTCTTCTACTTCTATTATTTATTATATGTGCGGTACTTATTGGAAAGCGCTCAATATCAGAGATAGAGCTAACATATTTAGTTGGATTAATGTGAATTTGTGACCCTGGGTTTCACGCTTTCGCGATCGTCAGACAAACTGATTATTTTTTTTTAATTTTGGATTTATGTAGGGTTGCGTGTATTGGTGTTTTTATGGAAGTGGGTGGAAAAATTGTTGTGGTGACGCCACTCATACTTACGCAAACATACATACATGCACGTACACCCATTGAGGTACTCATACACACAGACACACGCGCTCGCCCACCGGAGCTCACACAAACATAAACATATGTGAACAGTATGGGACTTGACATATATATGTAAAATGTGTGCTGTTGTGTACATACGTACGCATTTGATTGCTGAATTAAATGATGGATTGTGTAGCAAATAATTTTCCTGAATGTAGCGATGTCAACACGCAGACCGTTTTTCTATTATTTTGCTGAATAATATTTCCTCCCACGCACGTATATACGTATGATGGGGTCTGTGTAAAACTATGATAGGTAAAAATTGCTATTATTTTTAAGGCTGTTTTCCTTATTATTCCAATTTGTAATCCTTATTAGTTTTTATGCGGTGGTATTAATTTTGCTGGGGGAGAGAGAATTTACGCTAATAGCGATTGCGGACTAATGTGGCAATAGTAATTGTGGTGCGGTAGTAATAGTGGTGGTGGTGGGGGGGTTGATGATAATAATAATAATTGTAGTAGCAAATAGTTATTGTAAAGTGGTAGAAGTGATTAGTAATGGTGGTGGAATGATAATACCAATAAATGCAATTATTATGATGGCAGCTTGAACTAGTGAGTAATTGTTGGCGTTATGGTATCAAAGGTTTCTCTTTTCATGTTTATAGGGTCACTGGTGGTTCATGTGGTGGTGTTTTTTAGGGTTTTTTTATCCGTTTGGTATAAATTCTGATAATAGGTATTTATTTTCATGCCTACATTTGGAAATTATTTCTGATCTTGTGTTTAGTAAATTCTTTTGCGAGGCATGAGATATTATTGCTACTTTTTCGTGTAGGCAAAGTAGACATTTTTTGTAATGTTGTGCAGGTGATTTTGTGTAATGGCAGGTGATTTTTTCAATATGTTCCAGCTTATTCTTGGTGTAATATTTCTGTCTTTTAGATGCCATATGTATGTGGATAGTGTAGCGCTGTTCGAGTATTTTCTGTTGGAGAATGAAAGGTTGTGGCTGTTTTTTCTCTTCTTGAATGGACCTTCAGTGACACCGATCTAGTGCATTTCGCTGTTGTTTGCACTTATCTTGGCTTTATATATTGCATTCGTTTGTTGGCAATTTCCCTGGAGTGGATATATTGTTCTATTTCTGCAGTTGCATTAAGTTTCCTTGTTTGCATTATTGTAGATTTTCATTTTTTTGTTGTGGCTTTTTATTATTTCTGTTATTTTTTTATTTTTTTTTTTTGTGCAGCTGTAACTGATTTTAACGTTTTGTTGAATATTTTTCCTAATCGGTTTGTTTCAGTGAAGTGCTTTTCTCTTAAGTTTTGGAATGTCCTACCTATGTTTGTTTTTACGGTTTTGTTATATAGTGGATTAAACCAGATAATATTTCTTTTTCTGTTTTTGCGTTTTGGCTGTGGAGGTGTATATTGTAGTTTGTTGTGTGTATCCACTTTCTTTTACTGCTTCGTGTTATGGTGTTTTTTGTTATTGAAAATGTGTATGTTAGATGAGTTTTCAGATAGTCTGCGACTGATTGATATCGGTATTTGTTTGATGATTGAAGGTGAATGGTTGGAGGATGTGTGTACGCATGTTGGGGTGTCATTATCTTTTTTGTATGGTTCGTATGTATTGTTGTTGAGGTTAAGATAATGCACGAACTGGTGTTGTATTATTTGTTTCTGCTTCTTAAGTAAATTCGATTGTGTTCGATGCTGGTTACTTTATTTACAAGATCTGGTAATATTTTATTTTTGTCAAAAATATGTTTATTTTTAGATAAAATTATTCTGGAAAGGACCTGTTTCTTGAATTTCTAAAAGAATTTTTTAAAAACATTCTAATACACAACTAAGAGGTTATCCCATAATTAAACCAATTTTTTTTACTATAAGAATTAATATATCTGTTTGTGGAAAAAATATACCTAATGAATTGAACACAGACATTTGCAATTTTTTTGTCGTAAAATTAATTTATGCAATTTTCGAAACTCAGTGTGTCTGTTGTACAAAATTTCAGAAGATTCCAGATTCTATTCAGTATTAAAGCTTTGACTGCAAATACAGCAAATTCCAGACGAATTACTGCATTAAAATCAATGTTTTCTCTTCCTTTAGATTTCGATTGTTATTTGGATCGTTGAAGTCCAAACACTTTCTCACCAAGAACGAACAACAAGATGCAGGAGTTGTTGGTTTTCTTATTAGCAATGAGTAGCATTGCACTCATTGAAGGCCATGGTCGACTGAGGGTACCCCCAGCAAGAACCTCCATGTGGAGAGATGGTTTCAACACAACTAGAAACTACGATGACGCACAACTAAACTGCGGTGGCTTTAATGTAAGAATTATTTTATTTATTTTAATAAACCTATATGTCTATCTAAACGGAGATATGAATGAGTGAACCATGAGTCTCTTTTAATTCAAAGTAACCAAATATGGCGTAAAAACTACTGCTGGGACTTCGGCGTTTACTAAGATATTATGTTTAGTTACTAACTGAATATATATGGTTGAGTGGTTAGAACGTTGGTTTTCTGACCATGAGAACCGGGTTTGAATCTCACTGTAGTCGATTTGTCAAGAAAGTGACGATGTTATCGGTCTGGGAGAGGTGACGCCAACAAGCGGCACCTTTGGAAAATGCCTGAAAACCATACCACAGGTAGACACAAGACTTGTGAGTGAAATTGAGTAGGCGGAACTCATTGGCCGTAACCGAGGGTTTGAAAGTGCTGGCCTTCTTCAGACCGTCCATCACGCTAGCTAACGCACTCTATCCCAGAAACTGTAACTAAAGTTCGCTCTTCATAGTTGCAGTATAAACCACAGGTGGACTCCGTGGGTGTTGAACAAACACAAATATTCCTGAGCAGGCGTCTTCAATAGGGATTGACTAGCCGCCCTAGTAGACAGGCATCTTCGGGTTGGTCAGCCATTTAGATCCTCAAGTAGCCAGCCATTTAAATTGATATATATATATATATATATATATTAATGCATGTTTCATTAAATAATATAGACAAGTTTTGTCTATTTATTTTAAATAAATTCCTTTCATATTGTCTGATAATTTTAATAACATCATCATTGAAAGATAAAAGAAAATCACCATATTGATACATGTTTTTTAATCCTATCTAAGCTTTCGGCTTACATAAGCCATTATCAAATACACCCAATATATATATATATATATATTGAGTGTATTTGATAATATATATATATATATATATATATATATATATATATATATATATCAGGTTTCGCGAACACCCCCAATAGTTTTAAGGATAGGTTCAATGCTATGTTTAGAAGAAAAAATCAGGATAATAAAATATAAAGATCAATGCAAACTATTAAATCAACGGAGAGAATCACGAAATGTAGACATAGAAAAAAATTCCAAATTACATAAGAATACATGTGCATATATGTGAGGGTGTATGTGTACGTATAATGGCATATATGTATGAACATGTAAATGTACGTATGTGTATGTATGAAGATATGTACTCATATAAGTGTGTTGGACAGTATGATTTATTCCATTGGGTATTACCCACAATCTATAAATCTATAACTAAACTAATTTACATTAATCTTAACGGGTTTAAGTTTAAATCCCCCATAACTTATTAATAATATTGGTTACCTGTAGTACAAAAACTATTTACTGTGAATCCCAGAAAAACACACACGGGGCTGTATAAGAAACGCCACATAGTAGGAACTGATATTAAACTACAAACAACAAAGGTTCTGGCCATAAATAAACTCCAACCTCAGACTGCTTCCCCCGGGATAAGATATCTTACGCCCCCACCAATCGCTAACACAAAGCCATTCTCATTAACAAGGAGTCCACCAGAGGAGGACTGACATCAAAAATAAATTTAAAACAATCCTCCGTGACAGACAGTTAGGGGCTGATGATAGCTGCGCACAGAACGTTGAGGTAATTTTTGTTTTTTTGTTGTGTGTGTATATATATATATATATATATATATATATATATTACATTACGTTTATTTGGTGGTTACACGTGTTTGACTAGATATCCCTGTTTGTGAAACAGTAATATTTACGTCTACCGGTCTGTGCGTTTGAGAGTCTTAATAAAATAAATGTGCCGTCTTGTTATAAAACAGAAGGTTTCTGCTCAAACACCTTTATTCATTAAAGTTATAAGAAATAATGTTGGATTATAAATAAAATCTATTAATTCCTTAGAAATGTGCGTGTGTGCGCGCGCACGCGCATTTTGGCTGAAAATCCAGAATAATAAATGGATAAGACAATTAGTAAAGCCTTTATTTTGCATTTTATTTCAACAAAATCTACACTGAATATATATATATGTGTGTGTGTGTGTATAATATAAAACAAAATCTACACTGAATATATATATATATATATATATATATATATATATGTGTGTGTGTTTGTGTGTGTGCGTGTATATATATATATATATATATATAATAAAGATATAGTTGGTTGGGTGTTGACATCAATATCTACTTTCATATTTACATATGCTCTATATCTGATATTGGACACTTTATATATAAATATATCATACCTTAAATATATATATATGTATATATATGTACGTGTGTGTGCGTGTGTATGTTACTATAAACTTTATTTTTCTGTCTACAAGTGCTTCACTAGACATGTTCTTTGAAAAAAAGACGGCGTCTGATGAAACACGTCTAACCACTAGAAGTATGTTTATATTATAAAATAAAAATATTGTCAGATCAAAATCTATTGCTATATATATATATATATATATATATATATATATATATATAGTCGGGTTTCAATCCTAGCTAGAGGCAACCGGATGTCTAGCCACACTGATGAGCTGCGAAACAGTCTGTCTGTGGATGACGTTATATTGGCTCCTGAAATAAAAATTAATTCCAGTTGAGCTCTCTAGGGAGTAGGTATGGGTCTGTAAACAGTGACTATTATAGCTAATATAGCGAGACTCTTCGCATAGCGAATTGAGTCACTGTCGGTCACTGGGCGTGTTTCTAAAAATAAATACGCTAAAAATCCACCTACGGCTTAGTGGTAGAATCTCCGACTGACACCAATTCAGTCGGGCTTCGATCCTAGCTAGAGGCAACCGGATGTCTAGCCACACCGATGAGCTGTGAAACGGCGAAACAGTCTGTCTGTGGATGACGTTATATATATATATATATATATATATATATATATATATATATCCAAACAAGGTTCTATTTGATTGTCTGTGAGGCTCTCTCTAGCCGCGGGGTCTAAATTACGCGCCCCCCCCCACACACACATATGGGTGAAAAAAAATTTGGTTGAAAAAATAGATTGATTGACTGATGAAATGAACTCAGTCCTCGATGAGCATCCCCTCTGTTGTAATCTTGTGCCAGACTAAACTATATAAATTGGTAATTAAATAAAATAGTCATTTAAGACTCTTCATAACCTTCTGTGAATGGACCAACTGAAGCATTAACAGAACAATAAGAAGATATATAAAATAATAGTCCCAAATCCATTGAATATTAAGAGAATATCATTTGAAAATATTTGACGAAATTATTCTTATCTTCCAGTTCCAGTGGAATTATCATGATGGTAAATGCGGTGTGTGTGGTGATCCCTGGACAGGGCCACATAAAGATGAAGTGTCAAGTGGGATATACGCCTTTGGTATTATTACGAGGAACTACACCCAAGGGCAACTAATCGATGTTAAGATAGAGATAACAGCCAATCACGGTGGATGGCACTCTTTTTACTTGTGCCCGGAAAAAAATCTGACTGAAGAATGTTTCCAAAAATATTTGCTCTCTGATGAAAACGGTCAAACGAAACTGCCTATCAGAAAAACAGACTCAATCATTCAATTGAAACTTCAGCTACCTCCGTATCTTACATGTCGGCAATGCGTTTTAAGATGGAAATGGGTCTGTGGTGAGTAATACTATTTTGACAATTTTTGTACTTTTGTGCTTGTTATTGTAGCACAGCACAACGTCATATCGTAGCGGAATTTCTGTGAGCGCAATACCGCTAAACTGTCCTAACTTAGAGAGTAAAGCAATTCCCAGTCAGGCTACTGGTTTCTGAGTAATCTTAGCTAAATACGAAACGATAAAGAAATGTCTTCAGAACGGAGATAACTCCAAATCAATTAATTACCTAGTTTTCTTAATAAATAAAAAAGGCCATGAGGAGGAAAGAACCCTTAATCAGTCTGCATTATATTCCATCAGCCATAGTAGCATAGTAGTGATAATACTTTAATGATAATTAAATATAGTAATTGATCTTAATGATAATAAGCTTTTGCAAATAATTATAGTCTACACTTTGTAAAGAGAAAATAATTTCACATCGAGCGGAGACCATTGAAAGCAAATTAGTTGATAAAAAACTATCATATCGGAGGACTGATATTATGTAACAGTTCATTATTCTATTCTTTTGTTTCTCACAAAATTTCCCTGTTTCTTAATACTTTACTTAGCTTTTGGAAAGTCAACTTTCGTTATCCCAATGCGCTTTCGGAAGTCGGTGTCGCACTTTCCGTCCTCTGTTAAAACACTTACCAGATATTTAAGTTGTTGTCGGAGATACATTTTAGTGACTAAATTCTTAAAAGGTATACCCTGATTCTGCAGGTCTTGTATAAAGAGTGAAATATTATTGGATTTATTATTCAATCATTTTAATTTATTTTCCGTATGAGTAAACTAAAGTTTTGTCCTCTTTGTTGTCGACTTGTCATCACCAAATTAAAGATGATTTTGTTTGTATTCTAACAGGTAATCGCTGGGGTTGTGACGATGGCTACAAAGGATGTTGTGTTGGATGTGGTAAAGCACAAGAACAATTCTATGGCTGTTCCGACATTGCTATCCTGCCAAATGGAGTCGTTCCACCTGGTACTCAGAAACCGTCAACAATGTCAATAATCACAAGCAGCACAAAGAAATCAGTTATAAAAACCACCCCGATGCCAACAACTACTTTGCCTTCACATGATGATAACCCGTGGAAAAAATGTCCTCGTACTATGATATGTACCCCAATTGGGCCCTATCTACCCGGTTCAGATGGCACGATGTGCATAGCAAAATGTCCACATCAGTTTTGTCCTGTAAGCTTGTGTCAGTGTTCTTGTCCTTAAAGTTGCCAGGCAACACTGTCCGTCTTGTCCTTAAAGTTGCCAGGCAACACTTTCCGTCCAATTCTATATTTTTATATGAAAAAAAATATTTTATAGAATTTTCGAAATTAATTTTCCGTATTATAAGACATTTGGAAAACTCAATGACTTTATTTCAAGTTTGACCGACCCTAAGAGAAGTTTTTTTTTTTTCTTAATTTGTATCTTAGACTCCCTATTTGAATTGATTGATAGTGAAGTCAAAACAAAGTTATTTAAAAATTATTTTTAGTTGTTTTCCAGTGATTATATTGTTTGGTTTAGTCAAGAAATATTATTTCATCTTTTTAACTTCTTTTCAGAACAGAAATTGAGTCAGTCAGAAATGCAGGTTGACTTTTCACTTTTCTTTAGAAAATCAACCTGGCACTTGATGTAAAACCTGGAGTTTGATCTGATAAGTACTTTAACCAAAAATTAGATTCGTAGCTATTACTGATTTTTGAGCATTTAGTTTTAAAAATCGTCTGAAAAATGTACAGAAATACTTATTTTCCGAAGGTTTTTGCTTACAAACTGACTTCATGATTTCATTATTTCAAGAATAAATCCAAATAAAGTTCATATCTTTTGTATTAGATACATTGAATTGAAAATATATTCAAACCAGAATTCTAATTAGGAATGACAATTCGATAAGTAAAAAAAAATGTAAAAAAATTGTAAAATATTACAAAAATGGCTACTAAATAAGATTTGTTAGATCATAATCAATAAAAACAAAAAATAGATAAAAGTGTATATAACACCATAATATTACTGGGAACAAATTACAAGAGAAAATATTTTAAATTTGCATTGTTTATTGAAAATCGCATTAAAACTACTGCATTGTATAATATATTACATCATAATATAGCTAAATTGTTCAGTATAACTTCCCTTTCAAGTAAATGAAGGTCTTACTTGATAGCACAATGATTTATTAACAATGTGCTTGTGCTATGCATCTTGCCCATATACAATTTGTAAAGTTTCAGTTAATTATAAATTTTATAAGTCTGTTCTTTCACTGATCAGCGGAATGAAATTGCAACTCTATGATTTTGAACCTAAACTTCAAACCGGTTTCCTCAAAAAATGGTAACTGAAATTGAATGCAATACCACGATTCCATCGATCTGCCCTAGTCAGTCGATCAACTTAAAAACCAACTCTCTGCTAACCAGTCATCAACTCTTATATTCTGATATATTTTTCTATCGAAATTACTTTTAAAAAAATTACGTTAAAAAAAATATTCTTAATTTCTAACTGATTTTCATCATCTCATTGTTGCTTTTTAACACATAGTTTCAATCGGAAACGTCCCCAACTTTTATCACAACGTTCCAGATATTCAACAGGAAACGTTGAGATAAAGCAACGATTAAAAAAAATTAGTAATTATTAATGAAAATAACTTCATCCCATAAATTAAGAAAAATTAAGAAAAAATATTTCGTCAACCATTTTTCAAAGATACTAACATGTTTTTCATATACATTTTAAAAGTTTAAAAAATTAACAGTCGTTATATTTGGATTCAAGAAGAAATCCGTTAGATTATTTAATGTTTATTTCTACTTTTTCATTTGCAAACAACGCATTATTCTTAATGCTTCTGCATGAAACGAATTTTAAATTAAAAAATCCGCCAGTTTTACTTTTTGAATGTCGGTATCATTTCCTTTGTTGATTTTATTAACTTTTTTACGATTTATTTGTTAAAATAATGACTTTTGAAATGTCAAATTTGAAACGTAATAAAAGATCTTTTTTTAAATATCAAAGTATTTTTCTCTTTGTTTTATTTTACAAACAGGTTTACGAAATATTGATTGATCGAGTTCAAATATTTTTCAGTACCCCATAACTAATTTTTTTGCAAATGGTCAGTTCGAATTCCGTTTGGGACAGCTTTAAATTGCTTTTGCTCTAATGATGCTTGGGAAAAGCCCGAATCCAATTCTGTAGTCTCGATAGTCATTATCATTTGTCCTTCACTGGCACATCACGATCGAGAATAGCAAATGCGTACACGGAGAAATCCCGCCCCCACCCATCCGCACTAAACGCGCAAACACAGACGATAAATCCACTTAGACTGTGGTCAGAGGAAGACCAACCGATACGAATGAATAAATATAGAAATTTCAACAAAATTTCCACCAGCATTTTTTTTTCGTTAAATGCTATTGATTACAATTACATGTAATATTTCAGCATCGTATATATAAATTTACAGGATGCCATGGGTAAATTGTCGCCGTTTCATATTTTTAATTTAGAGTATGTGCGTTGTTTGTTTTTGATTTTGTCGAATGCACAGTTTAGTAGGGTCAGCTGGGTACCGTCTGTTAGAAAAAGAGCACTATGACGCAATTCACTCCGCCAGAAATTTGGAAATGGCAAGCTGTACTGCTTGGCATTCGCACCGGAAGTTCTAGTATGTACATTTTGAAGAGTGTTTAGGTGTCAATCAGAGGACAGTGCAGGTCATTCAGAAAGAGTTGAATGAGTCTAATTGTGATTACGAGGGTACGGCAGGTCGGAAAACTCACTCTGATCGTTCTGATAAATGAACTCTCGAATTTGTTTGTGAGGGTCTCAGACGGAGGCCTATATCAAGTGTCTTGAGAAGGTAGTGCTGCCCTGGGTCAAGAGGGTGGCTCCTAGAGGACCCTGTGTCTGGTAACAGGAATCTGCACCATACGACACAAGCAGGAGAACACAGTCATGACAATTTCTGCGACCACATCAGCACTTATATTTGGCCATCTAACTGCCCAGAAGGCAACCCTACTGATTATTATGTATGTCGCGCAGTTGAGCGAGAGACCAACAAAACCCTCTGTAACACCAAAGATGAAGTGAAGTCAAGGATTATGACAGCATTCACCAGCTTAAACAAGGAGACCATCCAGAATAGTTGCAGGAGATTCTGAAGTCGTTTTGAAGCCAATGTCGATATTATTGAATAAGTTTACTCTTTATTATTTCAAGATATTTTTGTTTAATTTTTGGAAATTAATCTGTTAAAATGAGATGTCAGTATTACTTTCATTTTTGCGTAATTTAGACGACAATTTATCTATCGCCCTCTCTCTCTCTCTCTCTCTATATATATATATATATATATATATATATATATATATATATATATATATATATATATATTAGGACGCTTGTTTTGCAAAAATTCCATAGCTACAACGAATAAATTTTAAAATAACAGCGCGTTCACGAGAGTTTTCAAAAATCACCATCGCAGTCATCACAGTTACAATAAGTTTGTCTTTGTAATTCACACTGAGGATGATCTTGTAGGAGATCGAAAATACTTGTGTAGGAAAAAACTACGGCGCTTTTCTTGATGAATTTCATCTTAATATCAAGAAACTGATTAAAAAACTAGAACGGGTTATTATAAAAATAGAGATAATATGCTTATATTATTCAATAATATATGTTTGAATACATACATATATATATATATATATATATACATATATATATATATATACATATATATATATATATAATTATTTATTTAAAAATATGATTCCAACGCTACATAAGAGTTTTCATGTTTCAAAACAAGAGCCGAAAACTTCAATATAATTATTTAAATTAAATTGAATTAAAGTACCAAGCTCTGTTCCATCTTCAAGCGAAAATTTTTTTTTTTTTTTTTTTGGAATAACTAATTCCTGAAATTTACGTGTTTTATAAGCATATTCATTATTAAAATTAAAATTACTATGGTAACGGCTATTTATTTAAAGAAAAGGGCTGTAAGGGTTAATAATTTGTATCAATATCTCAGTTACATTCAAAGACGTCAAGCCAGGTTGGGGTGTCTAAATTTAAAGCGGAAGGTGACATCGTCTAGCCTGGTTAAGTGTCTATGGAGATTTATTTATTTTTTTATTTTATTTTTCTGAAATTTTTATTTTATTGTATATAAAAAAAACTGTCATAAGTCGCTAACATTTGTTTTTTTGACGACTTCTGGTTTTAAATTCATTCTTTGTAGACCTAATGTATATCATATTAGTATTAGGACTCAATGGATGAGATAGTACATTGGTATACCACAGATTTTACGCGGCATTTATTTTCCAATGGGCAGTCTTCTGGGTTTCTACAATCACATAATTTTTCACTATTTTTGTCTAATTTAAGTGTAGGGTTTTTATTAATACTATTCTGGCATGGGGGTTTATTCAGGATTTTATTATTGTTTTTTTTTATGATACTTTCTAGATTTTCAGTGCAGCTGTAACTTAATTTTAAGGTGTTTTTATTAAATATTTTACTAAGTGTACTATTGGTAGGAAAGTGTTTTTCAATTAATGCTAGTAATTTCTGTCCTAGCTTAATACTAACCATTTAGTTGAACGGAGGGGTATACCAAATGAATTTTCTTTTCCTGTTTCTCTTCTGGTTAGTACAATTGTTTCTATAACTGATGTTAGCATTTTTTTATCCACTATTTTTTAGGGTTGCGTTATAAAAATTACTGTGTTGTTGGAATGTTTCTTTATTAGTGGAGTTAATGCTGATTCTATTCTCTATTGATGAGAGTATATGTTTAATTATGGATGGAGGGTGGTTTGACTTAGGATGTATATATAAGGGTTAGTATTAGGTTTTCTATAAGGTAGGTATGTGTTGTTTGTTAAATCTAGAGTTGCGTCGAGGAAGTTTACCCTTTTTAATTTGGTACAGACTGTTGTTTTTAAATTAAGATTTCGAAATTCACTATATATAATCTTTCTAATTTTCTCTATTTTAAAATTAGTAGAACTCCGCAGTACCATGAGCCCGTCATCTCTATACAGCCCGATGTCCTTAATATCTAATTCACGGTGCGCTGTCAGGTTGTACAGTATTAAAAGACCGACAAGGTCAGAAGACTCTGCAGAGTCTAAAGATCCCATAGTGATGTCAAAGTGGTCATTATTGTTTTTAATCCATTCGTCCCCATTTTTTTACACTGAGAATTATTTATTTCTTCCTTTATCAGGTCAAAATACACAGCAGCAAACCCCAGGGCAGTCGTGAACAGATCCTTCGATATTGACGGTTAGTAATCCACGATATCGAACTGTAATATGGTGCAATCAGGTTTATTATCAATATTGGTAAACCAATTGATGACATCTTTGGTATTTATCCATAATTTTAATCGAAGGTGTTTTTTAATTTGCCAAGTAATTCTTTCTGAGAACTCTTATGTAGCGTTGGAATCATATTTTTAAATAAATAATTATATTTATGCACTACTTTTGTATCGAGCACTATTTTTTAGAAATAATAACAAAAATACTAAAGAACTTTGGATTATTTACCTAACGAGTTCTTTCCTATTTTCTATATATTTTTACACACACACACACACACACACACACACACACACACACACACACACACACATATATATATATATATATATATATATATATATATATATAATCAAGTTATGAAAAACTTGGTAATCCGTATGAGTCCCAAGGAGGATGAAATCCTGAGAGCTCAATGTAAATCCAGAGCTAATATTTTAAAGAAAAACAGAACACTTTAAGGTTCCATTATAATAATTTATTTCACCAGAGCCCTTTTAAAGGACGCCGGATCATCAGATAGCACTTCCAAAATATATATAGGCAGTAATCCTTCCTTTAAGCGTGTTTTATTTAATAGAACAAATAAGAAATGTCTGTGAAACTTTTTGGTGAGTTTCACCTGGTGTCATTTGATATCAAGCGAAAACCCATAAGGGTATGATACGCAGGGTCAGTCTTGGTCTACGGCAAACAATTATGATCCTTCTTACCGGTCGATTCTGGGTCGCTGGTCGTTGAAGTTGGCCGTTCCAATTTGTGCCCCGCTTCACCCCACGTTGCGTTTTTTTAATCACGGCGCTGGCAAAGATCAAGTTGTTGTCAGCAATTGTAGCGCTTGTTCGATCACGGCGAAACTATGTCACAAAGAAAAATAAATAAAAAAAGTTCTTTCTAGACGAAATAAAGAAAAAACAGGAATTTCTTCAGAGTCTATTTTCTATGGGGTTTTATATCGTTCGTTCATTGTATAGAAATATTAATCCCTCCCACTTTGAATTCTATCGTGACACCTTGCTCACTTTAGCTAAGTCTGGAATAAGTCAGAAGTTCTTTTTTGGCAGCAAGTCACGCGGGATTCAGTAACTCCTCCTGCTCTCTGATCTCGCCTGCGTCTCTGGCCGGTAGCTCTGGTCTGGTCGCTTCGGTGTTCTGCTTATATTGACAAAAAGGCAGGCATGGGGTTGACGTTGTTAGGGGACCCGGAGTTTCTTTTATCTTCCAACAAGAGTCCTTTGTTGTCTGGCTTTGTAAAATTAATTATCTTTCCAAATTTGGAAAATCTCTTTTCCTATGGGCAGCGGTCACAGGTACTAACACACCCCGATAACTCCTTCTTTCTCGCAATATCACTTCCAAATGGGCGTCGACAATTCATCCGTTCTTTTTGACATTCCTCCTACGCCTTTCACCTCGGTTGTCATTTTGACAAATCTGACTTTTAAACCAATAGGAGATATAATTAGGAAGAAAAATAAACCCAACACTGATTCAAATGCCGGTACTTATCAAATAAATTGTTCACAATGCAAAAATGTTTATATGGGGGAAACATCTACACTGGTGAAAATAAGTTTAAGACAAATGATTAAAGTTTTATAAACAATATAAATTAGTTTTATTGTGTACGTTTTATGCAGAATTTATTTTTCTTTCGAATGGTGTAAAAATTGTATATTTTTCTACAACTTGAAAAGTTTTAATGCTTAATCTAACTTATATCTATTTAATACAGAAACTACATTCTTAAACAGGCGAGCCATAAACTAGAACCCGACGATTCACCGCTGCGCGGGTTGACCACACAAAGGTGAAGATAAAAAGCACGACTAGACAAACACACGAACACGATTATAAATGCACATTAGCGTCCGCTGCTCACTTAGACATAGAATAATTTTCACAAACCTACATACACATAGATTTATCAACGGTTTTCACATGTGTCTGACCAAAACATAATTGAAAATATAAGTGTTTTCTGTTTTTATGTCTGTTTTCTCTCAATCACTGGCAAAGCTTTAATAAAAGTGGAACATGTTAGATTGATATACGTTTCCTATTTGTTATTTATTTTATCATATATATATATATATATATATATATATATATATATATATATATATGATAAATTAAAAGAACAAATAGGAAACGTATATCAATATATATATACACATATATATATATATATATATATATATATATATATATATATGATAAAATAAAAGAACAAATAGGAAAGGTATATCAATCTAACATATATATATATATATATATATATATATATATATATATATATGATAAAATAACTATGAAAATAAAAGAACAACTAGGAAACGTATATCAATCTATATATATATATATATATATATATTTGATAAAATAAAAGAAGAAATAGGAAACGTATATCAATCTAACATGTGTGTATATATATATATATATATATATATATATATATATATAGATTGATATACGTTTCCTAGTTGTTCTTTTATTTTCATAGTTTATTTTATCATATATATATATATATATATATATATATATATATATATATATGTTAGATTGATATACCTTTCCTATTTGTTCTTTTATTTTATCATATATATATATATATATATATATATATATGATAAAATAAAAGAAGAAATAGGAAACGTATATCAATCTAACATGTGTATATATATATATATATATATATATATATATATATATATATATATAAAAGATAAAATTTAGTTTCCTTTCTTTCACCATACGGTCAGTTTTAGATTTTTGTTTCAATTAATTTGCACATGGGTGTATATAAGTGAAGTGTTGATTCGTTTATATGGGTACTACACATATGGATGTATATATATTCATGTGTATGTATATGTGTGGATGTGTGTTTATATTGCGTATCACACGGTTCTGTGCTTTTTTGCGTGTTTCTTTATATGCAGTTGGATCTATGATTGTGTTGCCGCTGTATACAATATTTATAATTCTAAATTAACATCTTTTGTATCATTATCCATACATCATCTTACTCAGTTTTTTGTTTTTACTTTTTTATTATTTATCTGTATTTAAAATCCCTTCATTTATGTTTGATATTATTATCATTATTGAAATTTTTATTCATTATTTGTATTAAGGACACTTTTATTGGACTAATTAACTTGGAATTCTGTTGATTTGTCATGCCTGAAATAACAGGCCATATCGGTCAATTTGCTGTATAACCCAATATACAAATTTCCACACTTTAAGGAAAAAATTGTTAGCCGGGTCAGTACGCCACTAGGAGCTGTTGGAACTGCTCAGCAACCTGGATATATTCGGGAAAGATATTAGAATAATCAAGAACCTATACTTGTAGCAGACAGCATGCATGCGCATAGAGAACAAGTTCAGCGAATATACAAAAATAGAGAAGGGCGGACCTATTCAACCTATGCAGCGAGGTAATTCTGAATTCAGCATTGGCGGCCACAATCTTAAGATACGCAGATGACGCAGTACTGATAGCAGACACGGAAAAGAAATTACAAATCCTCCCACAGAAGGTAGCGAAGGAGAGCGAGAAGAAGGGACTATGCATAAACTATAAGAAGACAAAATGCATGGTCATCAATAAAAGAACGAGCTTGAAATGTGATTTGCAGGTTGGGAACATTAAAATCAAGCATGTGCAGAAGTTTAAATATTTGGGAAGTGTTTTGACAGAGGACGATAAGTGCGACACTGAGATCCATAAACGTATTGGGATTGCCAAGGGCGTATTCCAAAAGCTGGGCAGAGTAATCCGAGACATGAGGATCTCTTTGGTAACAAAGAAAAGAGTACTGAGCTGTCACGTGAAATCTGTCTTCCTTTACGGCAGCAAATGTTGGACGGTCTCCTCAAAGATGAAGAAAAGACCCGAGGCGACGGATATGTGGTTCTACAAAAGGATGCTGAGGATATAATGGACCGAGGTCTTGCAAACGATGTAAACAAGGATAAGGCTTATACTTAACACCAGGAAGATGCAGCTGAAGCTTCTGGGTCACGTAATGAGAAAGGACGGCCTGGAGAATTTGATACTCACAGGTCGAATAGAGAGACAAGGGAAAGCAACGCATGATGACATATCTGGCAGAATCCACAGAACGTGGACTAAGGGAGGTGACAGAGGGACGAAACTTATTGAGAGCTACAAGGGATAGGGAGAAGTGGAGAGCCATGATAGCCTACGTCCTGAAAGGACACGGCACATAAAAAAAACAAGACTACTCATTCATCTCTTCTTTCTTCCCTTTCCTTTCCTTACCCTCTCTCTATCTCACTTTTTAAAAAAAACTTGATCATACGTCGCTTTTTTTCTTCTCACTCTCCTTTCTTTTTCACTTCTCTCTTGCTTTCCCTTCCCCATATCAACCTACAGTCCGGGGAATTGTCTCCATTTGCTAAAAGATTTCGGTCTGAAGAGATGAATATATAGATAGTCACGAAATAAATTATAACCGAAATTAATCTTTAATGTTTTCTTGATTATATATATATATATATATATATATATATATATATATATATATCAACAGAAATGTCTACTCAAACACATGTATCCAGTGTATCCACTAAATATAACGTATATAGTAATAATAAATAATGTCGGATTATAAATTTTAAAAAATCCATTGATTCTTTAGAGCTTTGTTTACGTTTCGGATACGAATAAGAAAGTTACCGGATAAGAGTTTGTAAGACCTTAACGATAGATGTTATATTAACCGCATGGTGGCAGAACAAAGAAGAAACAACGAAGATTTAAAGAAATAAACAATTGTATTAATGTAAAATACAACAAATGATAAATCAGTGTAAATGTTTCTTGTCGAAAAAAGATATCAGTGAAGTTGTAGAAGGCGTCCTCTGAGGAGTACGGAAGGAGAGAGAGAATGAGTTGGGACTTACTGGGGCGACAGCTTTTGGCGAGTTGTCTCTTGGAAATGGGAGGTCGCTTTCCGATGAAGTCTGTGAACCCGGGCTAAGATGTTGTCTAACTGCCGAAAATGTCCTTTTGATGGGCTTTTATGTCATTTTTTAGGCTAAAATCAGCTCCGGTTTTTATTTTGTTTCGTTAGGCGGGAGTGGATGCTATTGGGTGGAAGTTCTGAATTGTATTGCTTATTTTTTCTTTGAGTGTGTGAGTAAAAACGGAAGATATGTGCAGAGCCTATGTGCAGTTGATGGAATTTTAGTTCAGTTTTGGGTGTTCGGAGCGTTCACATCCGGCCAGTGATGGAAATTAGTGTAGCATGAATCAGAAGATCTGGATTTAGGAAAAATGTAACAATGTGATTACCTTAATAAGGGCACCAGACCCTTGTTTTATCGTAAAGTCCTTCTTCGTTGAGCAACCTAAAAGCACTCCGGGCTATATGTTGGTTTCTGCTACGTTGGAGGGACAAAGGTTCGAAAACGGACGAAGGGCCCATTCTCCTTATTAAAGACTCTCATGAAACCCAAAACCGGTAGACGAAAATTAGAAAGAAACAGGTGTCTATTTTAAACATGTATATACGCTGAATATTACGTATATATTATTAAGAAAAAATATTTTATCACTCCAAGCGTTATCTTTAGTGGATACCCGTATTAAAGTAGACGCTCCGTTTTATTTTAAATAATATTTATTTCAAGAAAACTTATTACAGAAATTACAAGATTTGAACCCGCGTCTATCGAAGGGCACATTTACTTTAATAAGTTTTCTCGAATGTGCAGCCCGGCAGACGAAATATTATTTAAAATAAAATACGTGTATCCAGTAAAAATAATATTTAGTTTGGAGTAATAAAAATAAAATAGGTCGGATTAAAAAAATGAAATCTATTAATTCTTTACACACACACACACACACACACACACACATATATATATATATATAAAACAAAAAGAAAATTCATCTTAGCTGATGCGTTTCGTTCTCTGGCGGCCTTTATCAAGGCAGATGTGAGGATTTTATTTTGAAACAAATATCTATAAACAAAAGTAAAAATGTTACTGGTTTTTCAAATTTTTTTTACTTTAACAGACGCTCATAAATATTCATCAGGTTAACTGGAAAGTTTAAGTAATATATAGAGGATGCTAAGTGACAATTTAATGTCTAATAAATAAAAGTAAGTAAATGATATTTTATGCAATTAATATTTAAATTATTTTAGTATCGGATAAATTTATGTATTATATATTTTTAAATAATAGATGGTTATGAATGTAACCGCTTTTGTTTAATTGTTTAACTTTTTTACAGTTATGTATATAGTTATGATATGTATGCTTGGTATAGGAGTAATTCTTTCAGGAATGGAGATATTTGAAAAAATCCGGGGCGCAAATTTATATTTTGATAAGATTTAAGATTCGATAGAGGCTCGCACGAAAATTTTCCATCAATCTAAGTTACATTCATTTTTAATAAATGTGGCATTCTTTAGATCAAAGTTGTAGTTGAGTTTATTTCTATGCATAACTAACGAATTTGATAAATTGTTGTATATAAGCCCCTTTTTATGTTTAGAAATACATTTTTTTTATTTCTATATGTCTGTTTTTATCTAGTTTATTATCATGGCTATTAATAACGTTATTTTTTTGCGGTTGTATATTTTGTATCCTTTTCTATTAACATTGAGGATGAAATAAAGATATTGGAGATTTTTTGAAAATTCTTTCTATGCATGATTCCTCTTCAGATACGTATTGGATGCTGCAGATTTTTAGTGCTCTTAAATAGAATTCCTATAATTACTCCAGATTTTATTCTGTTGCAGTGGTAGAAATAAAAATTGATACGGTCATTCTTGGAAGATTTTTTCTATAAACCTCCAACTGAAGGTCGTTATTAGTTTTATCTAGTTTTATCTTTGTTGTTGATTCATATTCAAAAGTAAAATCTATTGTGAGAAAAATATTTTTCCAGAAATTGCCAAAATAGACAAGTGAAAGCGGCACTAAAAGGCGACTTCATCGGTAAACCACACTTTTACCGATAAAAATTGTTATCGAAGGTGAAAGACATTGATCAATGATTAAATGACACATTTTTATGATCTTATCAGTTGGAATAAGTAATTTTATTAAATGTGTTATTAGTAAATTTATGAATTTCTTTACAAGAACATTTGTATATAAAGATTTTATATCTAAATTGGTCATGTATTTGTTTTTATTCATATATTGTAATTATATATGTATCGAATCCCCTGGAGGCTGCGTTATAAAATGGCCTGAGCCAAGATAGTCACAACGTTTATAAATTAAAAACTTGAAATCTGACAGGTGAAAAAAAAATGAACAACAGAACGAGAGTATTTAAAATTAATACAAAATTTATTTAGAGTCCTTGTAGGTTAAATTAGCATGTAAGTCCATAGTTAGATGGTTAAGTTCACATGTCCGGTGAAAGTGTTGAAAAGTTGCTGGGTTAAGTCCAACGATGAACCTTCCGTAGTATTTTAACCGAGGTATACGAAATAGGTTATTTGAAGTATGGACGATATGCACGCAGCAATTTAAGAATTAAGAATAGATAGGAAAGCCCAACTAGCGTCCAGTTAGCAGACAACAAAAAAGAGGATTGTAACTTAATAGAGAGCATGTGTTGACAGCGGTGCAGACTTCCGTCGTTGTCTTCATCTTCTGGTTACCAACAACCGTCTGTCCCAATACACCAACTGTCTATCAACCTTCGACACAAGTTTCTCCGGTTATCCTCAACTGTCAACGTATCTAAGATCAACAGTTAACTACCAGTACGACCCCCATCTGGATTTTTCGATTGTATTTTTCTTTTTCCTGCCAGTAATAAACGTGGACATATTCTATCTAAACTCCTTATTCTAGTTATACTTGCCTTTCAATTTTAATGTTTATGGAGCTCGTCTAACATTGATATTCGGATTTCACAAGTGCCATTTTAGTCAACTTCCAAATGTAATACTCTTTATTAAAAAATATTTTAAAAATAAAATACACATTTATGTAAGATTATTTGAGGAATATTAGCTAATTTAAAGTTTAATTATGTTCATTTTTAACGAATCAGTGCAGGTACTATAAAATATATATCAAATTATTTTTCATTAAAATCAAATTATTTTCCATGTAATATTTACTTTGCTGTATTTCAAAGCTAGTTTAAATTGACTGAAATGATTTTTTATAGAAGTCTCTAAAAGTCGCTGATTTCAGGAGTTATTTTTAGCCATCTGCCAGAATAAAGTAATTCTTTTTTAATAAATATTACATTATTTACGTTGGAAAAAATTAGTTAAATTTCCGGCAGTCAGTCAAGCTGTCAATCTGTCATCACTTTAAATAAACACCTACCGAGTTAAAAATGTATTTCTGTGATGTTTTAAACTCAAAGTATGTAATATTTGTTTCAAATCATATTAATTAAACTTTAAATCAGCTACTATTTCTCAAATAAAGTTTCAGAATAGTATTATAGTGGGTCAGCCAATTTGTATTGGTTATAAATAGAAATAAAAACTGACCCTCTACAATTTTTACAATATCAAATGTAACAAAGACAACAACAAGAGAAATAATCAAGAAGAAATTATGAATTTGTTCAACAATAAATATTTTTTATAAACACGAACAAATACATATATAGTGCAAAAGTTGATAAACACTAGAGTTCTTTGGTGTGTGTGACTGAAAGAATTTGAGTTACTGTACTGTATGTGTGAAAATGAGAAGGTATAGTTAGCTATATTTGTTTTTATAGGAAAATTAAACAGTTGTTTTTGTTTTTGTATTAAATAGAAAAAAGTATTGTTCTTGACTCACTGATTGTTAGAGTCATCGCTCATTAACTAGAGATTCTTCTTGTAGAATAGAATATTTCGTGGGAGTGAGTGTTAAGCCTGGAAATGGTTGACAAGGTTTGTTGTTGTATTGAAGATAAAGTTCGTCTCCTTTGCTGTGTTGATTTCCAATGAAGTCAAGTGAATTGGTTCAATATTTTAAGTGCCCACTGACCAAGTCGCGTCGAAGTTTCGTTTTTATTAGTTCTCTTGGTCACGTGGTGAAGCTCGTGAACATGTTTACATTTTATGGCGTCAACTAGAGGTCAAAATTCGGGTCGGTACATTCGGACGTAGTTGACGACACCTAATTAATATTTTACAACCAATCAAAATACATCAATTGTTATATTTGATTGGGAGCCTCTATGTGTTTAACTTGCACAAAATTTAAGATTTAAAAAAAATGTAGGAATCTGATTCTACAGTATATTTTACTTTTTAATGATTTAATTCTTTATAAATTATTATTTTTTTTTTTTTAACTAAAACAATTCTTGGAAAAATTCATTATTTATCGAAGTAGTTTTTTCTTAAGACAAAGGTGTCCATAATATATCTCATCCATAAGATCAATTAAAAGCTTTTCTAATTAAATAATGTCTTAGTTTTATCGCATTTTTATTTTACGATTCAGAACAGATTTTCGGTAACTGGGGGTCCCTGTTTTACAACAAAAAATTGATGATTTAAATTCTCCAAGGAGTTTTGCGTATGGCTAATATAAACTTTAAGCGGTAGAAAATTTAATTTTTCAAAATTTCATAAAGTTAAAGAAGGAGAGGCTAACAGATAACAGACGTAAAAAAATGTTTTTATTCAGACTTTCTAAAAAAAAAGTAACATTTCTAAAATAATTTAATTCCTTTGTGAATAAATCCTGATAGTTTCATTCAAATCCGACAATTATTTGATTTTAGCAATATTTTCCAAATCAATGTTTTTCACCGCAAAAAAGGCGCTAAAATTTCCTATACTGATCTTTAGCCCGCCACGAAAAACAAAATTTTTAACATAAATTTCGAACGTTCTAAAAAGGATCAAAAATATAATTTAATGATCAAATTAATCCTTTGATTTTTCGTCTTAATAATAATGTCAAGATTTTGACGATAAAACCTTGTTTTTTATTAAGTTTGGTACATTTTTTCATCGCGTATTTTCATTTTGTAGCGAATTTGTGGAAATACCTATATGTGTGTGTGTGCGTGTGTTTAAACTGGGGTATTTCAAGGCTGACAATGTATCAGCTATTTGCTGTTACTCCTGTTTTGGCGGAAATAGTTATTGGAGAGTACTTTCGCCAAGTACACACCTACACTTTCCTCTGTGAACATTCGTGGCATGCCAGTGACATGATATTTTTGTCAAAATATTTTGCTTAGGGAGAAGATGATTTATACCTTTCCTAAGAACATTAGCGTTCGGTGAAAATAAGTAACCCGCGCCGTAATTCGAAATCGGTTCGCCGATTCCGTTGGCCGTGATCATAGCCGTTACACTATCTCCTACCTCCTTTTTTTTACCCCGTTTTCCCTTTAGTCATTGTTAATTGTAGCTTTTTATGCTCTTAAGATGTTGGCTTCACGACTCTTTTCTCGTGGCTATTGAATCTGATCAAGAGAGGATAACATTTTCCTTGCTTTCATAAAATATAATGCAATCATCCATATTCAAATTCAAATATAATCCTTTTATTGACAGTATTATTAAGTTTAGCCAGATACAAACACCCACACAGAAATAAATGGTTTTATCTCGATTTTAAGTGTTTCTGTTTAATGGACCAGCATCAACTTCGACCGACGGGTAACACGAATCTAAAGAGGTGGATAAGAGGACTTGGGAGATCAAAACCTAAAATAGGGTATGTCCAGGTGCTGGTCTATATTAAAAGTTATACTTAAGTTTTAAATCTTTTAAAATTCTGTATTAAGTTGATATTGTTAAGTAAAGCTATTAGGTACCTAAACACGATACCTAACGGTTAGAATGACTTTTTAAAAATGAAAAATCTTTCTGGAAGCTTTTATTTTAGTATTAATTTCAAGCTAATAAATTAAATCTAACATTTCCAATAAGCAAAACACTTTTTCTGTATTTCAAAGCTAATTTATAGACTGGAAAGAGTGTCAGTTTTAAAATTACTAAAATAGCTGATTTTAGCTCCATTTTTAGCCATCAATTCTCTTTATAAAAAGTCTTTCAAAAATAAACTAAACATTTCTGAAACTTTATTTGAGGAATATTAGCTGATTTAAAGTTTAATTAATCTGATTTGAAAAAAAATATTACTTACTTTAAGTTTAAAATATCACAGAAATACATTTTTAACACGGCAGTAACTGTTTATTTAAAATGTTGACAGATTGACAGGCTGACGGAACTTTATCTAATTTTGTTCTAAGGTTGATATATCCGTAAAAATTACTTGAGGAATATAATGTGAGCGCCTTTTTTATATAATTTTTAACTACCCAGAGATCTTTAAAATTTAGGAAAATATTCTCCGTAATGTAATGTTTTACGAAAGTTTAGGTATTTTGGCTTTAAATTTACTATAGCTACCGCTCTTATTTTCTGAAAATATCGTGTATGGATATCCCTATTTACAAAAATCGGGACGTTTATACACACACACAAAAAAAATCATATTTTTAAAATATTAGTGGTCGCTAAATTGTAATAAACTTTTCCATTTATGACTAGTAAATATAATTTTTAGGTAATAACAATATCACTTAACTAGTAAAAATTAATGCAGAAATTTAAAAGATTTAAGAAGTTTTTATAAATTATTATAATTATTATTATTTTTTTAAAAATAAAAACAATTCTTGTAAAAAATTTATTATTTATCGGAGTTTTTTTTTCTCTTAAAACAATAGTGTCCAAATGTAACTTATCCATAAAAACAAATTAAAAGTTTTTCTAATTAAATAATGACTTCGTTTTATTGCATTTTATTTTACAATTCAGAACAGATTTTCGGTAACTGGGGTCCTTTTTTACAAAATAAATAATTAATGATCTAAATTCTGCAAGGAGTTCTGCGTATAACTAGTATAAATTTTATGCGGGTTAAAATTTAATTTCTCAAAATTTCGCAAAATAAATGAGGGTGGGGACAGATGTGTGTGTATATATATATATATATATATATATAATTTTAGGATATTAAAACAAAATCGTTACACAATTACAATTATGTTTCAAAGCCTTTCAACACTACAAATGTGTCTTAAATGTTACGGACAGTGGAATTATACTCTATTTATTCTCATTTTACCTGAATAAACAATAACTACTACTGCTAATACTGCAAAGCTCTTCTATGAATTGAGCCCTGTTGGTCATTTGGCGTGTTTTTATTTTATTGAATTTTTTTGTATATGTATAAACGTGCGGATTTTTGTAAATACGGATGTGCATACAAGATCTTAAAAAAAAAAAAAAAAAGAGAGTGGTGCCTACAGTAAATTTAAAGCCAAAGTACCTAAGCTAAAATTTAATAAAATATTACATTGCTTAGTAATTTTAAAAGTGTAGGAAAATATTCTTTGTAGTTAAAAAGAGAAAAAAAAAAATGGCGCACGTTATATCCAGGTAATTTTTACAGATATGTACACTCCCACTACAGAAAAAATTTCCAAACATTAGTCTATCGAGGTAGTTGTCACCACATCATAAAAAACCGAGCTCCATGTTAAAAATACTTTTTTGCGGTCTTTTAAACTTAAAGTAATATTTGTTTCAAATCAGATTAAACAAACTTTAAATCTGTTAATTTTCCTCAAATAAAGTTTCAGAAAAACATTTTATTTTTGAAAACTATTTTAAATAAATCATATTTACATGGTGTACACATACTGAAACTTTTTCTACTTAACTTATTCATCACTAAAAGATAGAATTTGACTTTTTGTGCAAAGCACGAAGTGAATGGCAAAAAATGTTTGCAGAGATTGAATTGCAGTGGAAATAATAAAACTAAAAATAACTATAAACATGTACCTACTTTTGAAAATGAAAAATCTTTAAGCTTTTTATTTTAGTTTTAATTTCAAGCTAATACATTAAATTTAATATTTCCAATATAATAATAATATATAATATTTTGCTGTATTTTAAAACTAATTTAAATTGACTGAAAGGAGTTTGTGTTTTGAGACTTGATTAAAATCAGTAGTTTCAAAAGACAAACTCCTTCCATTTTTAGCCATCTGTCATCACAATGTAATTTTCCTACCTAAAAAAAAATCTTTCAAAAATAAAATATGCTTTTCTGTAACAATATTTGAGGAAAATTAACCGATTTAAAGCTTAATTGAGCTCATTTTTAGTGAATCAATGGAAGAACTATATATCGAATTATTTTCCATTAAAATATTTGCTTATTAAAAAAAAAAAATAAATAAATAAATCACTGAGTAATTATTCTAGAAGCTTTTAGTAATATTTAATTTGTGAAAATGAAGTGTGACTTTTACACAATAAATAGCTAAAACATTCGGCTAAAAAATACAAAAAAGAAAACAGTTTATTTTAATGAAAATAAATCAGTTAATCTACATGGGAAAAGCTGAGATTTAATAATTCATTTATGATTTTTTTTTTTTTACTTTAATAACAAACAGAATTAAGTGAGGAGAACAAACTAGAGATGCACGCAATTTTTTATTTTTTATTTTGAAAAAGCCATTATGATTTCAAGAGTTGTTCAGATGTTTTGACTTCTTGTTATCACAACTTATCAACTGGTTCATTCTCGAACTGTTTTCAGTTGAACAATCCCTAAAGAGTACAGTCTCTTTATTTCAGAAAATATTGCAATAATAACAAAAGCAATGAAAAGAAATTTGGCAACCTGAAAATCTCTTGTATTTATTTCAGAAAAGGAATGATAACATTTAATTTCAAACAGAAAAAAAAAATTATAAAAACTGAATGAAGAAATTGACAACCATGTTAGGAAAAAATAAATAAATTCATATTCATTCTTTTGGGTGTAGTTTTCTTTCAGATTATATTTATTTATTTATTTATTTATTTTTTTGCTGTCTTCTGTTTAAGAATATTGATAAATCCTATTTTGAGGACATATGCACATCCTCTTCAACACGTCACATTCAGTTTTTGCATCCAAATTCTTGGTACTGTCTGCTTGCACCCAATCTCTTATGTACACCTTGTAACTGAGTCTTAATTTTCATACATGCTAACGTATCTTTTCGGAGTCTTAAGTTCATTGCCCCCTTTGTTTGTTGATGACCGCTATCCATATGCTTCTCTTTTATAGCCTTACATCTTGTATGCATCGTTTCAAATATTTTGTTTGAACTGCCCAATATGTAAACAGAGCATCAACACACACACACACACACAGAGACACACACACCACTTATCAGGAAGCAGTAAACCAGAATAAATTTGGGACTTTGACTGAGATCAAAGCATAGTATCTGTTCTTTCATTTGAGATGAGAAATGCTGCCTGGAGATTCCAATTCTGTAGTGGTACTTTCCTCATTACCCTAAGAGAAGTGGGGTCAGTGTAATATCTGTGTGAACATGATTGTGGTCACAGGGACTGGGCAATTTTTATATTTGGCTAATATGTATACACATGGGGTCTTCACAAAAAGAATACCTTGTGTTCCATCCTGCCTTAGTGGGAGGTGGGCCAGGTAAATCACTTCACAGACATATGAAGTTCAAGGAACAATTACAAGTTTAATGTGAAAGTCGGTGGGAAAATGAACTCCGGAAGGCAGAGACACAAAAACTAGGATGTGATGAGTATGTATTTACAGAGAGGGAGATATGTCTTGTGTTCCCAATGGAAGATTTGTCAATATTTTGGAAAATAACAGACACCAAAAGAAAGTCAGTAGATACATTACTGAAGTGCTGGCAAAAAAAAAAAAAAATCACAGACAAACAATTAGTTTTAAAAAATTAAAAAATAAAATGGCAAACTTGGATATCATTCATGTCTGCAAAAAAAAAGAAATAAATAAAAATAAAACAAAATAAAAATAAAAAATAAAAAAACACAGAGTTGTCAATTCTAAAGAACAAAGAAAATCTATAAATTTACTTTCATATGTTTAAGTTTTATTACAATTCTAATCATTGCTTTTTAAAACAATAAACATTGCTGAGGAGTGAAGGTAGTTAAAGTAATATTGGTGTCAAGGGAAAAAAAAAAGTCCTTTTGACACTCATGAGTTTTGTGGGCATGAAGGTCCAAGTTCGTCAAAAAAAAAAAACAAAAAAAAAAACAACATCTGCAAAGTTTAAAAACAGCCTCCTCATCTAACAAAATTCAAACAAGAATTATTCATTATTATTATAAACATCTTATTCCTTTGGTCAACCAAAGTGGAATTGCTTAACCATTACTCCATTGTTCATAATAATAAAATGCCAAGTAATTAATAAAACAATTTCAAAAAAATAAATTCAGTAAACATACTGACATGAGTGCCAACCAAACTATACTCTTCATCAAAATGGTCAGTCTAGCTATAAACTTAAATATTCCAGTTAACTTACTTGTGCATTTATATAAGTTTTGTCCAAAAATTATCTAGCCATTATTTACAAAAAATAAAAAAGCCTACTTCAAACAATCATACTTCACTCCTCTTCAAAGAATCACCCACTGGGACACTTTTCTCAGTGTTTCTTCAATTTGTAAAACAGTATGCAAATCCTCTTTCAGAATTGTGATCAGCTACCTGATCATATTCTTAATCTCATCTACAGTCACAAATCATCCTTTCAAATACCAATAGTTAAAAGTTGCAGGAAGCCAAACCAAAATGGCAGAGTGGCCAGTAACCTTGGTTGTTGCAAAATTTTTGAAAAAACAAAAAAAAAAAACAAACAAAAAAAAACACAGCACTTCAATACTCTACTTAGTCAATGTAAATGCAGTAGTTGATTTGATAGCATCTCACTATTGACTGAGTAACCTCAGAGGAGAGTGTATGGTCCAATTAGTGGCCTTCTTACATCAAGAGACACACAATATGGTCTTCATAGTGGCTTGATACTTTCCGGACAGATACTCAAATTTCAAGTAAATGAATCTATTAGGTTGGTGCAAAAATAATATCGTTTTCTCACATATGTTACTATATGAGAAAACGACATTATTTTTGCACCAACCTAATATTTCAGAAATCCAAATAATTCAACAATTTTGTTGCAAACTGATACTTAATTAGAATAATTATTAAAGTAACATTAATAATATTTATTTTCCATATTTTGGACCCTGTACATTAAGAGAAAAGTGGATGGGCAATAACTGAATAATGTTGTAAATATAAGTACATGAAACAAAATGTCTCATGTCAATTTTGATGAAAACCATCAGAAGTCTTTCTTAAAGGGTCATGTAGAAGCTTTTCATATAGGGATCTAAAAAGTACTTTTCTGTCAAAACAATTTATTTAAAGAAAATATTTCTATTGAACAATAACAAATCTGAGACAAGATTTCAAGATTCAAGGCATCAACAGAAAAATTTGAAACATTATTTCTTACATAAATAGTAAAGTACCCAATATCATTTATTAAAGGAAAAAAAAAGAAAAATATTTATTTTTTTATGTTTCAAAACCAAAAATGCAAACTGTCTCATAATTAAGAATTACTAATCTTTTTCATTTTAAATAAATTCAGAGTCAAATTTCTTTTTATTCTCCCAAAGTAAAGAAAAACTTTGATTTTTCAAAAATTAAATAATCACAGCAATAATTGTACTTGAAAAGTAAAATTGGAAGATGAAATTAAGTGATTATTTCAAAATTTTCAATCATTTAGAATTCAAACAAATAGAAAATAAAATACAAGAGACATTTCACATTTATCAATCATTTGTTTAACATTTTCCAATATTTAGAGGAAAACTTCCAAAAGTTTCCTAAACATAAATATTCGACATTTATTTATATAGCTTATATATTCATACACATAAGATTATATGTAAAATTTCAGATATATTTAATATATCTGTAAAAGGACAATATGAATAAAGACAAAAGGAAAACTCTTATCTGATGTTTCATCCTCTGGTGGACATTTTGTCTTGATAAAGTGAAATGACAAAACACATCAACTAAGATAAGTTTTCCTTTTGTCTTTATGTATGGTATCAAAAGAACTGACCCCAGGACAACTGCCCCCAAAAAGAGAAAGCACAACTGGTGGAGTGGGGTGGGGATAAATATTAATAAAACTAATTAGGGTTTTATTTTCATGTTTTATGTGTTATCCAATAAGATTTTTTATATCACCATAATTACACCATTAAAACTGCAAATTGTAGGCAATACACAAATACAATCAGGATAACTGCCCAACAACCCCCACTCCCCACCTCCTAAGGTAGCCATCATAAATAAGCTTCATTTTACCATGTTCATTTTGGATAAACTCCATGATAGGGTAATATAAAAAATTTTATATACATGGAGAGTCGTAATTGCACTGTGATCAGTTCAATCACCGAGTTCAGACTTGTTATTGGCTTGTAGCTACTCCCCAAACTCACCTGTTCAACAGGTCTGGTCAGGTTAATCTTATAAACTTCAAGGTAGTGGATTTTAGAAATTTATCTTTGTTGTTGAAGTAAAACTTTTTAAAAATTTGCTTTTTCCATTGTCAGAAGGCAGTTGTCCTATAATCATGTTATGTACCATGGAATTATATTCCATTTGTTCTCATTTTACCTCTATATATATATATATATATATATATATATATATATATATATATGTATATGACAGATTTAAATTCTTTATTATTTCAATAATGTTTGGATAATATGGCAAAAAACATTTACTCACATTAGAATTGTTAATACAAATTTATAAAAAGAATATTTATATTGAATTTTCTATTTTTTTAATGTTTAATTACATGACAACTAGATTGAGTTACACTTATCCAAAACATTTCCCTGTCATTTCTTTAAAATCCCTTCTAAAATTTTACAATAGTCAAAGATAAAAGGCTCTTATATTCACTGTATAACAAACATAAATTTTATTGAAATCTGTCAAATATTATGGAAGTTTTAAGTGGCAGTGATAAATGGATCACCTGGTATGTACTTTTAATGTGTGTGTATATGTAAACTGGTTAAAAAGGTACTTAAGTGTTAAAGTTTGTAATACACAAACATTGACATGACATATACACATATCTATAATGTACATATGTAGACTAGTTAAAAGGTTTTCAAACAAATGTTAAACAATTTGTAAAATTTAAAGGAAGCATTTTTAAAACTTCTCTTCTGGCAGACATTTTAACAAATGCTTCTAAATTGATTTTTGAAAATGAAGATGAAAACCAATTTTTCAATAGTCATTGCCATAAAAACCTACAGGCAAAATCCAATATGAGCAAAAATAATTTCATTTTCAGTTTAAATCTAATTTCCTGGAATTATTTCCATTTTCAACCCTGGCAAAAAAAAAAAAAAAAAAAAAAATATTCAATTATAGTGAACAATTCAAGAATAATGTATATTTTAGAAATCATTTTTTCTAACATACATTTTTTTTACTGAAATCTCAATTGGAAGTGGAAAAATATTAAATTAAAAACAAAAATTGTCCTCACTTTTAAATAATAATTCTGACATTTTCCATTTTCATTTCCTACAAATTTCTTTTCATGAAAAAAAAAAAAAAAAATTGCTTGCAAAATAACTTAAAGCAATTTACTATATTGGGCTGTGAATATATAACATTTAAAAATTTTGCTCCCAATATTACTCAGCATTCAATACAATAAAGGTCAAGCTTAGAGACAAATTTAGAATCTACAAATCAGCTCAGTTTAATAATCCAGACAAACAACTTTAGAATGACTACAGTAGATTTTTTTAAATATATTTTAGCCTAAATTAAGTGTATGTCAGAAATGTTGCAAAAAAAACAAAAAAAAAAACAAAAAAAAAAAAAAACTGTGGCAAGCATTTGTTATTGAAATTTAAAATCAATTCCCTTAAGTTCTTATTAAAGTGTTTGACTTGTTTTAAAAAAGAAAAAAAAAAAAGAAAAAAAAAAGAAAAAAAAAAGAAAAAAAAAAAGAAAAAAAAAGAATACTTCAATTTTTATTTTTACATCCCTTCCACTGTGTTTTTTATCAATTCACCCCAAGCAAGGTGATAATGCCACTTAGACACAAGAAGCTACTGGCTGGAAACCCAATCAGAAACAGGAAACACAGGATAAACCACTACTCCTGTTCAAAATACCGGAGACGGTGTGAACTAAGTGATAGGCAAACCTACTCCTATTAAGGAGTATTTACGTTTATTATTTTAAAAAAAAAAAAGCAGTGAGAGTCTCTTGACTAAAACTCAAGTATCTTAAAGCACAAAGAAAATAATTTAAAAGACAAGAATGAGGAAATTTTCACTTTTATTTCTCTTGGAATCAATTGTTATGGGATGGGAATTAGTCATTAAGCATCACTTAATTTGAAAAAAAATGTTTTATGTAAATCTTAGAAGTTGACAGAAACTTCTTTTTAGAGAAGACATCTTGTTGAATTGTTGAAACATCTTGGTTTCATAATAAAAAAAAAAAGCATTATCATGTAATGAAAATTGATTTTTTTTTTTTTTTTTTTTTTCCACATACTAATGTTCACCCATTGGAAGACCCAAGTGCGACTCAAGATAGAGGATTATTGAATGATATTGGTTAGTGTAAAAAGAGAAAGTAAAGTTTATGAGGTTATGTAGAAAACATGACAGTTAAATAGTGAAAACATCCTATTGAGAATTGGTTCCACAAATTAGTTCTCGAGAAGACACTATCCAAATGGAACTTCTTTCTTACTAACGGAATACAAAAGGAATGAGAATGATTTATCCCTGCATACATGGTGGATCTTAGCTGCAAACATCAGAACTGCTGGAACTAAGGAATATAGCTTGTCAGAACATTTGCCATAGAAATAGTGATAGAGTAGTGTGAAGCTTATGACATTTTGTCTTCTGGCAAAGAAGTAGTGGGGTAGAAAATAATCACCCACAAGGTCGTGTAGGTACTTTTGAACTATATCCAAACAGGCAAGTAAGGACTTGGCAGCTCCAGCCTAGATATAGCAGCAATATTCAATTTTTGGTCTGATCTGGTTCTTATAAGGATAGAGCATGGCAGGAGGTGTCAGAAACTTACTGGAGTGATACAAGAAACCAACCATTTTTCCAGCATCAATGCAATGAATTGTATATACGAGTTCCATATAAGATCTGGGGTAGACTTGAGCCCCACTAGGCATTCAAAGCAAAGAGCCTCCTTGAGAAAATACCCATGTGTAAATTCAGAGCCTACTGAGTGACACTGGAACATCACTAGTTTCAGATATTGAATGTTATTAATAATTGATTTGTTTTCTACAGCTTATCAACCCATTGCAGGTTATTTAAAGCCAGAAAATATTTTTAGATTTTAAGAATATTTTTTTTTTTTTTTTTTTTCAGATAATGGTTTAGGGATACAAGTCTTACTAGTTAATCCATAGCTGAGGGGAGGAGAGGTGGATTCATACCTTTCAAGTATTTACACACAAGTTAATATAATGAACCCAACAGGAATTGGAACTCAGCTCACCGATTAATATGTAGTGATAGCAACAAATCACTAGATAACCTATAACCCTAAGTACTAGACTATGTAGTAGTCTGGAATCAAAATAATAATAAAAGAAAAAATAAAAGTTAAGCAATAATATTAGGTTGGTGCAAAAATAATGACGGTTTTTGACAGTAAAAAAAATGTCAAAAACCGTCATTATTTTTGCACCAACCTAATACTTTAAAATACTAGCTATAAATTGTTGTTAACAATTAAGAAAGAAAAAGTCAAATTATAAGAAATAGTTAAAGAAAATATAGAATATTCCCATAATGCATTACAACAAGCATTTTATCACCAGCAAAAGTAAAGATATAAACTTTCCTTTTTTTGATTTTGACCACCTAAAAAAACAGATGTTCAAGAAATCACTGATAAAATATGTTATCAGCTACAGATAAGCAAACATTTCTTTATTTCAGTGCTTACCAAAATATATATGTTCTTTGAATAATATACAATAGTTCCTTTGAAATGTATTGCTGAGATATAAAAGACTCATTTTATTAAATATACATTAAAAAAAAATAGAAGAAATTACTAACAAAATATTTCTCTAATTAATCATTGTAAAGAAAAACTTAAATACTTAAAAATGTTTCTGAATTATAACAAATTATCTATACCTTCAATACTGTGTACTAATTGACATTTTTTCTATGCCTATGCAAACTGTTTCTGAATTGTACAATTTGGCTTATAATATTTCAATCCTGTTTTAGGGTTGGAAAGTGATGCACTTTCCCACCCCTAAAAAAAAAAAAATTTAGGGGTTGAAAAGGGCATCCCTATATATATAATTCAGACATAGCCAAAGCATCACGGAGCCCCAGACAAAAACAATTCTGAGCCATTATACATTATATTACCCACACATCCAAGCTCACAGCACCCGGTATTCCTAAGCGATCACTGATCTATGTACTGACTATACTCAATGTTGTTTAACTTCGATGATCATATGGGAACTGGTGTTTCATAAGTGTTATTAAGCAAATATTTATATCTATAAAAATATAACATTAAAAATGTAGTAACTTAGTATTATTCTCAGATAAAAAGGAAAAGTATTTTTTAAGAAACTATTTGTAATCTGTTTATGGGTACCAAAATCATTGATCAGACGGTAGCCAGGGATATTTACATGACCTTATGCCAGACTTGATACTTTCCTTATTAATTTATATTCTTTGTACATTAAAACTATACTGTGAGCCAATTCTACACAAAAGATGTAAAGTTCCTAATTCTAAAATAAAATGGATAGTTCAGTGGTAAGGAAAAATGTTTATCTACTGAGCCTTGAGTAAGTAAACATAAACACCAATAAAAGGAAAAACAAATTATAAACAAAAGATAAGAAAAAATCTTTTCTTTCCTAATCAATAGTTGAATAATACATTCAACAGATTTTTAAAATAAACCATTTGTATTTCTAGGAGTTAAATTTCCCAGAATAATACTGAAGGTAAGACAAATCAGTTTAAAAATAACAATTGGAAAAAATTCTCAATTCTTGCCAATAAGTTTTGTTTTCCAACTTTATCAAGGCAAGCAATGAAAGCAAAATAATTTCATTGCTTGTTTTGATAAAGTCGGAAGACGAAACGCATCAGCAAGAACTTAGAATTTTTTTCCAATTGTCATTTTAAACCATTTCTATCAGTCTGTCATAGTCTTTCTCCTCAGTTTGTCAGTTTTGGTGAATGCCAAATTGGGCTCAGTATTTATAGAAGCACACACACACATAAATCTATGATTATAAAAATCATAAAAGGAAAGTTGAAATATACCAAAGTATTATTTTGATAACATTCAATGACAAATGTAAGCATATAAATCTCACCAGTGTCAAAATGGGAAAAAACTCATAAATAAAATCGGATTCGAATAATCAACAAACCTAGATAAGTAGTTATCAAACTGAACATGAGATTTACGTCCTTTGAAAAATTATTTTTGCACCAGCCTAATATTTACAGCTTAAAATGAATCACCTACCTTTTCTTGTTTACAGGTAGGGTATTGATTTTAACCAAGCATTTAAGGTTGGACTACATTTTTTTTTTTTTTGTTAAATAATTGTTACATTTCTATTTTGTTAAAAAAAAAATAAAAAAAAGATCAAAATAAAACTTATCTAGTCATTAAAATTTTATTTATTCATTTATAAAACTGGTTTATGGCAGTGTGTGTGTGTGTGGGGGGGGCTCTGAATATGTGCAAAATACAGTGTAGTCCATCAATTAAAAGGTCTCACTTGGATAACAAAAAAAATGTCTGAACCATGTTAAAAGCACACCTGCTTCTTACCTAAAAGCAAATACTTCCATCTTAAAGAATCATTATACTAAAAACAAAAAAGTTTAAGGATGCTTTAAAAAGATTTTTCAAAATATTTAGGAAAAAAAAAAGAAAATTTAAAACATTTTCTCAACTGAATAGGATTATTTCACAATTATAAAAGATTCATTTATTCATGATTATTAAAATATTATTTCAATGTCCCTCTAAGACGTAGGTGATCATGGCCCACCATAGATTCCTTTTCTTTATTTGCCAATTATCATTTCTTGAGGAAAGACAGTAATTTCCTATTGCTTTCTTAGGGTTTCTGAATTCAGAGTAGTTCTTCTCTTAGACTGGCTGCCATACAAGGCCAGAGATTGATTGATTCATTTATTTTCTACAACTTATCAACCCTTTGCAGATTATTTAAAGCCAGAAAATATTTTAGATTGTATAATTTTTTGGAGATAAGGATTTACTGATATAAGTCCCACTAATTAACCCATAGCTTGTGGGAAGAAGACGTGAATTCATATCTTTGAAAGGATATTCATGTGTAAGCAAATATAATGAAACCAACTGGAAATTGACTCTCCAATTAACAATTCCGAGCCATTATCTATTATATCACATGCACATCCAAGAGGTCACTCATCTAGGTAATGACCAGGCTTGATATTGCTTGATTTCGGTAATCATACAAGAACTGGTGTTTCAACATGATATGTTGATAAGCACAAGGCTATAAAGTTAAGTCTATTATAATATTTAACCCATAACTGGGAGGAGGAGGAAATATTAATTAGTGCCTTTCCTAAGGGTATTAGTGCTAAGTCAATGCAACAGGAGACCAGAATTTGAACTTGGCTTGCTAAACACATTTTCTGTACTAATAGCAGTTACACTTCCCATACATCCTATTTTTCAATTGTTTCACTTCTAGGCAACTATAATGACTATGAACATACACAATTTTTTTTTTTTTTACATAGATCACACTCACTCCCGCATACACAAATTAAAAAGCAAATGCAGATCAGGATCCAACAGGATAAGGTAAAGAACAAATATGGAAAATACGAAATGTATATCAATCTAACGTTTCGCTTTTATTAAAGCTTCATCAGAGATTGAGAAAACAAGATAAAAACGGCAGAAACTTTGGTATTTTCAGTTTTTGTTTAGGCCATATATATATATATAGTGTGTGTGTGTAGTGATGGAATCATATTTTTAAATAAATAATTTATATATATATATATATATATATATATATTATACATATAAAGAATGTATCAGGATAAAAAATGTCTTTTTATATATATATATATATATATATATATGACAAAAAACAAATAAGAAATGTATATCAATCTAACATGTTTCACTTTTATTAAAGCTTTCATAGAAGAATCTTTACAAAGTTACATACATATAGAACTATCTACAATTTTAATGTACGTGATACGTGACTGACCAATAAGAATTGGCCTACCTTTTTGTCTGTTTTCTCAATCTCTGACAAAGCTTTAAAAGTGAAACGTTAGATTGATATACATTTTCTATTCATTTGTCATATCACAACTTTAAAAATATGACAAAATTGTAAATTAAATGAGTTAAGTTTTTAAAATACATGACACAGATGAATATTAATGTTATTTTGGTTACTTCTTTCATGGAGAAAAAAATGGATTACCTGCCCTTGAAGTTGTCTGACCTTAGAAGAAAGATGAGCAACATGTGTTGAATGGATTTTTACCATGAACATGGACATTAAATACTTATTCTTTATGCTGAATTGATTGGGTTGAGAAAAGCATTTTCTAAACATTTACAAAGAATTAAAAAAGGCAAAATGAATTGAAAATTGACAAAAACCTCTTCAAATTTGTCCAATCAACTTTATTTGCCAACTATTTTGTTAATTCAGATGTCAAAGAAAAGTGTATGAAATTCCAAATAAGAAAAATTAATACCAGAAATTTTAAATGCTAGACTCAGATAATAATGACTTACAGAATTTTGTATATATTTATTAGAGCTTATATTGGTCTGACATAAGGCTACAATAATGGAGCACTAAGTAAGAATCAAACTTGCAAGAGAACAATTTTTATTTTTAGACAAGCTGTTTTAATCATTTAAATTTGGTTAATTTCTTTAGTTTTGTTGTTCTCCCTCATGTCTCTCCATGTTTCAGCCACTATGCCTTTCATCTATCCCAGGAGTCCATTTTATTTTGACATGTCAAATCTTGCACTAAAAGAGGTGGTGCATGCACTTCCTATTGCAAAATATTTCATCTGCTATCTACAAACTCTCCACTGATCTTGACTTATATATGAAAAGCACCCCCCACCCTGAGAAAAGTTCCATATTCCAAAAATACAAGAGATGTTTAAAGGACAGAGGAACAAAAAAAATGAGGAAAGCAAAATACAATTACTAAAGAAAAGTTTGCAAAAGTATTCTGCTAATAAATAATAATTAATAACTCACATACAAAATGTATAAGTAATACTTTTTTTTTTTAAATGAAGTCCATTTTTGAATGAGAGCTGCATCAATAAAACATTTTGCTTCTGATCCAAGTAATGGGATTGTTTTATTCTGTAACAGCAAATATTTGGGAAGGCAAGCAGAAAAACTATTGAAAAAAAAAAAAAAAAAAAAAAAAACCCTGAAGATATTTCAGTACAAAAAAAAAAAATATTTGAAACCAAAAGAGACTTGATCTAAACAAGTTGCTCTTTTGAAAGGCACAAAAGGTGATAAATATAATCAGTACAGAGATGCTGAGTGGAAGAAAGATGGATCTGAAAAATGTCTCAAAATCATACCTTTTTTGTTCCCTATCTCCAAACTTTAAAAACCTTTTACCTTTTTTTTTTTTGGAAATTACCCCTAAAAAATACAAAGTTAATTACAAACTTCACTTAACCCTAGAGATAACAACAATGACAACATTCTGGAGTGTTTCATAACTATTCTCCTCACAAAAAATATCAATTTAATATTTTCAAAACCCTCATGAAAGTTTATCTGCTTTCCCCTTTGTATCATAACCAAAATTATATTTTCTGAAAGTTATCTTGTCAAACCCCTTGTTTCTAAAAGCCATGACTAAAATATAATTTTGAATCTAAAGTATTATTATAATACCAAAGGGGTAGATTCAACAGAAAACTTTTTAGATACAGTTTGGAATAAACCATAAATAACATTTATGAAACTGATTTGATTACAGAAAATTGTTTTTTGTATCTTGCAAATTAAAAGTATTTTAAAAGAATGATTTGGCTGTTCAACAAATAAAATTTTACCTAAATTTCTAATAACAGTAGCCAGAACATGAAAGAATCTTCTCAATAGTGTAAATTTGGCAGAGATACAGGATTCAGACAGTAGTTGATTGAAAAAAAAAAAAAAGTTTATACTGACATCAAGTCTGAACTAGATTTGATATTTGATGAATGAAATTGAAAACTGAAATAAAATGAACTCTCCTCTTCCCCACATACACATTATCATCACAAATTTATTATCTCAGGAACTGTCAAAATAGTGGGCTTTAATCCCTAGGGCTGAAAGATTAAATATTGAAAAACTGACAAATCGTTTTTTGCACCCAATTTTAGTTGCAATGTAAAGCTTATTAAAGAAGAGAAAACAGTCACGACTTAGAATTTGATTCTTGTTTTAGAAATAAGATCAAAAGGACAAGGATTTGTGAAAGCCTTTTTAAAAAAAAAGTAAACATAAAAACAATTTTTAAAAAATGGATATGGGAGGGAGGAGTGAAAATAGATCTGGACGGAAATCTTCAAATGCCTGTCCCTGGTTTTTGATTCATATCAGAAAAAAAGGTGTGTTTGCGGGGGCTGGGGATTCTCAGTGTTTTACATGACTTTGCTGACATTAAATATTTAAAAGAAAGAAAGATGATTTTATTCTAGTTCTTTTTAAAAGGAAACAGAATATAGTTTTCTTTTCAGCAGTTTTTTTTTTGTTTTGAAACTCAATTTACAATGTAGAGTATTTTAGCAGTTTTATTGTTATATCTTTACTGATGACTGAAAAACAAACAAAAAAAAAACCCAACAGGTAAAAATTTAGAACATGTTTTGAAACTAATTTCTGATTGAACACTAAACCTGAGCAACACTTTAACAAATGGATGACCAAAGTCTATATCAAACTAAAAGAAACATCAAAATCCAATAAAACAAGTAGTCCTCAACTTACAACAGAATTCTGTTCCTACAATGCATCTTAACACAATTTTCCATGTTAAGTCAGAACATACCTGTTACTTTCTATGAATAAACATATCACTTTCCTATGCTAATGCAATAGTAAAGTATTAATCTAGGAAATAACACATTTCTATGACATATGTTAACATAATTAGAACTACAAAGAAAAAAAAAAGAAAGAAACACACACAAAGAAGACAAATACATGTAATGAAATGAAATTGTTTTAAGCTGCTTGTATATTTATTGCCAGTGATGTCATTGGTTTTCGGAAGATGAGATGATGAAGTGTAAAATCATTTCTCACTTGCACTACTTGGAAGCTTGCTTCATATGTATAAGATAAACAGCATAAAATTGAAACAAGATTAATGGAGACTGCATCATAACTACAAATCATCATAGGTTGGAACTGTCATAACCAGGGTACTTACTGTACAGGTGAACTGCTGCTACCATTAACATTTGAAAAACATTTTAACCAACTTAGAGACAAAGGAGCCACATTCTCTAATCTCAATACTTCATCCTCATTTTCTGAAAACTATTCTGCACCTAAAATTCACAGTAACTGAGGCACGATGGAGTTAGTGACTTGGATTGAAGAATCTGAGCTGAGTTTGAATTCTGGTAGAAGTCATTACATTCACTTATGTGCTAATACCCAAAGGAAAGATATGAATCCATCTCTTCTCCCCCAGCTATGGGTAAAAATAGCAGGACAGATTGGGTCCTATAGCCTTGGGTAGCAAACAGTTTAGGGGAAGGAAACTGAATTCAAACTGGATTACACTATTCTAAAAATATGTATACATGTGGCTGGGCACCATCCAGATCCCAACTGTGGATTGGCACATCCAAATAAATACTTCTGCTATGCTTAGTCAGCTTTCATTTGAAGGTGGCAGATTTGTTTGATGCAGCTGGCTCAAATGACCAGATGAATGACAGAACAGATACCTAAAATTTTCCAATGTTTATATAACTTATTGTTAGTAATGCTTGCATTAATTACTGACCATTGACAATCCCTTTATACCTCAGTCTTGATGCACAACAAACTGAAATATCCATGTTCAGGTTAAAAATTAATATTTAACCATCAGTTTTTATTACCTATTAGTTTTTTTTCTCTTGGAAATATTTAGTTTGAGAAAATGAGCAAAAATAAGCAAGGAAAGTGATGTAGTACATGTAAAAACAGTGGGCAATGATCTGAAATGTTGCCTCTAAATATTCAGTTGAAATATATGAAGTGATGAAATACACCCATGATTATTATTTTGTTTCATCCTGCCAATTTGCCATTACATCTCATGCCATAATTAGCACCTATATAAGTGCTTATGTATTTGTTTTATAAATCTTACCTGCAATATCACAGATGGCAAAGTTTCTAGGCAAATGTATATATAAATAATCAGTGTGAATATCAAACATGTCAATCAAAAAAGTTCATGTTGGCCTATGACACCAAAAACTAGTGTTGTTTCTACAGCAGCAGGGGCTGAACCTTCTCAACCTATTTTTCTTTTCTTTTATTGCCTTGTTAGAGACAACAGTTTGGCAAAATGGTGCCCGACATGGTGGCCTAAAAAGCAGATATTGTATGTAGCATTGAATTCTGCCAAGTAGAAAAAAATTTTTTTGCACTGTCTGAAATTTATTGGCACTTGTCAGACATTTATAGAGACCAAATACTGGGTAATGTGTTTCAGCAGTGGCAATGTATGTAAACAAAAAAAAAAAAAAAACATTCTGCATGGTCCTGCACAACTGTCAACCTACAAAATGAAAAGAGCCTTGAAAATACAAAGCTAATTTTGATTTGCATTATGTGCTGATATTGGAACAGGCTGAGAAAATGCTGAATGGAAAAAGAAAATCATTTGGTCGATAGGACAAAAACCATGACAACCGATTAGGAAAAAGCCCTCAACATTTGCTTGAGGATTTGGTCAAAGAAGACAAACCAAGAGATTTTGTTTTAGTAATTGACAACTTTTTATATTAGCAAGTTGGCATACACTTCAATGCATTTGTAAGAAATTGTTATGTATAAGAGCATATACACATTTCATTAGCCTAGTTAAAAACATAGAAATCTTAAGAAAAAAAAAAAAAAAAAGGGGGTCAATCTTTATGCTTTTGTAAAGGGTTGGGAATAAAAAATAAATAATATGGTCAGCATTTGAAAGAGATAGAAAAGGGGTGTAGGAAAAGTGACATGATGGAGGTAGAGAATATGAAAGCATATCACCGGGTACAGATTTTATTTATATATAATAAAATATTTATATATAAATATATAAGGATTTTTCAAGTGTAGCTTAGATGTGGCACAAGGCCAAAAGTAGGGGACACCTAGTGAGGATTGAACTCACTGCTCAGTCGTAATTGTTCTAGTGAGACAAGCTTGGTAAACATTACACCACCTCAAGGTGCCCAAATATTTATATATAAATATATATGAAAGAAGGTGGATAAGTGGTTGGTGGGGAGGGATGCCATATTTCAGCATTGTTTTCCATTGTTTCTACAGGAATAAAAAAAATTAAGCAAAAAATATCCACGAGACAAAAATGAAGAATAAAGTCCAATTTCAGTTTTTTGGAATTACTACCATCAACGATTTTGTTCAAAATTGACACACATTTTTATAATACAATCTGAACAACACCCGTTTCACATTTCTATCCTAAAAGGTTCTGAAGAGATGACCTTCTGAACTTAAATAGAAAAGTGGAATTTTTTTTTAAGGTTAAGAAAGTTTAAAAATTCATTTTTGCTGCTTTTACAAACAGACAGTTGAATTATATACCATTATGTAATCAAGTAGATCTAAAACGATATATTTGTTACCTTGGAGATCAAAAAGTTGACAAAATTTTGGCTTCTAATTTGACCTATCAAAATTTTTTTTTCTAAATTTGACAAATAACTGGTCTAGCCCTTGGGATGATATGTAGAAAATTTCATTAGTTGAAAACAAGAAGTTGGGATGCAAGGATTTTAAAAGAAAATATTTTCAAGTTAGCTCCCTTTATATTTGAACATTTTCAAGGTAACAGTAAAGAGATTGAATAATTTCAGTCAGGCAATCCAATCAAATGTTAATATGGTAGACACATAGATGCAAGATAGAGGACTCCATGTCTGTGTTACAAGTTTTCATCTGTTGCTATTAACAAAATATTTTTATTTTAAACTCATTTTTGACATTACATTCTAAGTAGTTCATTTTAATATCAAACATGAATTTAAAATTAAAAGCTTGTAATAATTTTGCTAGTTTTAGTTGAAAAGTATGAACAAGTAATAAAAATATATTTTTAATTATCTTCTCCAATATATTTAATACTAGCAGTAGAGCCCGGGGTTGCCCGGGGGATGTAACAGTAAGAGATAGATCAAGTATTATAAAGACTGAAAAATAAAATTGACAAAGATTATTGTTTAAGGTTGACGGACACGCATGTCTTAATTAGTTTTTTTGTTTTTGTTTTGTTTTACGAATTGGTCAAACTCAAACAAAAACATTGTTTTCAATCGTTATGAGTCTACTGATTGAATAGAATTTTATTATAAACAATTGTCTTGTAAATGGAATTTTTAAAGCATTCTGAATGTAAAAATAAAGAAAAAAGTGTGCAAGACGATAAGAAATACTACCTGCCAAAAAAAAAAAAAAAAAAAAAAAAAAAAAAAAAAAGTTTTCTTGAAATTGGTTGAAAAATGTAGGAAATCCGATCCCATATATAAACGAACACACACACACAAACAACCTGGGTTTTATAATAAGTATAACTTGATATGAGTTGTCCCCCTTTCATTCTCATGATGCCTCTTAATCGTGTTTTCAAATTGATTTTGTGCAAAAACAATTGTTTTTTCCAATTTTTGGCGCTGTTAGAACCACCGCAAGGTAATTTTATGTAGTCCTGTGAAGTTTTGTTGAAATCGGTTGAAAAATGTGGGAAATCCGATCCAATACATACAGACACACAATCTGCGTTTTATAATAAGTAAGATTAACTCATATCAATACTAAGAAATTGAAGAATGTTATCAAAGCTAAATTTCAAAATCTTGTAAAAAATTCACTGAAAACTGAACAACATAACAAATCTAAAAAACCGATTGTTTTTTTGTCATATTTTCACAATAGGCTCCATTTATTCAAGTACTTAGAAATTTTGTAATTATGAATGGAAGAACAGGGATCAAAAGGACAAGTGAAATGTGAAAGGTCTATAAAAAAATGTACTTAATTGAGTATACAAAGAAATCTATGCAACTGACATACATATATCAAGATTTTATATATATATATATATATATATATATTATATTATATATTAGTGTGTGTGTGTAGCTATATATCTACACAAACACAGGCTTAAAAGACACCCAATTGTGCAGCATTTAAGCTAGCTCCTGCAGAGAGATCTTGATTAAAACTTCATTACAGTAGGTAGGGAGGAGTAGATGTAATAGGCAACAGACTACAGAACTCAAAATTGAGTGCTGCATTTAAGCATTGCATTAATATCTACGCTTACTTTTTTTTTAAAGTTTAACAATAATTCATCTGCCACCACTCAATTAATTGAAAGGCAGTTTGATGTACATAGGTCTTTACTTTCCATACAAACAATTAGTTTTATTTCATGGGTGACTTTTGCAATTAATTTTGATTATTCCCAAATTTATTTCCAAGTTATAAAAATTGGTATTGTACAAAAGAAAATTTGTCACAAAAAATTACATTAACAAAAAAAAATAAAAAATAAATCACCAAAAACAATAGCAGTAATGAAAATTTGGGAATCCAAAATTTCAGGATTGCAGATCTGGATCCATCCCGGAATATTTTTAATTTGCTCATGGAGTCAGCCTAATTCCAAAATGGTATGATATGTTGGGCTACAGCCTCTAGGAATAAGTTGAAAAAGTATGACACACTGACATTCACGTTTATTATATAACAACTGGAACATAGGAACCAATACATCATGGTTCATGATAACTGATAATTCCACATCTAAAACCATAGTCGGGTATGTTTGATGATCACCCAAGGCCTGAAACTATTATGTTGGTGCAAAAATAATGTCGTTTTCTCACATAGTAACATATGCGAGAAAACGACATAATACTAGTCACCATTGTGTTGCATTCTATGTTCACTCCACACTGCTTATATTATATATATATATAATGTGTCTATATATACATACATACATACATAAAATACACTATCCCTAACACTGAACACTCTTTCCAAAATACACTACAGCACTCAATAGAAGGAAAAACTCAAAATCTGAGAAGATATTATAGAAAGTAAATAGCCAACATTAAATATCATTTACCACAGGAGACAGTATTTTGAAGCGCATAAGGTATATTTAATGTACACATATATTAATATAGGAAAATCATAAAATAAATAAATCAGTCTTTTTGTGTGAGCTCGTTCCCAATAACCTTTACCCATGATGGTACCATAGACTATTTCAAATATCCAGCTTTCCAAAGAATACCAGGATGTAAACAAAGGAATTCTAACTACCACACAGACACCGCATCGATTCTTGAAAATGACTGCAATTACTTGAGCAAAACAATAACAAAATACAAACTTTGGACAGTTTATCCACCACTTTCAGCACAATATGCAACACCTTACTTGCAAATTGGAAAAATACAATACAAAATTAAACAGACAGACCTTGTCAGTTCATTTTAATCAAATTTGTTTGGAGATTATATAGCAGACACACACACAAAAAAAATTTCAGACATTTCACATTACTCTTGAAATTTTAATACAATTGTTTTTAAGGGGAACATTTTCTGTGTTAAATTCCCAAAACTTTTTGGCAGAAACCCTTTGAAAAAAAGAAAAAAAAAAAGAAAAGAAAAAAAAACACACATATATATATATATATATATATATATATATATATATATATATATATATATATATATATATCTCAATGTATTTTATGTATGGATATTAATGATTGCAAGACTGGAAATTTTAGCTTCCTTTTTTGTAAATGCAAAAGTCACACCATTAAAATATTTTCCACAAATGGAAACATAAAACAAAGACACAAAATATGTCAATTCCACCAATTGGTCTTGTGTTCAGTTTCATAAAAATATAACCACTCCCACACACACCCGCCACCACATCTCTCCAGAGTCATAATGAATTCTCAGTATTTTTAGTTATGCATCTAAACTATTTTGACAACAATTCTTGTCTTTTAAAATGCAACTAGCAAGGTCACCGTGTATCAGCTAGGTAGAAGTGACTTTCAGGATTTACCATTTAATGAAAAATATTTTCTTTGGCTTAATCCACTGTAGGAAAACACAAGATGAAAAAAAAGAGTGGATTTGAGAAAAGCAATAGAAATGTATTAAAAAAAAAATTGTCACTTAAAAAATACAACACAAAATCATTTTTATTAAGCCTTTTGATAAAAATCAAAACAATATTTTTTATTCATTTAATATGTTATTTAGACTAGTATCATCATCTTTGTTGTTTTGTTCATGTGTCAATTAGTGGGGTGATAATTTTTTTCTTTACACACACACAAAAAAAAAAAAAAAAAAAAAAAGAATTGTGTAACAGGAACTCAATTTTTAAACAAGTAGCCAAATAATATGAAGAGGAGAATCAAAAAGATACTAGAAAAAGTTGGCAGTAAGGTTTCAAGTTCAATCACTGGTATTATTAAATAGATTAAAACTTTGTAAATAGTCCCAATCAAGGAAAAAAAAAGTTTCAGCAGAAGTAGGAGGAGGAAAATAGAAACGAGAGGAGGAAAGAAAGAAGGAAGGAAAGAACGGGGGGGGGGAGAAAGGAAAGAACGGGGGGGAGGAGAAGAGAAAACAAAGAATGGAGGAGGAGGAGAAGAGAAAACAAAGAATGGAGGAGGAGGAGAAGAGAAAACAAAGAATGGAGGAGGAGGAGAAGAGAAAACAAAGAATGGAGGAGGAGGAGAAGAGAAAACAAAGAATGGAGGAGGAGGAGAAGAGAAAACAAAGAATGGAGGAGGAGGAGAAGAGAAAACAAAGAATGGAGGAGGAGGAGAAGAGAAAACAAAGAATGGAGGAGGAGGAGAAGAGAAAACAAAGAATGGAGGAGGAGGAGAAGAGAAAACAAAGAATGGAGGAGGAGGAGAAGAGAAAACAAAGAATGGAGGAGGAGGAGAAGAGAAAACAAAGAATGGAGGAGGAGGAGAAGAGAAAACAAAGAATGGAGGAGGAGGAGAAGAGAAAACAAAGAATGGAGGAGGAGGAGAAGAGAAAACAAAGAATGGAGGAGGAGGAGAAGAGAAAACAAAGAATGGAGGAGGAGAAGAGAAAACAAAGAATGGAGGAGGAGAAGAGAAAACAAAGAATGGAGGAGGAGAAGAGAAAGCAAAGAACGGGGGAGGAGAAGAGAAAGCAAAGAATGGAAGAGAAAAAGGAGAAAACAGTCTTCAGTACTGAATACAATGTCCATCATCTAAATATTTGAACCATTGTACTCATTCATTTTTGTTTTTTTGTTGTTTATAGTGCTATCAGCTATTGTAATGACAAATGTACCACAAAGAACAACTCTCAAAATTATGGACAGTAATAATGCATGATCTTGTTTAAAAAAATTAAACATTAATGAAAATATAAAGAACATTAGACATTAACTTCCTCCTGACTTAATTAAAATGTTGTGCTTCCAAATACTTTAACACACTTTTTCACTGGGGCAATGCTTAAGTAATTAAAGTCATGGAGTTTGACTCCAACAACAATATTGCATATTTATGGATTCTTCAGAAATTTGACTCTTTACCAAGGGAAAAACAACTCCCAATTGTAGCAATAAATGTATACTGTAGAAGAACGATATAAAATTTCCAAGAAATTCTGAAATAATGGGTAGCAGTTGACTGTAAAACTTTATAAATATACGTGCATCAGAATGACCACAAAAATGACAAGAAATAATCATATTTTTTTCTTCTTTTTTATGAAATAGAAGAAAAAGAAAAGGAAATAAATGGCCCTTATGAAAAATATCAAACTTGTCACAATTTCCAGCAATGATTATGCACTGTAAATTGATTTCCTTTTCAAACTGCAGATTTCCAATTTGATAAATGGATAGAACTTGTGAATTTCACAAAGACAATGAATGTATGAGGCACAAACTAAAAAAAAAAAACAAAAAAAAAAAAAAAAGAAACCTCATTTCTATATTGCCAAATTGCTTTTATTATTAAGAGTGAAAAAGAAAAACTGGCACCCTAACCTCAAAAGAAACTGACAAATTTGAAGAAAAAAAAAAAAAAAAAAAAAAAAAAAAGTTTGTAAATCCTGTATTATTCATTGTTTCTGTTAGGAAAGTTCTCTAACACAAGACATTTTGAGAGTACTATTATATATATATATATATATATATATATATATATATATATATATATATATGTATGATAATCCCTGCCAGGAAAATAAAATATCCCCAGCCTATGGCACCTGCTCTGAAATAATTAGAAAAAATTCTAAAGAATCTAAATTATTATTATTAGGTTGGTGCAAAAATAATATCGTTTTTGACGTATTTTTTAACGTCAAAAAACGATATTATTTTTGCACCAACCTAATAGTTTTCAAATCATCAAGATCCAAGAATTTGATTGATCTGCACTTCAAATGCAGTTCTTGGGTACAAAATAGAAGAAAAAAAAAAAAAAAAAACATTAATACAAACACTTTTAAAATTTTAAATTGCTAAAATTATAATCTATTAAGTTTTTTTTTAATAATTTGTCAATGCTGGCCCTTCAATATTTCAAAACAAAACATGCAAACTAAGAAGAGCAAGTAAATTGAGACAAATATGGATGACAAACAATAGAACGGTTTATTTACCTGACTAGTGACAATACCTATTCCATGGTACATGAAGACATGTCCTTGTAATAAAACAAGCTATTATTCATTGCTATTAAGACATCTGCCAAGTGAAACAACTAAACCATTTGCTAAAATTACAAGTTTGATAGTCATTCAAATCCCTAAAGCAGCCTAAACATAGAATAATAAGTTCATTCTACACTGGATGCTCCACAACTTTGGCCCTATGCCAGACTAAATTAAGGAAATATAGAGAGATTATCCACAGAATAATGGTATATAAGGGATTGAGGGATGATGTACTAGTGGGTTTCTCACTGGATGCTCCATAATTGTAGTCTTGTGGCAAACTAAAACGTTAACTATGTTTTTTAAAAAGGATTTTAGTTAAGTTTTTTTTTCTTACTTTATAAAGCTCTTTGCTATTCAAAATAAAATCTTGCTAGATTCTTTTTAAAAGTTAATATTTTATTTGCATAAATGAAAGATTTAAAAACTTTCCAAAACTAATTTACTCCCCAAACATCTTTTGTTTGGCACTGGCTGCAAATTTCCAGGGTTTTAATACTACTGTATCTATAACAGAGTATAAAATAGATTTATACAATTGTGTATTTGTGTGTGTGTATATAAGTGGACAGACAGGTCTGCCTATGAAACTCTGTAGTCAGGATACTGAAGGTAACATCAATCATCTAAGTGACAAACTTTTACTCCTATTAACCATATATATATATATATATATATATATATATTACACACATGTAAGTCCTCATAATAGAGCCTTTGTATTTTTACTTAAACCAAAAATTTGTTACAAGATATGCAATAATTAACATGGTTCCCATTAATTTATACACAAATTTTTTTTTTTTTTTTTAAATTAATAATTTCAATAAAAATTTGATGTTGACAAAAAATGCTTTTCCATCCAAAAATTTAATAAATTCAAAAAATACAGAAAACTATAGACATTTTTGAAACTGTAATCTTTATATTAATTTGAAAAAAAAAAAAAAAAAAAAAAAAAAAAATTGTAACTTGCCTTGTAATGCAAACATTCTTTTAAAATTGCCATTTGTCTTTTACTTGATTAAAAAGTCAAATATCAAAAACTACATTGACAAATCTTTTTCTAGGAACAAAAAGAAAGAAAAGTTTTACCTATCATGTATATTTATGTCATTTCGTTGAAAGAGGAGGGGAGGACATTTTTGACATGTAAAGCCAAAAAAAAAATGTAGATTTCTTGGGGTGGGGGAAAAAGAAAAGAAAATTTTGCAATATAAAGCAAGATAAAATATATACAAAATCAATTTCAAAATTTTATGGATGGTATTACAGTTTGAAGTTACACAATTTTTTTTCATATTAGTATAGTTCAGATTTTAATGATGCTAACATCATTTAGTAGACTTTTCAGATGTTCATCAATAATCCAAAGTTTTGATTGATTGGCTATTTTCTGTATATATAAAATGTGAGATTTTTAAACTCTTGTAATTATATATATATATATATATATATATATATATATATATATATATATATTTTCACTGAATTTGACAAAAAAACAAAGGGTTTAAAAAAACTGTTGAAGATGGAAAGAAACTAAAAGAATTTTGTTTAGCTTCCGCCATCCCAGTAAAATGAGTAAACATTCATTAACAAATAAAAATGAAAAATATTTTTTAAATTTCTAAATAAAAAAATTTTTTTATATATATATATATATATATATATATATATATATATAGAGAGAGAGAGAGAGATAGAGAGAGGTTGTTAAAACAAAATTGTTTTATAACAAATAAAAAAAACATTAAAAAAAAAAAAGTATGTTTAGAAATGTGAAAATTAGACAAAATAATCATTTATAAATTTTCTTTTGAAACACTATTTGACTCATTTCTGTTTGAACTCTGAGGCAGTTATCAATAATTTTCAATTAGATTAACATACAATTGAACCAACAGTTAAGAGGAAAAAATTTTTTGATTACAATTGGATGTACAAAAAATCTAAAATATTAATAAAGAATAATTAAGACATTTTTGTGGAATAAAAATAAAAAAAACTTACAATGATAACGATGCCTAAATTTCCATGTCCAAAGTTTATGCAGAATAATTTCTGCCTTTCATGAATTTATAACAATTCAGAAATTAAAGAAAAAATAAAATGGAGGTGGGTGATAAAGTAAACATGTAAGGGGACTATGAATCCCCATGATTTGTATTATTTTAGGAATGTCTCACCCCCATTTGTAGAGAGGGAGAGGGAAAAAAAAAAGATATATATTTTAAATGTAGAGATCATTTCCAAAATGAAAAATAATGATCAAGACTTTTTTCATCAATTTATGTACGACAAAGTTATGATGATGGTTACTTTGTCAATCATACAAATTATTAAGTAGAATGAAATTTTATATTTCACTGCTCAATAAAGATAATAACAATGCATAAATTGATTAATTGCAAGTGGGATTTGAGACAGAAAAAAAGTCCCACATCACCAACAATTGTGATGAGAAAAAGAAAAATCTCATTCTGTGACAAAAATGAAGAGAAAAATAAAAGGGCAAGAGATCATTTCAAATATCTTTTAAAATGTAAATAAAATCATTAATTTACATTTGATTATTTCTGTAATGTTTTAATTGCCTTTAACAATAATGACAAATGAAAGTAAAATTAATCTTATGTAAATGAGATTAAGTGACAAAAAAAAAAAAAAAGAAAGGCAGCAGCAGTTGTAAATGAAAAAAAAAAAAAAAATCAATACTGATTGACAAAAATGAAGGAAGCAAATTGAATACCAAAATGATTCCCCAATAATCAGCAGTGACCGTATGCAATGATTTAAAAAAAAAAAAAAAAAAAAAAAAAAAAAAAAAAAAAAATTTTAAAATAATATTCATCACCGTCATATATCTCTTAAACAATTAGTTTATTCACTTTTCACGAAACATGTCTTCCTCCTTTGATCAGGCATTCAAATTGATTATTACACACACAAACATTGACAATCAAAAGTTATTTAACAGAGAGCAGCACATTACTTCACACTTTGATATTACTCCACTACGAAAACAAAGAAAAAAAAAATCTCTTTAATTTCATTATTTACATGTGGGCTAAAACCTTGTGATAACAAAGATAGGGACAATAGACCATATGTAAAGAATGAAAAATCCTCAAACTTATCTTAAAGCCCTCACTTTGGAAGAAATGTGGCTTTGCTGAGGTTTAAAAAAAAAAAAAAAAAAAAAGCCATAAAAGAATTTTTGGCAATAAAACTTGACACACCCACTCCTACTTCTGAATAATTTGGGGGCATTAAATTTCTTTTCCAGTTTTCAAAAGTTAAATGAACCCAAATGGAAATAGTCAAGTCATTTATTCACTGGTCAAAGTTCACAAAAATGTATTCTATTTGTCCCATTAATAACACAAATCTTGTATATTTCATCTGATGAAGAAAAAGAAAATTTGTTTTATCTAAAGCTTACAAGGTAAAAGTTGACAAATTCATCACAAATATCTTAACCCTTTACTGACCCCAATACTAAAAACTGATTTTTCTAATATTCTTTTAATTGTCAGTTTTATGAACTAACAGGTTTATCTTACATCATTGCAAACTAAACATTTAAGAGAAGAAATTTTATCATTCTTAAGCACAAAGGAATTAAAACATGAAAAGGACTAACATTTAGAGGCTGGTAAAATTGTCTTCCATCACACATTATATAAGATGAACAACTCACAAAATATAAGGCGTTTACTCTAAAACATTTTGTTGCAAGTTTTTTGTTTTTTTTTTTAAATATTTCCCTGTCAGTTGCATTTAAAACCTCAGATATTTCAATTGATATAATTTTCTCATTTTATTTTCTATTGAGAGAGAAAAAAAAAAAAAAACATTCCTGAGTTAAAAAGTTAGGGAGAGAAATGCAATTGCGAACATTCATTTTTTTCACCCCCTTTTAAATAAAACAAACTCTACATTAATGTTATTAAAAAAAAACAAAAAAAACAAACCTTGTAATATATTTTATAAAAAAAAAAAAATTGATCATTCCAATATAGATCTAAATTAATCAAGTTATAAGAAAATAATGTCTTAAGATGAAAGTGAGAGGGAGGAATAATAATGTTAACTAGACATAAATTGTCAACATTTGCACAAAATTCTTCAAAAATTTCCAGACTACAAGTTTATATATATATATATATATATATATATATATATTAGTAGACTCTCCCGCCATATCCAATGTCAAGCAACTCACATCCTAGGAACCAACAGCCATACACCAGCACACATGATTGTGCAGAACCACACTTTTCGAAGAGCCATATAAGATTTGACCAAGAATTATATTCAATCACATAGGTGGAAACATATTTTCATTACTAGGATTTCTTGAATACATAGACATAATAGACACAAAGTCTAAAAAATAAAAAAGGGGCATCTATTGCAAATACAAAGTGACCACTATAGATGTTTGAAACAAAAATCTCACATTAAAAATAAATCCAGTAATTCATATATATATTGTAGTTCACAGCTACTAATAAGCAGGAATTTTTTTTTCTCTCCTACTGATGGCCATGCTGGCCAAAACTAGTCAAAGAACCTAATTGAAATAATAAAACAAAAAATAATATACAACCCATTGTTTGAAAATTTTAATTTTTCAATATTCCTTTATTGTTCAAAACACACACACACATTATATATATATATATATATATATATATATATATATATATATATATATACACACACACACACACACTTGTGTGTGTGTATGTCTATAAAAAGACAATATGGATAAATCAAAAGGAAAACTTAGCTGACACATTTCATCCTCTGATGGACTTTATCAAGGTAAATGTGAGAATTTTTTTATTTTTTTTTTTTTTTTGCAACAAGTAAAAATATTACTTTTCCATTTTTAAATTTAAGAGACACTCAAATATTCATCAGGTTAACTGAAAAGTTATGTTAAATTATGGAAAATGCTGAGTGATAATTTAATGTCTAATAAACAAAAGTGTGTAAATGATGTTGAATCTTTTTTTATGCAATTGATATTTAAATTATTTTAGTATGGGATAAATTTATGTCTTTTATATCTTAAATAAAAGGTTTTGAATTTAATCATTTTCTTTTAATTTTTTGACATTTTTAGTCATCTATGTTGGCTTGGGAAAAAAATAATTCTCTTGGAAATGGAGGTATTTGAAAAAATCTGGGGTACAGATTTACATTTTGATAAGATTAATAAGCCTCTTCAGTTAACTTGATAAACATTTATGAATGTCTCTAAAATTTATTTTGAAAAACTAAGATCATTTTTACTTTTGTTTATAAATATTAGTTGGAAAATAATATCCTTACATTTGGCTTGATAAAGTCCATCAGAGGATGAGATGTGTCAACAAAGTTCTGTGTGTGTGTGTGTGTATATATATATATATGTATGTATACATATATATAAATAATGGCACAGTTTGATTCAACAAACTCAAGGGTTGAAATTTTATCTATGAAATACAACAGGTTTATTCAGTAATAAATCTCTTTGATTTTATTTATTTTTCTGATTTTAAGAGATAATTTATTAAATATAAGATATGAAAACCTTTCCAAATAAATTAAGGTTTTTGCAATGGTAAAGTAAATGCTAGCATATCCAAAAATATCTTTAAAAAAGAAAACTTTAAAAGACTTTAATATGTACAGGTTTTATTCTAGGTTGTCACATCAAGAAACATTAGGGTTTGACCACAAAATCCATGTAGAGATTAAAAAGAAAATGTGATTTTTATTTTCATTAAATTAAAAACAAGAGAAGCAAATAAGTTTCATTTAACTGATCCCTGAGATCTTAACAATTCACTTACAGACTAAAAACAGATTAAAATTATAAAAATGCTACTAATTCCACAGGAAAGAAAAAAATAAAGGAAACAAATTTTTAACCTTGTGAATTGATATATAAAATCTATACAGATAAAATTTTATTTAGGTAATACTGGATTTAAAATCAGTTTGTTTAGCCCTAATATTTTTTGACACTTATTTCCCAAATAAGTTAGAGATCATCAATTTAAAAAAAAAAAAATTTCAAAGTGATTTCCTTAAAATTAGACATAAACCTATTAAATTACTCAGTTTTAGAGATACAGAACATATTTTCAAAAATTTACTTGAAACAAAGTAATATCTTTGATGGTAGCAGATATTTTTATTTTAATTATGTAAAAATTTAGTTTTAAATTCAAATTAAAAAAGAAAAGTTCAAATCAATTTTGTAAGGTTGGAGAATTTTTTTTTTTTGTAAACAAAATCCTACATTTCCTAATCTATGGGCTGAACATTAAGGCTGAGACAGAGAAAGGAGAAAAAGGGACCCTTGGACAATTAACAGGAATTCTCTATTGAATTTTCCATGCTTTTCTAAAAATAAAACTGAATCTATAATTTAATCCTAACTTAAAACACTAAGTAAACATACAAACTCAATGATTAAAAGCTGGAATTTTAAGAACCAACTTGATATTAGAAAAGATATTTTAGCCACAGAATTATAAAAAGTTATTGTGATAAATTCACTCAAAACAAAACTATTTAAAAATTCACTCAAAACAAAACTATTTAAAAATTCACTCAAAACAAAACTATTTAAAAATTCAGGTCAAGAAAGCAAAACGAAAGGGAGATAAATCAAACAGCGTTATGTAAATAAACATCTTTCTATGACTAAAACATGCATTTTCAAGTGTATAGAAAAATTGTTAGTTCAATTCTATCTAAAACATTTTAATATTCAAATTGGAGGAAAAACTAGGTTGAATATTATCATTTATTAGAGTTGGGTCAAAACAATTTAAAAATTTGCAAATTGAAATTTAATGACAGATTATCTAACATGGGAAATTTTGATTAATAGCCTTTTTTAAAGCAATAAAACCACCCAAATATGAAAACTTAATTATATAGCAATGAAGCCTTTAGGAATCTAGTAATAAAAATACTAATGAATTTCTGTAATATTCTACAAGAAACAGCTTTTGCTTTGAAATTTAAAGCAAAAATATTTATTGTAGCTGATAGTAATATGGCACTAAAACAAATTTCAGTTTAGTTACCTCGTTCTCCTTGCAGGGAAATGGGTAGAAATTTATTTTTAAATCTTGTAAAATTAAAATCCTGAACAATTTTTCAATTTCTTTTTAACTACTATATTCATCACTTATAAAATATAAGTGAATCCAAATAAGATATTATGACAAGTAAATTCAAAATTTGTGTTAATTTGAATTTCTCTCTCACACATCCAAGGCAAATTAATATACACACCGCTCAGGTATTATAACCTTTAAAACAATAGAGAAATATTTCAGAAAATGTTAAATAAAAATCACTATATCAATCATGTAATGCATATGGATTTCTATTAGGTTGGTGCAAAAATAATGACGTAATGATGTCGTTTTTTGAGGTATTTTTTAACGTCAAAAAACGACATTATTACATTATTTTTGCACCAACCTAATAAATCAAAATCATGCAATATACATAAGACAGTCATTAAGACGAAGGAGAAAAAATGTCTTAATATATATTGCTTGTGTAAGTTTGTGTGATGCACACACACACATATATATATATGTACATATAAAATGAAATGGACTAATATATTTTAATATTTTTTTGTTTATACATTATTGTTATAGATACAAATATTTAAGTAAATGCTCTGTTTATAATAAACAGTATTAACAACATTACCAGCTTGAATGTCCGAGAAATCTCAGAGAAAATATGTCCTCCAACAGGAATCAAACCTGTATCCTAAACGGAACCGCCATGTAGCCTCATGTGCTATACCATTTAGCTACAGAGAAAGCATCTGGTTAGCAAGGCTAAATTACTATTTTTAATACTGTTTATTATAAACAGAGCATTTACTTAAATCTTTATATCTATAAAAATAACATATAAATAAAAATATATTAAAATAGTCCATTTCATAATATATTATGTCATTTCTTTGCTATATATATATAACACAAACATATATAAACAAACTGGTTTGATTTCTTGGTACAAAAGTAGGTCAGGATTATAAATTGTCAACCTAAAAGAAAATTTACTTCCAACAAAAAAGAAAAAAAAAAAAGAAGAAAAAGAAAAAAAAAGAAAAAAAAGGAAAAAAAAAAAAAAAAAAAATGAAAAAATTTTGTAGTAGTCTTAAAATAAAGCAAGTTGCCCCCCACCTTAGAATAAATATTCAATCAAATGAATCTTTAACAATGGCATTATTAAAGTATATGCTGCCATGCAGGTAAAGAAAAAAAAAATTCTAACCAGTCAATTTTTGTTTCAGATTTTCCAAAATATGGCTACAACCCCAAAATTCCTATTAAGGAATATTCTTTGGAAATTGCATCTTCAATTTAGAAAATATTTCCTTAAAAATTGCAATATTAAAAAAAAAATTAAATTACAAATACTTGATAATTTTTTCTTAAATAACAAAGAGAAAATGTTAAGAATGGAATTAAAAACATTAAAAAAAAATTACAAAAACAAATTATCCAAAATTTGTTAAGTTTTTATCTTGTTTCCATTTCAGATATTCTTTAGGAGATGGCAGGATTTGAGGAATTAATTTCATATGACCAGCAATTACTATGAATTATACCCAATTTGCAAATGTCAAGTAACTGGGCATTATCATCTCCTATAATGGCTCCTCCTTGCATAGAGAAATAGATGCCTGAATCAGCAACAAAGTGCATAATGCTGTATCTTTCCTTCACTTCTTTACAGATATGACTCATGGATCCTGTTCTGTAAGTACAATGATTGGAATCCGGTGGTAGGACCACATCACCCACCAACCTTGAGGTCCTGGACATTAATATCTCCTCCAACAGTATCTAATAACTCTGGTGGGTAGAGCATGCTATCTGCTTGAGAAAACACTGAATGCCAAATTATCTGCCATTTAGAAAATTGGCATGTGGCAAAAGATAAAAGGGAGAAGAAAAAAAAATGGTTATAAAGATTCCATTAAAATTAGCTGAAGTATGTAAGCCATAGTTCATCAAGCCTCTGAAAATTTTGAAGAGACCCAGCATCAAAATCATCACTGCAGGAAAACAACAGCCCATAGCAATGTGATTATAACTGACTTTCAGTGTCTGCCAGTCAGATTAAAAAGCCATCTGAGAATTCACAGATGAATATAGAAAACCATCTTCAGATCCAAGAACGTTGCATATTCAAAATAAATATTTCTTAGATTAACTTCCATATGATTCACAAACTCTTTCACAATACAATCAACTTAATCGTAACATATACATACTAAGGATATGTTTATTTTTTTTTTTTTTTTTTACAATTCTTAATATATTTCAAATATAAATTTATTAATACTATTCAAAATAATTATTAACAAAATTCTCTATTATGTTTTTCCTAAATTAAATCTATCCTAAGCAACAATGTGAGACATTAAACTAATATTTATAAAGTATTTCATTTGATGCTATGGGATGAGAGAAGAAACTGAGATGGAGAGGATATTGTTATTTTGAAAAGTTGTAATTGAAATTCTAATTTAACACTAAACTCTAACATCAACAGGAAATCTGGAAGAGATTTGCCTCAGCTGAGGTAAAGCTCTTCATCACTATGACAACTGTTATAACATTTCAAACAATTTTCATTTCAACTGTTAATGTTCTTTGTGTAAAAATACAAGACAGCTTCTAAATTGACTTGGCAATTTGTAGCAAGTATTTTAAACATACAAATGAAATCTACTCAATCCAGATTTTGCAATAACTAACTTTTTAAATCAATCACTGTACTTAAATGATTTGATAAGATAGCAATTAGAATGTCACAAAGATTGGTATTAAATAAAGATTTAACAAAACCTTTTCTTTTGCAAATTTTCATTTACCCAAGAAATCTAATATCAGTAGCATATATTGCCTAAGATTCTCCAATAATGAAAAGGAAAACAGTGGAGAGAGAGAGAAAAAAAAATGAGGGGGGGGGAGAAAAAAAGGGAGGAAAAGAAAAAAAAAATCAAAAAAAAATAAGGAAAAAAGAAAAATGGAAAAACAAGAAAAAAATGAAAGGAGAAAGATGAAGGGAGGGGGAAAAGTGGTGTAGATGCATAAAAGTGAAAAAAAAAAATAATAAAATAAAAGGTGAAAGAAGGAAAAATGGGAGGGAAGATGAAAGTGAAGAGATTAAAAAGGGGTGGAGATGCAAAAAGGGGAAAGCGTGAAAAGGGGGCAAAAAAATGATGAAAAAGGAACCAAACCCTAAGACATGATCATCTGTTGGTACACAAACCTCTGGATATTTTAGGTAAAATATATACAATTTCCAAATTGTATAATATCAGTAAAGAGCAGCAAATGGCTAGTACAAAGTTGCTCATATGAAGAGCCTTATTCTACTTACACATGTAAGATTATTTAATTTTGATGATGGGAAGCCAGAGTACTCTATCAGGTTTCCAACAGGTCAAATTGAAACATTTTAAACGGTAAAAAAAAAAAAAAAAAAAAATTATATTATATATATATATATATATATATATATATATATATTAGAGAGAGAGAGAGAGAGAGAGAGAGGTAAAGTGAATGTCATTACAGACAATAGCAACAAGAAAAAAAAAAAATCTAGCTTGCATGATTCTAGTGAGGGCACCAGTGTCATTGATTGTGATTTCTAATTATTTATCTAGACTACCTAAAACCCTTGAAAAAAGAAAAAAAAAAGGACATTTTCTATCTTATTGAATGATTAATGTTTAAATCATTCCTTCAGGCTAACATTATTACCATCTTTAAGTATAATGCCAGCATTTTTGCTTGAACAAGTGATTTCTGATTCAGTATAAATCCTAGTAATATTCTAGTTTGCAACAAATCTCTCGTTTTTAAAAAAGATTTTTTCTAAATGTGATAATCATTTTCTGTGATAAACTCTTCATCATTAGGATGATAGTTTCATTGTCCAAGTAGAATTGTAACTTTAAAAACTTTAACTTTTTTCTATTTTCCCACTCCCTATTGATAGGTTGTTAAAACAGAGCAAAAACTGAAAAAGCTTTTCCTTCTTTTGAGGTTTTGTTGAAAAGAAAATGTTAACTTGGCCCGTCAACAGGAGTTCAATATTTAGATATTTTCATTGCAATAGTGTTTTGTTAGGGGAAAAATACACCAACGGTCTAATGAATAAAAAAAAATATCTTTTTCTATTTCCACTAAATCAAAAGAACTCCCTATACTTTTTCTATTTCCAATGGATCAAAAAGAACTTAAAATCTTTTATTATTTCACCAAAGTTCAGGTCAAAAATCAATTCTTAATATTTATCAATGACTAAACTAAGATAGATGTTATCTGCCCCCAGTTTGAAACCCCCAAAGAGGGTGTGTGTCTGATTTTTGAGGGGATAAACCACAAACACACATGGGTATTATTCTCTGGAAACAAAAAGAAAAAGCTACTACAGTTAAAGCTCAATCAATGAAATCTCTATAGTTTATGAAACCCATCAGCAGTCCATTATGGTACTTGACCAGGTTCAAAAAGTGAAATACAAGTTGGGATTGTCTTAGCCCTCACCTAACACCCAATTATTTTAAACTCAAAACCTATTTTGATAATTCTCTATTGTTTTAGTATGTTTCTAAATAGAAAATGATTGGCGGTATTTATCCAATTATTTCTAAGAAATTGACAATGAAAAATCAAAGTCATGCAAGTTCTTTGATGGTCAATAGATGTATGTTTAGCAAATGAGAAAAATTTACAAGAGTTCATATAATAAAGTTTACTTGAGCAGGAGTAAGATTACACACTTCAATGACTGTCAGTGTCAATTTCTTTTTCAATAATAGAGATGCTATGATATATTTTTATCTGGAACTCACCAAATCATGAATCAGCTGCTAAAATGTCCCATCCCTGATTCTCTGAAAAAATGGAAAAGAATAGCTACACAGAATTTCAGAAAGTTACTTTAACGAAAGCATCATGACTTATGAGCATCTCCAATATGAATGACAGATTAAAAAATTGTGACTATTGACATTCAACAAGGCATGCTGAAAAGAACCTGATGCTTTCTGATGTAGAATTATATGAAACATATCTGTAAATTCATAAATAGATTGTTTCCTCTTTAAAGAAGCTAACCTAGACTATAGAACTGTTTTGAAAATAAAATATTTTAATAATATTGTTTTACAGATAAACAATTTTAGGAAATCAAAAACTACAGAAAAAATATTTTGGTGAAATAAAATTGGCATCAAAATAAATCTTGATAAAAAGCAAAAGGATTGATAGGTTTATGAAATTCAGATTTTAAAGAGTCTAGACTATTTCTCTTAAAGTTTAATAGTTTTAAAAATATATAAAATTTTTGATAACTCTCGAAAAATCAAATTCAACTTTTCCAAGAATCTTAAGTACAATTAGTAAAATAATAATTATAAAAGTTCTAAAAAAAAAAAAAAAAAAAAAAAAATATTCCAAAATTCATTTTAAATTAAAAAATAAAGTCCATCAGATAAAGAACAAATGTTTACAACTTTAAACAGTAAAAAAAAAAAATAACAATGGCTTAATTACTATTTCTTTATAAACTAGTGGGAAAACCTAATTTCTTTTAATGAAGTAAAAAATCTGTGTTAAATTTAAACACTAAAATTCTTAAAAATATTTAAGTTGAAAGTTTTCTATAAAACAAAACACTTAATGAGAAATTCGACAAAAAAATATATGAAAAAATAAATTTTGAGATTAAAAAAAAAATCAATTATCATGAAATACAAATACAAAACAATTCTACATATTAAAAATGTTGTTTAAATACTTTTAAATAAACTTTCAAAATGAAAACGTTTTTAAAAAAAAAAAACAACAAAAAAAAAATAACATCTGGTTATTCAACAGAATCCAGTATTGCTTTGATTTTATTTGTGTTTCTTCTTAAAAGGACTTAGAAATATTCGACGGATTTGGGTAATCTATCAGCTGAAATGCTGGTTTCAAAATAACACTCAGTTTTATAGAAAAAAATAAAATATGGAAAAAAAAAATAAAATATGGAAAAAAAAAATAAAAAACAAATATGGAAAAAAAAAAATAAAAAACAAATATGGAAAAAAAAAAATAAAAACAAATAAAATATGGAAAAAAAAAATAAAAACAAATAAAATATGGAAAAAAAAAATAAAAACAAATAAAATATGGAAAAAAACAAAAAACAAATAAAATGTGGAAAAAAAAAAAAACAAAATAAAATGTGGAAAAAAAAAAAACAAAATAAAATATGGAAAAAAAAAAAAAAACAAAATAAAATATGGAAAAAAAAAAAAAACAAAAATAAAATATAGAAAAAAAATATGGGGAAAAAAAAAAAAAAATATGGAAAAAAAAAAAAAAAGTGTCATTGAAGTTTATATTAAAAAGATTAAAATTTCAATTGGTTTTCAACTTTTTTCATTTTGCTGAAACTCATCAGCAACTCATGTATGACCTTGGTGGTACAACCAACAATCTGGTGGACCACAACTTATTAATAGATGGCAGCATAATTAAAAGAAGAAAACAATTGAACCAAGAAAATTTTCTAAAGTAACCAACATGGGCATGAAGTTATTTTTTTTTTTTGGGGGGGGGGTTAAAAAAAAAAAAAAAAACGAGTGTTCATACATGTATGACATTTAACATGCGTCTTGTATGTAGATACACACACACACACACACACACACATACATACATACATTCATTCATACATTTTATATACAAACAGAACCACTTGTATGTGCATTATATTATATATATATATATATACACACACATACATACACGTATGTGCACACACATATATATATATATATATATATACACACACACACATACATACACGTTATGTGCATATATATATATATATATATATATATACTCATGCATGCACACACACATTTTATATATATATATATATATATATAGATGAGAGAGTGAGAGAGAGACGTATGTGCATATATACAGACACACACACTTGTATGTACTTATATAAAGATGTACATGCAAGAATAGAGAAGAGGTAGAGATTCATCCATTTTTTTACATTTTTTCATAGACTTATTTAAGTCACATGAATTCCCTTCCTTTCTTGCAAACATCAACTCAAAATTCTCATCAGACTGGATGTCTTTTTCAACGTGTCCAGTTTTACAAACACTATGTACATCAAATTGTATTTACATATATCCCATAATTTGTTTTGTTCCATTCACAAATCAAATGTCAAGTAGCATAAATACCTCTTTTACTTGTCTTACATCCCACAGGTGAAACAAACCAGAGAAAATTTTGTAGTGATGGGGAGCAAATAAGAATTTTTTTTTTTTTTTGCTTTGTTTTTTTTTTCCTTTGTTGTTTTATGAAGCTGATGTATCTTCAACCTTCACAGAATCAAAAACTCTTAACACTACGTTTGGCCAGGACTTTGAAGATAACAAAAGCTATACACACGCCACACAATATTCAGACTTGCAACAGAGAATAGGTAGCATTTAACAGGTCCGAAGTTATAAGATCATTACACGAGACAGAATTTCAAAGATGCATTAAAAAGAAAAAGGCTCTCAAACTGAACTGTTTACACAGAAACTGATGAAAGAACAAAAATATTCAACTTTTGTCAGACTAACATCAACTACAAGCTTAGAGAACTAAGTTGATAAAGAAATGTATCAAGACAAATATAGCATTTCATCCAATGATATCAAAGCAGACAATATTTACCATATATATATATATATATTATATATATATATATAGATAGATAGATAGATAGATAGAACAAGTCATAATTATCTGAGCACAATGACTTTTTTCCTATAAATTAAAGGAAATGATAATAGTGAAAAAGATAATGAAATAGGCTAAATAGATACGTTTAATTACGGCTGACTTTAAAAAATACACATAACTTAGCATAAAAACTTGCCTAAAGTTTTGATGACAAAAAAGGATATCTTCAGTATAAAAAAAAATCTATACCATCTGCCTTGAGATAAATCTAATGGATAGATAGGTTTTAAGGATTAATGAACAGAAAATAAACAGACTGACCTAGGTTAATAGCATCAAAGGTTTGTAGTAGCCGTATGAAAGACCTGCACAAAATTAGAGATCACATCAATAGGTAGCTAAGAAGTAGATGGGCATGCTACATGAAATTGAAATGCATATAAAACACATGTATCGGAAAGGTATATCCTTGTCCCTTAACATATTTACACACACAGAGTCTGAGTAGACTTACCTGAAGTCTGCTCCCCTACCCAATCCTAACAGACCGATCAAATATTGCAGCTATCAGAAGGTAGCATTTGAAAGGTGACAATTATTGTCTACAATGAATTCTCAGGATACCCCCCTCTTTACATTGTAATGCCTTAATATTTTAACTTGTTGCAATTTGTTAGATCTGTTTTATTGTAGTCAATCACCCATTTTTTTAAAAATCTTAATTGAAATATTCCAAGAGAGAAACTGAAAACAAGGGTTTTACATCTAACTTTACATAAGAATACATGTTTACTGTCAAGCAAAAAATATATTTCTTCTTTTCAAAAGAAATGATATAAAAGACAAAACAAGATAAAGATGAAAGCTGATGTAAATAAAATAAAAAATAAAAGGTTCCTCAAATAAAAAAAATTTTGAATTGAAAAGAAAATTTAATTTTTTTTTTTTTTTTCTTTTATAGAATAAAAATATCTTTTTAAAAATTCTGGATGCTTTGCATTTCCAAGAAAAAAAAAAAAAAACAGTTTGTGTCCAAGATCAATAAAAGCAGGGAAAAAAAACATCAACAAGAGAATAACAACTATCATGTCTGGATGATCTTGGTGATTGAAAGCAGAAATAAAAATTTCTGCTTTAGTAAAAAGTGGTAGCAATAAAAAAAAAAAAAAAAAAAAAAAAAACACTTTTTCATTTAGCAAATAAATTGTTTTTAAAATTTGAAAAAAAAAAAAAAAAAAAAAAAAAATCAAAGTCCCAAGCAGACAAAATAACAATGCCAATAAAATATTGCTTCCAAAATTTGTCTATTAAAACCAGCCTGAAAGAGTGGCTGGAGAGGAGGTCATTTGAACTTTCAGTCTGTGATCCTCACGGCTTTCAGGATTCTGGTAGGGGTTCATTAGGGCTTGGGTTCTGAGAGGAGAAGAAGTGATTAAAATTTTTAGTGTGGGATCTTTGGGAGACAGGGTCATCGGGTGGGTGGGCGGTCGGTGTTCAGTTTTGGATTTTGGAGTGGGCTCAGAGTTTTAAAATCTTTATTATTGTATAGTTTTGGCCATTAAATCTATCCTTTCTCGAAAGGTTTCTTAATTTTATATATTTGTTATACTCTGATCAAAGCAAAAATCAATTTTTATTTAAAAAAATAAATTTTTTTTTTTTTTTTTTAAAAGATAAATGAAATTAAGAATTGTAATCATTTTCCCTTTTTTGTTAAAATTTCAGTATGTACATTATTTAACTGTAAGAGGCAGCATTTTAGTTGTACACATGACAAGTTACCTTGTGTATAGGTGTGGATGTATGTATGTGCCTGGAATTTTGTTGAAAGATAGCAGTACATGATGTTTGTGTGTGTGTGTGTGTGTGTGTGTGTTTCTATTGAGATGAGGTTGGTGTCAAAAGTTAAACATAGACATAGGTAGGTAAGTAGACAGGCAGGCATGCATACAAGTACCCAGATCTACTTATTAATTACATTGGAAGTTTAGTAGTAAATGTATGTCTATGCACTTGTGTAGATATCTAAGTGTGTATGTAAGCGGATAAGCCTGCAAGAGAGTAGACAGGCATGTAAGTGTGTATGTAGCTAAGAATATAAAATGATGTATGCAATGTTGTTCAAAAGATATGCAAGAAAGGATGTGTGTGGAGTTTTGAAGTCAAACAGATGTTTGAATCTAGATAGATATAATTGGTAAGTAAATGAAGTACACATACATCAACATGTAGAGTATATAAATCAAGTTATTGCTGCAATAGCAACAAAATCTTTTTTTTTGTCAAGTCTTTTTTTTTTGTGTTTTTTGAGAGAGAAATGCAAAGGAAATAAAAGACTTTTTTTGCGCTTTTTCAATATACATCATACAACTTGCTAGCTAATGACAAAATATTCTTTTGACAACCTACAAGCAAAGTAGGTCATTCATTTTGTTTTTCCTTCAAATCTCTCACTAGAAATTATACATTTAATCATATCAACACACACAAAAACTGTGTGTACATATATTTGTGCGCGCACACACACACGTTTTGTCCTCAATGGCTAGGGGTATCTTTGAATTACCCAGTAGCATATAATTTTTTATACTTTTCCTAATGTAATCAGAGTTGAGCTCAGATCAATACAGACTTTGTAGGACTGAAACAGAGTATAAATAGAAATGTTATTGATTCAGCCAAAATGTAGCTCCTTCCTAAATATCAACAATGCATTACAACAATGGAAGTAGATGACAAACTAGAACTTTTTTTTTTTTTTTTTTTTTTTTTTTTTTTGGAAGCCAGTCTTGTATATAACAAAACAGCAACATCCTGAGATCGGAAAAGCAATAACTGTTGCTGTTGCTATCACTGCTGCAAGTAGCTGAAGCTGATGCTACTACTGTCATCACCACCATGAACAAATTCCACTGCTTCTTTCCTAAACGATTCCTTTCCCTGCTGCTCTTAGGTCTTTATACTCCAATGTTTCTATAGCAGCCTAGCTCTTAGTATGAAGTGGAATAAGGAACTTATGCCCAAAAGGAGAAGAGTATGTGATGCCCACTTGGGCCATAACCTGACGTGGTAATCCGAGATCACACAGATACACCTGTCCACATTGTTCCCTGAGGTTGAGTGGAAGACACAGACTGAGGCACCATTTGGCTTGAATTAGACTCCCTTGCTGTGGAGGGTCAATAGCCAAGACTGGGGCTTTGCTGTTGTTGGCCCACTCTACCAAGGTCCTATACCATGATTGGTCCCTGAGAACCATGTTCTCATGATTGTCCAAAGCATTAATGATTATATCAACAGTTCCTTTTGGTAAATCTGAAAGTAACAAACAATTACTTTTCTAAGAATCAAAAATAAACAAGCCAGGACAAAAATTATAAAAATCACTTAATACGAAAATTTTAAGCAACAAAAGAAACAAAACAAAACAAACAATTTTGCAAGTTAAAATATTTTCTTTTCATTTTTATTTTTCACTAATGTTTTGCATCAATAATGTCTGAGGATTAAGACATTGCATCAATAACTACATTCAAGTGAAGTTAGACATGAAATGCACTAGGAAAAGAAAAAAATAAAGAGATCATAGACAATAAGGATTTAAATTAATAATCATCTCTAATATAAACTTTAATAATTTTAAAGCTTTTAGTAAACAAGAATATTATGATTTATTAGAAGCTAAAGAGAATGATTCCAATTTCTTACCTCGAGCACAAGAAGTTTTCTGCCCATCAGTGAGATCATATAATAATAATTCTTCTTCAACATAATGGTCCATTTTCACAAAGTTTGGCACATAGACAAAAGTTTTTACATTATGATTGGCTAAAAGACGAGCACAGGTAATTCCCTGAGCTCCTTGAATGTGAGGACCACAAAGAGCCACAATTGTAGGCAACTGGTGGTCATTCTTGGGATTTAACCTGAAATAAAAAGTTAAATAAAATTTAAAAAAAAAAAAATTTTTTTTTAGAAATACAAGAACCCCATCATTCCTCCAGTTAGAGTTCTCTAAAGAAGAATGGCACAAATATGGTAAAGTCTCCTTTAGACAATGAAAAGTGAAACGTTAATGTTTAAATTTGTTATATAAAAGTATGGATTGGAATCTGACAATAAAGATAAATGATATCAAAAGTATATATTAATTTTCTAAGCATAGCTTAGATGTGGCACAAGACCAAAAGTATGGGGTACCCAGTGAGGATCAAACTCACTATTCAGTCGTTACTGTTTTAGCGAGAAAAGCTTGCTAACCATTACACCACGCCAAGGTGCCCTTATCAAAAGTATATATATTTAGTATAGGAACCTTGTGATTTTCTTATTGAAGATCAAATATATAATTAGTTAAATCACTAACTGAAAATAAAACAGACTTAAATAAAACAAAGAAATAACAATATGATTATGTAAATCTATATCATTTGATGAAAGACAATATTGACAAATAAGGGCATCTGACCTGTGGCTGCCTCCAACAAGTTGTAATATCATTTCAGTGGTTGATCTGCCAACAGTCTCCAAGCGTCTCGACTTGGAAAACCCAAATTCTTCAGCAGTAGAGAATAAACGTGATCGTAGATCATAAGAAATACAAGGAACAATAAGACCAGAATCTAAAGAAAGAAAATAAAAAAAGAAACAAAGATCAAATAATGGCGCTTAATCATTGATTTGTGATTTTAGTTTGAGCTTTGGTATAAAGCATCATCGTTGTAGCTAAAAGATGTTTTTTAAAAGGTATTTCATTTCAATGCACAAGTAAGGAATATTTGGGATTTGTAAAATTTGTTTTCTATTAAAATTCATAACACAGAAGGCAGGAGATGTGTTTTATGAAATTTTACATATATTTACTAAACTGAATCACCCCAGTTTATGTTTAATAAAACTGTTTTAGGATTTATTAAAATCTTATTGTATAAATAATAGAAGAAAAATGTTTAGATAAAAATAAAAACTGAAAAAGAAATAGTAAAATCAATTTTTCTAAAATAAAAACCTCCCACCATAAAGGTATTTTTTTTTCAAAGTATTTTTAAGTTTATTACTTCCACAGCAAGAACCATAACAAATCTGTTTGCATCTATGTGAAAAGGTTTTTAACAACAATAAACAATTGCAGAAACTATTTTATTTCTTGCCAAAAAAAAAAAAAAAAAAAAAGAAAAAAAAAAAGGTTTCTCTTAAACAAATGTGAAAATTTTTTTGTAAAAACGAGTGTACCCATGTCACCAAAAGTGACAGCAATTATTACAAAGATTTAATATTGATATGCAGTGAAACAAAACCAGAAATAAAGAATTCAGAATTCACAACTAAAATACATTTATTGATTACATTATTGATTACTCTTAGCATTATATAAATTGCTGCTTGCTCAATATTTTTTTTAACATTAAAAATTTTATGTGCTTAATATAACAGCGACTCAAACGGGAAACACCCTGTTGAAAGAAGATAAGCAAAAGAGTAACAAAAATGGCAATGACAAAACATATCTCAAGACCAAGTTAAAGCAAGATGATCACTTCGTAGAGATAGGTATGGTTGGTTTGGTTTGTCTTACACCATACAAACCTCAACAGGTTATTTAATGCCAACAAAATTTTTATTATTTGTCTATATTTCTGAGATGAGGTATTATGTACACATTATTTTTTATTACTGATAATTTTTTTTCTTCTTTTTTTTCAAAAATGTATGGCAATATTTTTTTTAGAAAGTATTTCTGGTATTAAAACCTATTTTTACACTTTCATAGTGTTTTTGACCCCAGTTTGGGGGTTAATTATTTACCCATGGCTGGGAACCTAACAGGTGCTACCACTTCAGGTCAGGGTGGACCTGGGAACACAAGTAATTAAGAGGTGGTTCCATGCTCCTCAAAACCTCCTGATCAGAAGCTTGCTGCTGGACGTAGTTTATAGTCTTACCCAGGATGTGAGAAAGTTACGGTCTCCTCAGAAGAAAGGCTTGAACAAATAAGACTGCAGGCTTAGAAATGTGGTAGTAAGGGGAACAGATTACTTGAACGATTCATTTTGTTTGGGAACTAATTTTTGTCTAAATAAAAGATAAACATTTTAATTGTATAGATTATAAAAATGACTACAGAAAATAACCACCCATAAATTACCTTAGGTTGATTTACCTAACAGGGCATAACATGAAGGATATAAATAAGTGAATACAGAACAGTATTATATAGTTTTTTGAAAACATATTTACAAACTTTCATCCAATTCTTAAGTATGTAAAGCGTTAAGTACATAAAAAAAAATTGTTAAATATGTAAAATATGAAGTTAAAAAAAAGAAAAAAAAGAGTGAATTTAAATTTCATTCATTACATAAATTATGAAAATCCTAACTGTTGTAACCTAGGGAAGGTTACTGAATAGAATCGAATAATCACACAAAGGTTGGTACTGAATGATAATACTTAGGACAAGAAGAAAACATAACATTCACAAGCAGCACGTAGTAGTCAACTGCTAGAAGTGTGTCAAGTGAATTCCACAATGAATCTCCAACTGCAGATCAACATACAGTATTTGCTACTGTATTTATGTGAATGGGGACATGCCCATTATCGTCCTTAGGCATGCTACTACACTAACAATGTATAACAATGACAAATATAGAGAACAAGTTTGAAAAATAAAAATTTAACCATATCTCGATATTAATATATAAGCCCTAAAGTAATAAAATTTCATATTGGAGCAATCAGAAAAAGTGATTGTCAAAATTAAATTTTAAACAGAATTTTATTTCTAAATCTTCTTGAAAAATAAAAAAACCAAGAGAAGAATTTGTATTGAAATAATAAGTCTTTAACTCACCAGTAACATATTCCTTGTCTGAAAAACAAGGTACTTTTATCTTACATAGAACAACAGGACCAGACTCTAGGATATTTTCATCATGTCGATATTTTGAAGGCTGTTTTCTATCGTTGGCTCGTATCACCTCTGGCAATGAGTTTTCCATTTCCTGAAAGAATGCTTTTTTATCAAAAAGTGCCAAGTTCTTCTCAAAATCAAATTCCTTAAGGAAGGACTCAGAAGGAGCACTGAAACAATCTTCACGGTTCATCAGTTTTCGACGGCAATCTATTTTCCGCGATGGTGTTGCTTTCTTTCGAGTTTCAGAGGCTAGAGAAAGAAAACAAAAAAAAATATTCCTCAATCAGGATAAAACATTTTCCAACCCAAAATTGGCATGAAAACAGAAAAAAAAAAACAAAAAAAAAAACAGAAAAAAAAACAGAAAAAACAAAACAAAAAAAACTTTTCTTATAAAAAAAAATAATAAAAGATATTGGAAATGTCATTCTCTAAAGCAGGGTTTCTCAACCTGGCAATGTTGGACCTTCATACCCACAAAAAGTGTCAAAAGGACAGTTTTTTCCTTGACACTGCTATTATTTTAACTACCTTCACTCCTTGGCAATGTTTGTTTTAAAAAGGAGAGGATTAGAATTTTAATAAAACCTAAACATATGATGAAAGTGAATTTATGTATTTTTTTTCTTGAGAATTGACAACAAAAATAATAAATACTATTTACTTATTAAATTGTTTTTTTTTACATTTATTTTATCATTTATTGGAGGGTGGTGCCAATGGAGGTGGAAAAGGAAAAAAAAAAAAAAAAAAAAAAAACAACATTCTTTTGACACTAAAAAGTGTCAAAAGGATGTTTTGTTTTTTTTTTGGTTTTATTTTTGTTTATACACAGGCATTAAAGTCCAAGATTACCCTTGATCTTTTTTGTTTCTACTTCAGAGAGCACTTGTAGAATAACTAAAATTTGGGGTGTGCTTTAAATTTTAATAAAAAAATAGTCATGAAATAGAAAAATAATAAAAGACGTCTCCTGAAATAAGCATTTATTTTTAAGATTGTATATTTAAGTAGGCTTGTGTGAAAACTGTACTTAAATATTCTTTGGCCTTGTACTCTCATCAATACATTTAATATTTTATCTATTATTGAAAGATTAAAGAATTTAGCATGCAGTTTAAAATATCAAATGACAAAGATCTAACTTAGACATGAAAGCCATGTTTGATGTCTTTAGTTTTTAAAAATAATGATTTTTTTTAGACATAAAAATAATTCATAAATTACTCTTCTATTAATTTGTAGCGAACCTGGCTACTTTTCATGGTGCATTAGTGCATCCAGGCATGCTGGTTGAAAACGCTACTCTGGAGTGAAAAAAAGTTATCTCCTCTTTACGACAATCACAAGGATGATAAAAGAGTTGTCATTATGAATTAAATTATTCAGTAAAATTGCAAGAGCTTTCAAATAATTACATTCACATGACAACAATTGTTGGTTATTTCTATAATTATGTAAACACTGTTCCAAACTGAATGTGAGGATTTCATTGTGATTTTTAATGCATAAATTAACAGAGAATGTAAAAAGTATCAAAAATAATACCATGATTACACAAGAAAAAAAACTGAAAAAAATAGCAATATATAATTAATAGTATTACACATAAGATTTTCTTACATGAATCTTTAAGGAATGGCACAAACACTGGACAATTTTAAATCATAACTGAAATTAATGTATGTATTTACTTACCTCAAAAAAATTTATTTTTTTTATACATACAAGAGAAATAGTAAAAATATATTCAAGTGGGTCACTTAGGTCAACTCTACCAAATCATAATTAGTATCATGTTTTTTATTTTTATTGTATCTAAATCATAATTTTTTTCCAAATGAAAAAGTAACCGATCCTTTCTTGAATATTTACAGGTAACACAGTTTTTGTCTTCAAGTCTTGTTCCAATAATATTCTACATATTTTATTTGAAGTGAATGTAAAAATGCAATAAAACTTTCTTCGACAACAACAAAAGTAACTGCAACTGGATAATTTGAAAGCAAAATCCAACTGAAAAATGTGCATGATTAAATAATTTTCAAGAAAGGAATTAGCAGTGAAATTTAAGATTTTTTTGGAATACTTATTCAACACTTGAATGAAGCATTAGTTTTTGCAAAACCAACACTTCATTCTAGTGAAGAAAATTTTCATAAAATTGACCTGTTATACCACTTAATATTTAGTACAATAATAAAAATAAAAGGTGTAAGAGAAAAACAGAAAAGTAAACAATAAAAAGTTCTCATTTGCATGTAAGCAGTTTAAAATATTTTCAAAAAGTAGTTAAAATTTTCAGATTCTTCAAAATTAGTACAATATGCAACATTTTACCTTTTGACGAAACCAAGTAAATTTTCTTTTTAGGTTTACTTTGAGCTGTTGTATAAAAAGAACAAGATTTTGATTTTTTTTTTTATGTCTTTAGAAATTCACAATTCTTTTTTTATGGAGGCAAGAACAGTAGAAGTAGTCATCTTTACAGTTGACTCAAAACCAAATGCAGGTTTTGAAGACCATATATAGCAAAACTGATGAAAACATTCTTAAAGCTAAAAGGTATTTTTTTATCATATTCTAATGCTCATATTTCAGCAATTTGACTTCAAATAATCACAAATTTAAACTAAGTAAAATAAGAAAATTGTGGGGTTGGGGAGAGTAATACATCCTATTTATATAGATGAAAACCACAACAGACAGCACAATAATATTGTGGGCGAGAGCAAGATTTCAGCTACAAAAACACTAGTTTTCCATATAGTCACCATTAAAAAAAAGTCTGAATTCCACTCTTGGAAAAATGGTTTATGTCCGTCTCTCTCCTTCTCTCATACACACACACACACACACATATATATATTGCAACACACTGCCCACCACATGTGGGCATATCTAGTTTGGTCACCATAAACATTTAGCAATTGTCAACGAATATCAATTGGCACGAGTTTTTTTCACATAGAGAAACTCAATGATACACCTATGTTTCCATATGCACTTTCATGTCAGACGTCATTTTGCCAGACAAGGCAAAAAAAATTATATATAGGTTATTGAAAAATGGTTCAATCTCAACTGCCATAAACCAACATAAAATAGGAGGCATTACTTTCAGAGCAAAGTGAGTGTGTGTGTGTGTGTGTGTGTATATATATATATATATATATATATATATATACACACACACACGCATACACACTCTAGTTATTGTTTTCTATTTGTGAAAATTATTTAAATATTGATGGCAGCAACATTTCCATAAAAGAAATGACATTTTTAACCTTTCAAAGAGCATAAGCAATGTGTTTATCCACCAGTTTAGATATTTGTGCACATACATTACATGACTAATAGCGTTATATTAAAAACACTTTTTTTTAAAACAAGCTAATCACAAAGGAAGACAGACAACAGCAAACTAACAAGATGACAAAAGATTTCAAATAAATAAATAAAAAAATAAAAAAATGAAGGGTTCTAACATTAACTACTGAACTACTGACAACATTAACTACTGACAACATCAACTGTTGGCTTAATTTCACTTATTCAACTGACTTGGCAAATAAATACCTTGGAAATTTTGGAGTCTATTCTTATTTTCCAAAAGCTTAGCTTTAGCGCCAATGTCTCCTCCTGAAGATGACAAAAAGATTTCAAGCATATCAATAAACACAAATTCTAGTCAGCCATTTGACATCCCCAGTAAATTAAAAGCAATATCAAAAATATTAAATGATGCAAAAAATTTACTCTAAGTCTATTCAAGCTTTCCATATGAAAAAGAAAACATTTCTAATAAGTGGGGTGACTGTTATAAGATTGGAATTAAAAAAACTGATTGAAGTCTAGAATTTGACTGCAAACCCCACATAAATACAAACTGTTTTTACTAACTTGGTCGGTTAAAGAACCAATGGCTTTACATAAATATGAAATAAAAATGAAAAATAAGCCAGAGAAAATAATTTATTCCCTCTAAAAAATATCAATGTCTTTTTTGTATTTCAATAATTTCTAATGCAACTGAGTAACTTCAATATTACAAGTGGAGGAAAAAAAGCAGAAACTGACTACTAATCAAAATGCCATCATTCTTTGTTCAAAGTTAATTCCTCTTATTTATGAGAAAATTATGAATATAAAATAGTTCCCTCCAAAAACTTTCCAAAAAACAGCAGGGCATGATGAAAAAGGCTCCAAACTTGATAAAAACAGTGTTATCGTCAAAATGTTTGTTATTATAAAGAGGAAAGACCAAAGTATTTTTTGATTATTTTATTAAATTTTTTAATACTTTCCAGCACGTTCAAAATTTTAATTATAAATTTTTTTTTTTTTTGTCAGCAGGTGACCAAAAGATTAGTATGGAATGCTAAATTTAGCATCTTTTGTACATGGTTTTGAAAATCTTGTAAAAAAAAAAAAAAAAAAAAAAAAAAATGAAATGATTGTTGGATTTTAATGAAATTTGATTTATTCACAAATGAATGAAATTATTCTTGAAATATTGTTTTAGAAAATCTTGGCAATTTTCTTTTATACATCTGTTACTCCCACTTAATTTTAGGAAATTAAAAAAGTAAAATTTCAGAGTCTTCATAGTTATATTAGTTAGAAACAGGACTTGTTGAAGAATTTAAATCATGAATTTGTTTTTGTCAAACAGAAACACTATTTACCAAAAATCTGTTCCGAATCGTAAAATAAAAAATGCAATAAAGCTATGACATTATTTAATTAGAAAAGATTTTAATTGCTTTTATAAATAACATTAACACTAGTGTCTTAAGAAAAAAATTTTTTTCAATGAATAATGTATTTTTACAAGAATTGTTTTCATTTTTTTTTTAAATTTTAATTAGAAAATAAGTTTTAAATTTTAAAATTCTATATTAAATTTCAGTTGTTTTGATAATATTATTAAATGAAAACTA
>OZ010590.1:46493469-46545969 GCA_963932145.1 Acanthosepion lycidas | reverse complement strand
CATCTTCAGCTGATTTAATAATGGACAGTTCTCTGATATCCCTGGCACTAAGAAAAACAAAATAATTACCAATGTAAAAAGCAATTATACATTGTACCATTTCTGTAAAGCCAGTTGCAAAAATCATATTTTTTTCTCTTAAGAAAAAGAAAGAAAAAAAAAAAAAAAAAAAAAAAGGTGAGTTTTATAACAAAGTTTATTTACTTTATATGAACAAAATATTTAAATTTGTCAAGTTTTAGGAATGATGGCATATTTCCAAATATTCTTCTGATATCCTAAGACTTGGTTACAATATCTTGGAAATGTAGAGAATACCAGTCTGCACACAATTTTGAGTTTTATGATTTAACAAACTTGATTACTTTTAAGATTGACAATGGTGATAATATCAGTTTGCTGCTACGGTACATAAGTCTTTTTTTTTTTTGTGCCAAACACAATGACATGACAATGATGAGACAAGATATCAAGCAATAAGACAGATCATAAGAAGAAGGGTATTAATGTCTTTCCAAAGCATATTAGTGTAAAAAGATGAAAATTTCTCAATTTCCCAAAAATGCACAAATGAATATATTTTTTTATTTAAAAAGAAAAAAAAAAAAAAAAAAAAAAGAAAGAAAAAAAACGTTTTTGAGGCATAACTCCCTGGTTTTTCGTCCAATGCTTTCCAAATTTGCCATGTAAATTACATGACACACAAATCATCTTGTGCGAATCTTTGGTTTAGTGGACGAAATCTGTGAAACTAGGTCCAAAATCGGCTTTTGCCATTTAGCCAAGATTTTCTTCATATGATTCCAACCTAAATTGGCATTCGAACAACCTTTGATGCAAAGATAGTTTGAGAAGGATTATTGAAACATTAAAACAGAAAAATTCCCAAAGAACCTCTTATTAACCCCCGTTTTACAGTAAACGTGCAAAGGAGGGGCGCATTCATGCGCTTGCACTTGCATCAAGCTCTGACATGTCATCCCTGTTTTTGTTTGATTATTAGATTTGTGAACAATGCCAAAGTTATTACGGTCATAAGAAATTTACTGAATATCTAAAACATTGAAACAATTTAACCCTGAGCAACGACCACACAAGAAGGTTTTATCAATGGAATTCCATTATAAAGAAAAATCAAACACTTGCAAAGGACATACCACAAAAAAGACAGGGGGAGGGGAGTAGCTTAGTATACCAATGGATGATGCATGCAAGCAGGGGACACAGGTAGACATTTCTAGACAAGTGATGCATGGTTATATAATTGCAGCCATATACACCCGGACAATGCTGTGTACCTCAGCTAGCATATATATATATATAATGAATTGTAAATCTTTATTTTGTTTTTTTAAGCTCCCCTCTCTTTGAAATAGTGTGATGTACCAAAAACTTTGTAGATTAAGTGGATTACAAGTGTTTATTATTATTTTTATTATTTGGTAGAAAAAAAATATTGGTGTTATAATTGCACCTTATTTTACAGAGGCATACAATTATAAATGCTAATTTAAGAATGCACAATTACTTTGTGAAAATTATATATCAATAATTAATTTTCTAGTGGACTGTATTTTAATTAACTTATTCAAAAGGACTTAACCCAATGTGATGATACAATATAAAATTTACAAAATATGGAAATGTACTAAACATGAAATACTTTGAAGATTAAAAATGTATATTGACCTGCACTTGTAGGTAAAATTGAAACAAATCATCCTTTGGGATTTATAGTGCTGAAAACTGAATGGTTGAGATGAGTAATTTATCTACCATAGACATAGGTTTTAAGACTCCAGTTTTGTTTTCTATATTAATAGGAGTTAAACAATAGAGTAGGTTGGTTTACAGAAAAGTTAAACCATAACTTTGCAAGAAATAATAAACACTAGAAGGATATAGACATCTAAAATAGATATCACCAAAATGATTGAACAGTCAGAAACTTCCTTATAATCATTTGTCTCTTCATCTCATATACACATTTTTGACTAAAATACACACTGCAAAAGTTCATAATTATATTTGAAGAAAAATAATAGACATTGTCATGATTGCTCTGAACCTATTAATCTGAATAAAAAAGAAATGTTTATTCTTGATGAATGGATAACAGCTTTATAGAGAAAGGCACAAGATTTTTTTTTTAATTTTAGCTAACATAGTTAACATTTTATACATTTAAAAATCTTTAGAAATAGTTCTATCATCAAAATACTAATTACCTAGAAATTAAACTATCAATTATATATATATATATATATATATATATATATATATATATATATATGTGTGTGTGTGTGTGTGTGTGTGTGTGTGTGTGCATGTTCCTAAAAAATAAAATGGATTTTATTTTTAATCTGACATTCCTATTACTTCAAACATTATTTTTAGTGGATAACCATGTTTGAAATAGATGCCCCCTTTTTTATTTTTAAACTGTGTATTATGTCTATCAGACAGTGCACCTATTTCAAACATGGATATCTGCTAAAAGTAACACTTGAAGTAATAAAAATGTCAGATTAAAAATAAAATTCATTATTTAGAAATTGCCGTTTACATATCAGATATGAAACTGAGCCAATATGGGTTTTCAAAAATAACAGAACAAGGAAGTATGTATTCCTTAAAAGAACCTTGCCTAGCTCTGACACTTTCTGAGGCTGAGCATACCAGATCAAACAGTGGTTTCACTTACAAAGTAATATTTATAATATAGATTGTTGGTAAAAAAATAAATAAATAAATAAAAAAATCTCTTCTCTTCATTTCTAAATACTGAAGATGGTGAGAGCTGCTCCCTCCCCAATTCTATAATCTAATAGATCATCAAATTACCATGCAAGATTCTTCTGCATTTTTCAGGGTAACCAAGGTTATTTGATAGTACCTATCTTGTACTCATGTAATATGCAACAGGTTGTAGTAGATTATATGGTACCAACAGTAGGAATAGCTGACATGACCCATAGAGAGGTCAAATCAAGGTATCAATAGGAAGTAAACGACCTCAGCTAGAATTTGAATTCAGCTCCAAGATTTTATTTTTTCTACTGTTAAACATTATGCCAACTGTATATCTTTTGATTGATTCATTGATTCATCTGCTACAGCTTATCAACCCTTTGTAGGTTATTTAAAGCCAGAAAGTGTTTTTAGATTGCAAGATTTTTTTTTTTTTTTAAATAATAATTGTTTAGTGATACAAGTCTTACTAATTAACCCAAAGCTGACGATTCATACATTTCCCAAAAGTCTTTGCATGTAAGTGAATATGACAAACCCAACAGAAATTGGAACTACCAATTCCACAGCATTATCCATTACACCACCTGGTATTCCCAAATGGTCACCCATCTAGGTACTGACCAGGCTCAACATTGCTTAACTTCAGTGATTGTATGGGAAACCATGTTTCAAACAAAAAAAAAAAAAAAAAAAAAAAAAAAAAAATTGGTTTCCTGTACCTCTCCTGCAAGTACCTGGCTCCTGATATTCTCTACCTTTATAAGAATAACATCAGGCCAAAAGTAAAGTACCACTCTCATATGGGCAGGAGCTGCCCAGTCTATTCGCTTTCCACTCTCGATAGAGTCCAATGGTTTCACTGCGTCCTTGAGAGTGACAAATTATTTTCCACTTTACAACATCTTTCTCACAGACAAGACATTGCAAGCAATTTCCATAGATGAACTACACTCCTTAGTTGCACCAGTCCTAACCTGTACACCTAAGACCTTCCATGCCACACATATTGTAGCAAATCACTGTCATTCCTATCGTATTCTTTTGGTAAGATGTAAGTTCTATTCGAGCAGGTTCTTCCCATGAAGCATTGCCTTGTGGAATCAACTCAACAGGATGCTTTGATGAAAACTACAATCTTAACCTGTTCGAGCCCATGGTTAATCATAATCTTCCCTACATATCAGCAAAAGCTGTGCCTCTTACTCGCTCTACAAAAATAAAAAAGACACACACATTCATAGCAAATCTCAAATTGCTTTCTTAAACTAAAGTGCAAAAAATTAGAAGCATTATTAAATTAGATCGGTGGTTCCCAAATGGTGCACACCTCATATGTGCAACGGAAGAGGATAGCATGCGAGCCAGAATGATTGAAAGACAATCAAAGATTTAGAAACTGTTTTCAAAAATTCATATGCAAAAAATAAATATGATTTCAAAATTTAAAATATTATTATGGATTACTTGTAGTTACACGCATTAGTCCCAGTATAAATAGTTCTAAATAATTATTGACCGATTTTATCACTGTGATATTTTTGCATTATATCAAGTATTAAGAATATAGTAACAAGGGTCCGCTAATTGAAGGAGAGAGTTATCAATGATAATGTTCCTACTTTAAATCTGCAGTTATATCACCATTTTTTTAAATTTTTAAATGTACTTTTTATCACATAAGATTTAGTGAGGTGTGAGTAAATCTTCATCCCAAAACTGTGGCCCAGAGAAAAAAAAAAGGGGGGGGGACCACAGCACTAGATGGTTTCTGCCTCCTCTATTGGTAGAAATTAACTCAGTTGGATGAGATGTACATAACTGACAAAGAGACAGTGTAGCTGCGGCAACCATGAGATGCAAACCGAATTTAAAAGCATTTGATTGTGAAAAGGATATTGCAGCCAGAAAGATAAAGCAATACCTCCAAGATGCTAGGTGCTCTGTTTTTATTCATCAACATTGTAGAGCAAGGCTAATCCTTTCTGGGTTCTCCAAATTTGTAGTTTTGTAGCAAAATAAGCATTGTAAATACTCATGTATTTAAAATATTTCATTTGTACTTTAAAAGGAAAACAAACAGAAAGCAGATTCTCCAAAATTCTCTACAACATAGTTGTTTTTTATATGACTGAAAATTAAAAGCAAATTCTTGGCTCCAAAAATTAGTGAAAACTGAATCAAGGAAACTATTAACAATTATTTAAGAATAAATATACTCACTTGACTGTAATCTCTGGTAATTCATATGCAATACCATTTCGATAGCATTTATCAATTGTGATTGTTTGGCTGTTATCATTAACAGACTTGACTTGTCCTTGATAATTGCCCAATGTGTCCCCGCAGTCCAAAGAGACAATACACCCAACATAACTAGACATTCTGGAAGAAAAAAAAAAAAAAAATTCAAAATTAGTTGACATGTAATAATCTTAATATAGAAAATAAGGCGAAGGTGTGTTGAGTTTGAGGGAAACATTTAACAGGCAACAGATTGCTCTCTTAATTAAGGGAGAGCACACAGAGGAGGGAGAGAGACAGGAAGAAATAAAAAGAAAATGAATAATGAGGAGTGAGACCACTGCCTCCAAAACCACAGTATGGTATGTAACTTCTGAAACAAAATGTGCCAAAAGAACATTCTTACAACACACAGGCAATCTCACCACCAAAAGCAAACTAACCACCACTGGTTTTCCTGTTGCTTTTATTAACATAAGATGGTTCACAAAGGCCCAGATCTGGATAAGGTGCACAGAGGCTCATATCAGGAGATGCCTAACTGTTCTGCTCTGTTCAGAGAAACACAAATGTGACATGTCTGTACACAACTCAGAGCCTCTTCTGCATCTGTACTGATACATGGTTGCGACAATTATTAGTAATTATTGATTAGCATTTCTTTCATCCCAATTTCAGTGATCGCATATCAGGCACTAGTCAAGAATGACTATGGTTGTATTTAAATGACAGCAGTCAGTAGACTTAACAGAAAATTATTAATAATTGACCATTTCATCTAAGAACTTCAAAATAGTAATAATCTTGTTACAAAAACTACAGATTAATACATGACCCATATAGATGTCAACAAAAAGAAAAAATATTTCTTATCAATACACAAACTATTTGTATCATTTAAGCCTACAAAACTTGTGTAATAAATACCTACTTGCATGGCAGTGAAACTTCGATACTGCATGTGGGACAAGAACCAAAGCATGCCTTCCACATGCATTACCTTCAACACATCCTGAATATCTTTTGATAAGGCAAAGTTCCCAACAACACTATCCTCAAGAAAGAAGGGATTCCCAGCAAGTATACCTGCTTAAAGCAAAGACATTTTCACTGGCTTTTTGACAACCCATATGAATGGATAACAGTTAAATACTCAATGAACCTACTGTATGTAGCCAGTAGAGATGTGCAATTTAACTGAAAAACCAACTTTTTTCAATTTCATCATCATACATCAAATTTTTTTACAAAACCAAAATTGTTTGGTTTAATGCTATCACTACTGAGTGACCATATCCAAAGAAACACTATTGAAAAAGACTTTCAGATGTTAATAAAATTAACCACTTTATACCATTGTAAGAGAAAAAGATTGCAGAAAACATGTTAAAAACATTTGACTAGTTTTAGGAAATAAAGATACACTTTTTGTGGTAAAATTAAGTTAACATAAAAATAGCAAGTAAAAATAAAATAGTTGTCAATTTCACCTTAATGTTAAATTTTATGAAGTCAAATTTTTTGTAAGGCAAGCAAGGGTAATTGTTTTCTAGTAAGCCAGTGTTACGCCAATCACGAAATAAGGTTATTGTAAACAAGAAAAACGAATTAAGATTTTTTTTCTGAATAAATTTGTTTTTTTTTATCTAGGGAATGTATTAGGTTGGTGCAAAAATAATGACATAATAATGTCGTTATTTTTGCACCAACCTAAACTAGATATTAAGAATAATTAAAATAGTTCTTAATTTCACTTTTAAAATGTGTATATTTCCAGATATGCAAGTCTGTTTTCTACAAATAAAATTATGTTTCTATCTAGCAAATACACCTGAAATTAGATATCAAAAAAATAAAGTAAGTTTTAATGTCAGTTTTAAAATGTGTATATTTTCAAAACTGCAAGTCATTTTTTTTTTTTTTTAAACCTAAAGTAAAAATTATTCTTTTTCATCCACTAGTGTTCAATGGATGTTTGTTACTGTTGTGCCTATAACATTTTTCTAAACAAGGAAAATTAATTTTATTTTTACGAATATATCTTTATTGTTTTATCTGGTGAATAATACACTTAAGTAAGATTATAGTAAAATTATTAAAAGTTTTTAATATTTAATTTTAGGTGTATTTGCTAGATAAAAAACAATTTATTTAGGGGAAAAATAATTCATTGATTTGCTTTGTTTAGAAGAAATTTATTTGCAAAACCCCAATGATAGTTGACTGGTGTACCAGAAAAATATTGTTTTTTTTTTTTTTTGCTTACTTTATAATTTTTGAAGGAATTTGCTTCCACAGGTCAGAGAAGAAATGAAAATCTCCCTGATTGTAGTTTAAAGTGTCTTCTAATTGAGTGTACAATTTCAAGAATATTGATAAAGATTGGTCACTTTGATTTTGCAAAACAAAATAACATGTAAAATTTAGTCGCGAAAAAAATTTTTTTGCATTTTTAGAGACAATACCATTTTAACTTGCTGTAAAAAAATAATTCAATGAATGAAAACAAATACAAATTACATATTTAGAAACATTATTTTCTTTTCTTTCCAGTCATATGAATATTTTTATGATTGGACCAAAAATACATAAGATATTGCAAATTGAACAGACTAAGTTGCAAATTTATCAATCTCAAACAAAATCAGATATTGACTGGAAATGCTATCATTACACAAAAAAATGAATGACTTCCTTAGAAAGCAAAAATAGTAAATTAAAAACTGAAACCGAATCAAAAACTGCAATATCAAGGAATAAAAAAAATGGAAACCAATACCAAAACATAAATTGCCAAACTGACCAACTCTAGTAGGCAGACCCCAATGCTGCAAAGATGTCTTTAAAAAAGATATGTGAGAAGCAATAACCATCAAATGATCATCATGGAGGCAGGCAGTGCAGAAAGGCCTTTGTAAGTTCAAAATGACATTTTCCCAACAGTCAGAGGTGAAATGGCAAAGAAGGAAAACCCAAAGCTTGACAGGCAGACCAGAATCAAACTGTCTACGTATACTATCATACAATTTCAGTTAAACTTTGTTGGAAAATAATTTAAAATCTCAAAAAGAGATTATTTTTAATAGAGCAATATTAACACTTCCGCTGCTAACTACGGAGATCTTCATTTTTCTTATCTTACTCCAGCTGGCTAAGTACGGAAACCCACGTTTTTTGCATACTGCTGGTATGAGTGTCCCGTTGTGCCATCTATCATAAAATCACAAAGGACACTGCTTCAAAAGATATCGTGTATACCCATTACTGATCTGGTAAGTCATTCCCAGGTATATCCATGAAAATGGAATGTTGTAAAACACACTGGTGCCAGTTTTCTGTGTAATAAAATACGTAGGTTGAAATTTGGCATTTTCTTTAAAAATGGCTGGATGGATGGGGGCAGCACTGGGCAAATGAGTAGCAGTGAAAGTTAATATATTGAATATTATAAAAGAAAATAACACCAACAGGAAAGTATAACTATAACTTCAAGGGACTTTCCAATAGAGTTTTGGTTTAGTTTGAGACAGCAAACCTTCAAAGCAGCAGTGCTATATTATTAAGAACATGATTGTTCTCAGCTGAACAACTAATTACTGAACTAGTAATATTTTTAAATATATTTAATCCACAAAACTTTTTAATTAAAGTAGTCAATAAGTTTAAATTAAAGTAATCAACATTTAAAATGAAGTGTAAAAAGATTTCCACACTAAGAACTTCTAACAATTCTAATCCAATAACATGGAATTTTCAGTTATCTTATTATTTTCTCTTGTGTATATAATTCGGTTAATTTATAGACTAAGAGTTGTTGCCAAATTCTAGAACTATCCAGTACTTTAAGAAATCAAGAATTCTTTCTGTTGCCAAATACTTGTTAATAAATGTAGAGACACTGTTCTTTTCATATAACAATTGATAAGCAGTTGATATTATAATCCAAGACAATGATAAGGTTGATATCTTTTTCAAGTGAAGGATAAACAGCCAAAACAGAAATTCTGGTATTATTTTTTTGTGTTTGATTTACACCATTCAGAGAGCCTTTACAACAATCAACAAAGCACAACTTTATAAAATATCACACAGGACATTGTGCAGCATCATTTTGTGCCAGAAAAATGATGGTGCCCATACAGAACTTCTCAATGTGTGACAGTATCAATGAAAGTGAATAAACTGAATCCAGTACATGTGCTTTGTATTACTTGTTCTTCTAATGTTCTCATGACTTTTGGACCACTCTGTAGCTTAGAAAAACTAAAACTCACATGCCTCTTTAACATCTTTGCAATAGGCCAGAAGAGCACAAGTCTAATTTTGACAGAGAGAAGCAAAATGAAAGCATTATAATGAAAAGAGGAGAATAGAATAAAGTTCTATTGTTCATTGAAGCTTTTCAATTAAAAACTTTGAGAATTTCAGTTTGGGATCTGAGGAAAGTTCAAACTGCTTTTAAATCAATGATAAATCATCAGATCACAAGAGTGAAATAAAACATCAATTAGACATGTTTACTTCATACAAACAATAAGATTCCTTAATTCTTTAAATAGTTAAAATTATAAAAAAAATTTAGAACTAATGTATCCACACTGACACACAACAAAAGATAACACACAAAAACCCTTCACAAAGGTTATAATCATTCATAATATTATAGAAGAAAAAAGGTGACCAATATACAAATTGTTAAATCAGTCTTGAATTTCATTCTTTTGAGCTGACTTTTTTTTTGTTACTTGTCAAGCTGTCAACTCTAACCTTAGAAACAAACATAAGAGCCTAACAAGGCAATTTTTTTCCCTATAAATAAATTCTTAGAGAGTCACAGTGGAGTTATGGATAGCAACACAGATTGAGAAATCAGAGAGCCGAGTTCAAATTCCAGTCAGATGCATTACATTCACTTATGTGCTAATACCCTTGGGAAAGGTATAAATCCTCTTTTTCTTCCCCCCGCAGCTATAGGTAAATAGCAGGACAGACCTGGTTCTATAGTCTTGGATGGCAACTGGCCTACCACAGAAAGAAATGGCAACCTACTGCAGGAAAAATCTGCCTCATCAGTCATATCGAAAGATACATGATCACCTAAGTGCATATTACACATGGCACATAACTAACTGAAATAGAAAAGCTATCTTGAAACCTAGATTGTAAATTCTGAGATTTTTTATTTTCATACCCATTAAGGGTATGAAAATAAAAAATAGAAATAAAGAAAAAATATGAGTGACCTAAAAAAGAAAAACAATTGTCACCAATCTAAAATTACAAATTACAAATTAAACAATCAAAATTACTAAAGGAATGCCTCCCAATTTATAGTCAAGCACTTAGAAACAAATTTATCTTTTGTTCAACACATTGCCCAAGTTTATACCTATTGCTATGTAAAAATAAAATATTGCTTGAAAATTTCAGTTCTAAATTCAAGGATTAATTCCTGTACTGTAAAAAATACATTTGTAACTTGAAATTTGATTAACATGCATAACATAAAATAAACTTGTGTCATACTGAAGTACATTATACAACTGAATATATTAAATGCAACCACCTTTCATATAGAAAAGATAAACATTTATATTGAAAAATAAGCAACAAAAAATCATTTTGCAATATAGCTGTAATTTTGAGACTATAACTAAAATATTTTAAGTAAATATTAATTCTAATTTTATGTAAACCTCACAATAACATTTGGTTTTCAACAAGCAAACATGCACAAATTCTTTGATTTATTAGCATCAAATCAAGGTAGGTATTTGATATTTTACATGATAAAAATAAACTTGATGCCAACCGGAAATTTAAATCCTTGCCACTGAGAAAGAAAAAAATTTATTCTTCAATTTTAAATCTTGTATAGAATCTAGCAACAAAAAATTACAGTTGCTTTTATTTGAGATTAAAGAGATATAAGCAATTAACCTAATTACTTTTAAACAGAAAATACGGATTATGACGAGGTAGAGTATAATTAAAAGGAGTTTGTCAAGTTAGCTCTCTTTAAATTAATTCAGATTGTATCAAGTACAAAAAAAAAGAAAAGATTTTTTTCACAAAAACTGATGACCTGTTAAATATAAACTTCATATAACTTCAGTGGATAGAACTAAGTGATTTTTTGTTTGTATTTGAAAAACTTCTTTATGTACAATGATACCAGCAAAGCCATGCTCCAAGAAGGAAAAAAATGGCTTTGATTAATCCTGAAAACAATAGGATTTCAAGAATTAATTTTCATCATTAAGTTCTGCTTTAACTAAATTATCTCAGCTGCAAGTTAATTCTATAAAAATGAATTAATTACCTTCCAAGTTTTGAGCAACATTTAAACATTTATGCAGTTTTCAAAACTCATGTTTGTTATTGAGAACTAGCAGCCATACCCAGCTAGTCAATCAGAAAAAATGTTCAATTAGAATGGAGCAAAAACAACATGATGTTAAAATGTAAGAGTCTATCTTCTTCAATTACTTTAAAGTACTTTCATTAAAAAAACATTTTAAATTAATGCAGTTACTGATATAACAGAAGTAGTCCATATTTATTCAATCAAAGTTAGACAAGGACATTAAGGGGTAAAACAGGCAACATGAAGACCCACTTCAGACCACAATTATTTTGGACTTTTTGAAATTCAATTTCTCAGTGTGCTACCAGGGATGCATTTATAAAGCAATTAAGTTTGATGAAAATTGGTTGAAAGATCAATGACAAATAACAAAGAAAACAGTAAAAATAGCCATTTTTCGCTATTTACACAGGTTTTCTCTAGATGGGTAGACTCAATTATCAAGTTAAATGACTGTTAAACAATCAACTTATTGTTGGCTACAATTGAGTGAAGTTTGTATTAAATTGCTTGAAAAGTGAGGGAGTTTTTAGTTTAAAATTTGTGCTGAAATAGATTTTTTCATTTGTCGCATATTCTTGCTAATTGCAGGCATCATTGAGCTCGTCATGATGTAAGTAACCCATATACCAAGTTTGAACAAAATCAGAGGAAAAAAGTAAATTTCCGATTTTTTAAAAATTATCATTTTTTTTTTTTTTTTACACTAAAAACCTACCTCTTACATTGTACAATGTATGTTCCAAGTTTGGTCAAAATCAGTTGGATGGATCTCAAGTGAAAAGGTATCACACAGACAAACATCCTCTGTTTTATATATATATATATATATATATATATATATATATATATATATATATATATATAGAGAGAGAGAGAGAGAGAGAGAGAGATTTATAACATTTTAGAGGAGTGGATCAAAAATTAAATAGAACACAGGTAAGATTTTAGAAATGTCAATTAAGAAATTCTGAATTTAACTCCATGCTTGAAAGAAACTTATGGTCTTTCCTACATACCAAGTTGAGGTTCTTTACACTGATATTAATATATTTGTCTATCACCCAGCCCATAATCCTTCCATGTTTATTGAACCAGAATAGGTTTATTCCTTGTTTTCTGTTTAAGATGTTGTTTTCCAGTTCTTTTCTTTCATAGTTTAATTGCTTAAATGTCTTGTTTTTGGTGGTCTGACTGATCAGTAGTGTGACTTTTTACTTTGAGGATACTGATTTGGCAGTTTTCTGGTTTCTGCATCCTGACTGATAGTAAGGAGCCAAAACTCTTTGGTAACACTTAGAGAGATTCCTCTGGTCAACAGTCACATAATATTGGGGTATTTGCAGTGCCATGTCGCACATGTCTAGGTGTCCCTGAATGTACTTTCAGTTGTAAAATAAAATAAAAAAATAATATTAATTTTAAATTAATATTCCTTCTAAGCAAAGAACCCAAGGTCAATCTGTTTTAGTGTTAACTACACCCAGAACAAGAATCCAACCAACTTACCCTCTTTAGGAAGTGACGAGTACAAATTTGGCTGACCACTGAAGGAGATGGTGTTGTTCAACTGTTATTAATTACAATAGGTCTAATTTTTAATTTGACTAGCATCTTTACAGGAATCCATTCAGTGATATGTGCAATTAATGAAATATTGAAAAATTTGTAAAACTATGAATACTGATTTTTTTAAATTTTTAACATTCATATTAATAAGCATACTGTCATCTTTTGAATTTGCTTGTCACACTGTTATTCTTTTTAATTGATTGTCAACTTGGACTGTTAAACAATACAAAAATTTAATAAATGTCAAGTTACTAAAGCTTAATTTAGGATAATCAAAATTGCATTTTTATTAACCATTATGATCAGAAATTAATGTGTTTTAGTCATTTGGGTTTCAGATTGAGGTGATACATCATTTTAGCTTTGGGGAAGATGACAAAACTTTCATTAAAAATATTAATATGAAAATTGTTTATGTTAAAAAACAAAACAAAAACAGAACCTCAAACAAAAAGTAAATGATGAGGATAATATATGAAGTTGAATTAAAATCAACATAAGTACAAAAATAAAAGAAATAAATCTAAAAAACTTTTAAAACAATATCTAAAAATAATCACAAAGAATGGAACTTCAATCTCCCATAAATGGCGTTATCAGTCAATTCCTACATTTCCAAGTCAGCAATGTGATTTTGATCTCTCTCTCTCTCTCACTCACTCACACACACAAAATAAAGACAGTTCAATTGACTTAACTTTTGACTGACTAAAGTTTCATACACAATGCCAGTCAAGGTCAAATAAATCAGATGAATGTTGTGTATATGAAAATTTGAAGTTGGTTGAACGATTGGTCAATTGAACCTTCTTAATTTTTTGATTATTGTTGCTCTAGTTCGCCATCAGATATATTCTTGACAAAAAAAAGTCTTACTTTGAAATACATTAAATTCTAGCAATTTTAAGTATTTTGATATATGTTATTGATATATTTAACAGTATTCTTGAAGCACTCTTTCAAAATTTGGGTCTCTGTTATAGCATTCAGCAATTTTTTTTTAGCTTGGTTGGTTGCACATCCATTATTTGAATGTCCCTTTCTACCACATCCCAAATGCAATTGATATCCAGTGACTAACTTAGGAGTAACTTAAAACTCATTGCCATGTTCCAGGAACCAGTCTCTTACTATTCCTGATTTGTGTCTTACTGGAAATGGTCAACAGAGAATGGGTGCACCATAGTCATAAATCGAGGGATGTGGCCAGTCACAATAAATAGATATTGTTAAACAATCTTTTATCAGTACCAAGAGTCTCAATGTATGCAAAAAAAAAAATTCCCCCATCGCATTATATGCCCCCAACAGTCCAACCATTGAGACAAGGTAGGATAGATCCACGACTTTCATATTGTTTATGCCAAATTATGGCACTATCATCCAAATGCCACAGCAGAAATTGAGACTCATCAGAGTAGCCAAGCTTTTTCAAATCTTCTATTGTATAAATTTTGTGATACAATTTGCTAAATTGTAGTCATCATTTTATATTCTATCTGACAAGTGTCACATCTGGCATGGTCTTCTACTGCTGTAGCTCATCAAGGTTCAACATCAGGTGTTCAGAGATGCTCTTCTGGTTCCAATTTGTGAGAATGACTGCTAAAAACATCCCTTCCCCAAATTTACAGGCAAATCTTACAGATGTATGCTGGGATTACTTCCTAACCAATAAAATGGACAACTTCTCAGTCTCATCTGTCACATTTTTTGTTCCGTCTTGAAGTCAGAATACTACAATCACTTGACTGTATCCCTTTTGCATGTTCACACCATTCTTACTTTGTGAACTTTGCATTCTTACTGTTGCTCTACCTAGTTTCCATATATATTGTTTGTTTAGCATTATTTTGCCCTGTTCTATTTCTTTCATTTGCTACTGTTTATTGGAAACTTTGTCAATTCCATTTGTTGGACATTTTTGCAAATTACTTAATTACTCTACAGGTTACTGGCCCAGAAATAGACAGTTTCAATAGTGACAAATCTAAATATGAATTATAAGAATTAAATGTTTAAGATACATGAGAATCCAAAATTTACCATATGATCTTCCAATGATAAAGAGTACTGAAAAGAGTGCAAACACATTTGCAGAGTTAATTCAATTTCTTGATGACAGAAGTCTGTCTCTTATTAAATAAGAGAGGAGCCACTAACAATGGCAGAAAAGCACTGCAAATTTTGTGAGAAAACTACTTACCAAAAGGAAAAGCAAAAATAATTTCTTTCTATACAGAATTAACATCCTTATGAAAAGCAAGTGGCAAAAGTATTATGGATTATATTATTAAAGCTGAAAATGCTGCAACTCTATTAAAGAGATCAGGCCTTCTATCCGAATTTAAAATGTTTACAACTGTTATTACATAGACAAAATAGGAAGTCAATTTAAAGTAGCATTACGAAACTCCGAAAAAACCAAAAAGATGATTGAAGAGAATAACAGTGAAAATACTGTAATTGCCCTTTGAATGTAAAGGCCAAAACCAAGGCCACAAACTAATAATGTCACCATATGCTTTAAATGTTCTAAACCTGGCCATAAAAGCTTTGCCAAAGTAAAAATCAGAATTATTCAGTAAATAATACTGTTGTAACCTAGAGATGGTTACTGAATAGAGTAATTACACAAAGGTTGGTAATGAAAGATAATACTTAGGACAAGAACAACATAGAAGAAGTAGTCAACTGCTAGAAATGAGTCTAGTGAATTCCACAATGAATCTCCAACTGCAGACCAACACATACAGTATTCACGGGAAAGGGGACATACCCATTATTGTCCGTAGGTATACTACAATACCCACCTCAAAATGATATAATTCCAATTCACTTAACAAAAATATTATTTGTCACAAATGTGGACATAAAAGTAATGAGTGAAAAAAAAAAAAAGACAAGAAGGCCCATTTCATAAAAATATTGAACATTTTTCAGAAAATGAAAAGTCATTTGTTTTCATTTGGACTAGACACCATTTCCAACATAAATTGTTTATCTGTTGATTGTTGAGCCATAACTGACATTATTACTGATGAATCTAAATTTAGTTTTGATACAGATTTTAATCACCATAATCTGGTAGATATCAGTAGAACAAGTAATATTGCCTTAAAAACAGGCAATGCTCAAGTTACTTTAACTGATATACAAGAAAATATGCAAAATTTCATTTTAAATGAGGCTCTTTATATTCCTACATATAAACAGAATATATTCTCTGTACAAGCTACTACCAGAAAAGAAAAGAAATGGGGGTAAAATTCAGCCATAATTACTCAGAACTTGTATACACTAATGGAGTAAAATTAGACATAAAAAGAGATGTACTCTTGTACTATTTAAATACTGCAATAACCTCCAAAAATGCTACATGTAGCCTAAAACAGTGACATCAAATTAGCTAGCTGGCCTGATTGAGCCGATATTGTTGAACAGTTTCAAATATACACTTTGTTTTGCCGACAGCTATTCTGGTCCAATCATGATTTATTTTCTGAAACAAAAAGGAAAATATGTTCCTTGCTAGGGAGAAATATTTGGTATGCCACTCCATAAAACACCTAAGTAGCAATAACGGGGCAGAATTTACTTCTAAAAATTTTGAAACACTTCTAATTAATAATCCTATTAAATATGAAAAATCAGTTCCGTATTCTCCACACCAAAATGTCACTGTTGAAAGGTCTTGATAATCCCTATTTGAAATAGTAAGACGTCTACTAACTGAATCTAAATCACCAAAATTCTTGGTCATACACTATTATGACAGCTGCATATATCAGAAATCAGGGTTATATTAAAAAAAAAAAAAAAAAAAAAAAAAAAAAATGGAAAAACTGTCTTCAAAATGTTTACAGATTGCAAACCTAATCTTGGTAATATGCATATATTTGGCAATGATTTTTATGCCTACATACAAGATGAAAAGAAATTGACACTAATGTGGAAATCAACTTTCATAGGCTACAATAAAACGAGTCCTGCCTATCTAACATACAGGCCTGAAACTAAAAAAGTTAAAAGAATAAAATGCATAAAATTTACTGACAATTTTGAAATTCCTACTACATCTGAAAATTCTTCACTTCCAGTTGAAGAAAATGCAACATTACTACATTATTTAGAGAAAAATCTTTGTTCGGAGAAAAAACAAGAAAGTCTAATTGCACAACCAGATAATCCAAACAAAAATATGGAAAATAATTCCAGTGCGGAAACATCCAGCAGTTTATGAAAAATGCCTGATTATGTTGTTAAAAATTTGGACAACATCATAAATCCTACTACAGACTATTACTGCTCTGTAAAATATATACCAAATACTTATATTGAAGCTTTTACTTCAAATGATTCTAGAAAATGACGCAAGGCCATAGAAAAAGAGATAAACACTCTAAAAACGAATGACACATATGAATTAACTACACTCCCAATCAGTAACTGATAAAAATGGCAATGAACAATACAAGGATCAGTTTGTTGCAAGAGGTTACTTACAAAAAAAACTATCAGCAAGAGCAAAATTAAATTTTTTTAACACTCTAAATGAAGTACTATCCTGAACATTTTGTTTACCCTATTGACCTTGATAAAACAGATATAAAATATCAAAATAATTTTTGTTTTGACACATGAGACAATAAATAAAATTGAAAATTTTATTGCTTCTTTTTTTTTTTTTTTAAACTCTCTCTCAAACATTTTCTTCTCCACTCTCATCATTTTTTATTAAGAAAAAAAAGAGAATAAAAATATTGAAAATATAAAAAAAAAAATGTAAAAAGATGCTGAATATATAAAAAAAATTATAATAAAAATGTTTTCATATATTAAACAAAGAGAAAAATGCAAAAACAATTCTAAATATTTATATGTATCATGTTTATATTTATTGAGACCATAGTGGTGGGAAAGGGGATGGAAATTAGTGCATTCATCCATTTGATGGGGATGGGGTCCAATCTGTAGGAATGACTGCTAAAAATATTCCACCCCACAAATTTATAGACAAATCATACAGATGTATGCTGGGATTTATTCCAACTAATAAAATGGGCCACTTCTCAGTACTTATCTGCTTTCATTTGTTTTTTAGGTTTTTTTTTTTCTTGAAGTTTGACTGTATCCCTTTGTGTGTTAACACCGTTCTTACTTTTCACCTTACTACTATTACTTTGCCTACTATTGTTATGCCCATATATCTAATGTTTGCTTTTTCTTTCTTCTATTATTGTTTAATGGAAAATTTGTCAATTCTGTTTGTTGAGCATTTATGTCAATTACACATAATCATGACCAATTACTTTATAGAAGTGTTTATTTCAGCTACTGTTACCTTTTTATTAGCTTGAACCAGTCTGATCATTCTCCAATATCTTTTATTAACAAGAAATTTCTACTCACAGAACTACAGCATACTGGATTAGTTTTACTTTCTAATCATTCCCTACAAATCTTAGAGAATGTTGTGTGTGAAAAGCCTAGATCATCAGAAATTGAAATACTCTGAGCCATCCATTCAAAGTCACTTAAATCAAATTTCTTTACCATTCTAATACATGAAATGAAATTCATCAGGCTTAAATGCCTATAGCCATTAAATTGCTGCCACATCATTAAGTGATTATAGAATCATTAGAAATTTAGATAAAGGAGCATTTATCAAGTGGCCATATATATATATATATATATATATATATAGTGTGTGTGTGTATTTGGACAGCAATTCCTCTTTTATACAAGTTTTATTCAAGACACTGCAGTTAAGCTTTTTATTTAATTTTTCTTGTGCTCGTACAAGTGTTTTGTTTTCTGGACACAAAGTATGTAAAAACAGTCCGATATACGAGCGCTTTCGACTATTCTTTTAGTCATTATCGAGGAAGATTTTTATTTTAGATTTTTATTTTTAACTGTGTAGTTTCTTTTTGTTTTTTGTTTTTTTACATAGGTGTCTGAAGTTATACAAATGTTTCATTTTCCAAACAGTCAGCACATTGTAGCCATGTTCATGTTATTGAATGTTGGCTTTTCCTTTTTATACTATTAGGGCTTTCATTATTTTTAATCTTTTTTAATCTTTTTTTTTTTTTTTTTTAAAAACATGTGGATGAGGCTAATATACTTGTATTTTCTACTAATATGTTTTGGATTGAGTTTGGCAGTTTTTTTTGTTTTTTTGTTGTTTTTTTTACGCAATTTGTGCCCAGAAAAGAAATCATTTGTACAAACAAAAACAAAAAATTGAATAAAAAGCCTTAATCACGGTACTTTGTCAGCCATCTTTAACAAAACAAGCGCATACACATGCATTTGACATCTGCCCTGAAGATATCCAGCTAATTTGAATATCTTGAAAATCACTTATGCAACTCTGATGTAACCTGGCAACCAATCAATGGATTATGCACTCTCTCAGGAGGTAACTCATTTGACAGGAAGATTCCATTAAGCAACCTTGTATATTGTATGATCATTACATTCACAGTGAATATGTATCAAGTTTGTTTTTATTTTATTTACTGACAGTTCACCCAATACAAGTCCCAAGGGACACTTAAGGTAAATGGCTACTGAATGAGATTCTTGTACGTGAGGAGAAAGGAGTTAATAAATGCATGTTATAAGGATATGAAGAATAGATATCAGTTGACCCTGGACTTAAAGAGATCAAGATTGTAGTTGTCAGGGAAGCTGACTCTTGGGAGTAGTCTGTTCCATAAAGCAAAGTTTTGAATGATGATTAAGAATTCCTTTGGAGATGATACAATAAGCAAAGCTCAGATAAAACTTTAGTATCAATACATCAAGCTTGGCCAGGAATCCATTGGGAGCAATCCACATTTGTTGAAAATAAAATACCCACAAAAGTTGACAATATACTGGCTAAAATCCAAGGAAATCAGCAATTACAAGGGCCATCCAGAAAGGATCCAAGTAGTTTGAATATACTAACACAGCAGTTTTCATATTTCATGCAGGTTTTTTTTTTATTTTTTTTTTTTTAAATAAAACATCACATCACTCATATCTGTAACCCAAGTATTTTTCTGAATTTCCCCAAATCTCCCAAGCTAAAATTTTCATTGAAATGAATTTCAGCTCAGACAAGGTTAAAGACAATGTGATGAGGCAGCTTATGATAAATCCTAAAATAGGACTTGATTGTTTCAAAAAAGTAGAAAGGACATTAAGTAGTGAGTAAAATTTAAAATGGAATATCCTGAATGGGCATTGCCATTTTTTTTTTTTTTTTTTATTAATAATATTAAATGGTTTGTTCATTTCCAGAGAGACCATGTATATTAATTATATACATTCTATACCATTAGTGTAATGTCAATGTTTAGAAAAGGCATGGTGGAGAAACAGATTACAGCTTGGATTGAGGAATTGGAAACCAAGTTTGAATTTCACTTGAGTTTATTACATTCATTTCTGTGCTAATACCATTGAGAAAGGTATGAATCCAACTCATCTTTTCCAGCTATGGGTAAATAGTAGGACAGACTGGGTTCTATAGCCTTGGGTGGCAATCAGTCTAGGAGGAGGAAAACTCTGAATACAAATCTGTATGTAGCCTTAATGAAGCACATACTATGCAGTTAAGGAAAGTATCATTTGCATTGACTTGATGATCCGGACAACAGTCAATTCCTTTTGTCACCAAAAAGAGAATAATGACTAATGAGGGTTGGTCTACTGAATATCATACCCTATTGAACTTGGTAAAACAGATTTAAAATATCAAAGTAATTTTTGTTTTGACAATGAATAATAATAAAAAAAAATCTTTTTCATTTTAATTTCAAGCAAAACACTTTATTGCATTTCAAAACTAATTTAAACTGATTGGAAGTTCTATTTTTTTAAATTGAAAAAAAAAAAAAAAAAAAAAAAAAAAAAATTAGCCATTTCCAGCTGTCAGCACAATGTTAATTCTCTTCACTAGAATATTAGTCAATTTAAAGTTTGATTAATCTTTGAAACAAATATTACTTTTCATTTAAAATATTGCAGAAATGCATTTTTTAACATGGAGGTAGATGTTTATTCAAGGTTGTGAAAGCTTTATTGATAAATAGAAATTTAACTAATTTTCTCCACATGGGACAATATCTGTAAAAATTACTTGAGAATATAATGTGAGCACCTATGTTTTTATATAATTTTGAACTATCCAGTAATCTTAAAAATTTAGGAAAATATTCTCCATAAACTAATGTTTCAATGAATTTAAGTACTTTGGCTTTAAATTTACTATAGTTACCACACTTATTTTCCAATACCTTGTACAGTCATCTATATTTGCAAAAATCAACACATTTATGTGCACACACGCATAAAAAAAAAAAAAAAAAAAAAAAAAAAAAAATTATTTTTAAAATATGGGGGAGGGTCACTAAATTGTAGTAAGATTTTCCATTTATGATTAGTAAATTCAGTTTTTGCTTTATAACAACATCACCTAACCCATACAAATACAGAATTTTTAAAGATTTAAAACTTTATAAATTATTCTAATTAAAACTTAAAAAATGAAAAACAATTCTAGTAAAAATTCAATAATCATAAAAATAATTTTTTTCTTGGCAATACTGTCCATAATATATAGATTCAGAGCAGATTTTCTGTAACTGGGGATCCTATTTTACAAGAAAAAAAAAAAAAAAAAAAAAATACAATTTAAATTCTCCGAGGAGTTCTGCTTATAACCAATATCAACATTAAGCTGTACAAAAAAAGAACTTGCCAAAATTTCAGAAATTTAAATAAGTAGATGGTGGAGGGCTAACAAGAAAAAAAAAAAAAAAAAAAAAAAATCTCAAATAATTTCATTCATTTGTGACTAAGTCCTGAAAGTTTCATTAAAATCCAACAATTTGATTTTTGCAAAAATTTCCCAATCAATGTTTTTCACTGAAAAAAAAAAAAAAAGACACTAAAATCTATAATCTTTGCTCCCCTTTGTTCTGTTGACAAAAAAAGATTTTTAATCAAAATTTCAAACACTTTAAAAAGGAAAAAGAAAATATGATTTAATCTTTTCATCTTTCCTCTTAAAGATTTTTGACAATAAAACTTTGTCTTTATTAAGTTTGAGGCATTTTTTCTGCATATAAGGTCATTCTTTAGCGAATCTTTGAAGGTATCTACATATAAGCAAATGATTCTTGTGTGTCATTTTAAAAAAAGCAAAATTATATATATATATATATATATATATATAATTACGACCATTAATTCTTGCCAGTGCCATTAAATTGATGTCTATGAATACATATACAAGGTATTCTAAAAAGTTCTTTGACCAAACCAAGAAGCCCTTAAAATATCTGTTCAGTCACTTGGCTAGATTTTGCCAAAGAACTTTTTTTTCTTTTTTTTTTTTAACAGCACCACACACATAATTTAGTCAATTTACTGAATAATATTGTTTTGTGGGGATAATATACCTCCCAAAAGTTAAAGCAAAGTATTAAAAGAAACAAAAAGATTTTGTTAGAAACAAAGAGTACTGAGCTGTTATGTAATATCAGTCCTCAGTGAATGCTGTGCAATCTCCTCACAGATGAAGAGACTTGAGGCAAAAGGAATGTGATTTTACAGAAGGATGTGGGGAATATCATGGATTGAATAAGTAACCAACAATGCAGTTTTTGAGAGAATGTAGACAAAAGAGACACATACTTATAATCAGAAAGAGACAACTGAAATTTCTAGAGCACATAATGAAAGAAGAGGGCATGGAAAACTTAACACTCACAAGACCTGTTGAAGGCAAGAGGGACAAAGGAAAGCAGCAAATAACCTACCTCTACAAGCTTGTGCATGGTTCGCGGAACAGGGATTTGGAAGGATAGCCAAAGGACAAACATTGCTAAGGGTTAAAAACGACAGGAAGAGGTGGAGAACCGTGATCACCCACGTCCTCAAGGGACAAAGCACATAGAAAGGGATATAAACAATCGAATTTATGAAACAAAGAAAATGTGTGTGTAGATACGTCCTGCTTTATGCGAAAATATATTTGTTGTGATTTATCTCAGATTCAGAACATTTTCTTTCTAATAGAAAAATACTTTGTAAATACTTCCCAGGAAAAAAGTTGAACTGAAAATATATATTTTTGAGTGAAAAATAAAATAGAAAACAGTAGAGAAAATTCTGATAAATTGTGCCAACAAAACTAAGAATGCCTTTGAATATTTGTACTACAAAACAAGAAATAACAAAAGTACTTGTTGATGCTGGGACATCATTTCTATTTTTATTTCAATCTTATCTTAGTGTTTCAGTTTCAATTATTTTTAAAATCATTTTCTGGGTCGCTGTGACGAGGTAAATTAAGAATAAAAAAAATATCGAGTTCAGTTTCGTTAACTTGCAAATTTTTACTGTACTATAGGTTAATTTCTAATTTGAATTATCTCAAGAATTCGATTAATGTGACTTAAAAAAACCTATTCCCAAGCAAAAGTGAAACTAAAAAAAACAAAAAACAAACAACCCTGCTAGGAAATAAAATAAAAACTTTTCTAGAAATTTCTCGGAAATTATGATGAAATGTTGTTAGCGAATAGCCGAATAGGTATAAAAAAAAGAACTAAAGAATTTGAAATAATTATGAAATTATTGCTTTTTTAAAACTAAAAGTCTGTTACAAAGTATTTGGTGTTAGTCGATTGTTAGGATTTGTTATATTTACGATGTTTCGATTGGTATGCTCTCCAAACTTCTTAAATGTCAGCAACTCACTGATCCAAGAGTTTAAAAAATTAGATTTTTGTTTTAACATCTGCTTAAAAATGCATTTTTTTTTCTTTCTTTTTTTCTTTTAAAAAATATAGGAAATTGTCTATAAGCTGATATTCGCAGATCACAAATACATGTGTAGGATGTGACATTTTTATTTTTATATACCTTTAAGGGCCTTGTTGTACTAGGATTTTAACGCTGGTTGAAACTTGAAACAAAACAGAAAAAGATAAGGATGCTATCTTGATTTCATCAATAATAAATAAATGTTTCTAAAGCTAACTTGAAACCCTACTTTTAAAACAATATTTTTCCACTTCAAACATGAAATTATAAATTAAAGTCAACAATTTTTCCATAGACAATTGAACAAAATATATTTGCTACAATTTATAATTCAAGAAATGTTATTTAAAAAAAAAAAGCAACAAATTAGATATTACTCTTTAGTCTTATTTATGTTCTTCAAAGAACATATTTCAGCTTGAATTCTACTTTCATCCGTAAAAAATGAAAAAAAATAGGTCAATATAATACTCTGCTTTCATCAAGTTTTTTTAAACAAGTCATTAAGAATTTTGTTAGCTTCTTAAAGTTTTTGAACAGAACTATGTATATACAATCAATTTAATAATTAAGTGGTTTTATTTTACCTTTTAAAGGAACACTAAAACGCAATGTGTGTATAAAATAAACAGTTTTCAGAGTGCACAGATACTACAATAATACATACTTTTTTTTAGTTTTAGGCTAGGCAAAAGCGTCGATCCATACGTAAATAAGTTATTTTTTATGGGTACTATGCTAGTTCAGTAATAAAGCTAGAAATATATTTTTAATCAAAGATTTTTAAACTAAAACTGTTTTTATGAAGTTATTGATTATGTCTTTTCTTATTTAACAAAAAAGAGGGTTTCAAACAATTTTAAACTAGTGTTCTTTCTGGGTTATTTTTTTAGTTATGACTAGCCATCTTAAAATTCGTAAATTAAAGTTAAATTAAGTTGAAAATTAAATTCTACATAATTTTATAAAAAATAAATACACTTAGAAAAAAGACCGATATCTACAAAAAAGTTTAAAAGGTGAAGTTGCTACATACACACATATATAGTTTTAATTTTGAATTTGATTTTCCTACGTAAAAAAAATGTTTGTGACAATTTCTTTTGAGATAAGATTTTACAAAAACAAAGAATTTAAATAAAACAAACAAGAAAACAAGTATAAAGAAAGTAAATTTGATAATAATAAAACGATATTTTTATTTTTATTTTTACAAAAATTTAAAACAAGAATTGGTATTTTTTTTTCTAAAATAAAGTCGTCCAAAACAAAAACTTGAACTTTTTAAATCAAATTTCTTCGAACAAAATAAACCAAAACATTTTTAAAATTAATTTTTAAAAGAAAGAAATTAAAAGACGAAAATTAATTCCGGAAATTTCCTGTTCCAAAGACAATGATTATTTTTTCTTAAAGAATCAAAGAAGAAATGAAGAAAATGACAAAATATTCTTCATAACAAAACATTTTCAGAATATTAACAAGAAGGGATTTCCGATTTGAAAAGCTCCAAAACACAAAAATTAAGTTTTTATTATTAAACCAAAATGATATTATCATTTTAAATTAAAATAAACACTTACTCGTTTCTAGGAACACATGTATCGTTCAGACGAGCTTTAAAAAGTAAAATAGCGTAATCACTGGATTTAGTTGTTGTTACTTTTTAGCTTTGGAAAAAAAAGGATCGCGACTCGAGCTAGACTATGGCGCCTCGTTCATAGCATCGCTTACTTCCGGTGGAACACCCGGTCTTGTTAAGTACTTCCGGTTCTGTTTACCCGCTTATGTTCTGTACTTCCGATTTCTTATTTAACCATCTACCAACCGAAAGAAAATAAAACTTAAACAGATTGAATAAATTCTAACCTAAGTGCAAATAAAACTCTCAAAATCATATAAAGATTCTTTATCTTCTTCAAGCATACATTTTATTACTGATTTTCTATAGTGAGCAACCTATTAGACTTTTCTAAAATTCTAACTTTAATTTAATTTAAAAGAAAGTTTGTCAAAACAAAAGTGTTACTGTTAAGTGTTATCCAAACATACATATAATCTTCCATTAAAGAATTGATTATATTCCAATATAGACTACCTAGTCAGCTTTATATCATTATGTAATGCTTTTTTAAACAAACGTTTTGCTGGAGTTGAAAAAAATCTCTTAAAAGATTTTTAATGCATTTTTCTTTGTTATGTAAAAACACAAAGGAAAAACAAAATATTAGTTTGAAATATTTTTTTTAGCATAGTCATTTGTACTTTTCTTACAGAAATAAATTTTAAAAGATAGTATTCAAAGAATGTTATTTTCCTCAAAATGTAAATATTTTTAACTTAGTGATAAAACAAATATGCTGTATTGTGAACTGTGGAGTTATTATTTTATGATTATTATTTGTATAGTGAGGAATTCTAACTCCATTAACTAAACAAATCTTAAAGAAATACTTTCAAAACAGCAATAATAATAATAATCTAATAGTTTACCTTTTCAAAGTTTGTGTATGTTCACTCAAAAATCCTGAACATTGATCAAATATGTAAAGTTAGTTGTCTATGTGTGATATCAAATAAATACTTTATCACATGACTCACAGCAGTATGTTTTATATCTTGCTCAACTTAGTATTTCTTTTTTGTTTAAAGTTAACTACTTTGTGTATTCAACTTTAAAAATCAAATTCCTAAAAATAGCTATATTTTTTATTTATTACTAATCCCTTTTTGTGAATTTTATGAATAAGCAATTTTTTTGTTGTTGATTTTTAAATTAATTAGTTATTCAAAAAAAGTTTCTTTCTGCTCTGAAAGTGATAACTACCTGAGCATTTAAATCACAGCTTGGGAGTATGGAATTAAAAGTTTGCATGTTGGTGTCTTGTAGGTATGTGTGTACCTTACACACAAGCTGCTAGTAGCCCACTGGCAGGCCACCAATGGAACACCATTGGTACTCTGGTAACAGCCACTGGCAGGCCACCAGTGAGCCTCTAGAAGTCCACCAATGGTAACATTTCCAAGATAAACACCCAGGCAGTCCAACAGCAGTAAACACCAGCAGCATGCCACCCAGTGGCAGATTGGTGGCTTGCATGTATGGATTCACATATAAACAATTAAAGAAGCACAAGAACTAGGGTTTCTACTACAGGCCTTTTATTCATTTTTTTATATATTAACTGTAGTGAAACAAAGTTCTCAATGTCTCTTGGAGATTTCCATTTTTCCTTTTCTGGTCCAGAAGTAAGTTAGGGCAAACAATGATAAGCATGGTTATAAAGGTTGTGCCCAAGTCAGCCTTGCACCAAGTTGGAATGACCAAAGTAAAGTTTGTATTTACTTCATCGTTGGAAGGTCAGCAAAACACATTCAAACACTATGCATTAGGAAGTAAAAGAGAGTTTCTTTTTCTGGTCCTTTTTAGAAGTGGTGTTTTCTTTTTGATCCAGAAGTAAATTAGAGAGTAAGTCATGATAAGGATGGTTATATTGGTCAAGCTCAAATCAGCCTTACACTGGAGTTGGAACAACCAAAGTACAGGTTGTACTTACTTCATCTGTCAGTTGACGGGAGAAAGGAGATGCTTCACAGTAGGGATGTTTTCATCTGAATCTGCTACATTTTGGAATAAGAGGAAGAAAAAAGAACTTGTCAGTTGACTGGGGTAAAGTAACATCCCAATGGAGGCATCTGCATCCACATTCTGCAACATTTTGGAGCAAGGGGGAGAAAGAGGAAGACAATGTTTGTTTTTTTATAGAACTTAATACCATGTAATGGGTGTTTGGCAAAGCCAAGTAGGGTAATCAAATTTCCAATTCCTTTATTACTAGTATAGTGGACCGTGTGTGTTTGCGTGTTGTATTAGAAACATGTGTGTAACTCCTGGTAGAATATTAAAAGGTCCAGCTATAAGAAAATTGCCGAACTCAAGTTAAGTCCAACTGCAGATGTAAAGAAGACAAACAAAACCGATATATATATAAACAAATATATGTATTAAACAAAACAATTTTACAATGGACAATAACATTTGTGTATGTGTAAACATTGGTGTTTGTTCTTTGGTGAATGTTCGTATTTTGGTGAATGTCTACATATGTGTATGTATGTTTAATGTTCATGGCATCTCCCACAAATGGGAAGACGCAGATCTTCTAAGAGAGCTTACACTGTAGTCGCTGAAATGAAGAAATGAAAAAAGGTTATTTATTTCTGTGCTATAACAGAAAATGTGGCACAAGGCCGAAGTGGGGAATGGGGAAGTAGTCGGTCTTCTGTCTTAACTTCTAAATTTAGCTAGCCACAAACGCTGACCCAATCATACTAACAATATTTCTTGCATCAAAACAACACATTCTTACTTACCTTTTTCACCACACCCACCATAATACCTCAATGACTCCATGAAAATACTAACTAGACCCCAGATGTACAATTTGTGGTCTGTGGGGGGGGGATTAAAACAACAATTTAAAAAATTTTTAAAAAGTTACCTCAATGAGTATTTACAGTATGAAACAAATCACTATTTACAAGAAACTAAACAAAATCGTGTTAGTAATAAAACCCCACAATCACTAAATATGGCAGAAACATCAGTTTACTAGACAAAGCCAATGCGGGACTATAAAAATTAAAAACATTCATTCATCCCAAGCACTCACACAGACATGCACTTGTTGGGGATGCGCAGAATGAACTAAGATTTTTGCTATGGTGTTAGAATATATCAGAAGGAATTTTTGTCAGGTTGCGTGACCTTCCCTTGCATCCACAACAATAATACTTGATATAAAACAAGGCAAAACATGTATGCAATTCAAACAAACAAATGCATTTATATACAATACAAATATTATATACAAAATATTATTACAAGATAAAAGATTTTTTTGTTTGTTTTTTTGGTGTCTTGGTGTATTTGTATTACAATCTATAAGAATTCATAATTAGTGTTTAAACACCGTTATTATGTTCGTGTTGTTCTTTTTGTATTGTTTAGAATTGAGTCATTCAAAAGTAGTCTACCCTTAACTGTAAGTATGAAATATGTTCAATAATAGTATTTACTTAAATTGTAGTGAGCGTTAATAATTCACTTTGGATAAGTAAAGTCTTGCGAGTTGGTTCTCTGTATTCACAGGGTAATCTTCGAGTCGAGTTTGTGGGTGAGTCAGTTGTGGTTTCGTTTGCGCAGGAAAATTATAATCACAAGTTACGTGGATTAGATTAGCGCTTCTCTGTGTTCACTGGACTGACTGATTTATCATAGATGATCAAAGAGAATGTATAGTTTGAGATTCTTGAATGACGAAGAAGTTCGTAGAAGATATTGAACGGGAAAGATTTGTCGTCTCGATTCACGAGACGGGAGTAGTAGTCGTCACATTTTTAAGCTTGAGTGAGTGGTCGAAAAAATGGTCTGCTGCTGATTTGCCCAGGTCTGTATCTCCTGTCACACATGCTTTGGGTTTTTTTTTAAGAGGTCATGATCACTTAGGTGGCTCCAAAACGATTTTGTGCCAAAACTTCGAAGTGCACATGCAGGCAACCTGATTGGTAGAAATGAACCAATCAGAGGGCTAGATTTACAAATGAAAGTTGGAATAGTGCATTACTCGAAGAAGGTAAGATTGGGCTAATAGACGAGCCCAATACACTCATTCAGACACAACAACAGATACAAAAAATCACACACAAAACGAAAAAATGCCCCGCATCCACCAGAGAACTGACGTCACTGACCACCTAACGAGGGAGGGGATGGGGAATTAAACTTAAAGAAAGATAGGGACAGAAATGAAAAAGGACCAATAAACATACATACCCTAGCTAAGTTTGCTGAAAACGGAAACTAAAGACTCAAAAAACTAAACCTAAGCTAACCTCAATTTTGGGGTAGGTTGACTATGTTCAACCCAGCTAAAGCAATATCCTGATGCCTAACCAAGAAATGAAAAAAAGAGAACAAGGCAAGAAGTCACCCAATATTTATAGTATAGGGAGAATGACCCCTAGTGACAATTTGGGAATTAAGGAGGAGCTAACTCCGACACTAGCATTATGGGAAAATATATTTCTTTTATTTTTTTTTTATTCATTATTATTATCTTATTTATTGATTTTATTTCATAATTATTTTATTTTTCCCACAGGCATAAAGGAAAGTAATCAATATTTAAAAAGAACTAAACAACGTCAACAATTTTTTAATTGTATATTTTGAAAATCTGACAAACATTATAATATTATTATAACATGCTATATATAAAATAAACTACCAAAATATCTAAACCTATGGTAGAATAGCCAAGTTCACGAATTTGGTGACACAGTAATTGTGAGTTCAATCCCTGGGCCAGGCAGTGTGTACTTGGACTCAGTGGAAATAGGATGAGCAGTAATACAACAGTGCTAAAAATAAAAACTAGATGAGATATCCTTAGACATAGATTAAATAATGGGTTCAGTTTGGAATTTCCTGTAGGTTTCCCAGATCGATATATACTTGATGAAGGCTGGAGAGCTTAACAACAGAAACATTGTCATAACAACAACAAAGTTGAGAACAATAGTCTGAATGTAAATAGTGTAAATAATGATAACACCTCATCCCAGAAATTCAGACATTTAAACCTATAGAACTGTTTTAATTATAATCGTTTTGCTATCACCATTTTACTTTACCACTTTATATATATATATATATATATATATATATATATATATATATATACCTTTAAATTCCTTGAGGAACATAGGATTGCAAGATATCGTTGCAGTTTCTATAACAAGCCAGTTTTTACGTGATTAGGTTGTTAGCCTACTGCACAACCCCCAACTTGGAGGATCAGGTTTTGAATTCAGAGTTGTCCTTCTCCTAGACCAGTTGCCACCCAAGGCTATAGAACCCAGTCTGTCCTGCTATTTACCCATAGCTGTAGGGAGAAGAAGAGGATTCTTACCTTTTCATACCTTTCCCAAGGGTATAAGCACATAAGTGAATGTAATGGATTCAACTGGAATTCGAACTCAGCTCTCTGATTCCTCGATCTGAGCTGCTATCCATTATTCTTGTTCACATTGGTATATCATTACTTTTCATCTGTTGCATCTCTTTGTCTTGCACAGTTCATCTCAAAACGTAGGTTCATAATGCCCAGATCCATAATTATTAATTTTACATCTGGCCAGCTGAGATGATTGTATGCAGTGTCACATTTTACATGCTAGCCTGGAGAAAATCTGATTATATTAAATCTGTGGTTCTCAACTGGGGTTCATATGGACACGGGGGGGGTCATGTAACATTACTAGGGTTCATACAAAAAAATAGCAACTTGTGGGTCCACAGTAATATATTAAGTATTATGAGTTATTTTACTAGTGTACATAAATATTCTATAGAATTTAGTTGTTAAATACAAGTTTATTTTTATTAAATTTGTTTTACTTCAAAATAAAGTATATACATTTACTATTTCTATAATACAATTCCTAAATTTATGTATTAGTAAAAAATAAACTAAACTTTTTTTCATCAAATGGTTATGGAGGTCCACCAAAAAAATTAAGAGTAAAAGTGGTCCATGATTTCAAAAAGAGGTTAAGTCTAGATAGGATAGGGGTGCCTTTTTCAATGAATTATGACATCCGTTCAACACATGTCGTCTGGTTTTTATCAATGACAAAAAGTTTTTTGGCATTTTTTTCTGTTAAATTTGTACTTGTCTGGTTTTTATCAACGACAAAAAGTTTTATGCCATTTTTTTCTATTAAATTTGTACTTATATACATAAAGATTGTTTCTAAAAGGGGTGTTTGGACTAGAATACATTGTATAGAACTACAATTTTAAAATATTATTTTTAATTTTAATTACTAATAGACTATACTCCTTTTTAAAACAAATAAATGTAAATGTTGACTCATTGCTAGTAGAAAACTTCATAAAACACTTTTGAGCAATGCATTCACTAACTTTATCTTCCCAATTTATACAGTAGAAAGGCTAATTGTCTGCCATGTTTATTTCCTTTGTTACTACTGCAGGTATACTCTGAAGAATGTTATATAGTAGTAAATAATGTTTATAAGCATTATGTTGCTGAAAATGCTTATGAACTGTTGCCAAATTAAAGGTATATGTATATTTTTAAGTATTGTCATTCTTCCATGAATTATTAAGATTAATATTCTGATGTCTTTTGGTTTCTTTTTAGATTAATGAATTGTTCTGATACAAGTAATGATGAAAGCTTGGTGAACTTGAAAAAAGTCAACATAAAAAGATGGAAGAGAAGCCTTGAAAGGTTCACAAGAAATAACAGAAGCCTTCAAGGCTTATGAGATATGTCAGACATAATCTTGAAAGATTATCAGATATGACAGAAGAAACCTTAAATGCGTACCAGATGTAGCAGAAAAAATCCTTGAAAGGTTACCAGATGTGAAATAAGAAACCTTGAAAGGTTCACAAGAAATAACAAGAGAAACCTTGAAAGGTTACCAGATGCAGCAGAAAAAGCCTTGAAAGGTCACCAGATACAACAGAAGCCTTTTACGCAATGCAACAGAAAGAATACTTGAAAGGTTCCAGATGTAAAATAAGAAGTCTTGGAAGGTTCACAAGAAATTACAGGAGAAACCTTGAAAGGTTACTAGATGCAGCAGAAATAATCTTGAAAGGTTACCAGATACAGCAGAAATAATCTTGAAAAGTTACCAGATGCAGCAGAAAAAGCCTTGAAAGTTCACCAAGCTTAAACAATTACAAGATTAACCAGAAGCCCCTGTTTCCCAAAAAACAATCAAAGCCATGAAAGGTTACCAGATGCAACAGAAAAAGCCTTGAAAGGTCATTAGATACAACAGAAGAAAACTTCAATTATTGACAGATTTAACAGAAGCCTTGAAAGGTTCACTAGAAATAACAGGTTACCAGATGCAGCAGAAAAAAGCCTTGAAAGGTCACCAGGTATAACAAAAAATTTTGAAAGATTACCTAATGTAACAGAAGATGTTTTGAAAGGTTCACAAGAAATAATAGGAGAAACCTTGAAAGTTTACCAGATGCAACAGGAAAAGGCCTTGATAGGTTACCAGATGCAGCAGAAAAAGCCTTGAATGATTCACAACAAATAACAGGAGAAGCCCTGAAAGGTTACCAGATGCAACAGAAAAAGCCTTGAAAGATTATCAGATGCAATGGAAGAAATCTTGAAAAGGTACCAGCTGCAGTAGAAAAAGCCTTGAAATGGTACCAGATGCAGCAGAAGAAGCCTTCAGTTATAACAGGTGAAGCCATAAAAGGTTACCAGATAGATTCATGCTTTTCCCAAAAGCATTTATGTAAAAGTGAATGCTACAGACTAGTCCAGAATTTGAACCCGACTTACTGTTCCACTTTTTGTATGAATAACCATTACACTATATGCACATCTCACACTTTAATGGGTATTCCAAAATGTCTACAGAATAAGGCTTGCTAATTCAGCCTCTATTTTCATAAAAGTCAACAAAGGTTAAAAAAAATCAGCAATCTTTAACCTTTGTGCCCAGAATAAAACAGTTTGTCAAATGGAGGGTTTTTCCCTTGACACTGCTATTATTCCCTCAACAGTGTTTTTTGTTTTAAAAAGTGGTGATTAGAATTTTAATAAAACCCAAACATATGAAAGTGAATTTATATATTTTCTTTGTTCTTTGACAATTATAAAAATACTAAACACTATTTATTTATTAGATTGTTTATATTTACAACATTCTAAAAATACAAACCAACTAATACAGCTTAAGTTCCTGCAGGGGGCTCTTGATTGGGCCTTTGGCTTTTTCAGGAGTTTAAGAGCCCTTAAGTCTTTGCATATTCTCAACATTGGAAGCTCTCCTGGCTGCCATTTGATTTGGGTTCTCATTTGCACGGGACTTTCTTTTCCTCATTGCAGTCTTTTGATTGCAATCTGGTCCTCTGTTGGCAGAGATTTATTTTTGTGAGACATACTACTGCCATATGCAATAGACAACAAAGAAGAACTCAAAATTGATTGCTGCATTTAAGTATTGTATTAATATTTAAGCTTACCTTTTAAAAGTTCAACAATAATTCTTCTGCCCCCCTCACTTAATTTAAAGACAATTTGATGTGCGTAGGTCCTTACTTTACATACAAACAATTATTTTTATTTCATGGGTGACTTTTGCTGGATTTCACAATTTATTTCAATTATTTCCAAATTTATTTCCAAGTTATAAAAACTGTTATTATACAAAAAAATCACATAAAAAATCACCAAAAACAATTGCAGTAATGAAAACTTGGGATTCCAAAATTTCTGTAACATGAGCTATTTGAAGTTAGAGAGTTGTGACCTTTTAATTGAAAAAGTATAATACAGTGACACTGGCATTTATTATATAGATTTATTCATTTTCTTTTTTCTTTGAGTTATTTACAACCAAAACACTATTTATTTATTAGATTGTTTATTTACAAGAATAATTTTATATTTACAACATTCTAAAAATGCCAACCTTAAAAATGTGAACCAACTAATACAATGCAATATTTATCATTTATCAATTTATAAAGAAATAAATATGAAAATAAATTTTTTTATTCATTAATTTATAAAAAAAATGTCTGAGAACAAGAAAATTTGAATAAACAGATAATGACGAGTAACTTTATGCATATTGATAAAAACAAATAAAAGCAACTAAAAGCATTTAAAATTAAATAGTATCTTTGTTTTATTGGGTTTTGTATGTTACAACTCAGAGCTGATTTTATGTTAATGAGGGCAGATTTTTAAAAAAAACAAAACATGATTTACTTTCCTCAAAGCCTTGTGTTTTTAACTAATATAATGACTTGCATGCTTCGACTATAAATTTTTAGAGTTTTCATTAATTTATTTATGGGGGGTATATATATACAAAAAATATATTTTTATAATGACTTTTAAAAAAAATAACATATTTATAATAATTTCCATCATTCCTGAATAGTTTCTGAAAGTTTTATTAAAATCTGACAATTATTTCTATTTTTGCAAGATTTTCAAAATTAATGTGGGTCATAAGAAAAAAATGCACAAAAAATTCGCCATGTTATTTACTAGAGTTCCGGTGATGACAAGAAACAAGGTTTTTAATCGAAAGTTAGAATATTCTAATAAAGACAGAAAATTTTTTAAAAATAATTAAAAATTACTTTCTTCTTTCCTCTTAATAGTAACATAAACATTTTGGCGATAAAATTTTCTTTTCGTCAAGTTTGGCATCTTTTTCATCAGACTATGCACTTTTTTTAGCGATCTCATGTAGATACCTACTTTAATTATAAATTTTGAAAAAATTGCATTTTCCAGGTATTTCTTTCATTTGCTAAATAATAAATATTGCATTGAACATGGTTTACATATTTTGATAATTTGTCATTTTTTTTTTTTGAATAAAAAATTTCTTTCCACATTTATTACTTTATAAAATGGTAAATAATAAATCTTTATAAAAGTTAAATAATAAATATCACATTGAATTTTGTTCACATATTGTTATAATCTAGTAAATAAATACTGCCAAGGTAGTGTATATAGTACAAAATTATAGCACTGTTGAGAGAAAAACTGTTCTTTCATCACACTTATAGCATCCTGCTACTACTTTTCTGTCAATGTCAATTTTTCTGCAAATCTGTGCAAAAAGTGAATCACAGAGCCTTGATATTATTCTCACTTTTCATTGGTCAGCTAATATTTAAATCATGTTCTTGCCTACGTCCGTACAACGCCTAAGCGTTATTCAAAACCATTTTTCCAACAAAAACCAGAAATACTTTCCGGAGCCGGTCATGTGATTATATTTATTTTAAATATCAGACACAAGTTCGTTCTTCCTCTTTTTGATTTCTCTCGTTTACTAAAATGTAGCTGTTTAAGAAATCACGTTTCAACTCCTTGCAGGCGAACGCTATGAAAACATCACACACATATACATACATATGTATGGAACATTATATAACATTACAAGCAACAGAAACCTCATTACAAATATTCACTCTTTCAACTTCAAGTTACAGAATTTTTTCAACTCTCTCACAGTGAGACCAAAGAAAAGTCAACCAGATACATTGCCACTGTGCTAAAGAAATTTAACTTGGATATTCCAGTTTTCTCCAGTTCTTAATAAAAGAGCCTTCCGAAGCTACAAGTTTACTCAACATGTTCTCAGCTTTACAGAATTCTTTCAACTCCCTCACGGTGAACATTTTGAGCAGCAAGTTCATTGAAGTTTTTATGAGCTCAGATAAACATATTTCCTTAGTAAAGACTTTAATTCCAGCCGAAAGGGAAGTAACTCCTATTAATTATGCTTGTATATCATTGACATACATAAATATGAATATTGTTGTTATAAAACTGTTTTGTCTTCCTTCTTATTGTTTCATACTTTGTGGTATTTTGCATAAATATAAATTTGAGACGTCACACCAACTAACAGACCTCTACACACTCTTTTTTGCAGGCATGATGGTTAAAGATTGCAAAAGAATCATTCTTCAACAACAAATACAATTAAAAAATAATAATGTCCAAATAATAGATGATGAATTTTGTCTGTTCTAGAAAACTAGAATTCAGTGTTGCATCAGTCATGAGTGAATAACATTTTACAGTACTTATTTCATCATAAATGTTATTTTGAATGTAATTTGCACAAATACAGATGAATTCATTTTGCAATTATCCTGAGATATTAAATTCCATGTTGTTCATATTTGCCTTATAAATGATTTATAACATGCTCTATTAGAGCTGTATCATAATAGGTCAGCAGTTCATTGATCCCAATGAAGTCCCCTTGGTGTATATCACCAAGATAGGATTTGGTAAGCAAGTCCTTTATTGCCAAGAAAAATTACATCAATTATCGTTGTAAGTATATTTAGCTGTTTCTCAGTATGAATCATTATTCTTTTGTAAGACATCACAGCAATCTGAATTCCAATTTCTAACCTCCTCTTCAATTCATGCCATAGTGAATAAGTTTTTGTGTGCCATGCTATTTTCATGTTCAGAAAACCTGCCAAACGGCTTTTGCCATTTCTGTTCTGTAACCCAGAATTGTTTGGATCCCACGACTAACCATAGCTTTTAAAATAGTGAGTACACTGTATGAGAAAAAACCTACAAAGCAGAAAACAGAAAGACTGTTTGTTTAAGCCATCAACAGCTTTTGATTTTGCTATTTGGTGTTCTATTATTGAGAGCAGACTGAAAAATTCTGACTTAAAATCAAGAACTGGTGGTTTAGAAACATTTGCAACAAGTCACAACTGATTCATAAACACAAACATAAAATATATACAAGGTGGTTCATAAAAATTCTTAAATCAAATGACCTCCTAAAATTTAACCAAACCATCATTAAAATCTCCTATACTAATCTTTACCCCTGCCCTCTCCTGCTAATGAAATAAAAAAACCGAGAGATTTTTAACCAAAATCTCGAATGTTCTCTAAAAAGAATCAAAAAATATAATTTAATAATGAAAAAAATCCTTTGGTCTTTCCTCTTATTTCATTTTTGTTTTACGATTCAGGGGAAAAGAAATTTTTTTTTAAATTGATGATTTAAAAAATTCTCCAAGGACTTCTGCTTTTAACTCATAGAAACATTAAGAGTAGCAAAAATTAATTTTTCAAACTTCCATAAAATTAAATAAGTGGAGAGGTAACAGATGCAAAATAATATTTTTTTTTAAGATTTTCTAAAAAAGAAGCATTTTTAAAATAGTTTTATATTCATTTGTGAATAAGTCCTGAAAGTTTCATTAAAATCCGATAATTATTTGATTTTTGCAAGAATTTCCAAATCAAGGTATTTTTCACTGCAAAAAGACACTAAAATTTCCTATCTTTGGTTCCCCCACTGAAAAATAACAGGATTTTTAACCAAAGTTTTAGACGTTCTAGAAAGGATAAAAAAATATAATTTAATAATCAAAAAATCCTTTGGTCTTTCCTCTTCCTAAATATAAAGATTTTGATGATAAATCTATGTTTTTACTTTTTCTTAAGGTTGGGACATTTTTTCATTATGGTATGCTCCTTTTACTTTTTAGTGAATCTTTGAAAATGCCTACTTTTTAAAAAAAATTATATAAAGGTTCTTTTATTCAAATTTAATTTGTAGGTAGAAAAAATAAATGCTAACTAGAATCCTAAAAAGAAAAACTTACTTTTAGTTTTATTGTAAGCAATGTCAAAGTTTTTAAAACACAGGATCTATAGAGTTTTCCTTCAGTTTGTCAGTGAAATCTTCTCTAAGACTGAAATGAAAGTGTAGCAATTCCAATACTGAAGAATTTTTTTTTTATTTCCCTTTGATTTTTTTATGGCATTGTATCTCTCCACCCACCCTTTATCTTTATTCTTTCTTTCACTTTCAGCTCATTCTGTTTCTCACTTCTAGGGAAAAATAAAAATCAAAGGACTGGTGCCAAAGTATGGACTTCTTCTCACATGGGTGAGAAAACGTTGATCTCAAGAGTCCATAGAAACTGAGTTTTGTTTTATTGCTATAACGAACATTTATTTAAGAAATGATGTCGATTGTAATAAAAAGAAAGTTTTAAATGAATTATTTTTCGTGTATTTATTCCAAAACATTTCTTTGATGAATCCTAATTCAAAAGTAAATGAATTAAATTTACTGTAGTGTAGTGTACGAGGCTTTCTTTATTCATAAAAAAAATGCAGTATTCACAAGATGATCCTCATTTTGGTCATTACTCATTATTAAATAAAAATATTAAAATTATCATAAAAAATTATTAATAATTATAGAAAACTTAAATATAAAAAAATGTAATGAAATTTTTTTATTTATTTTTATTGCAGCTTTGCTTGTGGTCTTTTGTCCGTTTTATTTCAATTTGTAATGTCCAAACCAAAAAAAAAAAAAAGAAAAAAAAAGAGATTCCAAAATTCTGCCATAACATTGTGTTGCCATGGTTCATTTATTTTAATTGAGTCTTACTCTTTCTTTTTGTTGAGATAATAGTTTAAAAAAGAAAAAATTAACGAATTTGGACGAGAAAAAAAAAACCCACCTCAGAATGACATCAAAATCCATGAAAAATTTTCATCTTTTAAATTATTAATAATAATAATAGTCAGTATCCTTAATTTGTAACGTATACCGTGTACTTAGAAAAAAGGCCCCCAATCAGATTCCCCCATCTCCCCCGCAGACGGAGGTTGTACGTGCCGGCACTGGTGTTTCTTCATACCGTTGTAACGTTTCAAGAAATTAACCCGTGTATAAACAGTAAACACTAAAAACACTAAAACATACTGCCGTAGTGGATGCGTATGATTGAAATTTTCAAGATGTACACATAAACAGAAATTATTCGGTTATACTAGTTATATAGGAGATATAAATTATATCTCCTATGTAACTAGTATTGAATTATATCATATAATTCAAAACTGAATGTACGTCGAATATGTAAGAAAATTTATCGCACCGATTACAACATACATGTGCGTTTGTCAGAAGAGACAATAAGAAAACCGGATGTGAGTTTTCAAAAACCGATTTATCTCCCCTTAATGTAAACAGGATGTGAACTTTTTAGATTCACTGGTGACCTTTCATCAATATGGCCGATGAGGAACAGTTTGAAAATGAATGGGACATGGATATTGTACGTAACATTTTTACATTTATGTCTATTTAAAAACATATGAATAATGCATTATACCAAATGCTATTTTAAGTTAATTCTGTAGTTTTTTATCAATTGGAAAAAGAAAGATCCTGTCGATATAAATCGTGTGTAGCATGTCATTTTTGTTTCTAAAAAGAATGCGGTGAAAAAAGTAAAAGTTTATTCGAGATTTTTTTTAGTTTTACTCGAAAATTAAACATTTTCGATGTATATTTTCTTAAAATCCACGTATCTTAAACTTGCAATAATTATAAAAGAAAGACAGAAATCGTACATTCAGCTAAGTGAAAAATCTCATCAATTATTGAAATTGTTTTTTAATCTGATGGATTGTCTTCGAGTTTTATTTTTATTGTTTTGATTAGTACAATCTTCCGTGGAAACATTCGATAATAAAGAAATTAAATGTTTGCTCAAATTGCAATTACCTCAAAGAGTATTGTTTAAGGAATTGTGTCAAAAAAATAATTCAATGTCTTGTAAGAAGAATGAATGATAAATTCTGAATCTTTTGAAACTATTTATTTATTTCTAGTAAATAGATTTTGTTTTTATCAGACTTAATCTCGGTTTCATAATCTTTCATTCATGTAGTTTACAAGAACAGACAGAAAATACTCATTTTCTTGATTCAACCAAATGGTTGAATGAGTATAAATAAAAAAAATAAAAAAGACACTGATGATCACTGATGTCTACGACTAGCAAAATAGGAATTCAAAAATATTCATATTTGCTATCTTTTTCTACGCTTATTAAACGTGTATTCGATTTTTGCCCTCTCTTTGCCTCCAGAATGAAAGAAACCCACATTGGATTGTAAAACAAACAAGAAGTGGATTTTTTTATAGTTGCCGCTAAAATACTTGATTGGTGGGTGGTGTCCGTAGGGGGGAAAAACTTTCACCGTCGTTTGTATTTATTTAATTCGTGTAGACAACTTTCAAAAATATTTCAATTTTTTTGGACAATTTTTATTGATATTTGATATGCCCGTAAATTTTATACACATTTAATACTGGTTTAAAAACTTCTGACAGCAACAGTTTTTTTGTGTTTCTGTTTTTTTTTTTTTTTATCATAACACGTAATAAAATTAAATAAAAATTAATTTCTTATATATCGGTATCACATCACTCTATGAATGATGCAGTATGCATATTTTTCCTGTGAATTACGTTAATTAAATGGAATTACATCAGTTATTCATAGATAGGACAACTAGTTCGTAAAAAAAACCCAAAAAAACTGTATTTTTGAAAATAAAACATATCAGAAAAAAGAAGCAAGTAAAAAAAAACCTGTCTTAAAAGAGAGGTTTCATTTGCTTCAATTTTTTACGCTTATTATTGAATTTAACACAAGAAATTAATGTTTTATTGAGGAGCGAGTATTTTGCTAACATTTTTTGTCAGTATGCCGAATTGGAAAGATAAGAAAATAAAACTTTAAAAACCTTAGAGATCCACCAGTGTGTAAACAAATTTCTTAACTGATACACTCCTTTTTGTGGGGGAATGTAATTTGTGACGCTAATTCAGAGGAATCCAAGATTTATCATTTAATTCAGTGCAACATTTTATTTTTAAGAAGTTTTTTTTAAGGAAATTAATTAATCTTTAATTTCCGTTAAAATGCCAAAACAAATTCAGACTTAATTTTCAAGTTTATTTTTAAAATATTAATATGGGAATTAAATTCATTTTCAATTAGTTTGATAACAGCTCTTAATATTGTTGAATTTAGAAAAAATAATAACATCAAGATATTGACTTTTTCTACACTACTTCAGACCAAAAGTTAGGAAAGAAAGCTCCCATCAATACTGGAGAGAGCAATAAAAAATAACTGCTTTCTCAAGAAACCTATTCTGAAAAATTGTTTGACGAGAAAGATTTTATAAATTTCAATCGACAGTAATACTCAGGGCTGTGGAGTTGGAGGTAATTAAGAGCTCACTGGAGTTAGTAAAACAAAACTAAAAACCAAGTGAACTCCAGTTGAATTTTTACACTTTATGTAAAAAAGTCTTACATAATAGAATTTTTATTTTATTGTTATTTCTTCTACACTGTATATTATTTCCTTTAAAGAAATTCATCTCAACTTCTTTTTTAAAGTCATTTTATTTTTGTAGTTATTTTGTATTTGGAAAACTATCGGTATCTGTCCATTTTTGTGATGAGGTATTATGTACAGTACTATTGTCCTGATCTTTGTTGCCATATTTATTACAACGTTTCAGCTGTTGTACGTTTTGGCCGTCTTCAGGTGTTTGGACTGTCAAACTGAACCCTTTATTTCACTCATTGCAAAACTATATATGTAAAAAAAAAACAAAAAAAAACCCTCTTACAATACATTAATAGATTTTTTATTTTTGTTATGTCTTTTACATCTTGTAAAACTAAAAGATTATATTTCAACTTCTGTTATAAAGTAGATTTATTTTTGTTCTGTACTTATCTCTTATTTGCAAAGATATAAAGTCTTACAGCATTTCTTCTATATCCTTTCAAAGATTTTGTTTATGCTTCTGTTAGAAAATATTGAAGAATGCATAGGTATGATATAAAAGCTACAATTTCAGAGTTTTCGTAATGGTGGAGCATGCCTATATTATTTTGGTCATTAAAGCTATTCTGGTCAGGCAGATTCTTTTGTACCTGATTCAATTACCATTGTTTTCATTTCAAGTTAACTCTATGCAAATTTGTAGATGAATAATTTTTAGAACTACTTCTGGTTATCTGAAGATCTAAGATAAAGTATTTCCATAGATTTTACTATCTTCAGTTTTTTATTGTTTAATGAGAATGTTAGTTGAATAGAATGATACAATACCATGGCTATAGTCAAAATCTGTTCATTTAATTTAAAAGATTGGAAATTGGATGCGTTATAGTTTGTATCCTTTCTTATTGCCAGGGTGATGAGGATGATGATGAAGACAAGAATGTGCAGGAAGACTGTCTCAAAACTCTCACCACAGATGACTGCATTATGGAACCAGTAATATTCCAAGTACTTAAACGGTAAGCACATTGAAATAGAACTTGTGTCCTTTCGGTTTTATTTGAAAAAGTTGCCTGCAGGGTTATTTTACTTCCAATGTTTGATTTTTTTTTTTTTTTTTTTTTTTTGGCTTCCGTCCACTTGGTATGGCAATAGTATGTTAACCTGCAAGAGGAAGGAGTTTAAAATCTTTATGATTTCTATTTGCATTTTGGTCACAAGCTAGGCAATATATTTTTCTTGCCAGTCTATTCCATTGTAGAAAGACAAACCAATTTGGAAAACACTTGGAGTGCCTATAACCTTTTAGTTTTTACTGTTCAAATTTCATCCCCTCACCAAAAAAAAGAAAAGAAAATGTTTCCTTCTGAAATCTTATTTTTTATGTTTATTTTATCATTTAATGCCAGCATTGAGTAGATATGAATAATCATAGATGCTCTGTAAGAAATTATTAGCAAAAATGAAAATGCAAATTGAAATCTGAGAGAATTTAAAATAAACTTAGATATAATGTGATTCGCCACTAGGAAACTGACTACTTGCCACATATATATATATATATATATATATATATATATATATATATATATTCTGAAACTTTCCTTTTTGGTAAATGTGTTGTTATAAGCCTTACCAAGTTTAAATTCTTTTGTAATGCTGAGGGTATCAGATCTGTTATTATTCTAAGTTTTAGTATTAATTTTTGAGTGATTGTTTCTTTCATTTAATTTTCAGTGATTGTTTCTTTCATTTAATTTTCAGTGATTGTTTCTTTCATTTAATTTTCAGTGATTGTTTCTTTCATTTAATTTTCAGTGATTGTTTCTTTCATTTAATTTTCAGTTGCTTTCATGTAAGCAATGTGACTCAGAAATAATGAACCTCTGTCATGCCTTGAACTTTGAATCTTGTCAGCCTGTCTTAAATGTTTAAACATCTTTAGGACAACATTAATTTTGAGTCCTGATATTGCTACTATTTTGTCTTTTTTTTTTTTTTTTTCAAAATAAATTCTTGTGTTTTTGTTTTCTTATAGCTTTCTGCAAGCTGGTGGTTCCCCTGAACACGTTGTTGAACTGCTGTCCAGTAATTACATTGCAGTGGCTCAGTGTGTTAACCTTTTGGCAGAATGGCTCATTCTCGTTGGTAAGAAAAGGATCTTTATTCTTTTCAGATATAAAATAGAAACAAATTCACAGATCATTATCAAGGCAATTTAGGGAGGTCTTGGCCTTGAAGAAGTTAAACAGAAATATTTATGACCAATAAAATGTTTTTTAGATCAATATATGCAATTAATAACTTTCTAATATTAAATTTTGTGATTTAATCTTGAGTCCAGGTTGTTCAGATTTTAAATAGTTTTGTATACTGTTATTATAGTTACACCAAAATCTACAAATGAAAAAATTCTGCAGGTATTTTTTTTTTTTCCTTTCTCTTCTGTAGGTGTTGATTACAAAGAAGTTCAAGAAAGAGTTGAAAATCATTTGAAAGAAATAATTCTGAAATGTTTTGACCCTAAAAAAGCAGATTCCATTTTCTCTGTTGAAGGAGAAGTAAGTATTTGCTGATATAGAATTAACATCTCTCACCAGAAATATTTGATTATCTGTTTTGCTAGTCAAACCAACACCCAAATAGCAAATATCTATATGATGATATTCAATGGTCTCTTTTTTTTTTTTTTTTTTTTTAAGTATTTTCATCTTTGTTAGTAAAGATTTATTTTATTTAATTTATGCCCAGTCTGTTTGTCATTATGCCATAGACTTTTTTTTTAATATTGTCTTCAGCTTTGTTCTTTTTAACATGACAATTTACCTGACATTTTCAGCTTTCTCTAGGTAGATGTTTTATTGAGGGCTCTTTAGAAGTCATTTAGTGGTTTTTATTTTTTTTGCTTCCTCTCTATTTTATGCCTACTGCTCGAGAATGTAGGTTGATGTGAAATGAAAAAAAAAACAAAGAGGAAAAAATTATGGAAAAAAAATGTAATACCTTTGATGAAGGCTGATAACAATTCAGAAAAGTATAAGAATTAATGAGAACTTTTAATCTTAGAACTTCAACAAAAAATGTGTTTTTTTTTTAATCTGGAAATGTACTGTTTGAAATTCAATTAAAGATAGTGTCAGAACAAAATCAATTAAAAAAAAAACATTGAATGTCTTTTGAAATTTTTGTTAACCAAATTTTACATTTGGTTTTAATATAAAAATTTAACAATTAAGTTTTCGATTTGATCACCTTTTTTTTTTCATTTTCATTTTCTTTTTATTCCTTAGGTTCCGTCCTGGCTTGCTGAAATGATAGAATTCTCCACTTGGAGGAACCTTTTTTACAAACTTGCTGAAGAATATCCTGATTGTCTTATGCTTAATTTCACTATCAAGGTAGATTTCTTTTTCTGTTTCAATTTTCTTTCAATTTAAATTCATTTGACACTTTTTTTCCATTGCATCAACATATTTCAAAAATAATCATTATTAGAATTTATTTAAATATTCGTCACTTTACAAATATTTAAGTTTTAATATTTTATCACTGAAATTTTCTCAAGTTAAAATTTTTATGAAGAATAAGAATTTTCATGAAACATTTTCGTATAGACTAGAACAGTGTTTCTCAACCTTTTTATTTGACAGCACACCTAGGAGCAAATGAAAATATGGTACAATTAGTAAAATTTTTAAAGGATAAATGAAATAAAACCATAGATCTAAAGAAAATTCACACACAGATATGAACTTACATAGTTTTTATTCAACTATTTGTGCAACTTATTTAGTGTGAAACCTGTACCTGGAGTCTTTTTTTTTTTTTTTTGCAATTTCTTCAATATGCCATGACAGGATTTCACGACACACTAGTATGCTGCGGCACGGCTGTTGAGAATTACTGGACTAGAATTTGCTTTTATTTTTAATGTCAAAATTAGTTTACACATACTGAAGAAAAATGATGGCCAAATTTAAGTAACATGCAATTGCACTGGTTATAATTTCTGCATAAATAATTTAGAATTTTTTATTTATACAATTCTTTTGTTTCATGTAAGAAATAATTTTGCTACTTAAAACCATTAAAAGTAAAATTTATACAAAGACTATTAACACAAACAAAAAGAAATAAAATGCAGTGTATTAGCAGCCTGATCTCCCTTACTTACTAATGAAATATTTGTTTATTGTTGTCAAGTTATGCCTTCTGTTACCATAACATTAAAATATCTCATTACTAAAAAGTGGAAAACAGGTTGCATGACTGATAAACATTATAAAATCATTGTGTATTGTAGGATAGATATAATTCCTTAAAGATTAACTGGATTTTGATTGTAAAATTTAAATTTGCTTTCAGCTCATTTCTGATGCTGGTTATCAGGGAGAAATTACAACAGTCTCTACTGCTTGCCATCAAATTGAGGTCTTCTCACGTGTTTTGCGAACATCCATTACAACATTTTTAGAAGGTGGTGAAGATGCTTTGGAGAAAAATCTACCAGAGTTCATGGTAAATTTCAAATTAATTTTGAATCTATTTGCATGTTATATTTAATTACTCTTTATTTTAAATAAATGGGATTTAAAAATATCTAAATAATTTACATTTTAATTGGGATTAAATACTTGCATACAATATTAACCACTCTTTATTCAATTTCCCCACCTTTTCTGCAGATTCAATTACCAGCCATTAATTCCAGAAAACAATTTATAAATTTAACATAATAATGATCTGAAAATACCAGTTGTAATGTTGGTAATTCAAATATGCCAAAGAGAAGTTGTAAATTAAGACCTTTTTAAGTTAAAAAGGAGAACATTTTTGATATAATAAGAAAAGAAAAATTGGTTGTTAACATCAATGCAAGAACACATTGTCTCTCACGTAACTTTTAGTACAGCAATATTGTTCTAGTTGTTCTATTTTATTATTAGTTATTGTTCTTAATCTCTCTTAATGTGCCTAATTTATAAATTAAAAACTTTATTATAGCTATGTATGCATAGGAAAAGTAACCTGATACAATGTGTGGTTTCAGGTATCCACTTCTATACTGAAAATAGAAAAGGCAGAATTCCTTAAAACCTGAGACAGAAGTAAGGAAGATCACCCCCCCCCCATCTTTCTCTCTCTCTCTCTCTCTCTGTATAGTGATTTTCCAAGTGTAGCTCAGATGTGGCACACACACACGTCAGGCTCAACCCAAGTGAGTCAGTATTCAAGTATATCTATTTCAAAGCAAAAAAATCTTTCGTAATGCATCGTTTTCATTCTTAGCTGGATCCAAAGTTAATTGTTTTGAATTCTATGCCTAAAAATATTGATTGAAATACATTTCATTGATATTGTTCATAATAAAGAAGAAAGAAAAAAAAAAAAAAAAATGAAATAAAATTAACATGGCTAGTTGGGCTGTGTACATCAACCTGGAGACATAATAGGCAATGTATTTCTTGCTTTAATTTTATAAATAATCTTTAGAAAATCTCTAATGACTTGTATGCTCTGTTTTTCAGAGAACATTTTTATTTCACCTTATTGTTTTTAAATGTCAATTTTAAATAATTTATTCCGTACAGTATAAGGTTTTTTAGTGGAATGTATCAATTGAAAAAAGGGCAAATTAAATTTAGCCCAACTTAAAGCCATCAAAAATCAAAGAAAGTAGCAGCCTTAACTTGTCACCTAGAGGGTTGGAGTGGGGAGTGTAACTGGGGTAGTGTTGAGGAAATATGATATCATTCAGCAGTTCTGATCATAAACATACAACAAATTAAACTGAAAATTCACAAAGAGATACATAAACACACTAATTAGGTTTATGTATGCTCTGCACATGCACACATACCGATTTGGCCTAAATTACTTGAGGATACCTAAAGGTTGAAACTATGGTAGCATGATTGGCTGATCTCCTAATTTTTTAAAAATATATCTATAGAATTGATATAAAATTTGTTACTTAGCTGATTGATGTTACCTTCAGTACCTCAATTTTTTAGAGTTTTGTAGACAGACCCTCCAGCAATTACTTCATCTACTTATCAGGGGATATCAGCAATTGACTGTTTATTTTCTCATTTTTCTTATATATATGCACTTTTCATTGGGGCAATTTTTTTTTTTTTTTTTTTTTTTTTTTCCCCATTATGTGTGCATGTTCCCGCCTGCACGTATGCATTTTTTTAAAAAAAAAAGTGTTTTGTATTTATAAGGAAAAAATAAAGTTGATCAAACCTTTTTAAAGTGTAAATGAATTTTTGATCTCAAAGCCAAATAAAAAGTTACACTTTATTCTTTCCTGCTCAAATGTTACTATATTACTAACTTGCATTTTAATTGAGTTCTAGGCAACTGAATTTTAAGAAGCTTATATAATAATAATTACAAGCAGATTTGTGTTGTACAGGAAGAAATTAGGTGAAAATTGAATAGTGTCTGAGGATTGAACACTTCATGAAATAAACCTTAATTCTTGTATTTCAAGATCTTGCTATTCATATGTTTCTTTGATGTTCTTGTAATATTTCTTCTTATCAGAAAATGGTGTGTCATGGAGAGCATACTTACCTGTACAGCCAGGTGCTGATGCAGCTGTTATCACAAGAGATAAAAGGTGGTTCTAATCTGCGCAGACTTTGCCAAGAGTTGCAAAAGTGTGCCACAGACAAGTAAGTGCACTTTTTTATCTTTTTTAATAAACTTTCAATTTGAAAAGCTGATAAGGAAATTTGTCAAAAATCTCTTCTATGTGTTAAGCATTTTTTAACTTTTTGGAGAGGATTATGGTTCAGCTGATTTACAGAGACTAATAAGTAATTTGTAGCTTAAAGATGAAAAAAAAAACATATATAATCTTCCTTTTTAATGTAATTTATTCTGTAGTGAATATTTATCACACGGGTGGAACACTACACAGTGATAATGTCAAATGAAAACTCATCATTTAACGATGTATCAGAATATGGACTTACTAATCAACTGTTGTCTATTACATGAGGTTATTTACCTTTGGAATCGACATTTTATTTTAAGGAATCTAAGTATCTTCATTTTTTATTTTTATTTTTTTTTTTTTTTGTGATACCAAATTGTTTATAAACTTTGAACTCGGAGTTCAAATAATATCAATTTCCTCAAGAAATTCTCTCTCTTTCTTTACCACTGATTTATATATTTTTTCTCTTTCATTTCAGGGGCTTGGATGTGACCCCAATCACAATGGCCCTCAGTGGTGCAGCTGCTTACCCTAGGGCTTGCCAGGCCTTGTCATGCATGCTTTCTCGCCAAGCTCTCAATCCTGCTGACATAACCATTGTAATTAGTTCTTTGTTTTTCTATTTTCTTTCAAAAAGGTGTAATGTATTTATTAATTTGTTACCTCGGTCATAAGGATTTCTTCTTTTCACAATAGTCTGACAATTTAAATATCAAGTATTAGGAAGCCAAATTGCTTTCAGTGTGATTTGAACTCATTTGAGTGAGTGAGTGATTGTTTGTTGTTGTTTTTTTTTTTGTTTTTTTTTTTTGTTTTTTTTTTTTTTTGTTTTTTTTTTTTTTTTTTTTTTGAAGGCTAAAAGACCCACTGGGAAAAGGGATGGTAATATAGTTGGCTTGGGTTTAATATTAACTTAAAAGTAAAATTAATTTGACTAGAGTTACTTTTAGGGGTCTTCTCCATCTACTACCTGCATTACTAGAGATTACTTAAAGAAATGACTATAACTATTAAGTTAGTAATTGGAGTATCCCTTATTAGAATAAAGGTGAGAAGAGAATTAAGATTAACTGTATCACATTAGGAAAAGACAAATTCAAATTACTTCTATAAAAGATCATATAGCTTGCATTTAGGACTGGCAAATTTACAGCTAGACTTTTTTGAGCAAAAGTTGAATACTTTCATAGACACCAATTTGAGTGATAATCAGCTTTTATGGGATAGAGCACCTGACCTCCCATTAGAGGTGAGGTGCTCTATCCAAGAAGACAACTATTTTTCTACAGTGTATTTCAGCTTTTTATTATTGATTTTTGGGAACGGCTGTTGAGAAGAAATATTACAGTCAGTTAAGGAATTGATTCAAAAACAGGATTTTACATTTAGGTTTTTTTTTTTTTTTTTTTTTTTTAACAAAAAAGTAGACTTTTCACTTCAAAGAAGCACCAGCAAAATTGCATTAAATGGAGGACTCACCCTAAAATAATAATTCAGATAATCGGCTAATACAATTCCTTATGCCTGGAAAAATTGTTACCCTCGAAAGATTGTTAAAGCTATTTTCATTTGAGAAAAAATCATTCTTACAATCCAAAATGTGTTTCAGTTTTAAATAACCCACAAACGGTTGATAAGCTGTAAAAAACAAATCGGTCTTAGCAAAAAAAGGCAGAAGTAAAAGTAACGGTGTGGAACTTATCATCTAATAATAAATGATTGAATGTGTGTGTTTTAATTAATTTCAAAGTTATGACAAAATTAGACCAGTTCTGAAATCTTAATGCTAGAGATGTGCAGTTTAACCGAAAAACCGACTATTTTTGGTTTCATCTTCACACCGTGAAACCACACCAAAATTTTTTACGAAACTGAACAATTTTGGTTTCATTTTTATATCACTACTGAGTGACCATATCCAAAGAAACACTATTGAAAAAAACTTTCAGATGTTAATAAAATTAAATTTTATCAAGTCAGATTTTTTGTAAGGGTTTTTGAGTAAGCCAGTCATGCCAATCACAAAATAAAATTGTTGCAAACAAGAAAAACAGATGATTTATTTTTTTTTTTTTTTTTTTTTTTTTTTAAATAAATTTGTTTTTTATCTAGGGTGTGCACCTAAATTAGATATTAAGAATAATTAAAATAATTCTTAATTTCACTTTTTAAGATGTGTATATTTCCAGATATGCAAGTTTCTGTTTTCTACAAATAAAATTATGTTTCTATCTAGTGAATACACATAAAATTAGATATTAAAAAAATAAAGTATGTTTTAATCTCAGTTTTAAAATGTGTATATTTTCAAAACTTCAAGTCATTTTTTTAAAACCCAAAGTAGAAATTATTCTTTTTTAGCCACTAGTGTTCGGTGGATGTTTGTTATTGATCTGCCTATTTTTACAAATATCTTTATGGTTTTATCTAGAAAATACACTTATATATTAAAATGATTAAGATAGTTTTTAATTTCAGTTTTAAAATGTGTATCTAAAAAAGAACAAGTGATACTCGCAGATTTGGAAATCTACACATTCTAAAAATGAAATTAAAAGCTTTTAACTATTGTTGATATTTAATTTTAGGTGTATTTGCTAGATAAAAAACAAATTTATTTAGGGGAAAAATAACTCCTTGATTTTCCTTGTTTAGAAGAAATTTATTTGCAAAAACCCCAATAACAGTTGATTGGCGTACCAGAAAAAAAAAATTGCCTTTTTTTTTGTTTTGCTTACTTTATAATTTTTTAAGGAATTTGCTTCCTTGGGTCAGAGAAGAAATGAACATCTTCCTGGTTGTAGTTTAAGTTGTCTTCTAATTGAGTGTACAATTTCAAGACTATTGATAAAGATTGGTCACTTTGATTTTGCAAAACAAAGTAACATGTAAAATTTAGGCTTGAAAAAATCTCACATTTTTGTATGGTCGAAGCAATACCGTTTTAACTCACTGCAAAAAAAAAAAAATAATGAATAAAAGCACATACAAATTACATATTTAGAAAGATTTTCTTTTCTTTCTAGCCATATGAATATTTTTAAGATTGGACCAGAAATACATGAGAAATTGCAAGTTGAATGGACTAAGTTGCAAATTTATCAATCTCAAATGAAATCAGATATTGACTGGAAATGCTATCATTATACAAGAAAATGAATGGCTTCCTTAGAAAGCAAAAATGCTAAATTAAAAACTGAAAGCTAAATTGAAAACCACACTATCGAGGAAAACAAAACCGGAAACTGATACTGAAGCATAAATTGTCAAACTCTACCTGATACTGTCTACTTTCAGACTAGATATTCCAAAAATGCTAAATGTCTGCTTGCAAATTCACTGGTGGTGTTTTTTCTTTGTTAAAAAGAAATGATGTAGATTTATTTTATTTTTTAAAAGTCTGTTCATTATTTTCTTTGGGGACTAACAAAATGTTCCAAACATTAATTAAAAAAAAAAAAAAAAAAAAAGCATCAAATAATAATGCATATTAATAATAATAAAGGTTATCTACAGAGGTTTAAAATATTGTTGGGCATGTAACTTGAATTTAAACTCATGTCTGTCTTACTGCCACTATCACTAAATATTATCCACACCTTAAAAATGATTAATCTTAATTTTTGATTTTGTTCTTTATTGATGGCTTTTTAAAATAAAATGGCAACAATGATGCTGTAAATGCCATAAAATAATAAAAACCTTATCTCAGTCTTTTAACATCTGAACATTAATCTTAAATCATGTTGATAGAACATAATTTTTAAAACTATAATGCACAAAACAAGTTCAATAAATTATTAATTTTGCCAAGTATTTCTTTCATTTTAATTTTTACCATTCCTATTCAGACTGTCACTCAGTGGCTGTTCATATAGAATGCAACTAAAGAATAAACTTTTGCTGCAATTTGTCCTTGAAGCCTGTTTTCTTTAGGAAATTTGTCTCAAGATGACAGTTGCTCAGAGGCCTTGAGCTGCAATAATGTTTGCAGGTGATCAAATCTTACCATGTAGACATTCTGCATTTACCTGAAATATCTAGCAATCCTCTTTCTTGTTGATATACACTGGTAGTATTTGTAGTATCTTAAATTTGTATTATTAGATGAAATATTGTTAGATTTTTATTAACTATTGCTTTGTTTTTCTTTCATTTGCACTTCTTTTTCTTGTAACTGTGGGAATAAAAACTTTCAGCAATGCTAAAATTGTTACAAATATTTTTTATGTCATG
>OZ010590.1:46428469-46485969 GCA_963932145.1 Acanthosepion lycidas | reverse complement strand
TTTCTATAACAAATAGGTAAGATTAACATTTCGTAAATAATAGTTATGTTTTATGTACTTTTATATTATGATGTTATCATTTTTCAAGCATTTTAGTCAGAAATGCTCCATTTAGTATCTTCAGCTTTAAATGGCTGAAATTTAAATTCATCAGCCATTATTGCAATTTTCTGACAGCAAAGATGCTTCATATTTTTTCTAAATCTTGAAAAATTATTCTGTTTTTGTGGCCCAAATGTTGCTGGCACCTAATTAGAGTAAAAATACCAAGTGATGTATGAACTGTATAAATCACTATCATAAAATAAAAAAAAAATCACTATTTCATCACTATCAGTAGAATACAATAAACCAATCAATCTTTCAAGTTGGAATTTTTCAATAAGTAGTACATGTCAATCTGGGAGGGTATAGCTTGTAGGTCAGAATTTCTTGATGCTATACATAAATCTTCAGAGATTGTTTATCAAGATTGTTGTATACCTACGGACAATAATGGGTATGTCCCAATTCACATAAATACAGTAGTAAATACTGCATGTTGGTCTGCAGTTGGAGATTCATTATGGAATTCACTTGACTCACTTCTAGTAGTTGACTACTTTTATATGCCACTGGCAAATCTTTTATGTGTTGTTCTTGTCCTAAGTATTATCGTTCATTATCAACCTTCATGTGATTATTCTCTTTAGTAACTTTCCTTAGGTTACAACAATTATTAAGAATGACATGAATAAAAAAACCTATTTTATTGAATTTTTTTTTTTTTAATCTATACAGAAAGATAGATATAATCTGCTTCTTAAGATTGCTAAATTAAATCTAAATATAGTAAAAAAAAAAATAAAAAATATTCTTCTGCATTGAATTCCATCATAAAAAAAAACAACTTTTATTTCACCAATTTAATAACTGATATTTCCCATATTAAAATTCAGTTTTTGTGAGAAACCAATTTTTTTATAGATATGTGAACCTAGCTTGACTATATCTGGCACTGCCAGAATCAAGTTCATTTAATGCAACAAGTGAATTTTATTTTTACAATAGAATCTAGATAAAACACAAATATTTTCTTGTGATGTAAAAATAAAATTCAAAGCTTTATTCTCTGTCATTTACTACATTACAGGTTTTCTGTGGTAGCCATGGGCATGTTACGTTGGGTTGATTACATTGTATCTGACAAGAGCTATTTCAAACTGAACACTGATCATACGCCATTACACTTGGTCCTTGTTGATGAGGTAATTTTTTTCTTTCTTTTCACATTTTAGGCTTACATTGATATTAGCTCTTCATTTTACAAAATGCCTTTTAACAAAAGGAAATTAATTGCACAAATCTTGTCAGGTGATCACTTATGGAAGTTTCTTTCTAAGAAGACTGGAGGTGATTAATTAAAAAATTTGAATTTAATTTTTAATTAGTTTGTATTATTTAATAATTTACTTCTGGTTTGTAAGGCAAATCTGGTTTGTAAGGCAAATCTTAACTACTAAGATTTTGTAAAAGGGATAATCTTTTTTTTTTTTTTTTTTTTTTTTTCTTCTCTCTTTCAGCTATTTCATATTCATAAATACTGTAATGCTATTGCTGCTAAATCTCATACCATGAATGTATTAAATCCATGAAAGCCACCTTGTCCATTCCGCACTCAAGGTGTTGGAACATCTTCCAGTACCAGATTAATCTGCTAGTGAACAACATCCTTTCAGCAGCTATGTAGAATACTGTGAGATCAGCCTCAGTTTGCATATCACGGGTCGACCTGGTAGATATCTTTGGTAGGTTGGTGATCACGGGACATGGCCGAGCAAGCAAACTCAACACTGAGTAATGGTGCAGAGGATGTTTGACTGGTTGGTCCTTTAGCAGAGCTCCTCATTCGACACAAGTTGGACCTGTGCATACTCTCAATGATCCTGACGGAGTGGGACTCGAAGTTATGGATAAGAGAGGTGAGGGTCTTGCTGAGAGGCCATGTCTTGGTGCTGTATAGTAGCACAGAAGACAGTGGCATTGTAAACTCTTAGCTTAGTGCATCAGATTTTATAACATCAAAATCCTGTGATGACTTGCAAAAAAGGTTAATATATTATTAATAAAATATAAGATTATAATATATTAATTGTGACTCTGCAAACAGCAGGGAAGCACAATTTTAGATTGTTTCCTGTATGTTTATGGGATAAAAATAGAGAATCTAGAACATTGATAATTGTTATTTTTAAAGGAATTAAACGTCACCAAATTTGCCTCAAGCAAACACAGAAATGGGTCTTTGAATATAATAGACATTTTTCTCCCCAAAAAAGAAATTATTTTTTAACTTATAAAATGTTCTAAAACACACTCTTAAGATTTGTTGAGAGAATTGGGTTTATTTTTTGTCTTATTATGATGTTAGCAGTGGTTTGGTTGTTGCATTTTTTATGTGTATCATCTGTAAGGAAAGAGTAAGATAGCTAACAGAAAATGGCCATTCATATAATAATCAACCCATGTTCCAGCAACATAATCCACATGGATGATTCCATGTTTCTCTGTTTATAAATAAATAAATCCCATCTATCTGTGAAATCCACTCTTGTCTCACTTCCCGTTAATTATCTGGATCTCATTTGCCTGTGTAAAGAGCATCTTCCTTTCTGCCATGACAGATTTTTCCTTTTTTCTTTGTATTTGGCTCATGTTCTGAGATGCTAACTTTAAAGGAATGGTTGTTTTCTTTTCTCCTCTTTTTCACATTTGCTGAGGTCCAGAATGGAATGGGATTGTATGGGGGTGGGGTCATTATAATCTTTTGTCAGATGTTTCACCTTAAGGATGCTTCAAAAAATGGTTGTTCTATTGAAGACTATCCTAATGACAAATCCTTTGGATCCATTCAGCCATACTTCTTAAACCTGAAACCCTAATGTTCCTTTTCTTTTCCATCTTAGAAACAACAAAGGATGGATAATTGTTGGGTTGATGGGTGTCAGTTGTGTTTCCTAATTATTCTTTCTGTTGACTTGAAAGAACAGGCTGTTGAAGGGATTATCTCAAAATGTAGTTATTAGGTTGGTGCAAAAATAATATCGTTTTTTGACATTTTTTAACGTCAAAAAACGATATTATTTTTGCACCAACCTAATACAACATCAGCAAATAGAAACAATGAGTTCAAGTATTTAAATAAATCTTGACTCTTCTCAAAATTAAAGACAAAAACAAGCCAGAATTATTATTTTTTAATTTTTTTTTTTAAGCAAAGTTCCATCTTGTTTGTCAGCAAAAAAAAAAGAGAGATAATAAGAAAAGTTGAATTTGTAACCAAAGGATTGTATATCTCATGCAGTATGTGTGCATGCATTTGTGCACATCTCTCTCATAAGAGAAATGAAAAATTAAAATATTTTAAAAGACCAAGAACAGAAGGAAAGTATTTCAGTAACTTTCTTTACAATCAGAAATGATATATTTTCAATGATAGGAGGTCACTTTGAAATTTTGTAATATGTGTGTATGTGCGGATGGTGTAATGGAGGGTGGCTTGATTGGCTGTTTTTGTTACATTCACTTCTGCATAAATATCCTTGGAAAAAGTATTAGGTTGGTGCAAAAATAATGACATAATAATGTCGTTTTTTGACGTTAAAAATACGTAAAAAAAAACGACATTATTACGTCATTATTTTTGCACCAACCTAATATTAATCTTTTTCCTTCCTTAAGCTATAGGCTGAACATTAAGACTTGTATCTGGAAAAAAATCATTGTTATTCTCCAAAAAAATTATTAAAAATTATTCTTAAAATCTAAATTATGTTGTGGCTTTAAACACCCCACAAAAGGTTGATAAGCAGTGAAAAAATACATATATAAATGTATTGTTTACTGTTAGTGGGTGCTGAAAAGTTCTCAGCCTGACCAAGAGCCCCTTAAAAAAACATTCTGATATTTGACCATTTAGTCAAATTTTGGAAAGTGAGTTAGGAAAAAAAAAAAATTTCATAAGCCCACATATAAATTTTTAAAGTAAAATTCAAGTCAGTGATTTTATCAAATGATCCCTGAAAATAAATCCAGTAGAAAATATGTGAAAAGCAAGACCTGATAAAAAATGTCTGAAATAATTTCTTGTTTTGAAAATGCAGCCATATTGTACCTTCTTAAGGCACTTTAATGGAATGGGTTATTCTGCCAAATATGTTGACAATATTGAGTGTTTTATTGATAAAAATACTTTCTAGTCATCTTTTCATGTAAGAATGATTTAATGTAATTCTTTTTTTTTTTTCTCTCCTTGCTTTGTAGATTGTCACTAGCCATACTCTTCTGCATCAGAAGGCCCTCGATCTTCTCATTCGATTGTTTGAGGCATCATATGAAGAACTGGATGTTTTAGTCAGGGTAAAAATACAAGTTTCTTGCTTGTTTTTACAGTATGACTATTTTAATCACTGGTGCAATTTGAGTTTGTTTTTCCATAAATCAGTCTTAACTCTTCATATATGCTAAACATTTTTTGTTCATTATTGACCTAAATATTTATTTCTCAGTGAAATAATGCTACTTTTGAACTTCCATCAAAATGGATTCTAAAATGCTCTTTGAATTTCTTGATTGAGAAATTTGTTAATTCATTCCCAGGAAATTAAAGTGTTTTCTTAGTTTGGTTTTTAATAGGCAAAAGAATAAAAAAAATATTGAACTTTGATATGGAAAGTTGTCTTGAATGTGATAAAAGCTATGGTAGCCATCTTGAGTCATGACATAAAATTTGAAATGCATTTAAATAAAGAATTAAATCTGAAAAATATATTAATAATATTTTTAAAGCTAAATATTTTATAAAATCAGAAAATTTTGAGTGACTGTAGAAACAATTTTAATTTTTAAATACAGTCGGTAAAATATGTATTGATGGTTCCAAAAATCAAATTGGCAGGTTGATAGCATTTCTGAAGTCAGTGGTGGCATTTTTTTTTTTTTTTTAAAGGTTATTTATCAACTATTGCTTGGTAATGATTATAATTTTATTTAAACTATAACAAATATTAAAGAAAATACTTGAATAAAAATACCTATTATGTTTTTATCGATGTTGACAATTCCTAAGAGAATGGAATTGAAATGCATCTTAATCATGAAATTCCTTTTGTTAAAAACATTTCCCAGCAGCATTTATTTCTCTTGAAATTAAAGATTTTTCTTAATAGCCTTTGCACTTTCAGTACTTATTGACTTAAGAAGAAAAATTTATTTTCCTTAAAACAAATTTTATTTTATTTTTATTTATTTTTTTGCAAACTGGCTGCTTTAGATTTGTTTTCAATTAAGTGAGAATATAACGTTTAGTTTCAAAGTGCTTCTTCAAATCATATTCTTTTGGAAGGAATACCATTTCATAGCACATTGGGGCTCCTAGGCTAATGAAATTATGGAACCCCTTTTTTTAAACGGAACCACCCTCAAACTTGCCCTTACCCATCTTTTATATCTTTTACTCATGATATATTTGGGCAACATTTACATTTAGTAGACTTATTTCAAATTATTTAAATAAGCTGGAATAGCTATCTTTTGTTTGTCAAAAATATTCTTTAAGAAATACCACTATTTTATTATTTATTGCAAACCAAATTAGCACCTATTTCAACACAACCATAATAAAAAAAATATTTTTTATAACCAGCATTATAACAACAAATCAATAAAAATAAATATGAGTTTGTCATATTGATATTATTTCAGTTTATGAAACTATTTAGAAGTTGTAACATCTAGAAAATTAAAATCATTGCTTTATAGAAACTTTAGAGACCTTAAGCTGCAGCCTATACTAGCCTAAATGATAATCTGGTCCTGCACATATGACAAACTTTTTATCTCAACAGGCAATAAATAAATACTTGCCTGGTCTTGAAGTTAAAAGGACTGTTTTTGTTTTCACTCTTGGTAACCAATAAAAATCAAAAGTAATTATATCAAATGCACGAGGTTTCATCATATAATTGACAATTTCACAATAAAATATTGGATGAATGAAATTATGCTGCTGAGAAAGTTTTTTTTGCATGTGATCTGTAACTTTTATTTAAAGTGAAATATATTGTTATCGAAGCAAAAAAAAATGTCTGAAAAATACAAAAAATAAAAATAGATGGCTACTAAAATTAATATTAAGTCTTTGTAAGTTTTTGAAAAACTGCTGCAGGTTGTATGTCGTTCAGGCCAGATTTACAGTGTTGCTCAGAATGGTAACAATTTTTTTTTTTTTTTTTTCCCCCCCACCAATGTCAGTTTGTGGTTTCAAAGCAAATTGCAAACCCCACTTTTTACAAAATATAAACATTTTTTTTTCTTCTTCTTCTCTTCTAAATGTAAACTTTTAGCTGGAGCTCAAAAAGACAGTACTTGATCGAATGGTGCATGTTTTTAGCCGAGGTTGTGTGATTCCAGTGGTCAGCTACATTCGTAAATGTCTCGAGAAACAGGATACAGATATTTCTTTGATCAGACATTTTGTCACCGAGGTAAGCAAACAGAAAAGAAGGTTATTTATAGAAAACTAATTGTTTATGTAGCACATGATGTCACTGTTAGTATTTATTAAACAATTATGTCAAAGCTTTCAGTCACTCTGGTAAGTACATTTGTACTGACACAGTAGGATGCAGAAATTAAGCCAGTGTCAAAATGTTCTTAATATATTTGGTGTATAAACAGAAATACTGAATATGAATTCAAAATATTGACCATTTAATACTTATCTATTTTCTTAGAAAATATATGCAACATATTAAGAGGCATGCCATGAAAATATACATTTTGTCCCCTCTCACACAAAAATTGTTAAAAACCCAGTTTCTGAATGTTGCTTTTAGTGCAAGAATTGTTCTTTACAGAATTGAATGAATGTAAATCACCTGCTTTAACATGAATGCTTAAAACTGAAATTTATAATTTAAATACCACATGCAATTTATTTCCTAAAACTTACTTCAGCCAGTTTTTACACTCAATTTGTAGATTGTACATTGAAAATGAGGAAAAAAATGGAATGTCGGTGGTCAGTCATTATTGACAAATAAAACTATCATGTTCAATTTTATGTTTGATAAATACTCAACTTTGAAAATGCAAATAAAAGTATTCTTTGTTTTGTGCCTGACAAATGAAAAGCTTAGATAATATTTCTACTTGATATAAAAAAAACTCTTTTGTAATTACCAGCTACAGTCTAGTTTACATTCATGTTAGAAAATGGCTGACTTATACTCATAATGATTATAAAAGATAGAATGGATATCAGTCTTCTCGTATTATAAACAATATCTTTATAAAATCAACTGGGCTATATCATGTATTAAATGTGTACAAGATATAATAGTCAAGGCAATTGCAACAATGATATCAGTAAGCAGATTATATAATGGGTGAGGTCTGTTTAGTGGCTAAAACAGTTGCATTGATTTTACAGTCAGTTAAAAGTCAGAAATTCAAAGTGAGCTGTCTACCCCCTCTTCTTCCCAAATTCAAAGATTTCCACAATTTTTTTTTTCTGTCAAACCTCTTTTATACAGTTGGCATACAAACTGAACTTAATATTGATAACGAAACACAATTTCATTAGATGCATATAAAAAAAGTATTGCTATAGATAAAAAAAAGGAAGGGTAGACTAGGCTCTCTAGATTTGGGTTGCAATCAGTAGTCTAAAAGGAGGATTGAATTTGAAACTGTTAATTGCGTGACAATTTGCTGACAATAAAGAAATTTGTAGGGAAGCTTAATTGCATACTTCCTGAAAGGACATGGCATTAAAAAAAAAAATGTCATAAGTCTGTATTCTTCCTTGGATAATTCAGCAATCTTTCTCTTCTATTTCTTACAATCAGTTGATGTTTTAATGCCTTGTGTTCATCCATTTCACATAGAATATACTCTGTTTAGGAGTATTAACTATCCTATCTCTTTTAGGGGTATCAAGTTCTTCAGCAAGTCGGATACTCTTTGCACAGATTAATGTCATCCCAAATAAAATATTTTTCATTAACAACTCAAAATCAATGTCAAAACTCATTCAGTAGAGCATTAAGTTTCATCAAAGACAAGAAAATATTTTTGATATGACAATCAATTTTTTTCCTTCTTTAAAAGCAGTAAGCACATGCATATTGTCACAATTATTGCATAATGGCAAAAAAAAATTGTCCAAATTTCTTACAATGTATTTTTATTATTCTTTTTTTAACTAATTCTTCTTTTCATTTTATTTTTTATACTTTTTATTTCAGTGATTGGTTCATTTTTATATTCATTGAGAGTAAACTGCATGAATCAAAAATAAACAAGTTCCAATGACATTCAATTTTTCCTTAACTAATTCATTATCTTCCACTCTTCATAATCAGAATGTGTGTTAAAAGCAAATAAAAAAACACCCTAACATTGCAATAAAAATCATTAACAATAATAATAATAATAATAATAATAACTAGTAAAACAATAATAAAAACAAAATACAAGATGGCCAATATTTCTACAGTCTTGATTGTATCAATCAAAAAGTTAAGCAGTATGAGTCACTCAGTTATTATTAATCCCTTGATGGTGTGTCTCAGAAAAATGATGAGATAATTAATTTTGAAGAGACCTTCATCAAAGGAAAAAAAAAAATAGTCCTAATTCTGATGATATTCTTTACTTGGACAAATGCCAATGTTATCTTTCTTTACTGTAGGTGTTAGATATGATCACACCACCTTATACAGCCGAATTCATCCAATTGTTGCTGCCTCTTATTGAAAATGAAGATATCACCGGATTACTCAGAACCGAAGATGGATCTGATCCTGTTACAGAATTCATTAGTAAGTATAACATGATATTTTGTGTCTTGCATTTTTTAGAGTAATTGATAAAAGTAAATGCCATTCTTCTGTTCCAATATTGTGTGTGTAAAATTCAGAATTATACTCTTTAAATTGACTGCACTGCTAAAATCATTGCAGTTAGTAAAATGAGAAAAAGCTTGTGAAGATTTTCTAGATGCAAAAATTCCCAGAATCAAGTTTCACAATCAAATCTTAGATGTGTCTTTGAAGTCAGCACAGCTTTTTATTATTTGTAGACGTATACATTATAAGAATTGTCTGGTGAAAATCAAAGAATTCTTTTGTTAGAAATTGCTGGAACCTGAACAAACTGTTCAAGCACAGCATGTAAAAATCAGATAAATTGAATGATGCAGTTAAAGAAAAGTCTTGTTAAAAAAAAAACATTCTAAAAATGTTTTTGGTAACGATGTAAGATCTTTTTGTAATGGAAAATTCTCTGCATTCATGCCTGATTCTGGATGGATACTGAACAATTGAAATAAGGAAAATGAAATAATCTTGGACTGAGTCAAAAAAGTGGCAGTGCTTGATTGAGTTTGTAAATCTAATTTCCTTTTTTTTTTGTTTTTTTTTCTTTGTTTTTCCTAACTTTCTTTTGTTTTTCCTAACTTTCTTTTGTTTTGCGTTTCTCTCTCTTTCTCTCTCTTTCTCACTTCCATGTTATTGTGATGATGCAATTCTACACAACACTGCACAAGCTGTTATGACATCCAAAATAAACTGTATGCAAATACACTGGGATCTCATATCCCATGATCAACATCAACAAAGAATAATGACAAATGCTTTTCAAGACACTTGTTTGGTTGGGAAAAACTTATCTGAATTCTGGTTAATAGAGCTAGCAGAAGAATTAGTCAAGAAATACAAGAACAGTGTGCGTTTATTAAAGACACTGGAACAAGGAATGCAATATTTATGCTCAGAATGTTATCAGAAAGCACAATACAACTGCAAAAGGATTTGTACCTGTGTTTTATAGATTATGCAAAAGCATTTGATAAAGTATGTCACAACTGCTCACTAACCTTAATATATTGGAAAGATATTAGAATAATCCAGAACCTATACTGGCAGCAAACCACCTGCATATGAATAGAAAGTGAATTCAATAAATATACAAATATAGAAAAGTGTGTAAGACAAGGATGTGTCTTCTCACCAGACTTATTCAACCTAACCAGTGAGGTGATTCTGAGAGAACTAGAAGTCCTACCAGGATTGATTACTAGCAGCCACAAACTTAACAATCTCCTCAAAGATAAAGAGGAGACAAAGCAACAGAAAATATGCAGATGGCACCATGTTGATAGCAGATATGGAAAGGCAACTATAAGAACTCCTAGAGAAGGTAGTGAAGGAAAGGGAGAAGAAAGGACTGAACATCAATTACAAGAAGATAGAATGCATGGTTGTCAGCAGAAGGGACATCCCAATATGCAAAGTACAAATTGGGGATACCAAAATCAAATGAGTGAAACAATTTAAATATTTAGAAAGTGTTTTAAGAGAGGACGGAAAGTGCAACACTGAAATCTGAAAGCGCATTGAGATAGCAAAGGAGATCATTCAAAAGCTAAGCAAAGTATTAAGAAACAGGAAAATTTCATTCAAAACAGAAACTGAACTGTTATGTAATATCAGTCCTCCTATATGGCAGTGAATGCTGAACAATCTCTGCAAAGATAGAGAAGAGATGAAGCAACAGAAATGGGGGTTCTGCAGAAAGATTCTGAGAATACTGTAGACTAAATATGTGAGCAATGACAAAGTTTTAGATAAAATGGGAACCAAAAGTTCATTTATACAGAGAAGAGTTGAAATTTCTTGAGCACATAATGAGAAAAGTGGGCTTGGAAAATTTTGTAGTTATCGTATTTCTTCCTTTTTTCTTTTTTTCCCCATCCCCTTGCTTTTGGCAAGTAGATGTTCCAGCTGAAATATCAAAAGAGCAAAGGTCAGGTGGATAGTTTGACAGTGAAGAAATAAAGTTTCACCTGTGAACTTTACAAAATGCTACAAAAAATCTTCTTGGCTGAATTGTGAGCAAAACAAAGATTAGGTGAGAAGTGCAAATATTAGGTTGGTGCAAAAATAATGACGTAATAATGTCGTTTTTTGACGTTAAAAAATACGTCAGAAAACGACATTATTACGTCATTATTTTTACACCAACCTAATATTTCAAGAAATGGTAAAAGTTTGAGGGGGGGGGTGTAAAAAAAAAAAAATGAATAAATTTTTGAAAATTGTTCTCATTTGCAATTAACTGTTTCAGTAATGATTGTTTTTTGTTTAAATAAAAATCCTTTCTAAATTAATTGTCTGCTTTTGAATCTTTTCAATTGATTGCATTAAAATAAATGTGCATTGTTGATAAAATGTACTTCTGTTTATTTCAGCTCATTGTCGTTCCAACTACATCATGGTTACGTGAAGAATTCTTTTTTTTTTTTTTTTTTTTTTTTTTTTGAACAAGTTCTTTGCTCAGTGGATTATTTCATTTATTCCTGTAAATGGACAATGGAATTTATGCCAAATCAACTTGTCAACATGAAATGCTAAAACTGGTGCCTATATCTTAAATCTGGTTGCATTGGCTACCACTTGCATTTAAAAGAACACAAACTGTGACTCCCTCCCAGACTTTTAGGAGAATCAGTGAAACTCAACTTAATGGTGAGCAAAACGTGTCTGGTCTTTTCCTTTCTCTTTTGTAAAGAGCTATTTTTTTTTTTTTTTTTTGTCTGCTGCAGCCTTTTGTTCATTTCTCTGGTTGCCAATCTGTACATCTTCTGGCAAATTCTCTCCAAGCAAAATAAAGTTGAAAAAAGGCTGCATAACGACTGACGAGCAAACTGGGATCTGATTGAATTAATAAGCTACTAACAAATTTTAACTTGGCTTATTACCTAACAGCCCAGTTATTCTCCAAAAACTGCTTTAGAATTTTTTTGCTTTCCCACTTCATGATATTAGGGTAAGAAAAACAAAAAATCAGTTTGGATATAACTTTTTTTTTTTTTTTTTTTTTTTTTTTTTACTAAAGGCTCTGACATGATTCATTTGTTCATGAGACATTGGGTGTAGGGGGAAAAAATCATGATAATTTTAAAATCTTTTATGCAAATAATATCTTAGACTCTGCATTAATACATAAAACTAACCAAGATAGGGAAATCAAAAGTAACACACACACATACACACCATCTTATATTAAAAATGGTGGTCATACACATTTACTTTGAGCTAACATCAGCAGTAAGTATCTCAGGAAAGAGAAAGCTTCTGAATAGCCCCCAAAAATGCACAACACAAGGAGGATATTTTGTAATTATTCTTTGATGGTTTCTTCATCAAAGCAGAATTAATTCACTTATTTACTTTATGGTTTAGTGAAGCTAGTGTTACTTTTAGCAATATTTTTTTTCAACAATAGGCATAACTCCTCTAAAATATCTTAAAAAAAAAAAAAATGAAAATCCTTACTTATACACATCAATATTTGATATATTGGGTACCAACACTGGTATGATGATTAACAAGCTCATCTTTTTAACCAAATTCACTAGTTTTGTGATTTTGATTCTTACTGGGTGCCCCACAACAGTGGTTTTATATCAGCCTAAACTTAGTAAATAATTCTGCATACACATGGCCAAGGTGGTTACAATAGGGGCTGGGTTTCAAGTCAGAGTAGAGGCTTTGGCTTGAATGTCAATTTTCAAGGTAGACAGATTGTTTTCACCATTGGTACAATCTTCTTCCTGTACCAACCCCTTTTGCCAAATAATAAAGCTAAGTTTAATATCACTCGAGAGACACACACACACACTCATTGCATATAGATAATATTTGAAATGCTGTTAAGACTGGTTATTTTTACAATGTACCTTTTGTATAATTCTTGTTTCAAGTCTAACTGCCACTGTCTACTCAATTGAGTTTGTTTATATTCAGTACTTCTACAGTATCCACTGAAATACACAAGTAACTTGGTTTTTATTTGTTAGTCACTTTCAAATCTACCCCCACCTACTCATTTCGTCAATGTCAGTCAAAGTTTTAGACTGACCTTGTCCAATGCATTGAAAGTCTTCAAACCTCCAGAGGAATCCAGGTAACAACTATTTCATAAAGAGAATATTTTTGTCATGGCCAAACCTGGACAAAGCCTGAAATGGATTTTTGCTTTTATGCTTTTGACAAGAGTTTACTTTACTAAAATATTCTATGAAAAACAAGTTAACTTTGACGGGACTTGGCTCAGGTTTTTGTCGTTGAATGTGAATCAATCACCAGTGTGTGTGTGTTTTGTATTCATCTGTTGAATTCAACAATTATTGGCCAGTTTTGGTTTTGCTGTTTCTAATTCCAAAATGGCAAATGATTTTGCCCAAATTTTCAGAGAAAGATTAATGGTTCAAATCTATTTAATTTCTTTAAAAAAAAAAAAAAAAAAAAAAAAAAGGAAAAAGAAGTCCTTATACAATATTTTTTTAACCTCAACTTCTAAGAGCAATTTTGATCATGTAAGAATTTAACAAATTATGCATCCAGTTAGATTTTCTTTTCAACATATTGCATTATCAAAATCATTTATTGGTATCAGTTGGGTATAAATTCATTTCTGACATTGTCAATAAAAGAATTTATAAATGTTAGACATATTCAGTAAATATTTCTCTCTTCAGCAAGAAACAGCTTTCATTTAACTATGAATTAAACAAAAACATTTATAGATAATATGTAAATTTTGATCTCAAAAATATATTCAGACGTTTGATTTCTCTGATTTAAATTTTGTTTGTTAGCCTTAAACAATGGTCCAGATTATTCTCTGAAATATAATCCCTCCTTTCATTTGCCTAACCTTCTCTCTGTCCAACATTTGCTGCTGCTGTTGATAGCCATCATCATCATCTTTATCATCATCATCTGCTTCAGTGTCTCTTCCAAATGTTGTTCAAGATGCAACTTTCCTGCAACAAGTTTGAAAGTTGTTATTGTCAATAAAATATAAACAACTTCTCTTTGTCTTTCTTTGTCAATCATTTTAACTTTTATTTGAAACATAACTTAGAGAAAAATCCTTCACAAACAATGGAACTGAACATTCTCTTCCAAAGTGAATATTTGGGAAAAGGGAAAAATTTGCAACTATTAGGTTGGTGCAAAAATAATGACGTAATGTTGTTTTTTGACGTATTTTTTAACGTCAAAAAACATTATTACGTCATTATTTTTGCACCAACCTAATATCTTATTTTGGGATGACTGAAACATTTTTCTCTGCTAAAAAAAGTAATTAATTATGGGAGAAAACAAATAAAGATGGAATTTATTTCTAAACTCTTAACTGCTAATTGACTCTATTCAATTCAATTTTTATATCAGCTGCTTGAAGTGTATTTGTTTGGAGGCATGCATTATTTAAGTTTACACATGCCACACTTTTTGGCAGGGAGAGGGCTTCCATAATCATGGTTGATTGTTAACCTTACAGAGAGTGAATGACTCCATTGTGCCTTCTCAGGCTAACATTTCTCTGCAGACATGAAGTGGAAAAATTATATAGAATCAATTACTAGGAGAATTGGTTCAATATGTCATACTAGACAATTTTTCTTGCCAGAATCTACCTTACACATAAGCTTACCATTTGACCATGTATTGAATATTGATGCAACATCTCATCTGGAGATTGGAATGTCTTATAAGCCATTAAACATGGTAATAAGAATTTTCTTCTTCCTCTCTTTTTTTTTTTTTTTTTTTTTTGTCTCTATAGGTAGACACTTCCCATTTGATAACAATATCTTTCTACCCATATCCCCCTTGGCTTCATGTCATACTAAGTTAAGCTTCCTTGATAACGATAACTGCTCTTATATAGTCTCATTGTTGTGAAAAAAAAACCCTTAGTTTTTTGTTTTTATTCAATTCTTGTGTAGATTGACTTAGACCAGTGTGTAAACAGGAGCCTTTTTATCAGTTCACCACAAGAAAGGTGGCAATGCTAATAAGACACAAGGGAGTTCTGGAAGTGAAAGAATGAAAAGACTTTAGAAGGAACCAAAAGTCCAGTCCTAAACAGGAAACCAGAGATAAACCTCTAATCCTGGACAAAAGACTGGAGAGGAGTGAACCAGACAATAGGTGAACCTATCTACTCCTATTGAGAAAAAATAAATATTTTTAAATAGTAAATAAATTTTCAGAGTTTAGGTGAAGATGTTAGAGTTGAAGTAGACTTTAGAAGGAACCAGAAAACCAATCCTAAACAGGAAACTAGGGATACACCTAGTCCTGTTCAAAAGACTTGGGAGAAATGCAAATCTGTAAGAAAGAATTATTAACTTTTTTTTTTTTTTGTGTGTGTGTGTTGCTTTTTGTCACAAAAGAAGAATGGATTAGAAAATAATTAGCCTCTGATAGAATTTGAACCTTTTTTCTTAACCTGGCCCATGTAAACAGTTCCATACAGAATTGGTTACGCAATCTGAACTTGAGAATAATTCAAATTTCATCTAATTCTTTTTTGATTTTTACCCTACACCATATTGCTTTTTGTTTTTACACCTCATCTTACAGTAGTAATAGAAAACAGGCAAGTTGTCTGAATTAATGCATTATCAAAGAAATTTGAAATTAAGAAATATCTTTTTTATTTAATAATTTTACGATTAAAATCACTGTTTCTCTTTCCATCCAAATAAAAGAACAAAATTGTTAATCATCTTTTTTTTTTTTTTTAAACTAAGTTTTATTTCTGTTGCTTTCATTTTGTAATTTTACAATTGGTAGAATTAAAAAAAAAAAAAAAAAAAAAAATGATAACCTGAAAGTTGTGATAAAATCATCAAGAATTAAGATGAAAAAAAAAATCCAAGCAAAAATGAATTGACAATACTTCATCTGAGAAATAAAATCTGATTACAGTGTTAAAAAAAATATCAAGCCAAGTGAAATAGTAACATGCAGGATTTGGAGAAGTACCGGAAAGAGCTATATGGTTACATTAAATGACTCTTTATTAGTTTTTGTAGTCTAATTGGGAAAGTGCTGTCATGGAAACATGACATTTCAGTTGTCAATGAAGAATTCATTTTTTTAATGAATTTATGCTTTTTCCACTCAAGATTTGATTGTATGGTCATAATTAGATGACTTTTCCTGTTCCTATCTTATAAGGATTCTTGATTTGTGAAAGTAATGTCTTCAAGTATGTCATCTGAGATAATTGATTTAATAATAGATGATATCTATATGCAGATTCTTCCATATTTCCATGAATATGCCTGAAATATTGCACCCAACTAGTTGATTCTTGAGAAATGTTTGAGAATCAATAACATGGCTGTTTTAAGAGCTTTTTAATCAAAATTTTAAATTCTTTTACTTATTGTATAACAAATGTTTTATTTAGATTTGAAAATTATATATTTACGGTTTTCTTTTGGTTATAGTTTGAAAAATGCTTTATTGACGCTATCTGTAGAAAGATTTCTAACAAACCAAATAGGTTGTATTTTTCTTCTTTATCTCATTTTGAGAAGTAAAAGAAAACGAAAGAAAAAAAATCGAGAATTATAACAAAAGCAGTTTATACAAGGGAGACTACTTTCTAATCATCAAAATTGCTTCCCTTGATATTAGCCGTTTCAATCTTCTTTTTTTATTATTATTATTTTTATTTTTGCCATTGGGAAAAAAAATTGACACTCAAAAGAATATTATTTATCACGACAGGACAGCAAAGGAAAATTTACCAAAACACAAACTGATATTTATTTATTTATTTTTTTTTTTGTATTGGCTTAAATGATCAAATAAACATACAGGTGACCTATCAGCACACAAAATGGAAGTTCAAATTTTTACTGAGGCAATTGGTGTTTACTTCGTATTAATACTGTTGGGAAAAGGTATGAATCCACTCCTCCCTCAATACTTCGGGGAATAAGAGGGATTGGGAAAATGGTCTAGTCCAGGATGGCCAAATTGACTTACATCTAGTGAATTGGGCAATATGTGATAATCCAGAAGTATAAAATTCTGAATTGACTTTCTTAGAAGTCTCTAAAAGTTGCAAATGGTGAAATTCAAAACTTAGTAATATGGAACTTTCAAAAGGAGTCCAACTTGACCCCCAGGTCATGTTAAGAATTAAACCTTGTTGCTGGTAATATTTAACCCAGTGTAATCTGTCATATTACTTGGAAAAGAGATGGTTATTACCAAGTGACTCCTGATAACTTAGAAAATGCCATGAAAGAGAATTAATTATAATGGCACCTGACAATGCAATTGGTCATGGAACAAGTACATACATCATAATGCTGATCAAGTGTCCGTGTGTGTGTGTGTGTGTGTGTATATATATATATATATATATATATATATATATATAAAATTTGTGTATTTAGGTAGCAAATCCTCTTTTAGGCATGTCTGATTGAATAAATTACAGACATTATGCTTGCTAATTTTTAAGAAAATCTGTTCATTCTCATGAATAACCTGTGTATTGATGTTAAAGGATGAGAGAAATGTGCTATAGCTGTTTAAATTTTTTATTTTCATTTCCCAAGTACTTTCGATCTTTTTCCAAGATTATCTTCAGAGGTGCAAGTAAACTATATGCTGTTCATTAATATAAGTATTTATACAAAGTTGTGCATTGTTATCCATACATATTATATATATATATATATATATATATATATATATATATATATATATATATATATAAAATAAAAAAAAGCAAGTGGATTAAGTTTCCATAAGTTTATCATGTGATTGGAAGTCATTGTTGGCAGACATTGTTTGGAGTTAAAATCTGAAATCAATATATATATGATATATAGTAGGATTCACAAATTAAAATTAAGTCAAGTTCTTAAATAGCCTTGTCAGATTAAGACTTTCATATGGATGTCATTCATGGTACCAAACTTGTTCTAAAATATCTTTACAGCTGCTTTCTCAGATCAATGATTAAAAATGGTTTTGGGTGAATGAAACCTGTAGGTCTAAGAGAGGAACATCCTTCTGCAAATCTACAAAATTACAAAGCACTGTACCAAAGAACAGAAAGCACATCACTTAATTTACAAACTAATTATTGTGAAAGGTTTAATAACAGAAAGCTAGTAGACATCATCTTTCCTAATAAGGAACAAAATGGTTTGAAAAAGAAAAAGACGATATGTATAAAGGTAAAAGACAATAGGAAAACTGTATTATTAGCCAACGTGTTTTGTCCAGTGTGAACTTTTTTATTTTGATTTTGCCTTGAAAAAGTCCGCATTGGCCAAAATGCATTGGCTAATAATACAGTTTTCCTATTGTCTTTTACCATATATATATGATTAATACAAATATAAAATTTGTCACTTAGCTGATTGATGTTATATTCATCACCTTTACTCCAGAGTTTTGTAGATGAGCTTTTATGTAATTGCATGGGCCACTCATCAGGTGATATCAGCAAAATATATATATATATATAACTGATATTATTAAGAAACAGGAAAATTTTATTAGAAACAAAGAAAAGAGTGCTAAACTGTTATGTAATATCAATCCTACTATATGGTAATGTATGCTGGATAATCTGCTCACAGATGAAAAAGAGACTTTAGGTAACAGAAATGTGGTTCTACAGAAGGATGCTGAGAATACCATAAATGGGGCATGTGAGAAACAAAGGTATTGAAAGAAAAATGGAAATAAAAAGCACACTTAGAAAGTGACAGTTGAAATTTCTAGAACATATAAGAAAGAAATAGGGTTTGGATAATTTCATACTGACACGATATATAAAAAGACATGAGGTGACAAAACATCAAGTAATCCATCAAGCAAACTACTGTAAATGGATAGTAGGACATGGACAATCATGGTTCTCCACAGTTTACTGAAGTTATTAGGAAACTATTAAATTTTAGACTTATTAGAATTAATTTATGGGACTTTTTTAGTCTTCTTAGTTATGATGTGGTTGTAGGTAGCATAGAAAGAATTTGTTTTTGTGTCTGTATTTCAGTTCTGATATTTTGCTTATAAATTTAACCTATTCTGGAAAGGTTTACAAAAAAATTTAAGCAAGCATGAACATAGATGTTTAACCTAATTTTTGGGTACTGATTTCAGATACATTCATCGTCACCTTTTAGTTTTTGATATATACATGTATACATATAAAATGTACATGCATTCAAGGGTACCAGATGTATCCTTTTTAGGTCATTGTGTTCTTTTTTTATTTTAAATTTTAGGAATTGTATTCTTTTTAAAAAATTGACATAATGGCTGCTTTTTGCAGGCTACACTCGACCCCGCAGGCTAAGTTTTATTGCAGCAAAATGAAATCCTCTTCAAATTTAAATGCCAGTATGCATGGACATAACCATATATATATATGATCAATATTTATGTTGTTTTCCATGTTTTTCTGAGCTAATATATATCTCTTCAATAGCTTCAGACACTTTAAAACACACAAGTGCATCAACAAGGCAAATTCATTCTGTTACATGTGTGGTGAATTCATAACAATTGCACTAAGAACTGCTTGCTTTTAATATTTTTGGGCACTACATATTCAAATCTGACCAAAGACCTTAGAACCCAGAAGGTGGTATGTTATTGGTCCCGTAACTGAAGGGGACCGAAGGTACCACATTATTGGTGACTGTGACCAAGGATCAGCTCCAGAAAGTGTCACATTTTTACTGTAAAATTGGAGATCAAGACAAATCTTAGACCCCACACTTCTGTTATAAACCGTTAGAATGGACCAACTGAATAGTTTAATGACAAGAAAGCAGCCTTCAACTTTGCTCTCCTGATGGTCTAAAGAGAGCAATGCAGTGATGCAGATCATTGTTATTTTTGTCTAACAAATATAACTGGCTTCAATGTTTCTTCCAAAAAAAAAAAAACAAAGAAATATTCCACACTTCGTTTAGCTATGAGATCTGTTCCTCTTTCAGGTCTTTCCTCTTGTCCCTACACACCCAGCACAAAAAGATCTTATTCCTCCATCATATGAAAAATAGTCTTCAGAGGAAAATTCTGCCTAGAAAATTCTGAAGACAATGTCCCTGTTTATTCAGGAGTAAGTAGCAGTGAACCCCACTGGATCACCCAGGAAGACCTTATTGACCATGCCTGTTATTTTGTACCTATCTAAGCAGCAGTCAGAGCTCCAGGCATCCCAGGAACCAGGTCATGGCAGATGTAAGGATCACCAGTTTCATGACACAAAACAAGAACTTCACCTCATTCTTTGACTACTGCAGAGTTTCTTAAATGGACTGAAAGCATAGGAAGCATTTAAGTCAGTCTGCCATGGCTTTCTTGGTCATACACAGGTACCGGATGACCAAGAGTTTATCAAGAATTTGTTACAGGTTTATGAGAATATGGGATGCTGAATGTTGTTCAAAATTCACTTTCTCCAATCCCACATTTAACTTCTCTCTGAATCTCAAAGCAGTGAGTAATGAGCATGGAGAAAGGTTCCACCAAGATATTATTAAGATACAAATTACCATGGCAAGTGGAACTCCAGCATAATGGGGAACTTCTACTGGATGCTTCTACATGACATACTAAATGCAAAGTGCGCAAGATCATCCAAAAAACTAACTTCTGACTGCTGTACTATGACATGTATGCATAGTATTATGGGTGCATGGCCAAGTGGTTAGAATGTTTGCTTTCTGACCATGAGACCTAGGTTCAAATCTCACCATGGTCGATTTGTCAGGAAGGAGACTTCCTGATGTTATCAGAATGGATTGAGGTCGATCCCAGTGTGCAGCACCTCTGGAAGTGCCTGAAAACCATACCACGGGTTGACCCAAGCTTTGTGAGTGAAATTGGGTAGACGGAATACTTGAGGGTCATCAATAGCTATGCTAGCACAAAGCCAAAAGTCATCATTGTCGAGGGCTTGAGCATGCTGGCCTTGTTCAAATTGTTGATCATGCTAGATAACATGCCCTTTCCCAGAAACTGTAACTAAGGTCTGCTCAGCATACTTGCAGTATAAACCACGGGTGTGCTCTGTGGTGTTGAGCAAACACAAATGTGTCTGAGCAAGCATCTGCAATAGGGATTGGCTAGTCACCCTAGTAGACGAGTATCCTCAAATGCGAGTGGCCAGTTATTACTATGTATAGTATTATCCAAGTGATTAAGTTTTGTCAATGCCTAGTATCTATGCTGTTTTTTTTCTGTAATATGCCTTAGAATAAGTACATGATATTTTGAATTTATATGCAGTATAATAAAAATGTGATATGTAAAAGCCAAAAAAAAACTAGAGGTGATAGAGCAAAACTGTTCAGAAGTTTGAATTCTACATCAAAATTAGAAAAAGCACCTATTCACATGCTTTCTCATAGGATTTGATAGGCTAGTATTGTTTGCACATTTTGTGTGAGTAGTTTCCCTGTTTCAGAGACCTGTTATTACTGTATATTTTTTCTAGGTTTTCTTTGAATCTTACTGCAGCTTTTTATATTACATTATTTTGCAGACAGTTACTGTTTAGTGGGCATTCATACTTTGTTTTGCAGTTTCAGGTGGCTGTTTGTGGTATACTGGTGATTTTCTTATTGCGTTTTTATGATTTGTAGTATGTTTTCAGTACAGCTATAGCTAAGTTTCTGTTGAATATTTCATGCAATTTGCTTGATTTTAGGAAGTGTTTGTTGAGTTTGATGAATGTTTTATCTATTTTAATTTTTTTATTTATATGGTGGTTTGGGATTGAACCATATGATGTTTCTATTTCTGTTGGACCTTTGTTCTATTTAGTGTAAATGTAAGTTTTGCTGAAGAACATTGTTTTTAGTGCTATTACATACTCACTTCTTATTTCATTTGTTCAATGAATTGTCAGATAACTTGTGGCAAATGGAGAATAGAATTTGTTTATATTGAGCACATGTGTGGTTGGTGGAAGTGTGTGGGTAAAGTGGGCAGTTATTTGTTTTTTCTGTATATATATATATATATATATATATATATATATATACATGCTCCTGAAAAATTTATTTCACTTGAGTTCTCTGAGGAGGAAGTGTGGGTTTGTAAACAGTGACTCTTATGGCTAATAATGCAAGACTCTTCAGTAAATCAAATCGAGTTCTCTCAGTCACTGTGTGTTTATCTAAAAATAAATATGCTTAAATTCACATTCATCCCTGCTGTGTGCCAACGGCTTAGTGGTAGAATCCCCGACTAACGCTAATTCAGTCGGGTTTCAATCCTAGCTAGAGGCAACCGGACGTCTAGCCACACTGATGAGCTGTGATACAGCGAAACTGTCTGTGGATGACCAGATATATATATATATATATATATATATTTATGGAAGTTTAAATTTACATCTAAGATGTTTACCTCTTTTGGTTTGATTCAATATTAATTTCAAATCTTTTTTTTTTTAAATTTAATAATTTCTTTTCTGATTTTATATTTTTCATGTTTTTTAGGATTATGAGTCTATCACCTCTGTACAATCCTATCTTTTTTATTTATAATAGTAGTTACTGTGTGTACATTCTGACCATTTCACAGGTTTCTGCTCTGTCATATCTTTCCCTGGTTACATCAGTTTTTTTTGCTCCCTTTTTAACCATGCTGTTTCTTTGCTGAAGCAATCTTCAACCATACTTTAAAATTTTTAGCTCAATCCTTGATCTTGGGAGTACAGAAACGGACACACTGAAAACAACTAGCAATAATTGAGTAGTAATGGAAAAAAAAATATAGACAAAATGAAGTATCCCCAGACAATAATGGAATGAAAACAATCTACTCCCATAGATAAAATAAACATTTCAATTTTAAATTCCCTTAAATCTATTCAGATCATTAGACACCTGAAGAAGCCTGGAGGACAGAAGAGATATAATATTGTGATTATAATAGCAAAGATGAGGACATTAGTCCAACTGTAATGTGAATAAAAAAATGAAGATGCTAATCCAAATAAACAAGAAAGAAATAGTAAATAAGAAATACAAAACATGAATTTATGATAATTGGAATTTGAATTATTTTATAATTTAAAGAAGCTAAAATGAACCATATTTTCATAATTTGGTGCATAATTATGAGGTTTTTGTAGGCTAATTATTTGTTAAAAATTACTGTTTTGTTTACTTTTTTTAATAAAAATATAATTTTATTTTCAGGCTATAAAAATGTGTTTTCATAATCATATGCTGCGGAGTAATCATTTAAAAATATTAGGTTGGTGCAAAAATAATGTCGTTTTCTCACATAGTAACATATGTGAGAAAACGACATTATTTTTGCACCAACCTAATATTATGGTTGAATTGTTATGTTTCTTTTTTCATAATAAATATTATTTAAAATATGCCTGATAATTATGATAATTATTCACCAACCCAATAAATTTCTAGAACTATGAATAATTGTAATGGTAATGAGGAAATTCGTTATTTCCTTATGCAGAAACATTCAGCATTGACCAAACAGCATTACTGTTGGTTAGAATTTATAAAATATTTTTCTTTAAACAGTATTTTTAGGAAATTAAACTCATCAGTTGATTGATTCATTCCTTTTCTACAGCTTATCAACCCTTTGCAGGTTAAAGCCAGAAAATATTTTTTTATATTGTAAGAATACCTTTTTGGAGATAATAATTATTAATGATACAATTTTTTTACTAATTAATCCATAGCTTAGGGGGGAGAAGAAGTGGATTCATACGTTTCCCAAGGGTATTTGCTAATTAATCTTACTAATTAATCCATAGCTAGGGGGGAGAAGAAGTGGATTCATACGTTTCCCAAGGGTTTTTTGCTAATTAATCTTACTAATTAATCCATAGCTAGGAGGGAGAAGAAGTGGATTCATATGTTTCCCAAGGGTTTTTTGCTAATTAATCTTACTAATTAATCCATAGCTAGGGGGGAGAAGAAGTGGATTCATACGTTTCCCAAGGGTATTTGCTAATTAATCTTACTAATTAATCCATAGCTAGGGGGAGAAGAAGTGGATTCATACGTTTCCCAAGGGTATTTGCTAATTAATCTTACTAATTAATCCATAGCTAGGGGGGAGAAGAAGTGTATTCATATGTTTCCCAAGGGTATTTGCTAATTAATCTTACTAATTAATCCATACCTAGGGGGGAGAAGAAGTGGATTCATACGTTTCCCAAGGGTATTTGCTAATTAATCTTACTAATTAATCCATAGCTAGGGGGGGGAGAAGTGGATTCATACATTTCCCAAGGGTATTTGTGCATAAATGCATATAATGAACCCAATTGGAACTTGGATCTCCAATTTTCAATTCTGAGCGATTATACATTACACCACCTGCACATCCAAACTTATTGTACATGGTATTCTCAAGCAGTCACCTATCTAGGTACTGACCAGGCTTGATGTTGCTTAACTTTGGCAATCATACAGGTATTTCAACCTGCTATGACTGTAAGCCTAGAGTACATTGTTATTGCTTTTTCTAGTATTGATGGGAGTTTCCTTCCAAACATTTTGTTTAAGGTAGTGTGAAAAGTTTTAACATCTTGATTATATCATTATTTTATGTTCTATTTATATGTGGAGCCCCACATTATCAATTCAAGGATCAGCTCAAAAACACCTTGCTGAGGACAGAAATCAATCTGATCAATTGGGAGATGAAAGCTGTAGAAAGAACCTATTGGAGAAGAGCAGTCCACAAGAAAACAACATCCTTTGAAAACAGCAGAAGACAAATAGAAGAAATGAAGAGAGCCCAAAGAAAAGCCAGAGCTTTCCATCCCCTGAACACTCCTGTCCTACCATACGGTGGTTGTGGATGTCTCTTTAGGCGCAACACAAGACTCATTTCACACAGGAGTAAATGTTAATGAGAACCCAATACTCAGCAATGAGTTCTGCTAATGACGATAACATATGTTATCCATTTTTATTATTGCTGCTGTTGGTAGTTTTCAAGTGATGTGGATTTTGTTATTTGCTTTAACATTTGTGATTTTGTAGCACCAGTCTATAAGGTCTGAAGAAGGATTGTAAAGTACAACTCTAAACAAAGTCTTGAAATGTAAAGTTTCATGACAAATTCACTGACACACCCAAAAGACAGATGATCTTCTAAATGAATATGACCCAACTTGTTCAAATTATGTAAATATGGACAATAAGAAATCATTCTTTTTTATATTTTGATGTCACATCTGCAAAATTTTGAATATCATTTTCAATTTCTTTTTGATTCCATAATTTTAAAAGCACATTTGATAAAATGGAAATCACCAAAGATAAATAACATTGTCTTCTTTTTTTCCCAAGCAACACCAAAGACTCTTGCTGGTTTATAAATAAACATTGAACAAAAACTACTGAAAATGTTTGAGAGAAATCTATTTATGAATGCCAATAAAGACTTTGCAGAAAAACAACTGGACAGTAAAAAGATCCAGTTCAATCTGGGAAGATTGTAAGATTATCAGAAGATAATTTCTTGATTGAGGTCACACTTATTTGAGTACAAGTTTATCTCACAAAAAAAAAAAATAAAAAAAAAATGAAGAGACTCACTTGAAAGAAAGAAAAAAAAGATGAGAAATCATTGAGAAAGAAAATCTGTGAGGAAAAAAATGAACAAAAATATTGATTATAAACAAATAACAATAAAAACTGATTAGTTTTTTAGAGATGTGTTTATGCATGTGGGACAGATTCATGTATGTGTCTGAGTGAGGCTCTCTGTGAGGAAAAAAATGAACAAAAATATTGATTATAAACAAATAACAATAAAAACTGATTAGTTTTTTAGAGATGTGTTTATGCATGTGGGACAGATTCATGTATGTGTCTGAGTGAGGCTCTCTGTGAGGAAAAAAATGAACAAAAATATTGATTATAAACAAATAACAATAAAAACTGATTAGTTTTTTTAGAGATGTGTTTATGCATGTGGGACAGATTCATGTATGTGTCTGAGTGAGGCTCTCTGTGAGGAAAAAAATGAACAAAAATATTGATTATAAACAAATAACAATAAAAACTGATTAGTTTTTTAGAGATGTGTTTATGCATGTGGGACAGATTCATGTATGTGTCTGAGTGAGGCTCTCTGCGTGTGCAATTCTTTCTAAAAGAAATCTTTTGGATTGTTTTATTTTGTTTTACAACATATCAACCTCAATGATTTTTTTAATGCCAACAAGATTTTTAGGATAGGCTCATATGAACAGAATATATATTCTTTGTAAGAAATTAGTTTGTAGATCAGGCTTCATTGACATATTCTTATAAAGAGGGTTTTTGTCGAAAGTCAACTGTATTGCTGGTAATATTTATTCTTTCTTTTCAAAAATGTATTGCTGGTAATTTTTTTTTTTTTTTTTTTCAAAAATGTATTGCTGGTAATAATTTTCTTTTTTTTTCAAAAATGTATTGCTGGTATTTTTATACACTTTCATAGTGTTTTTAACTCCTATTTACCCATAGTTGGGATTCCTCAATGCTACCACCCTGGGTCATGGAGGACCTGGAAATAACAACAAGTAAGAGGTGGATCCAGGCTCCTCAAAACCTCCTGATCAGAGGCCTTGCTGCTGGATGTGGTTTATCTATAATACCTCCTGCCAACAGAGCCACATCCTTGGTCACAGTCATCAATTAATATAATGCCTTTGGCCACCACTTACACCTCGTGGTGTAACCATGTTTTACTGGTCTGACCCTCAGGGTCTTAGAATGGCATTTTAATGACAAGGCTAACTCTGTGCTGGTCAATGTTGACATTGGTCCAAGATGGTTGTTGGCCACTGGCTGCTTCGATCCACACCGATTCTGCTTATGCTGTGTTCTTGATCTGAGAGCAGTGGAAAATCAAAGGTCGTAGTCTCGCAGTACTGCTTCAAGCTGTGGCAGGTGTTATATTTAGAAAAAAAATATCCTTGCAACAGAAAATAAAATGAGATTTGTTGGGTTAATCTTCAATTAGTTTATATAGTATATTGGTATAACAAAAATTAACCCTTCCCGCATCAATCTATAATGATAGTGGTCCTTGTTTAAACTTCTGGAGGAGTTAGGTTCAAAGACTTGAAATCAGGAAATCTGGTAGCATCTGATATGGATTTCAGAGGTACTAAATGCAGTTTCTCAGACTAAAGTCTCTGAGCTCCCCAAATTCATCTGCTTATATGCACTTTGGCCCAAAACTAGCATGGGGCCGAAGGGTTCTGGGGATTCAGTGATTCCCCAATTTTCATTAATTCCAATAAAGGTTTTCTTTGTTCCCTAATTCTTCTTTCTTATTTTGGAGATTTATCCCTGTTTCTTGGGAGTAGTCACAGGGATTGTTCCTCCCTTAACTCCAACATGCTTCACTTCACATCTCACACTCCTACTCTGCATAGGCAGAGTTAAATTCTGCCTCTTCCTCAGTATTCTAACTCTGCCCACTTCTCAGGGATGACATAACTGTCTTTGTGACAAATTTAATTTTTAAAGTGCATAGGAGAAAGGGTATGGTTTATTCTCCTCATTAATTTCAATTCTCTGACTCCTTTCCTGGACCCACTTGTCCAGCAAAAACACAAACCAGATCACCTTCTCATATTAACTTTCTGAGTGATAGATAAAAATTATTTCCTATTTATTCTCTGTTTTCTTTTCTCAATTCATTTTTACTAATGAAAATATAATTCCTGTTTGCTTCTCTAATGTTTTTCTTATTTCCCAAGAAAGAGACAATACCATTTCCCAATTTGCTTTACCTGCATGTCAGATTTTTGATAGATTAAAAAAGAGCAAACTCTTGGTGCATCATTGTAGGGGTGAGGCAATCCAGATGGCCCTTTCTTCACTTCCACATTACCAGGGAAAATGTCTTCCATTCTCTCTTTCTATCTCTTCGAGTTTATATTTAATTTTAGGCTTGACCCTTCTTCTGCTTAGAATTAATGTTTAACCACCTCACAGCCTCAGTGTCACATATCATCATACCCAGGCCGCCTTATTGGTGGTGGTGGTGGGGGGGTCTTACCCTCTGCAAAGGGGCAGTTAGCATATTATGAAACCCCAGCCAACAGAGCACAGGAATCTTTTGCAAGACTGTTTACTGTCAAGTGCCTACCATAGAACAATGGTAAAGTAACCAATCTCAGATGTCATTGTTAGTGAAGTGAGTTCAATCAACAATGAATACTAGTGTAATATTTGTAAATATTCTCAAAATTGTAAGCTTCAACTTTGACTAATAAAAGTCAAAGTATGAAGGATATAAAGTTTAATTCTCTTGAGTTGGCTGTTTTATTTCTTAGGTTGAATTAAAGAGGCCAATTATAAAACCATGAAGGAAAGTGGTTTTCTCCAGTTCCACGATTCCACATACGACTTTACATGTGACACCAAAACCTGATGGCGAAATAGTTTTTGACATTTTATCAGTACTATGAAATTACAAAATTACTATCAAGCTAAAAAAAAAAAGTTTGAAAGTTAAAAAGAATTTAAGATATAAATAAATTATGGTGTTTTATTTGATAAGTTTAAAATAACATAAAATTCTATTTCTACTATGTCATCAGAAGAGTTAATAACATAAAAGTGGGCAATTCCCACATCTCTATGTAGTAGACATGAGAAAGTATTACACATGCAAATATATATGGATACACATTGTTTTACATATGTGGACAATTCTGACAATGAACTTCATCTTTGTTGTGTTTATCTCAACCTATCAGCCAATACATTTTCAGCCTTCCTCAGTTTGCACATTTTTACCTTAAAGCATTAAATACTAAAGACCAGATTCAGCATTCACCTGGAGAATGTATCTGCGAATACATCTTTCAGCCTTCTTTAACTTTTAAATTTTGCCTTCAAGTATTTTTGGAGTACAAAGCAAATTCTAAAGACTAGATACAGCATTCACCTGAAGAAGGCTGAATAATGTATCAGCCAATAAATGCTGCAAATAACAAGGACTGAAGATGATAGTATAAATAATTTATGGAATAAAGAGTGATTTTCTTCTAAGCTTGAGCTGGTTATTCAGATTTAGTTCTTGCTATTATTATTATTGCAAAATTAATTGCAGCAAAGTCAGCTCAAATCATATGTCTCTTTGCATTAAGTGGAAATAATAAAGATCAAGACATGCAGATGTATATATTTTAGGATGGGCATGTTGTTTAATCAATAGCAGCAAAATAACAAAGTAAATATTTGTTAATATGTCGGCATCAACCCATTATCTCACTCTTATTTAATAATTTAATTTGACTATTATCAACATTTACATTCTTGTTCTTACATTTGTATTTTTTATCCATATTTTATAGAAGTACAGTAAGAAAAGATTTACATAGGAACAACTGAAACCACTTTTAAAGAAAGATTTAATAATCATGTCATTTAAAATATTTAAAATTTTAAATATGCAAATAGCACAACATTATATGGAGTCAAAAAGAAAATAATTTACCTACTATAGTTAAATGGAAAATTATTAAAAAAAAGTACTCCATATAATATTAACAATAGTTTTAATAGTCAAATTACTGAATAAAAAAATGTCGATGCCAACATATTAACAAATATTTACTGTTACTTTAGTAATAAAATAAAAATTCAATTTTGAAGAAAAAATTTACAACTGGAAGAAAAATCTACAACTGAAAAAATGAAAACAGAAACAAAAGCAAAAATTCATGAACATGCACGTGTAAAGAATGCTAAATTCATGAATATGCATGTGTAAAGAATGCTAAATTCATGAATTTGCACATGTAAAGAATGCTAAATTCATGAATATGCTTGTGTAAAGAATGCTAAATTCATGAACATGCACGTGTAAAGAATGCTAAATTCATGAATTTGCACATGTAAAGAATGCTAAATTCATAAATTTGCACATGTAAAGAATACTAAATTCATGAATATGCATGTGTAAAGAATGCTAAATGCATGAATATGCACATGTAAAGAATGCTAAATTCATGAATATGCATGTGTAAAGAATGCTAAATTCATGAACATGCACGTGTAAATAATGCTAAATTCATGAACATGCACGTGTAAATAATGCTAAATTCATGAATATGCACATGTAAAGAATGCTAAATTCATGAACATGCACGTGTAAATAATGCTAAATTCATGAATATGCATGTGTAAAGAATGTTAAATTCATGAATATGCACATGTAAAGAATGCTAAATTCATGAATATGCATGTGCACAAAATAGATTGAAAAAGATGCAGAACAAATTGAAAACATTGGAAATATCATTTAAAACCAAACCCTCTAAAGAACTTACCAGGAAACTTTGAAGTCAGGGTAAAATTTAAATTTAAAAGTTAGGTAACTTTTTTTTTATATAATATTATTTAATATTATTTTAATATTTTTAATATTGAGCACTATATATAAAAATATCTTCTATTTCTTAAATCATATATATATATAAACAATTAACAGGCCCAAAAATGAAAAATAGTGCAACACATACCCTCAAATGGACATCTGTCAAAGCATAATAACTGAAATTTATGATAATAACTAAGATATGTCTCCCACACACAGCAGTGCTGTGGCATTAAAAGAATGCACCCTTGATTTGTTCACAAGTTTCACATTGTTAACAATGATAAAACAGCCCTGAATACATAATGGGATAGTGTTTATTGTTTGGCCAAGATAAGAATCACTTAAATATATATACCATACTTTAAGTTACTTGAAATTGAAAAGGTCCATCAACTGTGAGTAGTGTCCCAGCATTAAAACCACTTTTATTTCAATAAAGGCAGATCTCAAAATGCCACCCCATGAAAGTGTCACTCATTGCAGACCCACCCCATCAAGCTACACTACTGAGATAAATGTAAATGGTATTTTCAGCTCAATTTACTCTTGTGATTCATTTTCCTGAAACCAAGAAAAGAGAACCAAGTATCTATCAAATGTTGGTGATAAATAAACTGCTGTGGACTTTTTGTTATTTTTTTTATTAATCAAAGAAATCAAAAAGTTTATATGAAGCCAAGAACAATGAAGAAGACTGCTGCTAAACCAATATTGGTTATTCTATCCTTGGCACTAACTGAGACCAAAACAACCAATTAAGCTCTGAGTGTTCAAACTGCACTAATAATCAATGTTGATTGGTTATTCTCTTGATACTAAATTTATTCAGTGCAGAAAGAATCCAGACAGGAAATTGTTTCTCTAAGGAATAAAATAGGGCATGGCTTAAATTAACTGATTGCCTTATAAAAAAAAAGGGAATTTTTATAAATTAGAATTCATTAGAATTTCCTCTATCCGTGACATTTATCTAAACTGAAAAATATTGATTTTCTTATCATTTTAGAAGGAGGGCCATGTTCATAATATAAATAGTGTCAAATTCTTAAAGAGTTATTTGTACTTTGTTTTAATTTACAAATGTCAAGTTTAAAACTGTACTTATGTCATTGATAACTGCATACTACTGATGTTGTCCTTTTTTCCCAATAGAATAATTAATCATCGATGGGTATGATGACATTAGATGATTGTATCTCATGGGTATGATGATATTAGATGATTGTATCTCATGGGTATGATGATATTAGATGATTGTATCTCATGGGTATGATGATATTAGATGATTGTATCTCATGGGTATGATGATATTAGATGATTGTATCTCATGGGTATGATGATATTAGATGATTGTATCTCATGGGTATGATGATAAACTACATCCGACAGCAAGGCCTTTGATCAGGAGATTGGAGATTTCGACGAGTGTGGCACCACCTCTTAATTGATGTTGTTTCCAGGTCCATCCTGACTCATGATGGTAGCACCTGTTAGAGTCTCATCTAAGGGCAAATAGTAAATAATTCTAAACACAAATCAACAGTCTATTTTTATAGCAAAATCACCAACAGTACATTTTATAGTAAAATTATCAGCAATACTATTAATATATTAAAAATGTATACTAGCAATGTATTAAAAAAAATTATCAGCAATACATTTTATAAACTACAAACAATGTATTTAAAAAAACATGCCTTTTACAATAAAAGTATAAAATTATGTAAAAAATATTTAGATTTCAACATTAAATAACCTATAGAAGTTGATATGCCACTAAACAAAATCAACCCACCAACAAACATGTATATGCACAAAAACTGACTATCATCTACCATGTCTTCAATTGTTTGTGTCTTCAAAGCTCCCAAGAAAATTAAATTTCAACATTAAATGACCCATAAGGAGTTGATATACCATTAAACAAACAACTCAACAAATCAATCATATGATTATATCCCTACCTTTGTTGTTTATATTCCATAATTAAAAATTAACCAACTTTTGATCCACCAGTAAAAATGATCCATACTTTGATATACAATACCTTCAGCTTTATGTTTGTCATACTGGTCATCTCCGAGCCATGTTTTTCTTTTCCTTATTTAATTCCAATTTAAAAAGCCTAGATAATGCTAAAATATTAATGAGATTCCTGATGAAAGCTGCAAAACAGGTTGGTCAAAATACTGATATTAAAACAACAATAATAAAAATACTCTTCTAGTTAATCCATAGAATAACATTGTCAACAGTTTTGATTAAAAATGGAATTTGAAAAACAGGATTATTATTATTAAAGGTAATGCACTTTATTAATTGAAAAACAACTTTATTATTAAAGGCATTGCTTTTTATTAAATGAAAACAAAATTTTATTATTAAAGGTGTTGTACTTTAGAAATTGAAAAAAAAGTTTTATTATTAAAGGTGATGCACTTTAGAAATTGAAAAACAGGACTTTAATAATAAAGTCTTGCTTTACAATTAACAATGTGCATCATCTTAATTAAAAAACAGGACTTTATTATTAACTAGCTTAAAAGCCGCCCTATCAGGCAGTATTTAAGCTAGTTCCAGTGGATGGCTCTGGATTGGACCTTCATCACAATAAGTAGGGAGGTGTAGATGGCGATAGGCAACAAGAAACTACAGAAGAACCAAAAATTGATCACTGCATTTAAGTATTGCATTAATATTTAAGTTCACTTTTTAAAAGTTCAACAATAATTCTTCTGCCACCACTTACTTTAAAGACAGTTTGATGTGCATAGGTCCTTACATTCCATACAAACAATTATTTTAATTTCATGGGTGACTTTTGCAATTAATTTTGATTATTTCCAAATTTATTTGCAAGTTTTAAAAATTGTTATCGTATCAAAAAATTTGTTGACAAAAATCACATAAAAATATTGCTGGAAACAATTGCAGAAATGAAAACTTGAGAATCCAAAATTTCAGGATTGTGTGTTTGGATCCAGCTCAGAATGTTTTTAATTTGCTTATAGAGTCGGCCTGATTTCAAAATGGTATGATATGTTGGGTAATGACCTTTAGAAAAGTAAAGTTGAAAAAGTGTGACACACTAACATTTGCATTTATCATATAGAAGGTAATGCATTTTTTAGAAATTGAAAACAGGACTTTATTATTAAAGGTAATGCACTTTATTAATTGAAAATAGGATTTTATCATTATAGATGATGCACTTTATTAATTGAAAAACAAATAAATTCAAGAATGTTTCCATTTTTGACAACGGTAATGACAGATTTTAGCTGAAAATGCTCTTCATTTAATTCCATTTGAAAAATATAAATTGTACTTGTAAAAAAAAAAATTCTTATTTTCTGTTAATCTTTACTGTTAAGATTTTGCTCATAAATAAATTGTCCTCTCTTAATTAAGATTTAAAAAGGATTTGAAATCATACAGACTGCTGAGGTCATCAAGGACATTTCAAAGAATGCTGAAAAGACTTACTTTCTCTTGATCTCAACCACCTGACATCTTTAGGGTGAACAAGTGCATAAGTCAAGAAATACCAAGAATAAAACTTTCATAAATTAGCCTAGTTGATAAAAAATATGTATGTCTGCTGATTTTTATTCCTCTATAGATATTTACTAATTATAGCTTAGTCTGGCATAAGGCTACAAATGCAGAGAACTCTGTGAGGATTAAAAGAACTACAGCAGTAACGATTTGTGATATTGCTTGTTGTTAACCACAACACCTCGACTTGGATTCAAGTAAAAACATTTTGAAATTTAGAGATTAACTTTTAAGCTGAAAATATCAGCAACTCTTTTCTAGGGGGTTGCCATCAAATCCCCTGGGGGGAAGGGACATTGCCCCACCCCACATAACATCCAGTAATTATATGTTGGGAGTGTGACACCTGTCATGTGATAACAATAGAGTGACAAGAACATATGCACATTCAGATGAACAAACAAATTTAATGACATTTATACAAACCCATTAGGGCTTTGGAACACTATAATTAGTTGTTTCCTTATAAGGAAACATTTGAAATTTGTTTAAAATTTATAAAATCTTTCTATGAAAACAGATTTTCAGAAAAATAAGTTTCTCAAGTAACTGTTGTCACTCTTTCCAGTGTTAATAGAGGTTTATTCATATCCTGTTAGAAGCAGTGTTTTTTTTTGTTTTTTTTTTTCTTTTCTTCCATATATTTATCTAAATCCATGAGTTCAATTAACTGGTCAATAGGTAAGGGAAATGCATTTTCAAAGAGACAAAAGTTTTTATTTATTTTATCTTATTTTTCTTTAGAAAGTTTGAAATTTTCTATTCTTAGAGTGTTGGTCTTTAATTGTACAAGTGATTTTATTTGTTAATCTTGTATGCTGTTGTATCTTTTTTTAGTCTGAACAGTGAATACTGCCACCAGTTGGAAATATATAATGTTTGAAAGGCTTTTAAGTTGTGTCCACTGATGAAATACAAAATATACCATGTGTGTGTAAAAATTCAGATATAAATAAAATATATTTGTAAAGACTAAGTAAAAAAAACGAGGAAACCTTTTCTATCCCAATACTTTTCAGCCCTTGAGGAACTTAATCAAGGTAAATGTGGAAATTTTCAAAACTTATATTTATACACAGATGTTTCATAGAGGAAAAATATTAGATTTTCAAATTTTTAATTTGAGAATGTTCTAAAATAATCTTAAAAGTTTACTGTGTAAGGAAAAGTAAACTATGGAGAACACTAAGAGATATAATTTAATGCTTAATAAATTAAAGTAAATGTTGAATTTATATTTTATTTTATTTATTTTTTTAATGTAATTTATTATTTATTTCTATGCATTTTATTTTCATGTATTTATTTAAATTTTTAAATGTCTTGAGTTAACTGTTTACTTTTAATTTTTTAAAGTTTTTATGGCCTCGTATTTAAGAACAAGGCTTAGAAAAGATAACAAAAGACAAAATTTATTAAGAGCTACAAAGTTCAGGAAATTGTGGAGAGCCATGATCACCAACATCCTGAAGGGACACAGCACATAGAAGAATATGTTGGCTTGGAAGGGGAGTATTTCTTTGAGAAAGGGTTAAAAATTCCAATGCATAAGTTAACCTTTTGGTAAAATCAATAATTGCACTCTCAAATAAAAAAACTCTAAATAAGTTATTTTCTGTTTTAATAAATATAGCATTTTTGAGATCGAAATTGTGGTTGAAATTATTTCTGTTTAGATCTGATGCATATGATAAATTGTTATGTATGAGATCTTTCTTATTTTCATAAATACTATTTTTTAATTTCATCAAGTTTCACCAATATATTGTAAGGAACAGATGTAACTGTTTATTTTATATCTGCCTGCTTCAGAATTATTATTGTTATGGATATTTTTAGTTCTGAATATATTTATAATAGCTTTTGATGGAGTCATAATTATTTTGATATTATTAAGATTGGCTATATTGTCTCAAATAGTAGATGTTAAGGAGTTGGAAGGTAATATTATATGTCTGTTTTTATCTAGTTTATTCGTGTTGATTTTATATGCCTTTCTCTTATCATTGTGGATGAGATAGTAAAGAATATGGGAGGCTTGTAAAGTTGGTTTCAAGACTTCAATGTGATCAGTGTTATATAGGAATAATGTGTCACAGCCGATACTTAAATTTGAACATAGATCACCAGTGAGCAGACACAGGCGATCACATTATTGAATTAAGTAGACCATGTGTCCATAGAGGAAACGCATAAGTAGGAATTAGCTTGGCATCTAATTGATTGCTATTCCTAGTCTATTACTATATGGACCACTATTCTCTACTCTATTCACTATACTATTTCTCTATACTGATCACTATACGGATTACTATTCCTGCGAGTATTATCGAACATGTACTATTAGTGTGAGTGCTATTTGAAGGTGTCTGGCACCAGCATTGTTCAATAGCATACTATAGTTGTATTGGCAATTACAATGCTTCTACTACAACAAGCATTATGAAAGTGACAACAAGTATTCATTGAAATCACAAGAGTGGCAATGAGTGTTCATTGACATCAAAAAAATTAGTTTATTGACATAATTTTGTTCAACTTTGTAAGTAAAGTTAACCCAAATTTTTTTTAATGCATATTTTTGGCCCAGACAGGTCTTTAGGAGTTTGTTTATTCCTTATGTTTCATTTCAGTAGTTACTATTGTTATTTTTATAGAAACTAGAACATCAAATATATATGTGTATAAAACATCAAAAAATAATACTGATTAGAAATAATAAAAAATACTTTTCAAAATAGTCATTATTTTTCTACTTGTGAAATGTAAAATTATGACAGAAAGTGTCTTCTTACGGCTAATAATAAAAACTTTAAAGGTTAATTGTTGTAAAATATACCTCTGCAAATGCAATGTATGTAAGCAATTCAATGTCAATACAAGGAATAACATGTGGTGAGTTTAATTTTAACAAATCCCCAAATGAGGCTCATGGCAGATTAATAGCATTGAACCTATAATATCAGGTCATCCCATAAGTTCTGTCCAAATTTTGAATAAAGAAAACAAGTGACCAAATGTTACATTTAATTACAGATTCAATCAACAATGTATTTTTCCTGATTATCTATGACTTCCTTCCATCTATTAACAAGCTTACTAATTCCATTACTGTAAAATTCTTTTGGCTTTGATTCGAAGAACTCACAAATGTCAGTTTTAACCTCTCCCTGTCTTACAAAAGCTGTTTCTTCCAAATGATTCTGTAAGCTATGAAACAAATAGTAGTCTGAAGGAGCAAGATTGGGAAAATAAGGTGGATGAGGAATTTTCTCCCAACCAAGTTCTTCAATCTTTTGTGACGTGATTCTTGCTGTGTGGGGTCGCGCATTGTCCTGATGAAACATTACCTCTTTTTGATTCACTAGAGCAGGTCTTTTTTTCCTCAAAGGTTGGTTTAAACGCTCTAATTGCTGACAGTATATTTGAGCATTAATTGTTGCATTAGGTGGTAAGAATTCAAAGTGGATTATTCCTTGGTGATCCCACCAGAGTGAAAGAAGAAATTTTTGCCCATGAAGTTCCCTTCTCGGCTGTGGCTGGGGTCCTTCCCCTTTACCAAGCCACTGTCTATGACACTTAACATTTCGATAAAAGATCCATTTTTCATTGCCACTAAGAACCACTGCCAATTCCTCAACTGATAAAGCAGGATTTTCTTCAAGGGCTGCTTCAAGAATCTTTTCATTAAACTCAACTGGATGTCAGGTTCGATCTTCATCTTCAAGGGTGAAATCTCCACCTCTGAATTTTGCAAACTATCTTCTGCAAGTTCTTTCATTCACACATTCCTCTCCATAAACTGAGTGAATGTTTCTAGCCGCTTCAGCTGCTGAGTTTCCTTTCTTGAACTCATAAAGCATTATGTGCCTCAAATGATTCTTAGGTACTTCCTTGTTAGCAGGGTTTTAATCAAACAAAATTTAATTTTATTGTTCTTTGAAATAAAATTTGATCAGTTTAAATGCATCTAAACATAAAAATAATGTTCAGCTCCATTAGACATTATAAAATACTCTTTAAATTTTGTTCATTTTAACAAAAAGTTAAAATTCGGACAGAACTTATGGGATGACCTGATAGATATACTACTATACTGTGCAGTATAGTAGTATATCTATCAACAATCTCCATTGTGAAATTAAAAATATAAAATGGCAACAATTTACTCATCTCGTCCTTTATGTAAGATAGATTCTGGGGAGAAAAATTGTCTAGCATGCATCAACTTTAACCGCTGGCCTAGTAATGGATTCAATATAGTCTTTCCACTTCATGTCAGCTGAGAACATTAGCCCAAGAATCACTCCCATTGGGATTAGCATCAGCCATGCTGATGAAAGGCAGAAAGGAGTCCCTCAAATGATTAATGGAGAGCAGTTTAGTTTTGGAGGCATAAAAATTAACAAGCCATCCTTTTCCCCAGTTAACAACAGACTCATAGTCATTTTTTACATCGGTTGCCAATTTGACCTGTTGTGGAAGATATACATTTTTGATGAGATTTTATAAGTTCCTGGTACATTACACTTGTTAACAATTTTGGTGGACTCGTATAAATCCAAAGGAAAGATAGACATAGAATTTGAACAAAGAAATATTAACAATTATATTGATAGGACATTTTACAAAAGAAAAGATGAGAAATAAAATGAAATGTGAAAAGTTCAAAGCAACCTTAAATTTATACAGCCTGATGTTAAATTATTTTACATTCTTGGAGGGATACCGCTAATTTCAGTGCCTGTGTCAACTAAAAATTCATATCCATGAAAAGTTCAAAGCAACCTTAAGTGTCTGTAGTTGATTTCTTACATTTTGCAGGAGCAAAAAGAGTATGTCTTTTCACTATGAAATGTCACTAAGAAAGTGATTGAGTTTTTCAAATCTCATGCTACCTATAATTATCATCAACAGGTGATAATTCCAAAATCTTACCACCTGTGATTATCATCAGGGGGTGGTAATCCAGCAATACTCCCCCAGACTGAAGAAGATACTCTTATGAAATCTGATTTGTTATGTATGTTTCTAAATATTGTGGCCAATGTACAGTGTGACCACTTTTTGTTGTTGATGGAGGTATTGAAATTTTAGGTGAGGGCATGTTGTCTGTAAGTTTGCTTTGATTTGTGTCAAGTGTTTGTGCAATTTCTTTTTCAATGTAACCATGTTTTAAACGATCACTTGATACAGTGTCTTTCTTTTTCTTTTTTTTTTTTTTGAATGGTAAAATATTTTTTGTGTTGTTCCAACACTTTAGGTGAACCTGAATAATTTGGGAATAATGGTTTCTTAACCATATCATTCCTGAGAAAAATATACCTGCAGTTATATAGATCTGCAGGTATAAAAGATTGTTTGGTCACACATCTAGTTGGTATAAAAGATAACCTATTCATTTTGTTTATTAGTTTATTGACAAAGTCCAAAGATGAGGGTCAATATTTTGTCTACCTTATATCAGTGAGGTTCTAAAAATAATGTCTGCTGGTGTAGTGTAGGTCTTCTTTTAAAGTATTTCATATTGATAAGAGGGTAATAGGTAAGCTATCTACCTATTTGTAATGTTCAATCTTTGTGGCTGGTGCAGTTTTTAGTTGTCTGTATAATCTTTTCCTAATTCCATTGGCACAAGAATGATATGCAGTATTTTGGATACTTTGACTCCGAGTAGGCTGACAAATTCCTTGAAAAGTGTGGATTGAAACTGTGATCTTCTGTAAGTAGTAATCACGAATGGCACTCCAAATGTTCTCATCCAGTACAACTTTTGCAATAATCTCTGCAAAGGTATTTAGAATAGGAAAAGCAGTAGGTCATTAATTTTTTATTTTTTCCTTTTTTTAATCTTTAAATTTATTTATTTATTTTCATTCTCCCTTATTTGATAGTTTAGTAAGTAAGAAATCCTGGTTTTCCAAGTTCAGACAATATATCAAGCAAAAAGATATGGTCACTACATCATTAGAATACTGATGAGACACTTTCGCATCTAGCCAAAGACATTCAATTTTCCATTCTTCCTGATTTTTCTTTCGAACCGGGATTTCTTACTAAACTATCAAATGATTGGGACAAAATGTGTTACTATGGTAGAGCACATTGACGAGTAGGGGAAGAGAGAAAATAAATAAATAAATTTAAAGATTAAAAAAAGGAAAAAAATTAAAAATTAAAAAAAAAAAAAATAGAAAAATGTAAATGGGATTTTGCTAGAGCAAAACTATACTCACACAAGGCAGCAAGTGGTTGTCCGCTTTCTTCCTCATGATGGCAAGTGAATGTACGGCTTACCTTAAGTCCAAGCGTCTACCTGGTGGGGATGGGGATCAATGGCCAATCCTCCGCCCTCACCAAATAGTGGGCTTGGGAGATATGCTTTCAATAAAATTTAGAACAGGAGAAAGAAACGGCGAGAACAATTCCAAGTTGAGACAATATATCAAGCAAAAAGATACGGTCACTACATCATTAGAATACGGACGAGACACTTTCGCATCTAGCTAAAGACATTCAATTTTCCATTCTTCCTGATTTTTCTTTCGAACCGGCTCTCGCCTGTGGAACTCCCTTCCCTATTCCTGTTTCCCTGTGAGCTATAATCTCCAGCTATTCAAGTGTAATGTCAATTGACATCTCCAGTTGCCTTGATCTATCCACTACCCTCATCCTTTCTTCTATCACTCCTATCTGATCTTCCTCTAAATTTTCTGTAACCCCTTGCATCCTAGTGGCTTCCCGCCTTGCTTGGGGAGAAATGCTTAAAAAAAAAAACTAAATCAATCTGCTATGGTGAGCATATAAGTAAAACCATTTGCATTTGAGAAGAGCTCCACAATGTCTCTGTGCAAATGAGTGAACCTACTGTCGGGTCTCTGGAATTTACCAATGGCCAATCTTGCATGTTTCCCAATTTTGTGTTTTTGACATTGAAAGTCAAAGCTTTTATGTCAATGGACATGTTCAGCCATGCAAATTGATCTTTGGTAGTTGCTTGTCTACCAAGATGTGATAAACCATGAAGATGGTTGAAAATTTTTTATGTAATGCTGACAGTATATAAGATCGAGGGTAAACTTTTTCATGTCACATAAGAAAGTCAAATGTCTGAAAGGGATTGGTAAACTTTCAAGTTGCAGTGAAGTATCTTCCTTGACTTGCAAATGTGTAGAGTCTTTTTTTTTCTTCCTCAGCAATATTCTTGTAGCTTAAACTTTACATATTTATTGAGGATATGGAAGTACAGGAAAGTGCCTCTGCAACAATATTGTCTTCACCTTTTATATATTGTAGGTCTGAAGTAAATTAGGAAATATAGTCAAGATGTCTTTTTTCATGTGGTGAATATTTGTCAGATTTGCTGTAGCGGGCATGAATGAGTGGCTTATTGTCAGTAAATACTGTGAATTTGTGTCCCCCTAAAATGTAATAGAAATGTTAAATAGATAACAAGAAGTTTTCTCAAAAATGTGCTGTATTTTATCTGCAAGGAATTCAGCTTGTGAGAGAAGGATATAGGTTTGTTTTCTCCATTAATATTTTGCTGTAAAATGGCACCAATAGCATTCAATAAGGCATCTGTTGTTAAAGTTAGCACCATGTTTTAATTATCATTTAGGTAATTTAGTTTTGTGAAGCTCACCAAGGCTTTCTTTGCTTTATGTAAAGCATCTAAAGTACAGTGGATAAAGGCGTTGGTTAGATCCAGTGACAAGACCCAAAGAGTGTGAGTTCAATACCCAGTTAAGGCAGTTAAGAATTGGGAGAGGGGAATTAACAAGAGATAACTGATAACTAACATCCATTAAACATGGCACTAGAACAATCTACCCCAGTGAGCAAAATAATGGGTTCAGTTCAACATTCGAAGTACCTGAAGAAGGCCGGAGCAGACAACAACCGAATCGTTGTAATAAATATGGTGACAAAGATGAGGACAATAGTCCTAATAATATAAATAGTGTACATAATACCTCATCTCATAAATATAGACAGATACTTGAAGTAAAACTTTTGCATTCTATTTCTGAGTGCTTTTTAATATGTCAGTCAATAGGGCTAACTTTGATGAACAGTGTGACAAAAATCTTCAATAGTAATTTATCATGCCAATAAACCTTCGAAGTTGACAAGTTGAGTCTAGTAAGAAATATTTTCTAACAGCTTTCTTCTCAAGTAGAGGTGATATTCCTGTTTTGCCAGTTGTGTGTCCTAAAAATGAAAGTTTCTTTTTTTACAGCAAACATGTATTTATTGATGTTAATTTTCAGTCCAAAATGCTGATGGCATTCAAAAACAAGTTGGAGATGTTCCATGTGTTCCTCCATATTTCTGCTTGCTGTTAATACATCGTCGATGTATGTGAAAGTGAAAGATCAACCTCTTAATACTTAAACCAAATGGCACATTCTGGTGAATTTGAATAAACTGAAAGGAGTAATGATAGCAGTCTTTGGTATATTTGCTTTCTTTGATAGGGATTTCATAGTACACCTTGATTAAGTCAAGTCTCATGCAAATTTTCATACTCTGTAATCCCATCACAAAATTATGTATAAGTGGGATAGGATATCAATCTCAGACTGTTGACAAGTTTAGTCATTGGAAATTGCCACATGGATGCCAGACAGAAGAATCTGCTTTCGGTACCATGTGCCATGGGGATCACAACTGGCTCTTGGAAGGTTGAATTATACAATTTCTTTGTTCTTTGAAAATTTACAACAAAAATATTAAACACTATTTATTTATTAAATTGTTTTTTTACAAGAATAATATACAACATTCTAAAAATGTGAACCAACTAATACAATGCAATATTTATCACTTATCACTTTATAAACAAATAAAAATATTAACTCTCTTGGCAATGTTTGTTGCTTTAATAACTTGTTTTCATAGTTATTTATAAAATGGAAAATAATAAATATTGCATTATAGAAGGTTTACAGATTTTGATAATTATGTAATTTTTTTAAATTCTTGAATAAAAAGATTTTTTTTTAAACATTTTTCTCTTTATAAAATAGCAAATAATAAAACTTTATAAGAGGTAAATAATAAATATCGCATTGTACTTGATTCACATGTTTTTATAATCTTGTAAATCAGCGTTACTGAGAGAATGAAGGTATTAGGTTGGTGCAAAAATAACGACGGTTTTTGACGTATTTTTTAACGTCAAAAACCGTTATTATTTTTGCACCAACCTAATAGTACAAAATAATAACAGTGTCAAAGAAAAAGCTGTCCTTTTGCTAATATAACTGTCCCTATGATTAAATGAAATTGCAAGAAATCGGAACAAGGATATAGTTTCAGATAAGGCATCTTTTACCATGGGTGCTTGTTAGATCATTTAGCAATAGCTTGGTTAGTAAACTAAAGTTACTAATATCCAAACTGAATTCTTATACTTAATCATCTCACAAGTGCTTTTTTACCACATTCTTACACTTTTGTGATGGCCCAAAAAATCTTTTAACTTTTAAGATTAAGAACTTTCATTATTTGACTTGAATCTTTATTTTCCTTTTATTTTCAAGTCCCCACCCACAAATATCAGCCATAATCATTCCAAGAAAAAAAAAATTTGGAAAATACACCATAAATATAATATGAAGGTTGCTCTGAAAATAAGGCTTTATTATATTGACCCATGATGTCAGAATTGGATGTTGGTGGTATAGTGGTATGGCAGTAGAGGTCGAACCTTTCCTATAATGACACATAATTTCACCCTGTCTGTACAGAGAACAGCTTTTGGAATAGACACCATGACAAGAAGCTGCTTCCCGTATCTGTGTGAAAGATACAACTTCTTTCAATATGACATGCTAGATTTGTGTGCAAGGATAGACTTTTGTAATATTCACTAGCTTTCCTTTTCAGTATTGGAGAGAAGGCATGTAACACATTTCAACACTTTGTTACCATGTTCTCTTACTATAAAAGAAAAATTTAATTTACACTCTTTCAATGTAGCCATTTATATCTTTTTTGTTTTTAATGTTTGGGTAAATATCTGTACCTATGGCAGGTACTACTAATGCCACCCATATTTATTTTGTATATCTAACAGTGTTATTGTATTTTCTATATCTGTTGTAGTTTCCATACAAACAAATAGGAAGCATTACTTTTTGTTATGGCAATTTACCTACACACGCATGGACTCTCCCCACTATAAATAGGAGCAGGTACTGCCTTTTGAAGAGGGAAGTTTCCAGCAGTCAACTCTGATAGGCGGACTGAACACTGTAACACTCTAGTTTGTATTACTGTTTCTGTTAATGTATTTAACTCAATTCCTTTCTTGTGTCTTTATTTCTGGCCCTAAAAAGGCCACAACACTTTCAAAGCATACATTGTAATAATGACTGATTAATAAGATCATTTTACATCTTTCTATTTAAATTCTTTATCTTGTAGATTATACTCTACAAATGTTTATTTTAAGAATGTCAACTTCAAGTTATTATCCTCATCGCTGTTGCTTTCAACATAATTCAGCCAAGCAGCTTACCTGTCTTTACCAGTGAAATCTAGTTTAAGAATTATTTAAAACATTATTGGTAATACAAGCCATTTCCTTATAAGGAAACATACTGCATTTATTAACTAAGTAGCCAATGCTCTTTTTGGTTGAAATTTATAAAATCTTTCTATTAAAAATTTTTTCAGGAAAATAGGTTTCTCAAGTCAAGTAACTGTTATTACTCTTTTCAGTACTGATGGGAGTTTCCTTCCTATCCTTTTGTTTAAAGTAGTGTGGAGCCTCTTCTGTCATTATTTTCTCTTTGAGTTAAATGTGCTATTCATTTTAGTTGTTGCTGTTGAAAGTCCTAATGTAATATGGTTTCTGTTATTTGGTATAGTTCTTTGTGATTTTATAGCACCAGTCCATCATGATCAAAGAAGGATGATCCTCATTAAGACGTACAGGCTTTGTTAACATTGAAATATTCAATGAAGTGTAAGATGTCAGACTTTTTTTTATCTTTAAGTCTACGATTCTTTCATGCTTAGAATATTGCTGTCACATATGGTCCAGTGCCCCTGCTATTTACCTTGAGCTCTCTGATAAAATCCAAACAAGAATCAGCAATATTGCTGGTCCTGATCTGGCAGCTCAGCTTCAATTAATTTCCACTGCCATAACAATGCCTCCCTGTGCCTTTTCTGTAAATACTTTCATGGTAATTGTCCTGATGAACTTTCCTATATCATACCTAGACTTTATAAATTTAAGCATGGTACTAGACTGGCATCAAGATCTCATCAATTTACAGTTGATTTGGCTAGATGTAACCATAAATTCTATACTAACAGTTTCTTTTCTTGCACTTCTTGCTTGTGAAACTCCTTTCTGGTTCCATGCTTTCCAGCCAACTTTTATGTCCAAAAATTTAAATGCAATGTCAGTTGTTATCTACTGTCTTCTTGATTACTCTTTCCTCTTTCTGTTCATTATTAATGTTTCTGTTCTTAATTCTGCCACACCCTGTAACCCCTTGTTTCTTAGTGGCTTTACTCCCTTGCATGGGGTGATACTGATTAAAATAAAATCTCTTCAAGATATTATATCCCAACCTTATCAGTTCTATATCAATGAGATAACAAAAGGAAAAATTAACAAAATTACTTATCCAAAAATCAAAAATGGCATCTCATCATGATTTGATGTTTATTCAGACTGACATCCAAGTTTTTATTGAAACTTTCAAGATGAGGAATTATCATGTTTTGGTATTCAACTAGCATGCTCATATTGGTTGTTATACTCACAATGTTTCAGTGTTTATACACTCTGGCCTTCTTCAGGTCTCTGGCCTTGTACTTGGTAACCTTCTCAGAATTTTGAACTGAACACTTTAATCAATCCAAAGGAGTAGATTGTTTTCATTTTGTGCAGGGGAGATAACTCACATCAGTTAATACTCACCAGTTTTATTCACGTTTATTTCATTTATTTAGTTCTTCCATTAAAGTTTCTTCACTACCAAATCCAGGGACTGAACCCATACTGTCAATATGTTTTAACCAGAACATTAATCTGCTAGGCAATGGATTGAATAAAGAGTTCAGTTTGAAATTTCGAGCTCATTACTGTGTATAAAGACAGATACTTGAAGAAAACTGGAGTTTATACATGTCGAAACATTGTGAGTATAGCAAACAAGATGAGTATGTGAGTCTTAATAGCAAAGTATATAATAATGACATTCCAGTTTTTATTGCTTTCAGTCTAATGTTTTGTTTGATTGGTTCTCTTTACCTCATCAGGTGAATGTTTCACTTGGAAGCATTTCATATTTACTTCTCAAGAAGGAAACACTCATTTCACTATATACACAGCATCTTTTGGTAGGAATTTGCCTTTGGCAAGGTTAATGCCTCACAATCTCATGCATTCTTTATTTTGGTTAAGTGTCAGTTTTTCATTACCTGTCACAGTATATTTCTTTTTGCAGGTCAGGATTTATTTTGATTAACTCATGTGGAAACCACACATCAAAGTGACTAACATAATCAAACTGGTTCAAATGATTTTCAATGCTTGATTTGCATATTTTGATTCTGTTAATTGGCCTTGCTAGTTTTGTATAATGTTGCTTATTCAGATGTAATGTCTGGATTTCATTTCACTCAACATCAATTGGTCAATCTGACAGTGAAGCATTGTTCAGAAAAATATTTTTCAGCATAAAACTTTACAATCTACTTTTAATATGTTTCCTCACATTGCCTTCTCTGTAAACTGCAGAAATCTTTGTTGTTTCTTAATTGTACTTTAATCTTTCTTAAATTAAAAAAAAAAGCATACAATAATCTGCTTACTTTCTTTCATTTTCAATGTTGAAATCAGTTTGAAAAAAATATGCCGATACAATGAAAAGTGATCTTTCTGAATAAAGTTGTTTTTAAACTAAACACTCCTAATGCCATCTGAAGATAAAACAGAACAAAAGTTATACATGAATAAACTCAGAAATTGTAAATTATATTTTAATTCATAAAACTGAAAAGTTAAGAATCAAATTTATTTCACGCTTTATTTTTTATATCAAATTCTGTCATCATTTTTTTTTAATTTAAAAATGCAAGAAAAATTATCCGATATTTCAAGAGTTAAAATTATGAGTTGCTTATCATCTTAAATTCTCATATTGATTTCCATTTATAGAATATTTTGTGCATCATTGCATGCAATGACTGCTATTGAATTCTATCTTAATGATTTTTTAAAAAATCATTGTCATATGGAAGCCCATAAGGACAAAATTGCTCTTCAAAGCTATTGTTGCACTGTCAGATTCAGTGAATTGAACTTCCAGAACTTGCTTTCTTTGGGATTGTGTTTCTTAAATATTTTTTATTGGCATCTTTTGTAAAGAATCAACCATACTTTTTCACACAGACTTGGTTTTTTGGAAAAGAAATAGTTTTTGGTAAGGAAGAGACTTTATGAAATGTACTTGAGTTTGTTCTGAATTTTCATAATTTCATTGTTTATATAATTTGCTAAGTTCTTACAAAGAGGAATTGGTTGATTCAAAACGTTTAGAATAAATTGAATGACATTATCTGTCTTGAAATTTTTCTCTGCTAAAATAATTCAATAGATTGCAAAATATGTTGAACCAATCATGTAATTCTACTAATCATAGAAAAAAAAGAAGAGAGATTTGACATAAAACAGTTATGTAAAAAGTAAAGAGATTTAAAATAACTTTACCTAAAATCATGGATTTTGTGGCAACAATCATAAAATGTTCCTACATGAAGTAAGAAACACCAGGAGAAACTTGAAATGTGTTTGAATGTAATTGGTTTAATGCACAGGGTTGCCAACTTTGTCAAATTATAATAAAGAGCATAAAGAAAAAAACTATATATGGTAATTTTTAATTGATTCCTGTAGATATGCAATATAATTGAAAAAGACATTGCTTTTTACCTTCCAAATTCAACAAAGAACAAGGACAGAAAGAGCTAAATAAAGCACTGTTCTCACCAATAGAAGATGTTTGGCAACCCTCCTTCTTTATGTGATGTGCCCCCTCAGGACATATGTGATCATGGCTCTCCACAATTTCCTGTCCTTTGTAGCTCTTAAAAAATTTTGTTTTTCATTATTTCTCCCAAATCACATTCCGCCATCCATTTACTTAAGTTCATCAAGTATATTATGCACTGTTTTCCCCTGTCCTTCTTGCTCTCAATCTGTCCTGTGAGTATCAGATTTTCCAAGCTCTCCTTCCTCATTATGTGGCCCAGAAATTTCAACTTGTCTTCTCCTGATGTTAAATATAAGTTTCCTTTTTGTTACCATTTTCTCTAAACCCTCATCATTGCTCACATGTTTGGTTCATGGCATCCTCAGCATTCTTCTGTAGAACCACATTTCTGTTGCTTCAAGTCTATTCTTCATCTTTGAGATTGTCCAGCATTCACTGCCATGCAGGAGGACACATATCACGTAACAGTTTAGTACTCTCGTCTTTGTTTCCGACAAAATTTTTATGTCTCTCAATACTCTGCTTAGCATTTGGAATGCATCTTTGATTATCCCCCCAGTGTATCTTTGGATTTCAGTGTTGCATTTTCCATCCTCAGTTAGAACACTCCCTAGGTTTAAGAGAAATACAAAGAGACTTAAAATAACTTTGCCTAACATGTTGGCTTTTGTGGCCTGCAAAATAATGTATTCCTACATGAAGTAAGAAGCTCGTTTAGAAAAATGATGTAAGTTTGAATGTAAATAGAAGTTACATATTTTAATTATGTGATTACAAGTTTCACTCTATCTTCTTATTGTTGCCTTTTATTACAACATTCCATTTTGATACACTCGTCAGCCACTGAAACAAACTATTGAAGTGGTATATATGTATAGCTAGCCACTCATATTCGAGGATACCCGTCTACTAGAGGGGGCTAGCCAATCCTTATTGCAGACGCTTGTTCAGGCACATTTGTGTTTATTGAACACCCACAGAGCCCACCTGTGGTTTTACTGCAGGCATGCTGAGCAGATATTAGTTAGTTTCTGGGAAAGAGCATGTTATCTAGTGTGATCAGCAATTTGAAGAAGGCCAGCACACTCAAGCCCTCAGCCATGATGACTTGTGACTTTGTGCTAGCACAGCTATTAACGGCCCCCAAGGGTTCTGTCTACCCAATTTCACTCACAATGTGTGAAGTGGTGTGTATATATATATATATATATATATATATATATATATATATATATATATACACACACACACACACACATATATACATATATCTACCAATATGTTTTTAATAAAATACATAATGAATGCAAAATACAAAACAGTCTGTTTGCACATAAACAAATAAAGAAGAAGCATATGCCTTTTGGATTTCTACTACAAACCGTTTATTTGTTTTTTATGGTCACCTTATGGTAACAAAGTTCTCAATGTCTCTTGGATATGGCCATTTTCTTTTTTGATCCAGAGGTAAGTAAGTAAGAATAAGCATTTTTATAATGGTCAAGCTTAAGTCAGCCTTGCACTGAGTTGGAACAACCAAAGAAAAGGTTGGTTCACTTCACATGTGGAGGTTTTGAAAGACACATGTGGATGGCATGCACTGAAGTAGTAAAGAGAGTTTCTTTTTTTTGTCCATTTAGAAGTGGTGTTTTCTTTTGGTCCAGAATTTAAGGTATGTAAAGATAAGGGTGGTTGCTCGTCAGCTTTGTGTTGAGTTGAAGTGACCAAAGTACAGTTTGTATTTACTTCATCCTTCAGTCGAGTGGAGAAAGAAAACGATCCCAGCAGGGACAACCTTTTACCATTTTCTGCTAAATCTTGGAGCAAGAAGCAGAAAGAGTATGAGGAAGGAAATGTCTATCTTTTTATAGAACTTAAACAGCACCACCTAACACATGTTTGACAAAACCAACTGGGGTAACAAAATTTCCAGTTCCTTTATTACTAGCATCATGAAAAAACGTATTCCTTTTTCTTTTTGTTAATTATTCATTATTATTATTATTTCATTTATTGATTTTTTATTTAATTTTCCCATGCTACCAAATGTATTTACAATATTGATAGACTCCTGTTATCTGTAAAAGATATTCATAAACTATTCTAAAATGACTTATTCATATATAAAACATTTTAAAGAAAACTTTTTTTTGTCATTTCTTGTTCTTCAAGAAAAACACAATGGAAGTTTATTTTCAGTCTAAAACAGTAAATTATTTTGTTATCAGCTTCTGTTTTACTTGTGAAAAATCCAAAAAATATCTGACTAACCATTTGATTTATTTTACTTTTCTCAAAATTAATTCAAAGAGCAGCAATCTTTGGATAATTAAAGTGAAAAAAAAAATTTTTTTTCAAAGTATATATTCAAGTCATTTGTGTACAAGAATTTTTAAAGATATTTTTCCTTTTTAATTATTACACAGCATTTCTTTAAAAATTGTCTAATTCAGCATTTTGACAGCTGTCCTTGAGAATGAAGCGTGAAATTATTTTACATTTATTAAAAAAGTGCTTAAGTAAAGTTTAGTCAGATGTTAATGTCAAAAATGTAAGACATGTTTTAATCTGTCAGACTTAAGTTAAAAAGAAAAAATTACATTTACTTTGTTGGACGTAGCTCTATCACAGATTCATTGGGAGGGATGGGATATTACCCTACTTTACAGACTTAAGTTATTAATTGCATCTTTATGCTAGGAGTATGTGAGGGTCAAGTGACAGTAATTCATCAGTACGTGGGGATCATGTGGGAGAAAGTCATCATTTTTTTCTAAAGGATTGTCTGTTATAATTATATATTCTATAATAATATCATATATTTAAAATATGTGGGGTCTTTGGAAAGTGCCTGAGAATTATACCATAGGTTGACCAAAGCCTTGTGAATGAAGTTGAATAGACCGAACTGTTCATTAATAGTTGTGTTAGCCCAAAGTCACAGGTCATTATGACCAAGTTTGAATAAAGGCCTTTTTTTAACTATCTACACACATGTAATTTCTTCTTTCTCTTCAGAAAGTTATATTATTCTTTACATAGAAAATATATGTATAAAAATATATAGAAAATATATAAAATATATACAGAAAATATATATATAGAAATATATAGAAAATATATGTATTGAAATATATAGAATATATATAGAAAATATATGTATAGAAAGTATATAGAATATATACAGAAAATATATATATACAAATATATAGAAAATATATGTATTGAAATATATAGAATATATATAGAAAATATATGTATAGAAATATATAGAAAATATATAGAATATATACAGAAAATATATATATATAAATATATAGAAAATATATGTATTGAAATATATAGAATATATATAGAAAATATATGTATAGAAATATATAGAAAATATATAGAATATATACAGAAAATATATATATAGAAATATATAGAAAATATATGTATTGAAATATATAGAATATATATAGAAAATATATGTATAGAAATATATAGAAAATATATAGAATATATACAGAAAATATATATATAGAAATATATAGAAAATATATGTATAGAAATATATAGAAAATATATAGAATATATACAGAAAATATATATATAGAAATATATAGAAAATATATGTATTGAAATATATAGAATATATATAGAAAATATATGTATAGAAATATATAGAAAATATATAGAATATATACAGAAAATATATATATAGAAATATATAGAAAATATATGTATTGAAATATATAGAATATATATAGAAAATATATGTATTAGAAATATATAGAAAACATACAGCGTGGGGAAATAAATATTCGTACACTTTAAAAATTATATTTTTATAAATGTTTAAATAAAACAAATCTCAACACATTTTATGTATAAAGACACATACTATTAAAAAATAATAATAATTAATTCTTATTCTAACAGAAATTAATGGATTTTTTTTTATTCTAACTGGTGTAAAAACTATTAGTACAAATCAATTATTAGAATAAAATAATTAATTATGAAAAAAGTATATTCTGGAATGTTCCAGTAATGTTTTCATTAATTATAGTTAACACTATTAGCCATTTTCAGAGCATTCTGCAATTTCTAGTCTTACGAGAAGGTTCTACTAATGTCTAAAAGGTAAAGAATTGACTATTTCACAAAAACAACACATTTTGTCTCTTTTGAAAGATGGGAACAGTTACAGAACGATTTCTAACAACCTGAATATTCCTTTTACTACAATTGCTTCGTTCATTGCAAGGTTTAAAACTCATAACAGCGTCGAAAACCAAAGACAAACAGGTGCTCCGAGGAAGATTTCTCTAAGATCAGCAAGGATATTAGGATGCCAAATCCAACAAAATCCACAGCTTACCCGAGAAGAGCTGCAGGAACATCTGCGTGCATTAGGGATTAAAGTAACCAAGCATATAATAAGTAATGAACTACACAAAAACAGTCTGAAATCACACATCCCAAGGAAGACTCCACTCCTCTTGAAACAACACAGAGATGCTAGGCTAAAATTCGTTAGAGAGCATAAGGATAAAGAATATTCATTTTGGGAAAATGTACTATGGACAGATGAAACTAAAATAGAGTTGTTTGGTCATAATTATCGAAATCATGTGTGGAGGAAGAATGGTGAAACCTACTTACCAAAGAACATGTTGCCAACTGTAAAGTTTGGTGGTGGCAGTATCATGATCTGGGGCTGTTTTTCTGCAAAAGGTGTTGGCAGAATATCAATAACAGATGGCAAGATGAATGCCGAAAGATACCAGAAAATCCTGCAAGACAATTTAATGCATTCTGTTGAGAGACTTCAGCTACCTCCTGATTGGGTTTTCCAATTGGATAAATGATCCTAAGCATGCCACTAGATCTACAAGGAAATGGTTAGCTGAAAGTAACGTTGATGTCTTGCAATGGCCAAGTCAGTCCCCAGACTTGAACCCAATTGAGAATTTATGGCGATATTGGAAAATTCAAATTGGGAAAAGAGCACCAACAAATATCAAGAATTTGAAGACAATATGCCAAGAAGAATGGGAAAAATACCACTCAATGTGTGCAAATCATTAATTGAGATGTACAGGAATAGACTGGTAGCTGTTGAACTCAATAAAGGATATTCCACAAAGTATTAAATTAAGTTAATATGCTTTTTTTGTTTTGTACGAATATTTTTTCATCAGTTAAAATTAAAAAAATGCGTTTATTTCTGTTATAATAAGAATTAATTAAGTTTATTACTATTTTTTAATAAAATGTATCTTTACACATAAAATGTATCAAAATTTGTTTTAGTTAAGGCTTTTACATTTATAAAAATATAATTTTTCATGTGTACGAATATTTATTTCCCCCACTGTATGTATAGAAATAAATAGAAAAGATATGTATAGAAAAGATATAAAAAATATATAGAAAAGATATGTATAGAAATATATAGAAAATATATGTATAGAAATCTTATGTGTTGAAGTTTTTCTTTAAAAATGTTGAATTCAATTTCTTTTAAAATTTTCCACCTTGACTGAAACAAATAGAAACTCCTGCTAGAAACTAGTGACTAACATCAACCTCATTCAATACAAATTGTAGCACCATTTGCTACAATGCTAATGGAAAATTGGAAGACCTTGAATATGCAATTTAATATACCCAAAAATAAATGAATATGTAATATAACTGGATTACAGTAAATAATAAAATATATAGTGCACAGGTTTTAATTAAGGGGTGTATCAGAACCTATATTCATACACTGTCCTCTTTAGCATTAACACAGGCCTGTACTCTTACATTCATATGATCATACATATGGCAAATAATATCCTGAAATACATTATTTCATATTTCTTTCACCTGTTGATGCAATACAACAAGAATTAAGGGTGAGCAAACTGAACAAGTCAGATGTTGTTTCATCATGTCCCATTGATGAACAAAAGGGGACAGGTCTGGTGACTGTGCCAACCAGGGCAATGGCTAATGATCTTCTAGTGCATGCAGAGTAGTACGGGCATCATGGAGGCAGGCATTATTCTACCGGAACAGCATCATCATCTTTCTATTGTCAAAATGGCAGCAGAATAGACTGGACATTGTTATGATCTCACGCAATACTAAGTGAATATCAATGTCCTGGATATACATGCTGCTCTCCAATGTTCCCTCCACAAATACCAAAGATGAGTGAAAGTTGTAGTTTATGTTATTCCATACTATTATGCCAGGCTTGTGTGGCATGGGTAGATTTACTCTAGAGGATGAGGCTCTGCCTGATCAAAATCACATGCACAAACTACAATTGTTTACATGAAGATAGAACATGTACTCATCACTGACAGAACGCCATTTCTTCGGACACTACCAGAGGATGAGTCTGGCTAGATACATGTGTTTCTATAGTCCTGCTGCAAGTAAACAATTTTCAAGGGTCCATGTTCAGACTCATTGAGCCACATTTATTCCAATTTGTGCTGTAGATTCTGTACGCTGTTTCTCTTAAAATGTGTCAATTTTAAGAAGTAATTGTATTATTTGTCCATTCAAGACCTGGTCTACAGTTCTAGAAATGTTCTTTTAATCTCTGTTACCAACATGGAAGCACTACCAATGCAGCAATTCTCTGAAATAACCATCCAACCTCCTAAAGGCTCACAATCTGTCTCCTCTCAGTTCGCTCTAATTAAATAAAAAGATGTATATATTTCCATGGCATAACACTTGCTTGTACTGGACTTTTTCACCACACCAAGCCTCATTATAGTATGCATCATTGTTTAAAGCCCCAAAACAGATGGTATGAGAGCTACTAGATCACAAAATGGCCAAAAAATGTTGAAATCTTTATTAGAATATCTTCTCCCCCTAACATGAACAAACTGTACTCAGGTCAAAATCAGCATTGTCCATCAGGGTGACCCATTCTTATTTACCATCAGACTATAATTCATTGTTGATGGAAGGTGTTTTTTTACAAAAGAAATAAAAGATAATGAATAATGATTTTTTTTCTCCATTCCTTTTGTCTTGGTGGCTTTATTGCCTAGCTTTTGGTGAAATGATTACAAAAAAAGTGTTAACTCATATATCATTTGATACTGAACAAATAAATCTAAATTATTCTTCTGTAAGGCTTCCACTAAACAAGTCCCTAAATTGGGTCAAAAGAAAGAATCATGTCAGTTTTTAGTAAAGAATCTCCAAAAATGCTATTTCTGCTTTAGCAAAATCAGGAAATTTCACAAATACTTTTCTATTTGCAGAGATAATGATTTTTCTGTAAATATTGTCATGGTAATTGTTCTGATTAACTTTCCTTTTTGATATCTTGGCTTTATAAATTTAAGCACTACTAGATTTGCAGCTAGATCTCATTGTTTTATAGTTGAAATGACTAGATATAACTAAGTTCTATTATGACCTTTGCCCATGCAGTCCATTCAATCCTTGATCCCCGTGGTTGACCATTGAGTGAATCACTTTGACCCAAGCCTTGCCTTGTCCCACGTTGTGTTTGATTTAGATCACAAAGCTGGCAAGGAACAAATTGTCAACAGGAATCATTGAATTGGTTTGGTCTGGACAGAGTGAAGTCACAACTAAAAAATAAATTGTATAAAAGAAAATATTTTATATAATGTTTCTTGTACGGAGCTGGTAGTACAATTATCAGTTCTTCAGGCAGGAATATATTTGTCATGCAGAGTTATCAACCCTTCCCTCTTCGCATATTTCATAACACTTTGTTCATCATGACTAAGTCTAGACAAGGCTTTTGGAACAACTTAAGATGGAGGTTTCTTCAAGCAGGAAGTTACGTGAGATCAGGTGAAGCGGACATCTCTCGTCCAGCATCTGGAACAACTGTCATCTTAGTCCCTTCAACTTTCTGCTTATATGGACTTCTATCCAAAACTGGCATGAAGTCTGATGTGGTTTGGGATTTCGATGATTCCCCTAATCTCCACAGAGAGTCCTTTGTTTGACTCCAGGAAATTAATTGCATGCCCAATTTCAGAGAGGTCCCTCCTCTGAAAAGTAGTGGTAGCAGAATATCAATCCACCCTAATTCCTTCCTTCTTGTATTGGTAACTTATACCAATACATTTCTAGGGGCATAGGCAATTCCTCCACCTCCCTTGGTATTTTTCCTAAGCCCTTTAAGATTTTCCAAACAATAATTAGAATTAATAATTTGGAGCTAAGCCACACCTGTTTGCCCATACAGTCCAAAAATCAGAATTGTCAGTGATAACTGAAGCCGTTCACTTCAGTTGTCACTTTGACAATTATGATTTTTGGACTGTATGGGTGAACAGGCGTGGCTTAGCTCCAAATTATTAATTCTAATTATTGTTTGGAAAATCTTTGTCAATGAGATTCCTCAACCCAAGACAATTTCCAGCTGTTTTGTTTGATAGCTTTTTCAGCAAGCCTTTGGTTTGTGGCACTCGGGGTTTGGTTATTATCTAAAGAAATTTCGTTTTTTAGCAATTTGCACTTTCCCCCTCCTTTTGACAAGTGAATAAATCAATTCTTTTGACTTTGACTTTGTTTCCAAAAACTTAAAAATATTATCATTTTACTTCTTGTCATCAAAATTCTTCAACCTAGCCTCGCTCATAAAGTTTAGTAAATTTACCAGATGGCTTCCAAATATACAAAGGAATCAGAGGACATCATTTTCTTTATCTTTTGACCAACTTCCCTTCTTGGTTTATGGTCTGCATGAAATTTTCCATAACCCAAACCTTAAATAGCAATTATCAATCAATATCTCCATTTTGGCCCTGTCTTAGTAAAATCCTGCTGACTTTAATGTTCCTACACTATCTCTCCCCACCCCTCATGGTTTTAAATTACTTGGATAGGTTTTTCGGCTACATTTCTGAAAATAATATAGCCTTTTTACTTCAAGTGAGTCCTACACCCTTTTTTTATGTTTTGTTCACAGAAGAAAACAAACATTCTAAATTTTAATAAAATCATGCCTCATCTCTGGGTATGTTTATCAGGCTATCTCTTAACTCTTCCAACATCTTATAGTGTCACACATCTCTTGGCATAGCTATCAAGCTGTCCTCTAACCCTTCCAGCATCTTATAGTGTCACAAATCTCTCGGCATAGCTATCAAGCTATCCTCTAACCCTTCCAGCATCTTATGGTGTCACACTATGCTAACAGTTTATTTTATTGCACTTCTCGCTTGTGGAACTCCTTTCTGGCTTTCTACTCAAATTTGATCTTCAAAAATTTAAATGCAATGGCAATTGTTATTTTCTGTCTTCTTAATTTTTGTTCTTTATTGTTTTCCTGCCTTAATAGCATTTTTCTTTTTCTCAAATTCTTTCCCACTCAGTAACGCCCTGTGTCTTTGTGGCTTTATTGCTTTGCTTTGCTTGGGGTGAAATAATTCAAAGAACAGATAACTCATGGTAAATTACATACAATTTGATATTTGACCATTTTAGTATCTTTGAGCTCACTGAAATGATGGGATATTTGAGAAGACATGACCCTTTTTTGTGATAGACTGGTGAAAGGCATGATGAAAATTTTAAGAATTTTTAATTTCTTAAAATAATGAGCCATTCACATATTAAAAATTCAGGCAACCTG